>OX393581.1:22789173-23457026 GCA_947652605.1 Elmis aenea | reverse complement strand
GTTTTGCATTTTATCGGTTTTTTTTTTCACCTTTTTCACTATTATAAACATTTCTATGATACATTTAGTTTTATTGAACAACATATTTACCGAAATTGTAGTCCGTTAAATGCCTTATCCGCAATAGGCATCCGTTTTGCTCTACGACGTTTCGTTAAAAAGATGCGGCGTTTTTAAAAATTTACATAACTTATTTATATGCAATTTTACAATTTTTTGTTAAATTTGTTCGTTAGCTCCTTAAAAAAAATGATAAGGGGTGGTGTAGCGGCCTCTGCCAGCGCTGAGCGGAACTATTATGCATGCATTTGATACCATGTGATTTTATGTTAGCGTTAGGCTAGTTAGTATTACAGAGACAGAGAGAAAGAGCAGTCGTTCGAACACCGACATGTAAACGTGCTCTATTGTATATATGAAAATATATAATTTTTGTTATGGTTGTCGTTAATTAGTCACAGTTCCATTGAATGGAAAAAGAGAACATTAATATATATGTTAGTGTTAAACATTGGTCCTTCTACGCCTGATAAAATTGATCCTTTGATTTGGATATACATATTGTTATTCGTCGTACTGAAGTCAGAAGCAAATTGGAATTCGTACATATACTTTGCGAATCTGCAAGTATACAAGCATATCGTCGTAAAATAAGCAGCATCATCGCAATTACATTGACGGCAATCCATTCGTTAAATACTTTCGCAAAATTGGCAAGTATTACCAATGGTAATTTACCATCGCATATTCGTTCGTTAGCAAGCAGCACCGCCCGAGCACGTGTTCAGTTCTACACCACTGGCGCGGCAACCAGTCCTTTGACAACGGCCGCACCTAGCATCTTTGTTCGGCGCACGCATTTACAAACAAGTGAGTCAACTTTCATCTCTCTTACTCCTTAGCCTTTTTAAATCCATTTAAAATTGCTTCGTATTTGTTTCGTATTGTTTAGTTACATTATTATATCGAATTAAAATGCCTAAACCACAACCAATAATTGTCAAATCGTTGCATTACAAACGTAATATTTTGAAATCATATTTGATACAATGTCAAAAGTTCTATGAGGATGTCAAGGGTGATCCAAATTATTTAGCAAATAAATCGTATTTGTCCAAATGCAAGATAAGAGTAAAGGAATTAGACAAGTTTTTAGAAGAATTCAAAGATCAAACTCAAATTGAATGTTCAGAGGAAAATTCAGATAAAATTATTGCAGAAATAATGTTATTTCAATCACAACATTGTGAAATTATAGGAGATCTTGAAACTTTAATCGCGGAATATGATTCAATAGTAACACCAAATTCTGATGTATCAACCACAAGTCAAATTAACTCGAATATCGAACATTTAAATTTAAATACTGTTAAATTACCAACCATATCTCTTCCAAAGTTTGAAGGTAGTTTTGAAAATTGGCTTGAATTTCGAGATACATTTGAATCAATGATTCATTCAAATAGTTCAATCAGTGCTATACAAAAATACCATTATCTAAGAGCGTCGCTTGTAGGGTCTGCAGCCCAAATAATCAAATCACTACCATTATGTGAATCAAATTATTGTATTGCATGGGATTTGCTTTGCGAAAGGTACAACAATCGTAAAATGTTAGTCTTTCATCATATCAAATTGTTTTGGCATATACCTAACATAGCAAAACCTACTTCGTCAGCATTGCGTGATTTATTAGATGAATTTTCTATAAACTTACGAGTGTTAAATAATTTGAAAGTTGCTACAGATCAATGGGATCTTTTAATAGTGTATTTGATTTGCCAAAAACTAGATTCGGAAACAGTTGCAAAATGGGAGGAATATTCGGTAAGCATTGAACTTCCAACTCTTCAAGATTTGAAATCATTCATTGAACTTAGAGTCGCATTGCTCAGAAATTTGGAATCGAATAAAAACATCGAAAAACCCACATCAACAAAGTATAAATATAGCACGTCAAATGTCAAAAGCTTTGTTACATATGGTGACATCTGTATTGTTTGTAATGATTCGCATAAACTCTATAATTGTGATCAATTTAAAAAATTGAATTCACAAGCTCGTTTCAAAAAGGTTAAGTCATTAAATCTTTGCATCAATTGTTTAAATAGTGGTCATATTGCGAAAAATTGTATGTCATCAAGTTGTAGAAAATGCAATTCTAAACACAACACGTTACTACATTTTGAACGATCTAAACCCGTCGTACAAAACACACCTGTAGTAGAAACAACTCCAAACCAAATAGCAATGACAAATAGTATCGATCATGGACATCGTGATGTTTTGCTTTCGACAGCAATCATTCATATTTTTGATAAGCAAGGAGCTGTTCACGACTGTAGAATTTTACTCGATTCAGGATCGCAATCAAACTTTATTACTTCAGAATTATGTAAGAAATTAGGTTTACCCACTGAACAAGTCGAGCTTTCGGTGACCGGTATCAATCAAATTTCTTCAACATTAAATCGTAAGTGTCATATTCGTTTACAATCTCGCATCAACACTTACAACACATCGATCTCTTGCTTCGTTATACCTGAAATTTGCAAAAGTATTCCAAGTTCTACAATCAATTTTGCATCGTTTGAAATACCCACAAATTTAAAATTGGCAGATCCCAATTTTAATAAACCTTCTCGTATCGATATGCTCATCGGAGCTCAATTGTTTTGGCAACTTATTTGTGTTGGACAGGTAAGTTTGGGAAGCAATAAGCCTATCTTACAAAAAACTAGATTTGGGTGGATTGTATCAGGTAGCATTGTTTCAAATACATCAAAAAACACATTTTGTAATTTAAATCATGTCGATAAAGTTCAAGATACTTTAAAACGGTTTTGGGAAATCGAAGAATGTGAAAATTCTCGTGTTCTTTCTGACGAAGAACAAGCATGTGAAGCTCATTTTAAATCACACACAACAAGAGATGAGACTGGTCGTTTCATAGTAGCCATTCCTTTCAAACAGTCAATAGATCAGTTAGGAGATTCATATCAATCAGCTTTAAAACGTTTTCGATCCCTTACAACCAAATTAATTGCAAACCCTTCGTTATATAACATGTATTCACAATTTATGGGTGAGTATGAGTCGTTTGGTCACATGACTAAACTTGTTTCAACTTCGCAAAATCCCATTTGTATATTACCACACCATGGTGTATATAAACAAAGCAGCCAGACTACTAAGTTGCGAGTAGTTTTCGATGGCTCAAGTCCAACTTCGACAGGTGTTTCGTTAAATGATCTTCAAATGCCTGGACCTCCATTGCAAAATGATCTCTTTTCGATCTTGATTCGATTTCGTCAGCACAAATTCGTTGTTTCTGCAGACATTGCAAAGATGTATCGTCAAATTTTAGTACAACCATCTGACAGATTAACTCAATGTATCCTGTGGCAAAAAACGGACGAAAAAGATCCGTCTGTGTATGAACTCAATACTGTCACCTATGGCACAACATCTGCCCCATTTTTAGCCATTCGATGCCTTAAACAGCTAGCCTCGGAAAACCTTACAAGTTTTCCTGAAGCTTCTACCATAATTCAAAATGATTTTTATGTTGATGATCTGCTAACTGGATTCGACAGCATTGAAAATGCAATTAATGTTTGTCGTCAAATTGATACAATTCTTAAGCAAGGTTGTTTTGAACTAAGAAAATGGACGTCGAATTGCAATAACATAGTTAACAATATTTCGAACACACAAAACTCAATTGAAAGGTTAATTATTAGTCCTGTTGAAAACTGTAAAACACTTGGTCTTCTTTGGGTTTCAACAGATGATACTTTAACTTATAAAATCAATATATATAGTTTACCAAAACAAATTACAAAAAGATCGATTCTTTCTTGTATTGCTCAAATCTTCGATCCTCTTGGGTTATTGGGAGCTTGTACCATAACAGCTAAAATCATATTACAACGTCTTTGGATGGAACATATTTCTTGGGATGAATCGCTTCCGTCAGACATTCATAATAGTTGGATTAAATTTCACAACGAATTACTCCAGTTAAACAATCTCGAAATACAACGACGTGTAACTTGTGATAACCCAATAAGAATTGAATTGCATGGTTTTTGTGATGCGTCTGAGCAAGCTTACGGCGCATGTGTGTATGTCAAATCAAAAGAAAATCCCGCAGACTTGTTGTCGCGTGGCGTAAACCCAAGCTCGCTAAATGGATGTTACTTATGGTGGCATGGTCCTGAATGGTTACATCAACAAGCATCGGAATTAGATTATCCAAATTTTGAAATAGTTCATGACTTGCCAGAATTAAAATCAAATAATTACTCATTCGTTCTTACACCATTCGTTGATCCGTTGCACATACATAATTATTCGAATTACAATAAACTACTTCGTTGCATTGCCTATTGTTATCGGTTTGTCAACAATTGCAAGCAAACTAAGCAAAATCGCATATTTGGTCCTCTTACCATGGACGAATTAAACTTGTCATTAGTTGCTATAGTCAAAATTGTTCAAAATCAATCATTCCCTCGAGAATATCGTTTATTAAGGGATAATAAACCCTTGCAAAGGGATAGCAAAATCATTTGCTTAAGCCCCTTTGTTGACATTAAAAATATAATTCGTGTAGGTGGACGACTTACTCATTCTAATTTGTATTTTGAGCAAAAGCATCCCATACTTATACCTGCAAATCATCACTTCACTAAATTGTTGTTCGAGCACGAACATTTAAAGTTAAAACATGCTGGTCCACAGCAACTATTGTATTCAGTTCGCGAAAAGTTTTGGCCAATTTCAGGGAGAAACATATCTCGTCAAGTTGTTCACAATTGCATTAATTGCTTTCGAGCAAAACCTAAAACTTTAACTCCCAAAATAGGAGATTTGCCAAAAGAACGCGTTACTCCATCTTTACCATTCGCAATAACTGGCGTAGATTATGCCGGACCCTTTTCAATAAAGGAACGTAAAGGTAG
Organism: Elmis aenea; assembly: GCA_947652605.1. NCBI lineage: Eukaryota > Metazoa > Arthropoda > Insecta > Coleoptera > Elmidae > Elmis > Elmis aenea. The sequence goes on along the minus strand of OX393581.1, from coordinate 23,452,059 downwards.
GAATGCCAAAACATTGAAATGTTACATTGGTTTATTCGTTTGTTTTACCACCAAAGCAATTCATTTGGAATTGGTATCGGATTTAACTAAAGAAAATTTTATCGCTGCCTTAAGACGATTTGTGTCGAGACGGGGCAAGCCATGCGAGCTTCGTTCCGATAATGGCACCAATTTTGTTGGAGCAAAGAACGAACTTGCTGAACTTGGTAAATTCATAACTAACAATCAAAATTCATTAGCTGAATTAACTCAGAATGAAGGCATTATTTGGAAATTCATTCCGCCTTATTCGCCTCATTTCGGAGGCATTTGGGAAGCAGGGGTCAAACGCGTAAAATATCATCTAAAAAGAATATTGGGAAATACTAATTTAGTTTACGAGGAATTTTACACTCTTTTAGTTCAAATTGAAGCAATTTTAAATTCCCGTCCCTTATCTCCAATGTCGTCTAATCCAAATGACCTAGAACCTCTTACACCTGCTCACTTCCTCATCGGTAAGACTCTAACATCAGTGGCAGACCCTGATGTCACACATATTGTTGAAAATAGATTGTCGATTTATCAAAAAATACAACAACTGAAACAGCACTTCTGGAAACGCTGGTCGACAGAATATCTCACTGAACTCCAGAATCGTTATAAAGCAAAACCATCGCTAGAAGATATCAAATTGGGCACTTTGGTGCTAATTAAAGAAAACAACTTGCCATCATTTCATTGGAAGATGGCCAGAGTAGTCCAACTTCACCCAGGACCAGATGGTCACGTTCGCGTAGTGACAATTCGTACCTCCACAGACACTACTCGCCGAGCGGTATCGCAACTATGTCCGCTACCCACGTGAGTGTAATGGAAGTGAAAGTTCGCGAGTGATCGCCTTATCGTAATTGTTGCATGTACTTATTGTTGTTTTTCCTTTGCATTTGTTTAATTTACTTTGTCATTTATTGTTTTGATATTTGTTCATTTGAAAGCCACAGCCTTTCAAGGCGGGGTGTATGTAGCGGCCTCTGCCAGCGCTGAGCGGAACTATTATGCATGCATTTGATACCATGTGATTTTATGTTAGCGTTAGGCTAGTTAGTATTACAGAGACAGAGAGAAAGAGCAGTCGTTCGAACACCGACATGTAAACGTGCTCTATTGTATATATGAAAATATATAATTTTTGTTATGGTTGTCGTTAATTAGTCACAGTTCCATTGAATGGAAAAAGAGAACATTAATATATATGTTAGTGTTAAACAGGTGGTTTTCTGAAGAATTTCAAACTTCATAAAAAGCTTTGAAACTGATGAGATACATAATTTTATGAATGTTGCCGATGCTATGGCATTTTTAAATACAAAATATCATAATTACCGGGAGTTTTTGTTTTTCGAAAACGATAAAATGCAAAACAATGCAAATCCATCTGGACGCAATAAAATTAACATGTAACCACAAAATTACTTCAATAAGTGTTCAAAATTACCTCCATCATTTTCAATCACGTAATCGCACTCTCTTTAAATGCATTTTTAAATACAAAATAATATTTGTAGGAAATTTTGTTTTTGCACTCTATTCCTTATTTTCAGCTTTTCCGGAAAATCGGTTTGATTTTCAAAAACTTTCACTTGACCAAAGTTGTAGCCCATAAAATTTGCTATCCGGAATGTGCCGTCGGTTTTTTTGTACAACCTTTCGTTTTAAAGATACAGCGGTTACAAAGTCTAAGAAACAATTAAATTTTGTAAATTTTTTACATTTATTTGTACAAACTGCTTTATAACTTTTAAACCATTGCCTGTAGACAAAAAATAAATAGAACTAATTTTGTAGAGAATTTCATGCTCTATTAAAAAGCTTTAAGGTATTTTACGATAAAATTGATATTTTCGGCTACAGAGTCTTATAAATGCAGAAGTGTAAAAAAATCAAGTAAGTGTTGATATCAGCTTAGCATTTGATTTTAGGAAAAAAATTTACTTGAAATTTTTTCTTAGAAAAAGGTCCTCTATCACCACTTAAAAAATATTCGCGGTGATAACGGGGACACCCTGTATATATATAATTATATACTAGTTGAACTTGGTTCTCGGGCGCTGAACCGCGTTTGTTGCTGGTCTCTAGAGAGACCGAGTTCTCGACGTTTCGACGAGGTCACACTCGTCATCTTCAGGAGCAAAATTATATACAGGAACAAAATTATATACTATTTTATATCTTGTATTTTGTTTTTCATCCTCTCTTTGATACTATTAAATATGTTGTTTTTTTTCATTACCTACTTTGTTTTCATTTTTGTTCCAAATAACGAATTTTTAGCGTTCCTAACTTTGTCTATTTTGCCCAAATTACTGACTACTTCACCGAAATTACATTGCACTTTTCCACATAGTTTAATTAAAGTGCAGAAATCAAAAATGTTTCTAAAATAAGTTGTAAATCAAGCAATGACAGACTCCAGGTATGAATTAGGAAAAATCGGGTATTCATCAGTCGTGTAGACTGTAGAACACACTGTATTTGTCATGCTTGGTAAACAAAATGGGCCATTAAAGTTATCTCTCTAATAAAGCCTTATGGCTCTATTAAATCAACGTCTAAAAATCAATTCTTCGTCGTTCGGTGCTCCCCGGATACGCGGGATAGGTCTGGTGATAATTTTAATCAATACCGACTGGAGTAGTGTCCTGTATTGATCGTCCAACCGCCATTTTGCAAGTCTCTTCTCAGATGGTAGATCATCACAATGAGTTATAAATTGTTGTTTATGACTCAGTGACATAACCCATACATTTCGATGTTATGATTATTAATAAGCTTATGGTATTGTATTTGTAATACGTCCGATAGTTACGTAACTTTGTTTTAAAGTAATTTTTTCTAAAGCACACGTCGGTTACGTGCTAATCGACTTTGTGTTTGGCTCTAGCGAGCGATTAGTTATAATAAAGCAATTAGTGACTCCTAATAACAACAGTTTATGTAATGATGGGTGTGTTTGGAAATGCCGCGCGCACAGTGACGTCAAGAGAATGTTATTTATATTGTATTTATTTATGTTTGCGATGAATAGCTGTTTTTTAAATGCTTTGTGCAAAAAATGCAATTTTAAATTAACGTAACAATTAATTGAATAGTAGCAAACTCCACAATTGCAACAAAACTAGTTCAATCTCCAGTTGATATGCCATTCTTCATGTGTGAAACGTGTTTTTTTTTTTATACTGTTGATGAATACATTCTTAAGATATATTGTATATCTTCCGAATGTATTCATCGCCTTAAGTGAAAAGATGTACGATGTACCCCTTTCAAAAACAAGAAACGTTTATTTATATCTGAATATAATGTGACATCATTATAATTACACATTTATTTCAAATATATACATTATTGTTACAATTTGATGCACTCATGCACTAGCACTAGACTTAAACTTTGAATTGCTGATGTACTGTTTCATACCAACTGGTCCTTCGTTGATCCTGTCATCAATAATAATTGTTAAATTTTCGGATGATTTGGAAACTGTCCAGTATTGATGTTAACGCACTGATAGGATGGCAGAAGAAACCTATGGAGGTTATATGCTATGTGCAGATTTTAAGATCATACAGAATCTTACGTAAACAATTTTATAAAAATTCCATAAATAAGACAGTTTTGTTTCAGTACTTTCCACAAATTTAATTAAAGATGCCTTTTTAAAAATTTCCTAAAACATTTTGTAGTATTAACATTAAGCAGCAATCAAAAAGTCTGTGACGTTATGCATCATATATTTGGAAACATTGTGTATATTGGGCTGATGTTCCGTCATGCTATTTGACAAAAGTGCACTGAATAAATCCATGGATTTATCTCTTTGTTTCTGTTAACACATTTTGTGCGGGTAGCGCGCAAAAATAACTGGCAGGTATAGCGGGCCAAAAAAATTAGGTGGCGAAATTTTTTATTTAAATTTTTGTAACTAATACATGTTTTTTATTAAAATTGGAAAGCCTGTTCCGTACTACAATGTCGACTGTAGAAGATATAAAGGTCTGTTGCAGCAGGGCCATATACGATCCATCGAACGGTCAGGAGCATGTGTAGTATCGATATAGCGTGCCATGAGAGCCTATAATTGTCCGCTATATCGATACTACGCATGCTCCTGACAGTTCGTTGGTCGTACATGGCCCGCAGTGGCGTAGCTAGAGTTTGTGCCGCCCGGGGCGGTCCCTGAATTTGCCGCTCCTCTAAACAGAGGTTGCTAACTGTTTATTTTTTCAAAAGCCAGCGAAGATCGACACAAAAAAGTGGAGGGGGGTTAAAATGCGCCGCAGGCGATTTTTTGGGATTTTAGATGTTCAAACGTGTTTCAATTCAAAGTTAGATAATGTAGAGTACCTACTTTACCATCATCCAAAATTACAGTTTTACGGCAGAACTTTTTCTTATTTCTATTTTTTAATCAGATCGTCCCCTACCCCCACGAAATTATTTTTAATCGGAGTTAAAACTTTCACTGATAGTTTCCATATAGGTAAAGGAACACATACATAATACAGGGTTTGTCCCAAAAGTAGTCGGACTAATTCGATAACAAAAAATGTATTTCCAATATTCGTACAACTTAATATTCTTCACCCTTGTGCATCAACAAACTGCCTCCAGCGGTTCTGCCACTCTTGTAGGCCTTCTGGAACGCGGCGACTAGAGTGCTGTTTAGTTCCTTCGTCACGGCCTGTTGTACTGCCTGGACCGTGCTGTGGCGATGTCCTTTCAGCGCCGACTTGAGGTGGGGGAAGAGGAAGAAGTCTGGGAGAGCGACAACTGGGCTGGCTGGGGCAGCGTTACCACGTTTTGTTGAGCCAGGTACTTTTTCACGACGAGCGCGATGTGGCTCGGCGCATTGTCGTGGTGAAGCTTCCAGGAATTGGCAATGGCTGGGAGGATGCGGACGATTCATTTTCTCAGTCGCTCAAGGACTCCCACGTAGAAAATCAATTTCACGGTCTGTCCAGCTTGCACAAACTGCCTGTGAATCACCCCCTTCGAGTCAAAAAAGACAATCAACATGGATTACATCTTTCTTGCTCATGCGAGCTTTCTTGGGGCGAGGTGTCCCATTCTGAGCTTTGGCGCTTTGTGTCCGCGTCGTACTCGATTACCCACGGTTCGTCGCCAGTGACAACATTGTCTAAGAAATCTGGTTCATCACGCACACGATCGAGAAGTTCTTGACAAATCGTCACTCGATTTGCTTTTTCATCGTCCGTCAAAACCCTCGGCACCAACATTGCACACACTTTCCTCATTGCCAAATTTTCAGTTACATTTCGATGTAGGACGTCCTGAGCGTTCATCGTATTCAACAAGCTCTATTCCTTCTCGAAACCAATTGTGCCACTCAAAAACTATGAATAGTTTACACGATTCAAAAGTGGTCGTAAGTCAGTTCAAGACGATCCTCGACCAGAAAGGCCTTCGACGTCAACTGATGACAGTCAGAAAATCAATGATCGATTTTGATGGCGTTGTGCATTTTGAATTTTTGTCCCAATGGCAAAAAATCAACCGCCAATACTACGAAGGGGTGTTGAAAAAGTTGTAAGAAAAAATTTGCAAGAAGAGACCAGCGTTGTGGCGCGACAAAACGTTACGGCTGCAAGACAGACTATCTCCAACTCTTGAATAAGTTGTTTCATTTATTTGCTGGGTAAGAAAGTCTACGAGGTTGGCATTACGGAAGAGTACGCAATGCCGTAATGCGCAGCCTCATAACCTCAGTTCGAACCACACAACGTCATTCATCATCCATCATCGCTAATAAGTGTTGTTCACCAAGGGACTTTCCCCGACCCGACGCCTCCACTGTGGCACCCGTCACCTCCGCCATTCGCCTTTTTCCCTCTGTGACACCACCACGACAACGCGCCTGCCCACTCAACCTCGACAATTTGCGAGTTTTGTTCAAAAAATCAAATGACTGTCCTCCCCCAGCCTCCCTACTCACCTGATCAGGCCCTGTGTGACGTATTTTATTCCCCAAATTAAAAATGGTGCTCAAACGACGTCGTTTTGGCACTATTGACGATATTGAAGAGAATTCGGCACGGAAATAGATGGCCCAAATAGATACCCAAAGAAACATTCCAGGACTATATGGCAAAGTGGAAAAACGGCTGGAATAAGAGCATTTCTGGAGAAGGGGGCTACTTTGAAAGAGCTAAAGACCAATAAGTTGTAAATACTATAAAATAATTTTTTTTTACGAAGGTGAACCCAGACTCCTGAAGATGACGAGTGTGACCTCGTCGAAACGTCGAAAACTCGGTCTCTCTAGAGACCAGAAACAGATGCGGTTCAGCACCCTAGAACCAAGTTCAACACTATAAAATAAATGTATCTACAAAGAGTTCGGTTATTTTTTGAACAGACCTCGTATATAGCGCATTTAAATTATCCTCTTCGTGTTTTTATTAAGGTCAACCGTAGCTGACTATAAAATTATTGAATTTGTTATTTAATAATGTAGTTAATTCAAAAATACAACAGTTAATATTTTTTAACAGTTTTTGATTTTAAATCATTAACCAATACATAAACCATATGTATTTAATATATAAGCAGTTGTTATAATTACACAAATACATTATATTACTAAACAGTAAGAGAAACTTTATAAATCAAAGTCAAAAAGGTTACAGATAGTTTTTTTCTACTCTATATACAATTTAGTTATGACTGTAACAGTTACCAATATAACGGCAAACGCAGAAATATTTTTTTAGTATGATTCCTGCAGTTTATAAAAATTCTGCATAAAAGGTATTAATACGCTTCCCGCCGTAGACCGCCGGTCGCTTGAACGGGTATTAATACGCTTCCCGCACGAAATGTGTTAATATATTTTAAGGCTTTCCATTTATTTCTAGATGCATTGTGAGCATTTGCATAAATGTAATAAGGTTTTTATGGTCGCATTTATAAAGCAGGTGAACAACATTGCAGATATAAAATTGTCCCGATTCATAAATTTTGTTGCGGTTTTAACGATTAGTTATCGACCATTGTTTTTCTGGACAAATTAAATTTACGACGGCGCAAAATATTTAATAATGCGTGAAATTATTATTAAGTCCTTGGAAAAATCTTCAAGACAAGTTCCTATAGAGATGTTTTATTTTTATTTTAAGTGGAAATATCAAGGTGCCTTTTACTGGTCCTCTATGTACGTGATTTAAATGAGAAGCGTGCTCGGCTGTTATATATTGATCGCAAAAAACATCGTCTGAGTATTTATTTCGCGTATGCGACGTTTCGAGGCATATCACGTATCGTTCTCCTAAGGAACTTGAAATGGCGAAACGCTGGCCAGAATCAAAATTGGTCGTTACTTATGTACGTAGAAGCGATTTATGAATAAAATTATTCCTATGGATTAAAACGCAACAGTTTTGAAGTACTTTAAAGCATTTTTTTCCATCTTTGTCGTTTGACAAGTCGTGATAATAAGAAATTATTTCAAGTAGCTAAAGTTGGTGTTTTAATAATCCTAAAATTATTCTTACTACGATCTTAAATTCCGCGAAGTAATTGTAATAGTCTTTAGAAGTTAAGTTCCATACTTTTGATGGCTTTTGTCATTCCACTCTCCCTCATGTAAGTTTTTTATGGACATTGTCTTTGTTACACCTCTTGTCCACGCTTCTCTGCTTTCGTCTTTCTGCTGGTCTTCCAATTCGTAGCTATTTTTGGTAGTCCTTCTTCTCCCATCCTATTATAATACAATTTAATCGCAATTTAACAAGGTTTATTTTGTCTTACAGACTGTGTATAGTTTTAACAATTAATTATTTATGGTAATTAATATTTAATTACGCAAGCATCAAGTGGAATAATAATGAAGCTTACCAACAAAACTTAAGAACGGTGCGCTGCAATATGCGCATGTACCGCCAGATGTGTGCGTGGGTCGGATTGCGTGGGTGAATGCGTATATGCAGAAAAACAAGGTCAAACGTCAAACATAACTATGCATGAAGTATTTATTTACCAGTTTTTTCCTTTTCTTCTGCAATGTACAATACTTCAATGAAACCAACTGTACTTACATATATCTACTAGGCTCAGCCTAAATATTGTAATCGTTACCTATGCAATTACCAAGAACTTAAATGTTACTGTTTGGGAAATAGTCGAAAAATCAACAAAATCAATATTTTTTAAAGGATGCCTTTTTATTTTTTGCCTATTGCTTGTTCCTTTCAAATCAGGGGTTTGAAGCGGAGCGCGGCGCTGGAGCACGAAGCAGTGGAGCAATGGGTTTTTGCCCGGAGCAGGAGCGGAGCGCGGAGCAAATAATTTTGATTGCTCCACTGCTCCAGTTAATTAGTAAAATTTCCTTCCTTTTTTTCATCGTTTGAAGATCAATAATCTGTTTCTTCAAACATTTATTTAACTTCACTTGTTTGTTAGGGCCAAATATTGTTATTTTTGACCAACTTACCTATACATATCCGATAAAATTAAAAGTTTGATTTTAAAAACAATTTTTTTTAATCAACATTTTTTTTTATGTTAACAATATTTGGAGCATGGAGCGGAGCTGGAGCAGGCATTTTGATGCTGGAGCGGAGCAATAAAAAAATTGGGCTGCTCCAAACCCCTGTTTCAAATTAAATGCTTTCACTCCACCTTCGCCTTATTCTGCTACGTGATTTTTTTTTATAGGTAACTTGTCTCTGGTGACCTGTACAATTCGGTTTCTTCCATTCTGGAGATGTGATCGCTTCTTATTTTCCATTCGTGTGTAGGTTGAATTTGGCATTGGTTTTTATATGTATACAGTCACTGCGCGTTCTATCTCGTTTAGTCTTACCCACTATTTTTCACAATTTGTCTTTTTTTGCTCAACGTTGTTTGGTTTTCTGGGTTTATATATCGTTTGTTAAAATTGGCCGCACTTCATAATCTTAAATTTTACTTTTGGCTTCTTTAGTCAAGCACTACTTTTTCCATGTAAGCTCCCGAGAAGCTGGCTACTTTTACTGCCTGAAGCTTTACATTATCTTTAAGTCGTTTATTACGAGGTAATTAAAAGAGAAAAAACTATTCAATTATTTCACTATTTACTTTTAGTTAACAGATTTCTTACTTATACTCGAGCAATTTATCTTCATAATTTATATTAGTAATTTTAAGAAGGTTGAGGTATTTATTTAGAACCAGACGTATGGAGTGTTTACAATTTTACTTGATTTATTCCGCATTATCTTGAAACATTTCTTGTAAAGCAAAACTATGCGATGATAATTTAATACCTTTTAAAACTGTTATTGTCCGATATTTATTTTATCATAACGTGAAACGTGTAACGCTAAAAGAACAGTATTTCCATCCTCAGATAAATAATAGTATGCTCATATTTCATATTTAAGACGAATTTGGAGCTTATTATATTTAACTAATAAAATAAAAAATCGATTACTAACGAGAAATAAAATCACATTTCATTCTTTTGTTCTGTAATTGTTTTCATTGTTATCGGCAAACAAATAAACTCTTATCAAAGATTTATTTGTCGTTACAATGCAGCAAACGATAAAACCGCAATAGATCATATAAGTTTGATATTATTAAAAATGCCACGCATTTTTTTCCTTATCATATTTATTGTTAGAGTGTAACACAGCTGTAAATTATAATCATTTCGATATACACATTTAATTATGTTTGAAAAAGTTATAGTATGTTTTTTTTGTAATGATTTTGGTGAAAGTTAAATGGTGACGAGTTTAGCATTATCTTTAATATTTTGTCGATCATTTAAAAGAAAATGTAACCAAAGAGATACAATAAAATTTTAACATTGCTTAAAAATTACAAGGGATCACTTTTTTCTACTACATTAAATAACACAATTCAGGGACCCGAACCGGAAAATACAACGGTTCAGTTCCGGTTACCGGTTCGATATATTTTAACGTTTTTGTGTACGTTCCGAACCACCGTTTTTTATTTTATAATAAAGTCGGTAACCAGTTCGGAGGCAACGGTTTAGTTCCGGTTCCGGTTCAATGCTCTTTTGGTTTTTAATAGGACATTTTTATATTTATGTCTGCAAATTTAATCAATATTCGGACAATAAAAAAACATTCAATGTAATTCAAAAATGTAATTGGTCCAAACCATTTGAACCGGTTCACACCAATCGCTTCGGTTCGATTTTGCGGTTTTGTGGTTTTTTAATGAAGAGGTTCAGTTCCGTTTCACGGTTCATGGAAAAAGCACCGTTCCAGTTTTTGTTCCAGTTTCGATTCTGTTCGGTTCGGGTCCCTGCACAAATGCACGCTGATTATTACAGAAAATTTTGATTTAAATAACATCTTTACATTGCATAGTCAACTGTGCAATTGTTTACAGTTTGGAATATTTCTACATTAATTAATCTATCATTGTTGTTTAAATCATCTTTTAATATTTAAAACTTATTGTAAAATACTATCTTTTAGTAGCAATGTAACATTTTATACAAAATTGGAAATTCAACACACAGAAAAAATTTACTCATATTTTTTCGAGGTGCTCGTTTTTTGACACAATTCATAAGAGTTTTATGCAGGGGCCCGAACCGTAATGAATAACGGTTCAGTTCCGGTTGCCCGTTCGATAAATTTAAACTGTTCGGTTTACGTTCCGAACTACCGGTTTTTATTTTATAATGATTCGGTAACCGGTTCAGTTCCGGTTCCGATTTAATGCAAAATATGATGCCAATGTATGTTTATAAATTGAACTGTCTGTAATTGTTCTATTTTTGGTAAATTATAATCAAAATTGTACATTGTCATTAAAAAAAAAATCCGAACCGTTTGAACCGGTTCACACCAGTCGGTTGAGTTCAATTTTGCGGTTTTGTGATTTTTAAAATAAAAGGTTCAGTTCCGGTTCACGGTTTATGAAAAAAGCACAGGTTCGTTCCGGTTCGGGTCCCTGGTTATATGTATTCTTGACAAAAAATATTTACAGGCCTCTTCAAAGATTTTCCTTTATGGAATTTTTGAAAAATCCGCTGGAATAAGTATAGACGTCAAAGGAAGTTACGTTGAAGTATAACAGTTATTTATGTACCAAGGCAGTTGGCAGTAAAGTTCCACTTTTTATCACGAGTGTGAAAATAACCACGCAAGTGATAAAAAGGAACTTTACTGCCGAGGTGCATACTAATTTTTTTTTGCAATCGTCCAAGAAATAGCGAAAATTCAAGCAAATACATAAAGTTTGACTTCATCTGTCAGATTCTCATTCTCCTGTCAAATATCTTAGAAACAAAAGCACGCTCAATTTTTCTAAATTTAACCAACGAGCGTAGCGCATTTTACTTTTTTACTGCCTAGGCAATAAAAATGATTATTGCAGCCGCTTTTGGGTACTTATTGAGCTAGTTTAGTGACGATTGCAGAAAAAATTATATTTAGTCCCATTTATTTTTTTATGGATGGGAAGATTACCTGCTTATTAATTTGCCCTAATAAAAAGTTAAGTACCTAACTTTTAGCATGTGTAGCTAGCAAAACAAGTTCGTATGCGAGAATATAAAATATTTATTGCCTGATGTAATTTTTACTATTATTGACAACTATTTGTCTAAGCTCACTTGGTTATTATTATTATTAAGCATGTGTTTTTAAACAAATCAGCAAATACCTTACCTACCAATAAGACACTAATTCTTTCAAAAACATGTAGGGAACTTATGCAATTCTTTCTGTACGCGTGTCCAACTGAACTGCGCCCTAATAATCGTTCGCCACTTGAGACGATTCTTATGAAAAACGTGTCCTATAATTAACCTGTTTATTTTAGCTCAATGAAGTTACTTAAATCAATATGAATGTGTTTTTTTTTTAAATAATTAACAGTTACGTTGAAGACACGTGAGCGAAACTGAAAGATTTTATTTATGTTCGTGCACGCTGCCGGTTATACAAGTTATAATCCGATAAAAGAATTTATATTTATACAAATACAATCGTAATTTTGTTATTTGGTTATTTAACTGATAACGTGACTATTTTTCAATTATTTTACACGAAATGATCTATTTCCGATGAGATAACTCGGTATTTAGATTTAATAATGAAGCTGAAATTAAAAACAAATTGCTCATTGTACATACATGGTGATTCAAATTCGAGAGAGACCATGGGGATCTCGCTTATTATAATAGCTAGAGTGCTAGAGTATAGGTTTAAATTTGGCAAAGTTGCTAAATTTGGTGCTCATTAATAATCCTTTCTGCCACATTATCTTCTGGGTTTGGCAAAAGCCCCATATTTCCGTAAGTTACTGTCCAACGTACAAAAATATGTTTGTTGTCTTTTTTCTGGATATGTTTCTGCATGTGCATATCGTTGACAATTTAACATTCCTATTCAATGAATAAAAAATTCGCAGCATATCGCGTTTTTCTTCGTTATTAAAGTTCATTTTTACTTTAATTATGTGACAAGTAACAGGCATTCAAATCTTTTAGTTTGTTGATTGGTTGTCATGGAAACAACATAAACTACAATGACCGGCCTACCTGATTTATCGTGGTTGTTGTTTAAAACGCATTTTTACAAATTAGACAGTGAAAGAAGCAGTAAAATACCATATGTAATACATCAAAGAATTCAGAAAAATAAATGCTATTTGATTATGTAAATAGCAAAAATTGCGCCCATAAGAAAAAATAAAGTTGGTTGTCATAAAACAAAAACGAATCGACCTAGGAAAAATTTGTGACCACCGTGCGATGCGGCTTAAAAAGTTGCTTAGGCAATGTTTTTACACATTTAAAATATTTCAAACTCCAAAGGAGTTAAAGACGATTTTCAAAAATCGTATTTTCTGGTTTTTCCTAATTTTCTCGGATACTGTTTGAGATATTTCCGATTCCTCTTCGGATTATTAATGAGCACCAAATTTAACAACTTTGCCAAATTTAAACCTATACTCTAGCTATTATAACTAGCGAGAATCCCATGGTCGCCCTCGAATTTGAATCACCCTGTACAACTTCATATCGAAATTCAAATATCTACAGCCCGTTTCAATATTAAATGTAAAAACTAAATATTTAAGTACTTTACTGGTAACTTTTTGTTGTAATATTATCTTTACAGCAATGTGACACCACAGCTTATTACAGCTAGGGCACTCTCGTTGCAAGAACGGTTTGCGCCGATCCACACGCGCCACTTTTTAGCCCCGCCTTTGAGTTGAAAACAACACAGAGGTGGTATTGAAATCATTCTACAGTTAAATCTGTTACGTAGACATCAGTTTTTAATACTGCGCTGTTATCGCTCACTTGGGATAATATACAAATATTTTGAGTCCGGCCCCGACTTTTACACTAAGTGCGAGAGAAATAACGCTAGTGGATCGAAAACGACCAGATCAAAAATGCCGCCTGAGAGTGCCCGAGCTGTAATAAGCTGTGGTGACACCGTAACTTTCATAAATTACAATGGTGTAATCAGGTTTAATTTTTGTTGTCACAGGAAAAACCTATGAACTAAACATTTTTTCTGATAATTTGTAATATGCCGAGGTTAAGTTAAAAATTATATGATCCTCTTAGCTTTTTCTAGAGGGTGATCACATCTCCGGATTTCACCTAAACTTTTCGACTATTCTTATTATCTTTGGGTTCAGATTTTGCTAAACTTCTTTTGGTAGCATTTTTTTGTGACTAACCAAAGAAATTTCAAATAAAACGCGACAATACTGTGTAGTCCAAAATAATGCAAATATCCTCGGCAATTAGCAGCTGGAATTCATACGTAATGTGTGTGGTATACCTATACGAAGCACGTTTGGCGTTTTACAATTATTAATCGGCACAGTGCGGGTGGAAACGAACATGCTTACGTCATCAGGCCTTGAACTCTATTTCGAGTCCGCTATCAAAAAAAAATCCATCTCGTAAGGCGATGTTGCCATTGTTTCTTCGCGTTCCGCTGTATACTCTCGTTTTATTGACTTCCAAGTCTTTGTGATTGTTGACGTTGTGCATGATACGAATTTTTATTTAGAAAGTAAACGTCGAATAAACAGACATAAACCCAGTTGTAACCTGTAATGTAACAATGTACGTAAATTTATTAAAGTACCTACGTGATTTTTATATTTGATCAAATGGAAAATTGCAGGTCACGTTTGAGGAAGTATGAACGTGATCATTGCTAATTTTTGATGTTTCATCGTAATTTACTATTTGAATATTTTTAGGGTTGTACTACAGTTTCTTTTAGCTAATGCTGGTTGTTTTTCTGCTATCATAGGTGCCTTTAAATTATTTAATTTAGAGCAATGCTTCTCCACATTGATAGTTTCGTCGTACAGCTCTTTTGTAGACGACACCATGCCAATCAATAAAACCAATAGAATTTTAATGTTAGAAAATTCATTATGTTCAGATTGTTTTCAAGCAATTTCCAGAAAAGTTACTGCCATTTAATTACCTGCAACTGATGGCTTCAAAATGTCACTTCAATGCTGTAATTAATAATATACGCAAATTTTGTGTTTGTGAAGTATTTATTCGTGCAAAATACTCATTACCACGCATATTATGATTGCGTTAATTTTGCTTACGTTTTTAACTGAAAGTTTTAATAATGGAGATTTTCTGTGACGTAACTTGACGCCAAATTATCTTCATACTTGTTTTATTGTATAATTTTGTTGTTGAATCGTAGCCGTGTTGTCACGGAGCTAATTTATAGGCTGCTGGTACTCGCTGCAAGGAGGCTTACCGGGTAAGTTTGTGTTTACACGGGGATGGAAGTGGCAAGTACTTTTCCGGCATTCGTTGGTTGATGTCAGTGTCAATCTAGAAATGACGTACCTACTTCGATGAAGTTATTGATGCTGCAGTAGTTCTAAGCGAAGAAATTAGGCAAATAGTAAGAAAAAAAAGTAACAGGTGACGAAAGTGCAGAAACTGGATTGCTCGGAGAGAATCGCATGGCGCATCAAGTTGTCTTTTTTAAGAATTAGGCCATGAAGCGCCCCTGCAAACGAGCGTCAAGTTGACGCGCGATATCCCGCGATAAATGTTCGCGCGTCTTGGCTTTACATTAAACTATATTGGCGACTGCACACGAGCGGTAAATAGACGCGCGATGGTACAAACTGACGCGCGATAATTTATAGACGCGCGAGATCTGCCACATCGCGCGTCAAAGGATAGGCTGGTGCATGTCAAACTGAACTATGAGCCGCGGCGAGCGAGAAATTGACGCCGCCGTGTGCAGGGTCTAGCGATATCACCCGCGCGTCATGAAATGTATCGCGCGTTAACTTGACGCTCGTGTGCAGGGGCGCGAAGATGCTCAGGAATATAGAAGACACCTTAGAATGAGCGTCGATAAATTTGAAGAGTTGTTCTGCTTGGTTGAACCAAGAATTTCTAAACAAGATACTGTAATGAAACAGGCAATGCCAGCAAGAAGCTAGAATTTACGCTGCGATATTTCGCAAGTGGCGACAGATTTTCCTCACTAAGCGCCCCTGCACACGAGCGTCAAGTTGACGCGCGATACATTTCGTGACGCGCGGGTGTTATCGCTTGACCTTGCACACGGCGGCGTCAATTTCTCGCTCGCCACGGCTCATAGTTCACTTTGACATGCACCAGCCTATCCTTTGACGCGCGCGTCAGTTCGTACCATCGCGCGTCTATTTACCGCTCGTGTGCAGTCGCCAATATAGTTTAATGTAAAGCCAAGACGCGCGAACATTTATCGCGGATATCGCGCGTCAACTTGACGCTCGTGTGCAGGGGCGCTAAGTATGTTGTTTAAAATTCCACCTTGCAGCATATCAAAATTTTTGCCAGAAACTGGAAGCAATTATTTATTACTGGACTAGATAATTTCTTAAAGGTAGGTTTAAGTTATTGTTATTAAGGAACATGATAATACATAAATTGGTATGGGATTCGATTACAGAGAAACAAACATTTAAAATGTAGCACTTTAATTAAATAAATGATACGAAAATTAAATAACAAAAATAAAAAGTAAAATTTACAACTTCACCAAACTAGATGTTTAACTATAAGGAGTTTGCTATGGTAACTGTTGAAATTAAATAAATGAATAAATATCGATGAACGCGTGTACCGTGTACATTGAAAAGTGCAACTTAAGCAAAAATAGCTTCAGTCACCGAAGGAAATGACAAAGCAAGAATTGTTAAATGAAATTGTGAAGTAATAAAGTAATATGAGAATTGAATAATGTAAACTAAATGAAGTTAAAATGTAAGTAAAATATATAAAAAAATTTAATTCCAATGTATTAACAGCAGGGCATGAAACCGGTTTTTTAAACCGGTTTAAAAAACCGGTTAACCGTTATTTTTTGTCAGAAAAAGTGATTTTTAACCAAAACCGAAACCGTTATTTTTAAAGGCAAAAAAACGGTAACCTTTAACCAAAATAATAAAAAACCGGTTGTTTTAACGTCTTTTTTTTTATAAAAATTACGATGAAAAATACAAAATCTGTAGTAAATGCGATTAGTTTACCAAAAGTCATTACTGAACTCTTGATTGTACATTTATTATAAAATTATAAATAAATAATATCCTTTCATACTTTGCATTCCTGATCTAAATAATTTTAAAAACCGGTTAATATTAACCGGTTTTTTCTAAACCGGTTTTTTGCGAATAAAACCGGTTTTTCAACAAAAACCGTTATAAAAATAAAGTTCTCGATTTCGGTTAACCGTTAACCAAAATTTTTTTCGGTTTCGAGCCCTGATTAACAGTATAGCAAAATGAAAATTGAAAAATTATATACCTAAAATTTGGTGAGGTGCGAACTCTGGCTCAAAAGAGTCAGAAACGCTGGAGGCGTTGCTGTCTTGAAATGGAGATGATGGGAGATTAAAATGAGGCAGAGCCGATGAAGTTTCCATGCAAGAAAGCCTTTCAGCTGTCATAATAGATTGGATTTTCTCTTGTAAAATAACAAAATTGCGCACTGGAAGTTGCCTCAGTTGTGCAGCGATGTGTTTGCCAAAGCTCTCATATTCGTCTTCAGCTTGCCGCTTTTGCGCTAAATTTTGCGATTTAGAGATTGCTGGTTCAACGGCATTGACTTTATAGTTAGCTTGACATTTTTTCTTAGGAGGGGGTATTTCTGCTCTTTTTTTACTGGCTCTTACCTCAACAACTTCCGTATCACCATATTCGTCCTGTTCTTGGAATTTTTTTTCTGATTTAATAATACAGGCTTCCTACAAAAGTTTACTATCAGTAATACATAATAGTTATAAGGATGTAATAATCGCTTCAGAAAACTATTTGCTAAGTAGGCAATATTTGTGTAAACAGATATTTTTAGGGACTACAAACGAAAGAAGAGTGGGAAAAATGAAGGAAGGATTTAATGTGAGATGGAATTTTCCGAACTACTTTCTGTTCCTCGATATTATGCGGGCGGAGAGTTTTCTTTTTTAACTCATCAGTTTTTTAGTAACGTATTTTTTGCTCACCACCTTGCACCAGGGGAGCCCATTCTACCTTTCGGCCTAGGGCCCACGACAGCCTTAATCCGACACTGTGCGGCACTATAGATAGAAAACATTGTCAAATAAAACGCCCAGATAACAGTGGGTCTGAATTTTATAACTTCGAAGGAATTTACAGCATCATTCTATTTGCACTGGTAAATGCCGATTACCGTTTTATATTTATAGATATTGGTAGTAATGGTAGAGCCAACGACAGTGCGGTGTTAAGGGATTCGGCACTGAATTTATCCACGGTGGACAACGTACTGAATTGGCCAAATAATTCAGTGGTCATTGGCGATGATGCGTTTTCTCTTAGAAACGATTTACTCAAACCTTACAGGAAGGTAAACATGACTTTGAAACAGAGAATTTTCAATTACCGATATTCACGTGCTAGAAGGGTTGTTGAAAATGCTTTCGGAATATCGGCTTCAAGATTAAGAGTTTTCGGCAAGCCAATTGAATTAAGTTACTTAAGTACAACTGATGTAATTAAAAGTGCCTGTTATCTTCACAACTGGTTAGGAGTATAGTCTATTTCAGGATATTTTAACCTCCTAATAACACCATTATCTACTGTAATTACTAGTAATCCGCAAATCGCTAGTTCTGCCCCGCAGGGGGGGTAAGGAGTAAGGACCGTACTGTACAGAATACGGTTTCTGTAATTTAATCTACTACAGGTATAAACAAGGGTTCTTAGTTAAAATTTTGTTAAAGTAAACATTTGTATATTTAGTGACAAAATTACTCTCAAAGTGTTAACTTTATAATAATTTATATATTCATAATATAAAACATATGGAGACCATGGTGTGAGAAAACTCAAATGAACGAAGAAACTGTTGTTATTTCATATGCCTCTGAAACTTGAAGTTATCACTAACAGATTTTCAAGGAATTATCTTATCTCTCCACGGGTGCTTAATAATAATCATTGTTAACTCCCCTAGTCAGGTTAAAATATCTTCAAATGAACTAAACGCCGCGATACATTACCAGTGGGTGTGTCGATTTTGAAGATCGAGACACTGGACAGTTGACAACTTCATCAAGGAATTTGGCGGTCAGAAAAAAACTTAGCTCAAGTAAATAATGTTGCCTCTAACAACTACAGTAAATCTGCGGCAGGCAAACGAGAAAAATATGCAGACTGCTTCTTCGGAGCAGGGTCGGTGCCATGGTAACTTAGGGCCATTGGAGTCGATTAGGGATTTTTGTCATCAAATACAGTTAATCATTATAATATATATGTATCGGCTGATCAACAATGACTGATGCCCGCTAACTTCATACCGAAAATAAAATAACCAAGTTTTAAGGGTGCTGTCAGAGTGAACGCTCAAAGCGGAGCGGAGCCGAGCCGAGAGCAAAGCGTAGCTTTTTCATGCGAGAAGAAAAATTCGGGGTGTCAGAGTGAATGCGATAAACGGCGCTGAGATTCAGTTTATTTTCCGTATTTTGTATTTAAGTATATCTAAATTGAGTCTTGTTATTCATTTGTGTTTATAAAATTGAAGTGAAAAGTAATGGATTCATCTGATGAAGAGTATTTTGTTTCTCCCAGTGTATTAAATTTAATAATTTTAAAAAAAGAATTTGGAAAGCATCCAATTAATGTAAAAAGGAATGAATTCGGTGAATTTCATCATTTATATGATGATTTAAGGAAATATCCTGCCAAATTTCAAGAACATACCCGAATAAGCACCGAAACTTTTGACTATATTCTCGAGGTGATAGCTGTGAAGTTAAATAAAAATTGGACCAATTTTATAAAAGCACCAATAACTCCCTGCGAACGATTAATTGTAACTCTCAGGTAAGAACAAGATTTTTTTAAATGTTTTATGTTATTTTATTTAATTGTATATTTTTACTTATTTAAACCATTTATAAATTTTCGTAAACGTTATCATGAGAAGTTGACGGTACATTTACAACTTCAATTGGAGCAAATGAGCCGGGTCGAAAATGATTAGGTGAAGTAAGGTCTATAGAATATACATTGTCCGATGAAGTGCTGATCGGTGATGATACAGCCGTATATCGCGAACTTTCGTTGGATAGTTCTGGTGGATTGTATGTGCGAGTAATGGACGCATTTTGTATATTTCCATACACATATTTGTACAGCACATTTTGAATTTCCATTCGACATAAAAATTTATTTCCTGGCTCCAATTTCCGAATATGCGGCAGCAAAGTTAAAAAAAAAGCTTCATCTTCATCCAATACTGTTTTTTTTTCTGAAGTTTTTCTCTCCAGCAAAACCAATTTACGTTTTTCAATTTCCTACAGTTGAGCAGTGCTATTCGCAGTATTTTTTGTTGTTGTTGATAGTTTAGAGTTTAACTTAAAACTATCACACATATCGTCTGTATCTTCAATCTGTGATTCATTAAAGATATCCTCGTTTTCTTTTTGGATTTCAATAGCAGCCTCTTCTTCATTACATTTCGCATTTGTTGGCTTTAAATTACCACTTAAATTTCTGTACTTCATTTGGTCCTTCAAAAAAAGAAGTGACTGGAAGTACGGCCAACTAGAAGTAACTTGTGATTCTGTATCACCACCATCACCAGACTTTGGAATTGGAATTTTGCGTAGTTCATTCCGAAATTGATCACGTAAATACTTCCATTTTTTTTTCAAATCCTCCTCTAAAAATTAATAAAAAAATTAAATTTTTTTTTAATAAACCTGACAATTTTTTTATTTAGATATCTGGCAACCGGAGCATCATTTGTATCATTGGGTTTTTCGTTTAGACTAGGCAGAACAACAGTTGGAGGTATTGTTAAGGAAACGTGCCAAGCGCTATGGGATGAATTGTTTTCTGTGCATATGCCGCAGCCAACGGAACAGTTTTTTGAAGAAGTTGCAGCGCAATACTGGAATTTATGGAACTTCCCAAATTGCATTGGTGCTATCGACGGAAAGCACATACGGATCAAGTGTCCAGCAAATTCTGGTTCAATGTTTTATAATTATAAACATTTTTTTTCAATTGTATTGCAAGGTATTGCCGATGCCAACTGCAAATTTATTGCGATTGAAGTTGGAGGATATGGCAAACAAAGTGATGGTGGTACTTTCAGCTCTTCTCAAATATTTAAACTTTTGAAAAGTGAGGAACTACAGGTACCACGAAATACAAATCTACCAAACACTAATCAAAGTGTGCCATATGTTTTTCTTGGGGATGAAGCATATCCCCTTTTAGAGTGTTTGTTACGGCCGTACAGCAGAAAAGACTGCACTGAGCAGCACGAGTATTTTAATGCCCGCCTTTCAAGAGCTAGAAAGTGCATAGAATGTGCTTTTGGAATTATAAATGCTAAATTTAGAATTTTATGGAAACCAATTGAAACCGATCCTTCATTCGCTGAAATAATTGTAAAATGCATTTGTCTTCTGCATAATATTATTAATGATCGAGAGGGTTTAGATGAAAAATTAAAAGAAGCAATGGAGAAACAAAATCGCAACAAGAATATAATAAAACAAGCTTAAAGAATGGTAGAATAGTCAGAGATCAATTTTGTAATTTTTTGTGCCTCAATAAACTTAAATAAATAGGAATAATACTTACTTGGTACTTTCATTTCTGTTGCAACGGATATCCATAACTTTTCCACTAAAACTCGGTTATGATAACCTTTGTTTTTCTCGTCCCACAAAACAGGGCGAGAAAAAACTTCACTAATTAAAATTTCTATGTCCATTTAAATTAATACTACGTCCCAAAAAATAACAACCGAACAGCAAACAAATCACTTCAGCAATGCGGTTCAGCGCGAGAAAACACTTGGAAACTGTTTCTCGCATTGAATCTGCTTTGCTCTCCGCTCCGCTCTGCGTGCACTCTGCCACACCCGCGCGAGTTTTTATGAAACTACATACACCGAGTTTTGTCGCATTGCTATCAGCTTTGCGCTCGGCTCGGCTCCGCTCCGCTTTGAGCGTTCACTCTGACAGCACCCTTTTTAGTTGGTATCTCAATGAAAACCTAGGACATCAGTGGCGTAGTGTTATTGACGTTTTCTGTGACGTTCAAGTTGACCTGTCATTTCGTGTGCGGTTAGTAGCTTTTCGTTTTAATTTGCATCTTTTCGTAAAAATCAGTTATCAGTTTTTCGTTTTCTATGCGTTCAGGTTGTTCTGTAATTTCGTGTGTGACCAATATTTACATATGTATGCATATTAATAAAGGAACTGATTTAAGGTAGCCTCACTTAATTGTTTTTATGGAGCTAATTCTTTTAAACAAAAAGCTTTGCAAATCTTTTTGTCAGTAAAAACTGTAGCTGTCGTATTTAAATGGAGAATATTATTACCCGTTCTGTCAATACAAATTTTTTTTCCTACGCCACTGATTTTCCCCTATGGGTTACCATCCGTTCGAACAAAGTTCGTAACACCCTTGGCATCAATCATTTTCGATCACCCGATACTTACAACATTATATTAACTGAATATTGTATATTACAGATATTTTTGATTTTCTTAAAATGTACATAATTACCTACAAATGAATATACTATTTCTCTAAAAAAAAAAAAATACTCACAAGATTTGATGTAGATGGTCTAGCACTAGCAGATGCAATATTAATTAAGAAAGCGTCTGCCCTCTTAAACCACACCAGTTTTGGCTGATAAACGTCATCCGTTCCACTTTTTTTGGATTTTTCAATTTTTACCTGTTCTTGACGGTACACATTTTTAATGACTTTAATCTTCTTGCGCAAGCCATCAACTTTATCAACGGCGATATTTTCCGATAACAGCTCATTTAATAAAGCTTTCATCATTCTTTCCCGTTTCATTTTATTTGCATAATCGCGATGTCGGATATTCCAGAGGCATTCAAATTTCTCATAAATATCAAGAAATTTTATTATCTCGTTTGAATTCCACCTACACGACATGACACACCTAAAATGCGAACAAAGTCGGTGTTAAACGCTGTAACTAAGCAGCAAGTAGATCACGTGATCGGTAAGTGGATAGTGAAGTAGCCGGAACTTAAACTATTTACACGAAGTAATTTCACCGTCCGCTAGAACCAGCGGTCTGTAAACTAGCTCCGTGACAACACAGTTTAAATGTGTAACGGTAGGTACACATTATGAAGCGAACGCAAGACGAAGCCAAACGAAAGCTCAAATAATGTGGACGCTGAGCCGAGGTGAGGACACTGCCTCGGGACGTCCGGCGTACGACCCGAGGCCGTGTGACTGCTATCCGAACGGAGTCGGTACATCAGAGAATTCGATTGTGTGTGGACGATGTAGTACATAGTACATAGTCACTTTTGCCTCAACGCGCGGCGCGGCTGGACTCAAAGTCAAAGAACATGTTTATAATCGTTTGGTTTTCCTTATTATGGCGTGGAATAATGAAACAACGTTATCGCTAATAAAGCTTTACGAAGAAAGAGTAATATTGTGGAAGAAAGATCATAAAAATTACTTCGACGCAGTGATGAAAGAAGATGCTTGGCTAGAAATAAGTGCAATTATGAATCAAGATAAAAACGTTTTAAAAAAAAAAATTGAAAGTCTGAGGGGATCACGAAGGAGAGAAAAAAACCGAATGCGAAAAAGTATGGGAACTGGAAAAGGTACGTAAATAGCACAAAATTTTACCGTCTACTCCTACAAAACATTGAAACAATTTATTTTAAAGGACGTAAGGACATCTATGTGTCAAAGTGGTTTGCCTGGGAAAGCCTCAGCTTCCTCGATGATCCGGAAGAGCTTCGCCCGTCATTGGCTGTGAGTATCTTTATCACTAACTGACATAATAATTATCAGCATGAATTAAACAATATAATTTTTTATTAATGCTTTTTATTAAATATCACTTAGTACAAACTTTCAAGCAAATCATTTTGCCAAACCACAAATCCTTTAGTAAAAAAATATTCAGTTAATTAATCCCTGTTGTTCTATGCGAAAATCGATGATCTACGCGGAACATTCTTGAATGGAATTAATGACGCCGTGGGTGCAGCATGTTTTCTCCAATTATCTCAAATTCTAAATTAGTATTTCATGAAATTAGACAGGGTGTACTGACCGAGCAATAAAAATAGCTTACTTACACGAAAGTCAAAATGTTTTACTCTTATCCCGTCAATATATTATGCCTATCAGGAAATATCATAAACGTTGGTATTTGAAATTATGTTAACCGGAGAACCGTTAATCACTTTTAACTTACTTTTTTATATGGAATCCATTGTTATTGCCGAGTCATTAGTTTCGGGACACCCTGTATATTCGATAAAAAAGCGACATTTTGAGGTTTAAGGATCACACGCTTAAGTTATAGACACACAAATTATACAAAAAAAGACACTTTTTTTGCATGGGCATCTACCTGAAATGAGCTTGCCATTGATTTCCCTGTCGAAACACCCCTCAGGGTTTATATGCAGGGTGCGTTTTATGTTCCAGGCCGATGTTTTTTTTGAATAACTTTTAAAAGAAACACAATTTTATAATTTATATTTTATTGATTGATTATATGGTCTTTAACATTGTGTATGGAATATAATGTTGGTCAGGTGGCCGCCTCTGGCCGTGGCGCAAACGCGAGCTCTTTCGAGCATATTTTTCATAACATTTTCGCAGACCTGGTGTCATTTCAGCAATTTCTTTTCGAATGTTGTCCTTAAGTATCGGGATTGTGGTTGGTTTGTTGGTGTACACCTTTCCCTTCAAGTATCCCCATAGAAAATAATCGGGGGCGGTCAAATCAGGGGATCGTGGAGGCCAGGCGATATCACCACTTTTTCACATTATTCGGCCGGGGAAAGTTTCTCGCAAAATTTGCATCGTAGCACGAGATGTGTGTGATGTGGCACCGTCCTGTTGAAACCACATGTGCTGTAGGCCCAATCGATCCAATTCGGGCATAAGAAAGTTTACCAACATGTCACGATAGCGATCACCAGTTACTGTTACAGCATTGCCTCTAGCATCCTCAAAAAAATATGGTCCAATGATGCCACCGGCCCAAATGGCGCACCATACAGTCTTTGGCTTTATCTCCCAGTGTATACAAACTTTCAAAATTATTTATTACACGCTGAATGGTTGACTTGCTTGGCACATGATTAACACCAAAAAAATCAGGCAGTTTTCTTCGCGTATTTACAATTGAACAATTATTTTTTAAAAAATATTTTAATAACTTCAAGACGTTGTTGCGGAGATAGATGTTCCATAATAAATTGTTATCGCCCACTCTACACGCCGGTCAAATATGAACTGTCAAATGACAGCCAAATTAAAATGGCGGCCGAACAAAATCGGCCTGGAACATAAAACGCACCCTGTATTTCTGGGCGATTTGCTATTCCTTAAAAAATTGTGTAGTCAAATAATTGGCATTGTTACAAGCTGTGCCTTTTCTGGCTCAAATAACATAGTTTTTCTCAAACATCGAAACACAGTTGAGAGAATACCAAATGGATTTTCTACGACTCACCAAGCCCTGTTTAGTCTATAATTCTGCAAATGCTTCATCGGCAACGAAGAGGAACGGTATCTCTTTGCTTCTGCCTTGCAACATTGAGGGCATCGGCAAACTTAATTTCTTTCTTGCCAAATCTTTGTAGAAAGAGCAGTTCTTAAACACTCATCCATCAGAAACTTCTGCTTGATAGCCTACATCGGCGAATATGATATAATCTGCATTTACGTAAAAAATGTACAGCTACTAATAATCGGTACTTGCAGTAAAATGTGCTTTTCCTCAATTGACCCTAAACAATGAAAAAAAAATCCAAATGTTTTCAAAAGTTGTTGATAATTCACTCCTCTACTGATGAAGGTACCTGAAACAAAATACTACTATAAAATATTCGTATTTAATTTTTAGACTCATGAAGCTCTATCAGAAAATAAAGATGTCGAGCAAACCGAAAATTCAGAGACAGCAGGAAATTCAAAATCGGAAAATTCACGAAGCAATTCAAAACTTGTACAGCAAGTTGTAAGGCGCGTTACTTCATCTAAGAAACGATTTGTATCAGCCAAAAGAACTGCCCCTAAACGCTTACGACGTTCCGAAGATTCACGCATTGATGAAGCATATAATATTTTCAAAATGAAAAGCCAAGAAAAGAAAGATGAAAATACAACCTTTGCTGACTATGTGGCGGAAAAATTGAAAAAGATGACTCCCCGAGTTCGTTCAATCGTACAACATCAGATAAGCACAGTTATCTTCAATGCCGAAATGAATGAACCCCTAGTCATATCAACGCAGCCGCCAACCCTGCCTCAAATGATTGAAAATTCTATACCGAAAAGAGAGATGAACTCACCTTCTTCTCCTTATTCATTAACTACTCTTCATTCTCCTTCAACAAGTACGTCCTCGCACACACAGTCACCACTACAATCTCCTACAGAGGGCTCTAAAGAATTGCATACTTGTTTTTCTTCATTTTCTGATAGCATGTAATTTAGAACGTAATAAAATAAAATATTGAACTAATTGTTTAACATACCTTTACGAATTCACTTAATTTATCGACGAATGGTCTGCAGACTTCAGGTATAATTCTCGAAATTAGCTGTTGAGATAGCCAATATTTCTTCGCCAGTAACAGCATTCCGATATTTTGTATCTTTCTTTGCAATTTTATCACGGATCGATTCTAACAAATAATTGAAGTCCTCGGATGACATCCTAGTAAAATTTTTGAAATGTCCACTTTCTTCTTCCTCCTACATACAGGGTGTTTCACTTTTCCATGGGACACTATTGCTATCTCCGTAAATAATGAAAATACAAGGTTGGTTAAATGGAACAAAAGCTAACTATTTAGGAGTGTATTTTAAACAAGATCTTGTTTTGTTTAAAAATTCCATGGCCTGCGTGATATAACGAAAAAACCGAAATCGATCAAAATTTTTAAACTTAAATATCTCGGCTATTGCGAATACACAAAAACGCCAAAGGAAAAATGTTTTGTAAATTTTGTTTGCTATAAGATGGCGATAGGCAGATTTTTATTTATAAATTACCGTGCGAGATATTTGACAAAACATTTTAATGGCAGTCGTAGTAGGTGATGACTTAGATTTAAAGATAATTTTTTTCTCTTTACAATGATATAATATTTTATAAGTCTATTTTCAAAATTAAGAGAAATAATCTTAAAAAAATGCAAAATCTTAAGATAAAAATCGAGGTTGCCATGGAAATAAAAACAATAACAGACTTCATTTGTTTTATTTCGACCCTTGCTTGTCTATTATAATAATTGTGTTAACTGGAAATAATATAAATCCACATATGTAAATATTTAAAATCTTTTTTGCTCGATTAAACGCTAAGTTATAACTCATTTTGTACTTTATGAACACAAAAAATTTAATTTGCAGAAAACTGATTATTACCCACTTAAACTTGTTGATATTCTGCTCCGCGCAAATTTTTCTTTATTACAATTCAAATGCAGTTGTGGGTGGGTACATTTTAACGCCCAAGTAACTCTGGTTTTATTTTGTACGCTTCATAAATCTCAACTAGGTTGGCATGGAGTTTTTTTATTTTACATCGAAAACAGGATTTCCGACGAGATTAACAGTAAGTACAATAAGTACATAACCTGCTTAAAGAATTGTTTAAAAATTTTGTTAGAAATTATGAGAAAAATCGAAAACTTTAAACCGAACTAACAATAATTTAAAAAATTAATTAATTTTGTGTTAAGCAAGAAAAAATTTATATGCAGACTTAAAACAATTAATTTTTGAAATTTGTGTTTTTTAATTATGCATGTGCTAATTGGCTACATGCATTAGATTTGTGTAACCCAACTTTTGTTCTTACAGGCGGATTGTGATTATTAGAGATTTATAAAACAACTAGACTATAAAATGCGAAAAATACGAATTTAGGTATCGAAAAATATTTTTTTGCTTATAATTTTCCACATGTTGTGACTGTCATAAAATACTAAGCAAATCAAGTTTAAATATTACGTGATTTGCGTTAAACATATGATAAATTTGCTTAATCACTTCTTGTAATTGCCGATAGTTGCTACTTAAATCTCCAGTATCAAGAAGTTATATCGTATTTAGCTTCGCAATTGCAAACAGGTAAAACGAGTCTACAACAATAAAACTACGTAAAGTAAAACGTAAAGAGAACAATGCGTTTGATATTCTCCTCTTGTACGCCGTTGAATAATTGCAGAGCTTGCCTTGTCCAGGTCACAAAAAAATACGTTCTTGAAACCAAGTGCAGTCTGAATGTTGTGACCATTTTTGGACGCTCTCAGCAAAAGGAATTTTATTATTTTTATTATTATTTAATAAGTTATGTCGCTTCTGATGGTAATATGAATACTTTTTAAATGTCAAAAACAAGTTAAACTTCTGACAACTTAAGAAATGCGATCGATAAAGACCTTTCGCTGATCGGGTGTTCAGTGCATAGTGTCGCTTATTCTGGAGAAGACTGGACAAAATGATCCGAGTATTGGCTGATTTGTTATTAACATGATAATGATAATTTCTCATAATATGTTTCAATTAATTAATTTTTTTTAATGTGTGCGTGCATAAAGGCTTTTTTAATCCAAAGATAAACATAGGATCTCTCTTATTGCTAAAGATAGAGCATAGGTTAAAATTTATGTTTGGACGAATATAGTAGAAGGATTTTGCCGGAAAAATGTGATGAGTATTTGATTTGACGAATATAGGGGCTGAGGAATGTAGAGGTTTTACTGTATCTGCAACTGTTTTAAACATTGTATTTATTAAAAAAAACTAATTTTTGTCTTAACTTAGCCGAATCTGCTTTGTTTTTCGATGTTAACTTTGTCTGATGGATGCCATATCATATTTGCACCTAGTTTGCTAGTTTTTTTTCTGGTTTAAATTAAACATATGTTAAGCCATATTCTTTGAATTATTAAATAAATTATTCCACAAAATTTTCTTAAACAGTTAGTACATCCGTGAAGAAAAAAAAATTAAGTAGCTGTCAAAAATGAACGAAATTGTTGCAACTTTTTTCTTCGGTTAAATTAAGTTTTAAAAAGTTACGTAGTTTGTTCGACGCATGAACAAACTTATCAATTTATTATATGTACAAGCTACATTAATCTTTTGAAACTGGAAAAGTTTTATTCCATTAAAAATCTTTTTTTACGTTATATTATACTCTAGGTTTCTTACGTAATTGTATAATTGTCTATTACTACATGTCTTTGATTATATTATTCTGGTTACTCTTTTTTATTTTATTGTTATCAAATAGTGATGGTGTGTAAATTTAAGAAAATCCATAGGCGTCTTGCTTATTATTGTAGAGGGTTAGAAGTTAAAACATTGGAAATAAACTTGTTATATTTTAAGCGTATCAATAAAAACAAAACATATTTCGAAAAACTACAGCTCTGATCACAAAAACTCAAATATCCAACGATTTGGCTTTAGCTGTTACTTTTTTATTTCTGAAAATTTTGAAAATGTGTTAAAACTTTTTTATTGCTACTTTTAATTTTATTTATAATCGTGTTATCGTGTTAACAGTGCTTTGTCAAGTACAAATGTTTTTATGTGTATGGATTTTTTTAAACGATTCTAGCTTAATACTTTCGATACGATAAGCAAAGTTGTTGCTGTCAATAAAATGTGAATTAATTATTTATATAGTACTCGACTGGCACACGAAATCGAAATTATAGCTGATAAATGGTTTAAAACTACTTATTAAAAGTTACTCTTGTAAGTGCTCGTAATGTTATACATTTTTGATAAGATTTCCTAAATAAATATTACGATAACAAAGGGTTGAATAAACTCGATACACATAGGTACACACTACAGACTTGGTCCGCCTATAATTATTTATTTAAATATTCGAAGGGAATGTTTTTTGCCGATTATGTTTTCTCAAATAATATCAAAAAATAAAAGAATGCTAAGCTTATCCCAAAGTGTTTTGTGTATTGTTAATCAGCATATTAGTTGCAACTTTGCCTAATTTAAACCTATGCTGGATCTTTAATAATAAGCGAGATTACAATGTCAACCATCAAATTCGAATCACCCTGTATAGATGAATAGTAAAATTGTCCGCACATTTTATTATCTGAACTTTTTTCGGCAAAGGGTTGGATAAAATACAGAGGCTAATAGCTTAAAGACATCGTTTAATGTTTTCGCAATGAACAAGAAAAACCTGTTTTTGCTCCCCATTATTTCTTGTATTATACATTTAGGGTCGATTTATAGAAAATAACACCTTGATCGATAATTTTCTTACTACTACTGCGTCTCAATTTTTTTCAACCCCTGTCTACTGTGCACAGTCGACAATTATGCTTTTTGAACATATGTTGCAAGCGTATTGATTTTATTAGTTTTTATTATTATTACAACTCTTCAGCAAATATAATTTATACTGTAAAGTTATAATACGTTAAAACTGTATTAAGTTAAATTAAAAGTGCATGCATTTTATCCCGTCCAGATATTATAAAGTTAGGCCGAATTTCGTCTACCAATTGTTTATGCATAATAAATATTCTATATTGCACCGTATTTAATGCAATATTATTTTTGATCGGCTTACTGTAATTCGTAGTCGTCAAATAACTACTCCATGACAATGTTAACGATACGGTTTAAGGCAGTGTTTAGTGAGTTAATATTCAAATTTTTGTGAACTTGTGGTAGCTACCAAGGACCAAGTATATATTCCGATTTTTTCAATGTTGTATCTTTAAATTTTTGTCGTCTTACGTATCGCAAAATAATAATACATCTTTCAGATTACCTTAGACAGGTTTATGCGGCCCGCGGCCCAGTAATTGTATATTACAAGCATTGTTGTTTTCAAAGAATATAACATTAAGTAAAATGACTTTAAAAAAATTGAGAAATCAGCATGTGATTCAGGAAGAGAAAGAATAATGGAAATGAAAGATAACTTAGCGGGACAACAAAACTTATTCAAAAATGCGTATAAACAACAAGACCCCGCAACAATAGCAAGTTATGAAATTTTTAATATTTCATCCAAACATCTTAAACCATTCTCTGCTTGTATTTTAATAAAATAATGTATTTTAAAATTGCTGTGAACTTTATTTGCCCTGAAAAAGGTTATTTTCTTATATTATTTTATTTAGATTCACTGTGGCAAGATAAATTGATGAAATGGCAGAAAACGTAATATTAACTCTTTAATATACCGCTTTATCTTATTCTCTTTGTCTTGATGAATCAACGGATGTATCCAATACTGCTCAACTGTTTTTTTCGTGGAGTAAATATAAAGTTAAATGTTACTGAAGAATTATTAGATTTGGTAAGGATGAAACCAGGGCATGAAACCGGTTTTTTAAACCGGTTTAAAAAACCGGTTAACCTTTATTTTTTGTCCAAAATTGTGATTTTTAACCGAAACCGAACCCGTTATTTTTAAAGGCAAAAAAAACGGTAACCTTTAACCAAAATAATAAAAAACCGGTTTTTTAAACATCTCTTTTTAATAAAAATTATTTTGAAAAAATACAAAATCTGTATTAAATATGTGATTAGTTTACCAAAAGTAATTACTGAATGCTTGATTGTACATATATTATAAAATTATAAATATATAATATCTTTTTATACTTTGCATTCCAAATCTGAATAATGTTAAAAACCGGTTAAATTAACCGTTTTTTTCAAAACCGGTTTTTTACGGAAAAAACCGGTTTTTCAACAAAAACCGTTATAAAAATAAAGTTCTTAAATTCGGTTAACCGTTAACCAAAATTTTTTTCGGTTTCTAGCCCTGGATGAAACGAACTATAACAGCTAATAATCTTTATTTTGTATTAAAATCTGATTTAGAAATAAAAAATGAGGAAATCGCATCAAATTAACTACGCTTCTGACTAAGAAATTTAAAACCAATTTTTTTAGGGAATTCTTTGTATGTCACTGCGTTGCTCATATTGAAAATTTATGCGCGAAAAAAAAAGTTGCAAAATTTCTCAGGGCCCTTCACACTTAGAAGAATCTCAATATCCACTAGATACTAGAAAGTGGTGTGGTTCGTTACGATTTCATAAAATTTGCTTTTGGTCCTTGCTCGGGCCTGCCTTAGACCTTTAAGATAAGCAAGATACCAATGACGTGACTTATTATACGAATAGCCCTGTATGTTGATAGGTTTCCGTGCGTTTCAATTTAAAAAGATGCAATAAAAAACCTCGAGAGTTTAAGTAGAATTGCATTTCGAAATATATTAACACTAAGAATGTTAATGGTCCACATATGCACTTTGCATTTAATTTGATGTGGTCACGGGATGGTCGTTTTTAGCAGCCAGTGTATGACTTCCAGTCGTCACGCTCATGCGAATTGGTCACGCAGGTTGGCGTGATGTCACGCACACGGTCGTCACGGTAAGTAGTATGTCAGCCGGTAAACCTCGCGCGTTTTAACAGAATTATAAACAAATTAAACGTGTTCACTTTCCTATAAGAAGGACGAAATATTCAAACGCATGCTTTATATAACGTGACTTCTAGGATAACTATAACATGACAAATATTAAAGATAATCAAAATTTATTGAACTAAATTAAAAACATGTTTTGGAAATGTTGTTGTATGTATGTACACAGGGTTAGCGTCACTCATGGAGGTTACATTTAAAGTAAAAACCTAAAATAGATTATTTACGTGATATATTATATTCCTAGCATATTTACAAAAGGACTTACGATTCTGTAGGTATACAGGGTGGTGCTTTTTTCGATGCTCACCATTGCTATCTTGGAAACGGTAAGAGATACAAGGTCGGTTAAATTAGAGAAAAGTTGCACATGTTTATGGCGCTTAAGAATCTGAAAAGAAATCCGTGATATTTTGATTCGTTTTTGATTTATTACAAAAAAACTGAAAAATGTGATTGTAGAAAAATATTATTATCTTCCCTACCATTGACGCTATTTCATTTAAACTTGGTAACTTTATGTTTTTGACCGTCCTGGGTTTGATGACGTCAACAGACATTTTCTAAGCCTTCTAGATTTCAACAATAGTCAACTTTTTTATTTCTTATAGCCACTATATTGGATTTTTACACCATCAGATAGACAAAAAAATTAGCTTTTCAGATTGGTAACCAACATACCTTTTTCTTTCAAAAAACTTGTTGAAATTTGAAAATTTGTATAAATAATCTATAAAATCGCGAATGTTCTGAAAAACAATTGAAATTATAATATAAATAAAAGTGACACAACATTTTATAGGTCTAATAAAATAACGAAATGACAATAAATTTAAAAGACCAGATAAATAATTATTTAAATTGTGCGCCGTTATGTATGATGTAGTGGTTAGTCCTCAAATTCATTTCGTCCACTGCCTTTAGGATAGTTTGTCTCGAAATAGAGTCGAAAGCATTTTTGATTTTACGGCGAAGAAGTTCAATATTTTCCGTTAGGGTTGCATAAACAACATCAATGTAAAAGTAATCCATAGGCGTTAAACATAACGATCGCGGAGGCCAATGAACAGGACCAAACGAACCAAGTCATGAATTTTGAAAGCGTACATCTAAATTAATATCCTTTTACAATGCGGGCGTTGTGAGAACCAGCTCCTTCTTGCTGAAACTACTGATGATTTTGAATTGTTAATAATGGCAATTTGCCTAACATATCTTCTAAATATGTTTCCAACAATCTTAATTTCGTTATCATTAGACCAATAAAATGTTCTGTAGCTTTTATTTATATCATAGTTTCAATTGTTTTTCAGAACATTCTCGATTTTATGAATTATTTACACAAATTTTCAAATTTCAACAAGTTTTTTGAAAGAAAAAAGGTATGTTGGTTACCAATCTGAAAAGTTATTTTTTTTATCTGTCTGATGGTGTAAAAATCCAATATGGCGGCCATAAGAAATAAAAAAGTTGACTATCGCAACTTGAAATCTAGAAGGCTTAGAAAATGTCTGTTGACGTCATCAAACCCAGGACGGTCAAAAACATAAAGTTACCAAGTTTAAATGAAATAACGTCAATGGTAGGGAAGATAATAATATTTTTCTATCATAAAATCACATTTTTCAGTTTTTTTTTGTAATAAATCAAAAACGAATCAAAATATCAGGGATTTCTTTTCAGATTCTTAATCGCCATAAACATGTGCTACTTTTCTCTAATTTAACCGACCTTGTATCTCTTACCGTTTCCAAGATAGCAATGGTGAGCATCGAAAAAAGCACCTATACTTAGAATAAAGACGTTGCAGGACTGGGGAATTATTACTCGTCCAAATTCTATGGGATTACATGGGTATCTCGCTTAATATTCAAGATTGAGAAACTGTTAAATTAACAAAAATGTGCAGTTTTTTGAGTCAAATTTAAAACCGTTTTGAAAAATATTCTATCATTTCCAGTTTTTGAGTTATAAATAAAAAGTGTTTTTTTTTTGTCATATTCATAATTTGTAATATCTCCGTTATTGCTGTAGATATCGAAAATATTTATGAAGATTATTGTTAAATATTTTTATGTAAAATGATACTAAAAAAAAATGTTTACGCTCACCGTTCCAAAGTTATGACATAAACTTACCATTTTTTAAACGCAACCTATTGTTTTATTTTGTTATTTATTTCTCATTCCAAATATATAAGAGTTGATGTTGTTTTAAATAATACGCAAGTTACGATGTTTTTTTTTTTGTTGTTTTTAGAAAAACGGGCTGTGAAAACAAAAAAAAAAACAAGTTGTAAAACCTTTTAAAACTGACGTTGTACAGGTTACCAAGGTTTTTTCATTTGGTGTTGAGATAAGCATTATAAATATTTGAACATAAGATAACGATATAGTCAGAATCAGCAGTTATGTAGTATATTGTTGTTTATCTTATGTTCAAATATTTATCAGGCTTATCTCAACCACAAATTAAAAATACCCTTCGTAAAAGGTAGTTCGCACGGTGACACTAGCGTCGCGACATCAAATGTCACGACAACGCTTGACATTCGGTGTCGCGGCACTGGGTGTTCAGTGTTCACGTTCACACGTAAAATGATATATTTGAGCGTATCGCGACATCCAAATAAAACTGGCCGCTCTTGTAACTGCAGCAACGAGTGTTGTAGAGCAACTAATTATTTTGAAGTCGCTATATTCGGGAATAGATTTGTCCCATAAACACGGATATTGTTGATAATGCTCTAAAAATGTGAACATATCTATTGAAGACATAGTGAATAATACAATGACAAATAACTTATTATCCATCTATTACATATTATCATATTATCTGTCTATGACAAATACACGCTGTCAAAATATAAAAGTATGGTAGGCTTACGTCAAATGCCGCACTGTCAATATCGGTGTCGCGACATCGCGGCACTAGCGTCATGACATCGTGGCATCGCGACTCAAGCTGTTCAGTGTTCAGACGACATTTGATGCTACGGCACCTTGTGTCACCGTGTGAACTACCCTGAACTTGTACCACATACCACATGAGTTTTAAAAGGTTTTACACCTTGTTTTTTCTGTTTTCACAGCCTACCATGTTTTTCTTTAAAAAAATGACTAAAAAACCTTCGTCACTTGCGTATTATTCAAAATAACTACATCAACCCTTATATATTTCGAATGAGACAAAAAAACGAATTTAAAAAGGTTATAACAAACTATAGCTTCCATTAAAGAAAAGATAAGTAAGTTTGTGTCATAACTTTTTAACGGCGAGGGTAAAAATATTTTTTTTTAGTACCATCAAATTCTCCATAAAAATATCTAAGAATAATCTCCATAAAAATATCTAAGAATAATCTCCATAAATTTTTTCGATTCTGAGTTTGTCTCAAAAAACTGCACAGTTTTGGTAATTTAACCGTTTCTCTATCTTGAATATTAAGCGAGATACCCATGTAATCCCATTAAATTTGGACCACCCTGTACATTCAGGCCTACGCCGTACGTAAGGCGTAAGGCCAGGGGCGGATCTAGGTTTTTCGGGGCCTAGGGCTTATTGAAGTCCAATGGGGCCCCATTTTTTGTTAGATTAAGAATCTTTAAATTGGGGTTTAAAATTCATTTTTAATAACATCAAAATCAGAGTTGAAATATATTTATTTATAAAATGGTGTGGAATGACAAACATTATATCTTATATTAAAAAACATAAGAAATAAAGAAATATTGTTAACAAAAACGTATAAACGCACAAACTTTATAATAATAATTCAATTATTGGGGGCCCAGGGCTAGCTAAGTCGTGCGGTGAACGACGGCGCAGGGGTGCCGAAAGGCCTCAAAAGTAAAAATATGTACATGTAAAAAATAAAAATTAAAATAAATTTATCAAACACTTTTTAAAATTATTTTTCAGTGGTGAGTAATACCTACCTAACTTTACCTCTACCTTTACCTATGTATCAGCGTTATAACAATTGGGGGCGAAATATATTAACGTGCACAAGGGCGTCAAAAGAGCTAGGCGCGAGCCTGTGTACATTAGAATATATGCAGTAGCGTAGCAAGGGGGGCGGTCCGCCCCGGGCGGCACGTTTTTTGGGGGGGCACTTTTGGTCCACCCAAATGGGATAAAAATTATAATCTCGGGGTAATGAAGGAACAGTAGATATAATAATTAGTACCGGCACTGGCGCTATTAAATTCATTAAAATTAATTTAAAAAAAAGGAATTGTTATCGAAGTTGAAGGATAAAACGGGCTACTTGACCTTGCTTCACTGAAAACCCGCCCCCTTGTAACGACAGAAATTCCAATTAATAAAATTTAAGATAGTGTACCAACCATTCAATAAAATTATGAAACAATTCATTTATTTTAGGCATTAAATTCCATGCAGTTTTAAACTCTATTGTAACAGGGATTTTTCACCCTTATTAAAAATAATTTCGTGGGAGTGGAGGCGATCTGTTTAAAGAAAATAAAAATCAGAAAAGGTTATACCGTAAAACTGTAATTTTGGAAGATGGTAAAGTATTCTACATTATCTAACATTACATTAAAACACGTTTGAACGTCTAAAATTTTGCTTCCACCCACTTTTTTGTGTCGATCTCTGCCTGCTTTTGGAAAAATCAAAAGTTAGCAACCCTTATTTATAGGGGCGGCAAATTCAGGGATCGCCCCGAGCGGCACAAACTCTAGCTACGCCACTGAATACATGCATTGTAAACTTTAAACTTAAACCCTTGTGTTTTATTTAATGCATTATCAATACTAAAGAAATTGACCCGGAATATTGTATTTCAATTTATTACACGTAGGAATTTTACTTACAACAGTAACGATTATGTAATTAAGTGTAATTTCATTCAATTTTTGGTGGTTATCTTTAATCTACTTTACTTTTTCGAGCGTAAATTGAATGCCGTGAAGCATGCAGATGTAAATGGATGTAAATTTGTGAAGTCACCGGCGGGAACAACAAGAAAACTAAGGAAGAAGTCCGGTTGTTCGACTGACTGCAAGTTCGAGGTCGTATATTTACCATGCGTGACGCACCTAAACCATTGAAATAATTTAAGGTAGATGAAAACCGGCACGGCGTCTTGCGCTTAAAAAACTATCGGTCGTCTACAATCTAGCTACTTTAATTAATAGTAACAACAAAAAGTTAAATTTAGAAAATTTTATTATCCGACAATAAATATTTTTGTTAGAATTTTACATAACCAGTTTTCAATGTTGTTCTATTAACTGACTTAAAAATATTCACTTAAGAAATAAATTATGTGTAGATGCTGTAGGGACACGTCTTCAAATAATATCTGTACCAAAACTATATGACTAAAATGTAAAGTCTGCTTTTTAA
Source organism: Elmis aenea (assembly GCA_947652605.1). Classification (NCBI taxonomy): domain Eukaryota; kingdom Metazoa; phylum Arthropoda; class Insecta; order Coleoptera; family Elmidae; genus Elmis; species Elmis aenea. The sequence goes on along the minus strand of OX393581.1, from coordinate 23,414,622 downwards.
AACTATCATGGCATCACCAAAAAGCAATATAAAATTTAAAAAAAAAATTGTATGAAACCAAAGTATAAGACGTAATACATAGGACATAGGGGGAATTAAATTAAAAGTTAAATAAAAAAGTTGTATTAACTCTTAATAGCTTATTAATATTTAATACAGTTTTATGTTTTTCATGCAATGGCTAGTTGAACTCTCTTCTTATCGAAAGTTGAGCAATTAAAATTAACTTTTTTTGTTATAAATAATTATGCAATTGCCAAGATTTTACAGTCGTGCAGAAATTGTTTTTCTTAGCGTAAAAATTTCTTGTTAAACAATTTTTTATTATTTATTTGCACGTCGTTCGTTCTATAAGTTTAGTTAAATCTATGACCAGACATGTTAAATATGAGAACAAACCAAAAACAATGAGTTGCGTGTAGACAAAGGAGGGAAAATTAAAATTCGCAGCAGTAATAGTTCTCTTCACACAAGAGTGCGTTCAGAAATTCGAAACTGGTGTGCTGTGTATCAAAAACCTCGAATGCATTGCGTTCAAAAATTCGTTTGGTGTGCACACAATATGCACATTTTACACCCCACCTGGGACTGGTGTGCGCACCGATTGATATACTACAAGGCGCGCACCAACACCAGTTTCGAATCCTGAACGCACTCCAGTTCTATGAAGAAATGTGTGAATTTCAATTTTCAAGATTCAGATTAACAAAAGAACGTGTTTGTGGCGTGAAAAAATTTCTGTTTTGTACGTGTTTCTTTCAAGCCTAATTTAATTCATTCTCGGAACTAAGGCCCGCTGCGGGTAAGTTGCGGGCCCGCAGCGGGTTAGTTGCGGGCCCGCTGCGGGCGAAAAACGTACGTGTGCAGCGGGCCTAATAACCAAAACTATTTGAAAATTAGATTTTGCTAGCCAACTTATTTTTGATTAAAAATAAGCTGCCTTACAAGTAGTTTTGAGCTTAATTAATTGGTTGCAACTTTATAACGGATAAATACAGTAGTAAAACATGAATTGAATTAACAATTTTGAATTGATTTCATGCGCATGTTTAAAAATAATTAAAGAGTGGTGTAAATGTTACAATTGAAAAAAATTTATAATCTTGAAAACATGGTTTAATACGGGGGCCAAGCTGAATGTATTAGGAATAAAAAAACTAGTAGTCCATGAAAATCAAAATTTGCTCCTTTATACTTATTAGTCTTAGTAAATATTAAAACAGAATTGTTGATTTACACATTTTTTAATATGATTTGTAAAATAACCAAGTTCCAGATGTGCAGTACTTCGTATTTGCTTTGAAATAGTATTGCTGGCGTAGCTAAGACACGAAATGTCTAAAAGGTTATTTGATTATTACTCGCTGTGCACATTGCAATTCCCCGACCTACCTCACACTACTCGTATTTGCATGGCAACAGACGCCACAGTACTATTTTGTGTTTATTTACTACCGTCTTATTCTGCTGAAGATATACAGTACTTATGTCTGTGTAGTGCTGTTCCGTTCTTAAACATACGATTGGAACGCAATGACTATTTATAGAAAATATGTTTTTTTAAATTTTAATTTATTTTTTATTAATTCATTAGAATTTCTATAAATTGAACGAATTAATAAACAAAAAATGGCAAACACCAAATTTTTTGTATCTATTTGTGATAAAAGCTATATTGAGAAGACTTCCCAGCTCAAGCCTATTATAGCCTATAGTAGTTTCTCGTCTGACAAAAGTATTTTTTTTATAGATTTTTGCACTTAAATAATAAAGCTGCCGAAAATTTATTGTTTCGCAGTGACGGACTGTTCAAGTTCTAAAGATTCATGATGAAACACACAGCAAAAACTTTTTCCATTAAGACCCCTTTTTAAGCATTCATGTGGCCGGTTATTTGGTTGATTACTTGCGTTTAAAATTATTATTATTATACACTCACTTTTCATAACCAAATACGATTATCGGCAGAAAAAGACTTGCTTTGATATCTTGCAAGCAGTGAAATTCATGTGGCCAATATTGCAGTTTGAAAGTCTGTTTATGGTAGGTACTCAAAAACCAATTTTACGATATCGAAATTTTATGAATATTCTTGGATATATCGATATTTTGATAAAGGGCCGAAGAGCTAAAACAATTTACTAATAAACTGAAACAAATATCGACATCGAAATTATATCGATATTCATCGATTTATCGCCCACCCCTATTTAAAACGCGCACAAATTTAATAATTTTAAAGTTGTAGTGACCTTTCGAAACAATTGATTTAACACAATAATTGACAAACGCTAGAAGTCAGTTCTTTTTTAGTAAAAAAACTTACTTTAATCATATCTAACGTTTTTCAAGGATGTTTTCTTAAAAATACTGCAAGTGCTCCGCTTGACTCTTTAAAACAATGCACCCATTAAAGAAAGCTTATCTTTTTGGAAGGAAGCGGATTAGATAAACAATGAACCGATATGAAGAAAACCCACCGGCATTGATAACTGCACTATTTTTGAGTTTTTATCATTGTAATTAAATTTGTAATTCCCCTTAACTTGCGGTTTAGAGTTAAACCGCAACCCATTTACAGAACGTTCAGTTAATAATAAAAATAAAACGAGCAGACTTAAAGCTGAAGTTTTATGATGGTATACGGTGCATTTAATGTATACAGGTTCCCACCGTTAATGAAACCAGTAACCGCCAGTAATATTGGAATTTTAGGTTAGGTTGTGCAGTGGCTAAGCAATCCAAGCGGATTTCTCGAGGGTCTGCAGGACGGGACACCGTTACAACGAACTGTTGTACCGCGGTCACTCGGTCTTCGCCTGCAACCGCTACCTCAAGATCTCCTCTAACCTAACGTCAGCATCCACTGCTTAACCATGTACACCATGTAGCACACAGTGTACATGTACGTAAACAACGTTATCTGGTATCATTCGGTTTGAAAGACATCTTAGGTCGAATTCCTCGCGTATCAATAACTAATTTTAACTTTAATCGTTGAGAAACCCCTGCAACCGATATTTTGTTGACGTTGTTTTCGCTTGATAAGAATTGTTTAATAGAAGCTTTTGTAGCAGACTGTTTGTTTTTTAGTTTGTTTATAAATTGTGCATTCGTACATGGCATGATGGAATTTATTTTTTGCACTTACTCAGTCCAATGTACTGTTAAAAGATATCAACAGGAAGAAAAATCGAAACTACTAACCGCTGATACGTTTTAAATTACTCATGCTAAATATGATAATGCAACATTTAATCTACCACTCTCATTTTTATAAAGCTTGTTTTTAAAGAAAATTTCTTGCATTAAAGCCCCCGTTTCCAAACTTTTTGTCATACTTAAAAATACAGTTCTATCTTTTTTAGCTCAAAATTATTTTCAATTTCATTATCGTTTTAATGCAAAATTCGAAATAAAAGTTACACACAATATACCTAAATTGAATTTTAAAATCTTTTTGCCTCAATTTTTATCAAGTTGTAAGCTTGCTTGAGGGTTTGACGCTTGTCAAATCCATCTCTGATTTTGTTTTTCGATTTTACATCCACTTTGAATTATCCAGCACATTTTTGCATTGGATGAATTTTGCGAGTTTTAAAATCGCATTCCGAATTATAAACATATTTTCATTTGAAATTTGTTGTACTAACTTTCTGAATAAATTTTCAGATGCGCGATTTGCTTTAGATTCAGTTATTATTAAAACAAACAGTTTTGACCATCGAAAAAACATATAAAATTATAATGAATAATTTTTGGTTTTATCTGACGCACCAGACTTGTTTGAAATCATATTTTAATTAAGCATTCTATTATTAGGTTCGATCATAATGTCATGAAAGCAGTTTTAAAAAAGCCTATGTTATGTGTCGTCAACTTAAATCGTCAGCTTCACAAGTTAAAAGATTTTGTGGTCGATTGGGTTAAAAGTTCATTCTGACGATTGAATATTTTATTATTAATTATTATCCAGTTTCAGATAACGGTAGTACAAACATGATGTTGCTTCATGTTTGTATTATCATTTTAAAAAGTATGTCGAAAACAAAAATCGTTATGCATTGAAAACTGACGCTCATGATGTGGCATTGGCGAATATGGCGGGTTTTCAATTAAAAATTAATTTTCATTCTTTTTGGGCACTGGTTAAAAATACATACTTAAGTATTTAAAAAAAAATGTAACAATTTTTGATAAAAAGAATTGAGGTGACAAGAATTTACACATCTACAGCATTGAATGGGGAAACTTTACAGGGGCCCTAGACTAACACTGTTTGGGGGCCTACCCAATTAACCCAAGTTTGGGTTAGTTGTGGCGACTCATTCACCATTTTGTCGAAAAACTGTTTTTTACCCTTAGGAAACATTATTATAGGCAACAGACATTGAAGAACTTTTTTATTTTATTTGATGCACTTGGTTAACTTGGATATACAAGTTTTTATACTGGGTTCTCGTTTTTCGAGGGCCACTATGGGGATCTCGTAAACAGTAAGAGTTACGACTTCGGTTAAATTAGGGCAAAGTTGTATATTCAGGTGCTTAATAATTTGACGCAAACAGCACTTATCTAGTTCTTTTAGTTTTTGAGATAAAGGGAAAAAAATAAAAAAGTGGATTTTTGTTTTTTGCCCGTAACTTTTTTATTTGATGTCGGATTTCATTTCTGTTAAAACTTTTTCATGGCCACTTTTTGCAAGGAATCAGAATCCCCAATTATATTTTCCGTGCGACGTTTCGTTTTTTTAAAACCATCATCAGGTCAATTTTTTCTTATGGACGCTACATCTGATTTTAACGCCAATTTGTAGAGCATTTTTTTCTTAATTCGACAATGTATAACACTTGGGACTTTTTTGAAACAACTGTTGTTAAAAATGGCAAAAACAAATATTTTATCTAAAACAAATCATAATCGGCATGGTAAATAATTGCCTTTGTCCCTTTTTCCTTGGATGCACGTAAGTAAACCGCATGAAATTACTATTAAAGGGATTTAATTAAAAAAATAGGTAATAATAAATATATTAGGAATGCATTAACATTGTTCACTTATTAGCAAATATTTTTAGAATATTTTCTTTGGTTAAGTAATAAATTTCTCTAAAATGTGTATTTAATCCCTTATTTGTCATACAATTATTTGTAACAAAATTTTCGTAATCAAATAAGTGTTCATAGTTTACAAAAAACGTCCAGAAATCTGTTTACGCTTTTTGCTTATTAGAAGTCATTAACGCAGATAAAAGGCATAACTCGTTATTTTTTGTTACAAATAATTGTATGCCAAATAAGGATAAAAAACACATTTTAGAGAAATTTATTACTAAACCAAAGAAAATATTCTAAAAATATTTGCTAATAAGTGAACAATGTTAATGCATTCCTAACATATTTATTAATACATACATATTTCTTTAATTAAATCCCTTTAATAGTAATTTCATGCGGTTTACCTACGTGCATCCAAGGAAAACGGGACAAAGACAATTATTTACCATGCCGATTAGGATTTGTTTTAAATAAAATATTTGTTTTTGCCATTTTTAACAACAATTGTTTCAAAAAAGTCCTCTAAGTGTTATACAATGTCGAATTCAGAAAAAAATGCTCTACAAATTGGCGTTAAAATCAGATGTAGAGTCCATAAGAAAAATTGACCTGATAATGGTTTAAAAAAACGAAACGTCGCACGGAAGATATAATTGGGGATTCTGATTCCTTGCAAAAAGTGGCCATGAAAAAGTTTTTACAGAAATGAAATCCGATATCAAATGAAAAAGTTACGGGCAAAAAACAAAAATCCCCTTTTTTACTTTTTTCCCTATATCTCAAAAACTAAAAGAGCTAGATAAATTCTGTTTGCGTCAAATTTTTAAGCACCTGAATATACAACTTTGCCCTCATTTAACCGAAGTCGTAACTCCTACCGTTTACGAGATCCCCATAGTGGCCCTCGAAAAACGAGAACCCTGTATACAGTTATAATGAAAAAAGGTTTTATATATGATACATAACAAACATCAAACATAAATAAAAAATATAATGTATTAGGTATTACTTTTAGTAATAAACAAAAAAAAAAAAAAAAAAACTCACAGGTCAAGAATAAAGTCTAAGAAAAACAAAAACAAAACAAATAAATAAATAAAACATTCTAGGAGTTATATAATGTAAGTATTTTTAATACATTAAAGACATTTAAAAAGTAACTCTTCTGCATTTTTGCACTGCAAATTTTTTTACTTGATCATCATATTGTAATTTTTTTGTTAAATCACTACTACAATATACATAACCTCAAATGTCAAATGGTGAGAGCTACGCTAAGCTAACACGCTTTAGAGGAGCTTTATTTCCTTACTTCCTTATTTTAAATACAATTGTCTATTTTGTATTACATTTTTGGATTTAACAGGTTATTTGAGTTGGACTTTTGATAGCATTCCCAATCGATGCATTACTTACAGGGTGTCCAAAATTTAATTTTCTTCTAATACAACTTCAGACCACTAAAACTCGTTTTTTTCAAATACAATTAAATTCTGCATCAATCTGTATTAACGTTTCCTATGCCTATGTGCAACAATTTTGGAGTTATTCAGAATTTTTAAGTTTTAAGTTAAGAGAAAAGGTAACATTTTTAAATAGTAGGCCTTGGAAATGATATCAAATGCCAATATTAATAACTTTCAACCACTTTTATTTTGAATTTATTTTACATTCATGACAATATCACAAGATTATTGAAAGTGCGAACGAATAGTTGTGCATTTTTAATGTAGCGTGTTCAGTAGGGGTGGGCGATATATCGATATATCGAAATATCGGATATCGATATATCTGTTAGGATGCCTTTTTGAATACTTAATAACTGGGGCGTTAACTACTTTAGTTTACATGGTTCGCATTATTTTACTTACAAGTTTAGTGTTATTTATTATAAACACATGGGTTCCCGAGGCAGGCAGAGGCTGAAGCCAAGCGATTGGTGCAAAGGTGTATGCAGCGTACATAAAACAAAGAAGCTTGTGCCACTGATAACATTTAATAATTATTAACAATTATGTACTCACCGGGGGGAACCCACCCCCGCGTGTGATGCTGGATCGCCAGGGTTAATATAAGATAAGCCCATCACCATATTACAGTAACACACAAATCTCCAATAAAGCCAAGCATAAAACAACAAGGTGGTCTCACTCGCACACAAAGCTGAAAGGCAAAGCATGGCGTCCCACGCATTATACAAATTAGCATGTGTATCAACATACACCCTGGATCCAGTCCAGTACAACTCCTGGACAACACTCCGGATCAGCAACCTGGACAACTATCAGACTCTCTGGTCACGTTGGGTACCGTTGGCATGCTTTGATGGCACCTGGGTGGACCCTCCGGTGTACAGCCGGATTCCTACGCTTACTGCGCCTCATCACCCAGGTGTACCCCCCCACGGGGGCACCTACGGCCAGGGGGTGGACCCGCACACAGCATGGGCCCACCATCCCCCTAGCACTCTGTATGGAGAAATGGAGAGAAATTAATAGCATGATTAGTACATTACCAAATGATTGCAATCCAGTACACAAATAACACAATAACATAATAATCCCCAATAACTGCAGTAGTACTTTACTAAAGGCCATCTAATACAATCGCATACTACATGCACTACACAATGCCAACCCTTTTTATTACCACATAGCATCACATACACGTAACATGTCTAATTCTAACAACTTATATTAAAGACTGTCGAAACTGAACTGTATATCTCGAGTGCCCCCCGCAAGGGGTTGCCTCTGGCCGATACATAATATAAACAGTTTTGGGTCACTTTACCTGCCTCCAACGAAACCAAGAACTAAAACGCAACATACTATCTTTGTTTAAATGTAACATATGCTTCAGTGTATAATGAACGTAATTATTAGCATCTTAAATCCAATAACTAACTATTATCTTAGTTTATCGAATATCATAAACAGAAAATAAAGGTAAAATACCTTAGACAAAAATATGAGCCTTTCATATCGATATATCGATATATCAATATATCGGAATATCGATATATCGGAATATCGATATATCGATATTCCGACATTCCGATATATCGATATTTTAAGGGCGAGAAGCTTTTTTTTTTAGGTCACCAGTCTCTTTTTTCACTTTTTTACCGACTTTTTTAGCTTCGCGCCGCTTTTATATCGAAATTTCGATATGTCGATATATATCGATATATCGATATTCCGATATATCGATATTCCGATATATCGATATAATTTCGATATCGATATTCGATATCGAAATTTGGATATCGCCCACCCCTAGTGTTCAGCATAATATGTTAAACCGGGGCTATCGTTATACGAAGGCTCCGGTTAAACCCAAGTCTTTGCGCAGCCGATCGGATTGACCGCTGAGGATGGTCATTAAAATATCCCAGGATGTTAACTTCATTAGTTTCATTATTTGTCACACGCTTAGGTCGAATACTAGATTTCAATGATCTAAATTGCAAAAAATTTGATTGTATTCATTGAAATTTCTGTCTGATCATTACAGTCAAATGAGGATACCTCTCATTGAACATACGGCAAGTTCTTTCAATAATCTTGTGATATTGTCTATGAATTTAGAATAAATTCAAAATATCCGTGTTTGAATAACCTTTATTTTCCATTTTATGGATACTTTAGACAAATGCGATAAAAGTGGTTTACAGTTATTAATATTGGCATTTGTTGTCATTTCCAAGGATTACTATTTAAAAATGTTACAATTTCTCTTAACTTTATTAAAAATTCTTAATAACTCGAAAATTGTTGCAGATAGATATAGGAAAAGTTAATACAGATTGATGCAGAATTTAACTGTGCATTAGAAAATGAAAAAAAAGCCCCTGTTATTATAAGAGCTAGAGAATCGCTTAAATTAGCGAAGTTGTGCAGAATAACATAAGAGAAACGGCATCCAGTGTTGCCTACTTTTTGAACAAAGTGAAAAAAGTGATTAACGACTAAAGTTTTAAATGCAAGTGTTTTTCTAATGGGAGGTTAGTAAATTTTTACGTAGTTTTGCTAGTTTAGTTACGCAACGTATTAATTAAAAACTTTTTTGATTGTGTTTATTGGACAATCGCATTTGAAAATAAGGAATAAAATGTTTGTTATTTCCTGCAACTTTAAATCAATAGATCAAGATTACTAATAAAAATAACGCGTACTAATCTTTATAACCCAGAAAACCAGACAAAACAATAGACCTTATAATCATTTCTACCAAATGTAGATAAGATTAACTGTTAAGTGTCCAACTGTATTCACAATCTAATCTTTAAATAGTCAAAATTCGAAAAACCAATTAAAAAACCTGTTTGTAATAAAATGTCAAGCTTTAATCACGAAAGTAAACAAATATGTAAGCAAGCATAGTGAAGTTGACTGCTGTAAGCTTTATAGCGTTTTTAAGATAGTATATTTGAATAACAAATAATCAAGAGCCAGTAAATTTTACATTTTTGCATTTGCTGTACTTTTATGTCGAGTTAGTCTATACTTGACCGTTGCTCCAAGATGAATGTCAGCAAATAATTTTTTTTGTTTAATATTTTTTTCATTGTTCTTTTTTGAAAGTGTACGGTAAATCTATATAAGAGTATGGTGTACTAAGCACAAATTGTATATTCTACTGTTTGTCGAGTAAAAACAAACGCAGATGTGGGAAAATTTTAATTTCCGGAACACAACCATGAACTTTATTTTTAAATAAAAGCACTTTCCCATCATTACGATTACCATCTTGGCTGTAACCATTTATACGTAAACTATTTTCCTACTCCAAAAGGATTAATTGAACCTTGGTGTTTCAAAGTTCTACTCATGATATTTATGACCCTAATATTATAAATATCAACAGATAACTATTCTAGATTTAATACCAGAACAATAACATAGGCGTTAATATGAAGTTTAAAAAAAAGGCGTTATTCGTTCAGTAGTTTCAGAAATAGTACCAAAAAAATTATTTGCTAACTATTTTAAACTGTGGTTATAAATCGGTCGATAAACGCATTAAAGAATCATAAGTTAGTTGTGGTTTCAACCTGTAAATAAACTTAAAATAGCAACTGATTATACACAATACTAGCAATCACGATGTGTCACTGTTTTACGGTGCCGCTAAGTCGTTTTAAACCCAGCCGGTTTAATAATGATAGCGTAGAATGATTTTTATGCTTTTATGGGTAAACCTCAAACTACAAAATAAATTGGTTTTAATAAAATTGCGAATATCACAGAATTATTACAGAATTTGAATAATTTCAAAGCCAACAAATTATATACCGTTTTTATTAGAAATATTTTAAGACTATAATGAACCAATTTTTTTGGTGTTTTAAAAAGAGCGCACTTCTTGGGCTTGAAATATTCCAACAATTGCTAAATTCAAGTGAAAAATAAAAAGTTTAAAGTGAAATGAATTATTACATTTATTTTTATATCGCAACAATAAATTAATGTAAAGTATGTGTTCCTTTGTAATGCCTGAATAAGGAATTTATTGTTATTGTAAAAATGTGCAGTATAACAATCGATATGTTACGCTTTACTATAGCTACAATTGATAAGCATTTGTTGAAATTTCTATTGTATTTATATCTGAAACTGTTTGATTAAAATTTTTGACATACCAAACGCACTTGTGTAGCAGAATGTTACAAATGATAAAAGTCTTGGACAAAACGCAATTAAAACGTACCAGTGCACAAAGAAATTAACTTTTAATATTTAAATATCGTTGTACGAATATCATAAAAACGATGAGATAATGTATGAGTCGATTATAGATAATGTAATTACGTATTTGTACGAAATAAAGCAAAACTATCAAAAACGCAGAGAGTCGACGTTTATTTTTGATAAATAAAAATAAATAAGTATGAATATGAAAAACATGTCAGATATCAGTATTAAGATAAAATATAAATGGTGTGCTAACGACGTGTACATAATAACATCGTGTCCAAATTTCATATCACATGTTCAACTTTACCATGTCTCGTCGTGATGATAACAGTATGTGGACAGGATCGGCCTGAGAGTATTTAATATCCCTCGACCATAATAAGATTTTAATTTGTTAAATTGATTGATTTTCCATTCTATTTAATTACTGAACGTACACTATTTAAATAAAGCATTACATTGGGATAAATATTTTGCATTTAACTGGAAAAAATCAAGCTTTCGCAAACAATAATTAAATGCGACCATCTTTATAAACTTAAAATGTAGTGAGCAGGTATCCTAAACAAAAAAAAAGTTAAATACTACCTAAAAGTGCGTATTTAAAGCAAACGTAAATATTAGGTTTGTTCCAACAAGCAGTTTAAAACCGATCTTTGAATGAATGCATGAACTGTTTTATTTGCATGCGTAAACTATGTACTAGTAAATGTATTGCCCACTTGCCCAGTATTAGCCGTTGTTGGAACGCTTTTACGACCGGCCTAACTGTAAATGACATTTGCGTCTATTGGGTTCTAAAGCCCTTGTGACACGGTATAAATTTCTGTATAGAAATCAATACAGAATATCTTGTATTGTTTTTCTTGTACAGATATCTGTACGGAATTCCATTCGTTTGAAACTGTGTGTGACACGGATACAATTTTATGTACAAGTTACTGCCCATGCACATGCGCCTAAACAGTATAAACACAGATACCTATGCACTCCCTCTTAAAACAAGGCATTTATCCCTTGTAATAGCAATTTTAAACAATCACAACATCCTGCTTCGGATTACCAAGAATTAACTGATAACAGGAATTTCTATTGCTTATATTTACTTTAGCTGCAGATGTTTAAAATCAGCTGTTAGTCGCCATTATTCACGAACTGAATGCGCATCTGTAGCACGCACTTTCTGTATCAAAACTTGCTTGCAAATAGAACACGCCCTATTGTATTTCCTGTACAAGAAACTGCATGGAACGCTTGTACATGCAAGAAACTATACAGAATTTTGTACGAGAAACCTGTATGACACGATATAAGATTTTCTGTATAATATTTGGTAAGTACAGATTTCTATACAGAAATTTATACCGTGTCACACGGGCTATAGAAATGTGCGCATCGCTAGGGTAAACACCTTAAAAATCTAGCACTAATAATTGTAGTTGGGAAAGCGATGCATAGCTACCTGAGCTCACGTTAGTTATGAACAGCGCATGCGTTTAAAAATCCAAATGCTGGTACATGCTCTCATCCAAGAACTGTTTTGACCGTACACTGTATTAATGTAATGTATTAATTTTGTAATGATGGAACAGTCGACTAAACCGTCCGGTGAACTATCAGAGCCTGTGTTGGAACGCGATATTAATCAGCAGTCAGCAAGCCTGTTGGAACAAACTTATTATGTTTAAAAATACGTGATCATTTGCATAGTTTTTTCTACAACTTTATCACGCAACATAAGACATACTCTAAAATTTTCTTGGTGGCTTTAATTTTGAGTCCCGCTAAACCTTGGCGGTACTAGGCAAGGGCCTGCTAGGCTTTATCCTAAAGACGGCCCTGCATATGAATTAATGTAGAGATTATTATATTTTTAAACTTCTTATCACACTTACGTTTGTACAATTTACAATAACACGACATAAACCAGATATAAAAGTGGGACTCAACGCGACTGATAAAGCTGATAACAACGGAGTTGCACAAATAACAGGAGACTGGTTCAGCGCAAGAGGGATGAATGCGACATAAAATGATAACAGTACTGATAAAAAGATGGAAAGTTTTCTATTTTTAAGATAGACGCTGTTGCCAATCAGCCTGTTGTAATAAACTCGTGGCAGATAGGGCTTAGATAACAGAAACAAAATAGAATCTGCGATTTATTTATTTTTTATGTCATTTGGCGTCCATGTTTTAACTTTTATTACGTTGTGACCTTGCAAGTTTTGCCGATACTTTGTTTACGTTACTGCAGATTAGATTTTAATAAACTGGGTTAATGAAATGAACATAATTAACGTTGTATTTAAAAACAAAATATGTTTATCTTAAACAACTTTCACTTTTGCTAGTTCACAAAAGTTCAAAAATTTTCGAAAACTACTGATAAGCCCCTGTTAATGAAAATATTCGCAAGCAATTTTAATGCCGGTACATTTGCAATCCTTTAATTTTTATAATATGTGCAGTAGAATTTTAACACATTTGTTTTATACCAATTTGTAGTTTATTGACAGACTGTGTGGTCAAGTACATAATTAAAATTCCACCAACTACTTGTAGTTTAATGTACCTACTTTAAATTAAAGTGATTGTAGCAGTGGCACAACCAGGAATTTCGCATAGGGGGTGCAGCAAAATATTTTTTTATAATTTTGTTTGTTACAAAAAAAACGTTTTTTTTTTTTCATTTTTATTATACAGGGTGTCCCAATTATACACCGCCAAAAAGTAGGTGCATATTCCTGAGTGAAAATGATGACCATTTGTCAAATATTTTGTTATCCGAAAATGCTTCCTTTCAAAGTTAGAGACCTCCAAAGTTGCAAAAAAAAAATATCAAAAAATCGATTACGTCCTAGCCGTTGAAGCTCGAGCTATCAAACTTGGCCGAAATGTTTAGATGTTTCCCATTGACTTTGTGTGATAATTAAAAAGAAAACACGTAATTGGAAGTATGATTTATAGTCCGCTTACCAGGCGAACAAGCTTTAAGTCAAGCATGACATTAGCCAACTAAGTTTAGTAAAAAAAAAAAATATTTGAGGTGTATAAACAGAGTTTGTCGATGCATCTTTAGCGCAAATTTTCTCGAAAACGGCTACGTTTACAGCAAAAAACAAAGAGGGACGATTTTTTTTCTCCTAAGTCGTACTTTCTTATGGACGAATGACATTTTCAATTTTATTCCAGAGGAAAAAATTCTGAAGTGGTAAGCGGATGACCTGACTATAAATCATACTTCCAATTACGTGTTTTCTTTCTAATTATCCCACAAAGTCAATGGGAAACACCTAAACATTTCGGCCAAGTTTGATAGCTCTAGCTTAAACGGCTAGGACGTAATCGATGTTTTGATTATTTTTTTTTTTGCAACTTTGGAGGTCTAACTGTGAAAGGAAGCATTTTCGGATAACAAAATATTTGACAAATGGTCATCATTTTGACTTAAAAGGTTTAAACTTGTGTAGACTGAAAGTATACAAAAGCAGAGTAGGTACAGTGCTATGTAAGTCACAGTGGTGTAGTGATTAGATTGTAATCGTGATTAAATTGACCATTGGCGACATCTAGACGCTTAAAAAAACGTAGCAAATTAGGTTAAAATGTTTATTAATCTATAGCAGTGTTTCTCAAACTTTCGCCATCTGTGTACTCCTTCTATAATTTTCGTAACACTGAGTACCTCTCATTAAAAAAAAACTGGAATAATAAACGAAAAATAAAATTTATTCATAACAAATACAAATAAAATAAATAAAAGTTAAATTATAAATAATATTCATTATAATCGCGTACCCCTACCAAACTCTTCCCGTACCCCCAGTGGTACGCGTACCACACTTTGGGAAACACTGAACTATAGGATTAGATGCATTGCAAGTTTTAAATTTTTCAAAAAATATCATTACATTTTACTTAAAACTCACAAACTACAATAAAAATATGGGCAAGGGGGGCGGCGAAATGAAAACTATGCCCGGGTGCCATTAACCCTCGCTACGCCACTGTATAAGCAGAATGCACCTCTCCCCCCCAGGAAGAGTCCTGTAGCTTATTTGTTTATTTATATAAAATAATAGAGTTCTGGGATTTTAACAATAGTTTCAAAAACGTGAAACAAAAAATCCGGCATATTATCATATTAGCGTTAATCCCGCCAAACGTTCATACCCATTGCGCGTCATTATTGATGTATGAAATATATAAATGCATTGCTGTTATGAACAATAAATAAACGATAAAAACGTATCTGCCATTATCATAATAATAGCTCAGCAATCTGTTATTTATGATAATATCCCATTAAAGGTCACCTTAATCTGATTCTGTTTCACGTATGACTTGCAAAAGAATTTTACTATTACCATAAAAATTACGTTGCAATTTGATTCTATTTGCGATAATATAGCGGACGTAATGAAGAAATATTTTAATAAATATTGCGTTTTATATAAGTAATGTAGGTTTATGAAGATATTTGGAATTCATTGAAGTAGAATGTCAGGTTATAAATAGTAAGATATTTCGTGCAGATCGTGCATTGTCTTGACCTTTTCGTTTTGACCCTGCCTCTCTTAAGTAGATCGCGTGTTCTTTGTGTATTCTTTTAGTATTTCTCATCCAACAGTAACGTCTGGGAAGGCTTTTACGTCGGATTGTTATTATTTCCTGCCTTGCATAGATTACTTGTGTATTTGATCACTCAAACGATCAGAGACAAAATTTAACAGCGATTTATGTCTTGTCGACATGCAATGAGGATATAATGGCGAGCGAATATACATTATAATTTCCTAATATTTTCGTATGAATGAATTGGCAGTCCAGTACAACTGTGACGTTGGTGTTTAAATTCATTGCAATAGAAACTTACTTTAGCGTTTAAACTATGGAATAGAATTATGAGTTTGTCGCAAATTATCTGAACTACTAGGACTTACGATAAATATGATTTTTTGTTGGGTGATATATGTACAGGGTGGTCCAAATTCGATGGGATTGCATGGGTATCTCGGTTAATATTTAAGATAGAGAAACGGTTAAATTACCAAAAATGTGCAGTTTTTTGAGACAAACTCAGAACCGTTTTCAAAAATATTCCATCATTTCCGGTTTTCGAGTTATTCAATAAAAAGTGTTTTTTTGTCATAATAATAATGTTTCATATCTCTGTTATTGTTGTAAATAGCAAAAATATTTATGCAGATTATTGTTCGATATTTTTATGCTTAATTTGATTATACTAAAAAAAAAAATAATTACGCTCGCCGTTAAAAAGTTATGACACAAACTTACCTTTTTTAAATGGGAACGATAGTTGGCTATGACCTATTTAAATTCCTTATTTTTTTCTCATTCCAAATATATAAGGGTCGATGTATTTATTTTTAATAATACGCAAGTTATGAAGGTTTTTTAGTTTTTTTTCCAAGAAAATCATAGTAGGCTGGGAAAACAAAAAAAAAAACAAGTTGTAAAACCTTATAAAACTCATGTGGTACAAGTTACCAAGGTTTTGTAATTTGTTGTTTTATAAATATATGAAAATAAGAAAACAACGATATAGTCGGAATTAGCAGTGATGTAGTATATTGCTGTTTTTCTTATGTTCAAAAATTTTTGATGTTTATCTCAACAACAGATTTAAAAACTTTGGTAACTTGTACCATGAGTTTTATAAGGTTTTACACCTTGTTTTTTTTTTGTTTTCACAGCCTACTATGATTTTCTTAAAAAAAAAAAAACTAAAAAACCTTTGTAACTTGGGTATTATTAAAAATAAATACATCAACCCTTATATATTTGGAATAAGAAAAAAATAAGGAAATTAAATAGGTCATAGCAAACTATCGTTTCCATTTAAGAAAAGGTAAGTTTGTGTCATAACTTTTTAACGGCGAGTGTAAAAATTTTTTTTTTAGTGTAATCAAATTAAACATAAAAATAACTAAAAAACAAAAAAAAAACAAGTTGTAAAACCTTATAAAACTCATGTGGTACAAGTTACCAAGGTTTTTAAAGTTGTTGTTGAGATAAACATCAAAAATTTTTGAACTTAAGATAAGCAGCAATATACTACATTACTGCTGATTCCGACTATGTTGTTGTTATCTTATGTTCAAATATTTACAATGTTTATCTTTTTTTTAACAAATTAGAAAACCTTAGTAACTTGTACCACATGAGTTTTATAAGGTTTTACACCTTGTTTGGTTTTTGTTTTCACAGCCTACTATGATTTTCTTAGAAAAAAAAACTAAAAAACCTTCATAACTTGCGTATTATTAAAAATAAATACATTGACCCTTATATATTTGGAATGAGAAAAAAATAAGCAATTAAAATAGGTCATAGCCAACTATCGCTCCCATTTAAAAAAAATGTAAGTTTGTGTCATAACTTTTTAACGGCGAGCGTAATTTTTTTTTTTTTAGGATAATCAAATTAAACATAAAAATATCTAAAAATAATCTCCATAAATATTTTTGCTATTTACAACAATAACAGAAATATGAAACATTAATATTATGACAAAAAAAACACTTTTTATTGAATAACTCGAAAATCGGAAATGATAGAATATTTTTTAAAACGGTTCTGAGTTTGTCTCAAAAAACTGCACATTTTTGGTAATTTAACCGTTTCTCTATCTTAAATATTAACCGAGATACCCATGCAATCCTATCGAATTTGGACCACCCTGTACAGCGTCCTTCAAAAAGTCTGCAACAAATGGGAAACATTTTTATTATTGATTTCTCAGAAAATTTTATGCTAGATAAAAGTTGGTGCATGATCTAAAACTACATTTAAGATGAAAAAAAGGTCGATAAAAATTTATAGGACACTAGATTTTACTGATTTTTGAAATATTCACAAGAGTAAAGTGCCCTTATTTTAAGAGATACAAAGAAGTTTTATGGAAAAAAGTTATTTAGAATCTTAAAATAAAGCTAGATTTGAATTTTGACGGTCGTTCCAATTTTTATTTTAAAAAAATTTTTAGCACCATTCTTGCGAATATTTCAAAAATCGTTAAAATCTAGTGTCCTATGACCTTTTATCGAATTTTTTTCATCTTAAAATTAGTTTTAGACCATGCACTAACTTTCATCAAAAATACATTTTTTTGAGAATCAATAATAAAAATGTTTCCCATTTATTGCACTTTTTGAATGTTAAAATTTCTTAAAAAATAAAAATTTGAATTTAACCGTCAAAATTTAAATTCAACATTATTTTGAGATTCTAAACAACTTTTTGCTATAAAATTTTTTTGTATCTCTTAAAATAAGGGCACTTTACTGTTGCGAATATTTAAAAAATCGATAAAATCTAGTGTCCTATGACTTTTTATCGATTTTTTTTCATCTTAAAATTAGTTATAGACCATGCACCAACTTTCATCAAGAATAAAATTTTCTGAAAAATCAATAATAAAAATGTTTCCCATTTGTTGCAGACTTTTTGAATGACGCTGTTTATATTTAAAATTCTCTGAATCCTAATCAAACAGTACTTCCTTTTAATCTATGTTGTAGGTTTCCGCGGCCGACGTCCAATGTATATACGTTGTTTCCGGGTTGGAACCGCGTCGAAGGTTTCTTCATAACCGACGTTTCGTCCTCCTGTATCGGGGACATCTTCAGGGTTGTTGGTTAAACAGCAACTGACGAGTCATTCGTGTCTGGCGTATTTATTTCTTTTCTTATTGTCCATCCCAATGGTTAGGCAAACTGTCTTTTCCATCTTCTTGATACATCGTAGTTATTCCCGAACAATTATTATAATAACTTCAGAAGTTGATGCAAATCGTAGACCTTTGATTTTTGTATGTTTTCCACTACACACACGTATGTAGTTGTAGTTACTGGCTCGATAAATTACTTTTTTTTTGTAATTTTTTCGCCAACTTCACTATGTCATTTACTCTCTTTTACACTTCGGCTACGCTATTGCTGCAATACGATTATTTTTTGCACCTCACTTCTTGGTAACAGTTTCGGAACAAAATTTCAACTGATAAGCTTTTATGACCTGATGATTGCTGATTCTAAAATTACCTTTACCTTTCTTATCAAATCCGCTTTGTTTAGTATATCACAACCTCTTTGTGTGGGGCACACTTATGACATGCAAAGTACACCTACAAACTATTATAGGCGTTCGTATGTAATGCTTTTCATGTCTATGATCCATTTGTCAT
The DNA here is from genome assembly GCA_947652605.1 of Elmis aenea. Lineage (NCBI taxonomy): Eukaryota > Metazoa > Arthropoda > Insecta > Coleoptera > Elmidae > Elmis > Elmis aenea. The sequence goes on along the minus strand of OX393581.1, from coordinate 23,395,654 downwards.
GATCACATGTATATTTGGATATATTTTGTTATAAAATTGAGTTCATTACTTCTTTAAAACCACTTTAAGTTTTAAAAATTCTATCATTTTCTTATCAACATAATTAGTATTAGTCGCAAATAACGTAAATTCCATTAATAGTTTACCTCTCTTCAAGTTCTCCAATTTTGAGGTTCCATAGTTCTCCAACGTACGATTTTAAATGTTGCGCCATGCGCTCTCGATAAACAAGCACAAAGACATGCATTTTTATCAACATGATTGCCTTCACAACGCCTGCGAAATTTACCAAAGCAGTGCCCACGAAACCTAACTGCCCTGCATTTAATTTCCCTTGTGAATAAATATGCTTGATTATTAATACCAACCCTCCTCATAAAATAATACTTTTGAAAAACAACAAGTACAGTGTCTATAATTCCTTCTTTTTTGATAGTTGTAATCTTTCTTGTAATATAACAATAAGCAATCAAAAGAGACCTTACTTAATTAAGGTGTATTTCCTCAGCATGACTCGGAAATTTTTGCAAACAGACACTTACAATTTCGCACGCACAGCCTTTTTTGCAAGTTATTTACTCTGTGTATAATTCTTCCATGTAATTATAGTTTAGCGGTAAATACCTTTGTCTTGCACGTAGTACCTACATCATATCCAGTTTTGGCGCAAAACTCATTCATTATTAGTGCGCAACTGTGCAGAAATACCATGTTGTATTTATTTACAGTGATATAATCTAAACATTTATGACTTACGACCAGCGAAATGGAATCAACCACATAATAATAACATAAAATTCTGGGAAAATTCTGAGCAATTTGCTGTATATTTTTATTGCTGCTGACTCAGTGTTGCCACTCGTAGTCTACATAAATATACATCAAATACTTTGAAAATTCTACACGTGTCGCGCTCTTGAAAATACAAAATAACCGTTGGTTTTACTCAATCCACTGCGGAAAATAAACTATTTTCAGGAACGTGCTGATATAACTGGCGTTAAATTTGCTAGACTATTTTAGCGTCCTTTTTGGAAAATATTTCAAAGTGAACAGCTTTTTAGATCACTCTTAACAATGAGCACTTACGTATTCACGGCTGTGTATTGGTTTTCAAAAGGTTATTTGACGTATTCTTCAAGTAAGACGTCTTGGTTACGTCAAGTTTTCATATGATGACGTAATAACGATACTGCAAGAAAAGCATAGCGTAGGTTTAATATTCAAACACATCTTTAAAAAACAAACGATTTTGTGTTACCTAGTTGGGCAAAGTTCAGGGTTGTGCAGACTCTAAATTTATGGGGGCTAAGGGTCTATCAAAACGATATATTTGTCAATCGCCTTACCCTCTTAATGTTATATTTTTACTAGTTTCCAATTGTCATATAAATAATTATTGTTTATCTATTTGCTTAAAAACTTGCTTAACAACTTGCTTATTTATTCATATTTAAAACGAATTCCATATACATAATTTCTGTATATTTTGTAGCTGTTTTGACCGGATCCATGCATTGCATAAATCTGCTAAGTTGTAATACGTTTGTTGTATTATTACATTATTTAGTAACTAAAATTATGATTAAGTTTGCGATAGTTACCAGGGTAAAAATGGGGCATTTTTGTTAGGTGCAGTTTCACGTTTATGAGATATTATAGAGACCTAAATACGATTTTATTTAAGCGTTACCTGCACTTCAAACCGCACGTAACAAACTTACTCTCATTACTTACGTATAAAATATTAAAGACCATATCCATAGAATGTAAGCTTGGTATTAAGTTTACTGCAAGTTGCACACGTATGGAAGCTCTTTATGAAAGTTACTACTAGCTGTACAAGCGTTGTATGTATGTCAGCACGTTGCACCTACAGTAGGTCATATTTTTATTTCGACTTTGAGTGCTACGAATTGACTGTTCAAACACTCTTTTATTTTTTCAAATATCTGTAGTATGCTTTTTTATCTATTTTCACTGGTTAATTTAAAATTCTCGATTCGATCGCTCGGCATGATAATAATGCAATTTTTTATCTTCAGCTAATAACGTAGCCTGCTGTCATAAATAAGTTCTATTTTTGATAACTCATTGATTATATTTTGGAACAGCGGTATTTTGTTTACTGTTACCTTAACACAGTGTTTTTATATCGTGTATTATGTTTTGTACTATTTTTCTTATGTACCTACATGATTTTTCTATATTTAGTGTACAGGGTGGAACAAATTCGATGGGATTGCATGAGTATCTAGCTTAATGGTCAAGATAGAGAAACGGTTAAAATACCAAAAATGTGCAGTTTTTTGAGACAAACCCAGAACAGTTCTTAAATGTATTCTATCATTTCCGGTTTTTCTTGTTTTTGTTTTGTTTTCACAGCCTACTTTTTGTTTGTCATCTTTAAAAAAAAATAAAAAACCTTTGTAACTTGCGTATTCTTGAAAATAAATACATCTACCCTAATATATTTGGAAAGGGAAAAAATAAGGAATTTAAATAGGTCATAGCTAACTATAGCTTCCATTTAAAAAGAGGTGAGTTTGTGTCATAACTTTTTAACGGCGAGCGTAAAAAAATATATTTTTTTTAGTACTATCAAAATTACATAAAAATATCTAATAGTTATTTATGTATCAAGGCCAAAACGTGTAACTTTTTCGGCCGCGTTTGGTTTGCTGCAAACAGGCAAAGACGAAAAAGTACATTTTGGCCGAGGTGCATATTACATTTTTTGTGCGATCGAATTAAAAACAATTTAAATTTTTAGTATTTTTCAAAAATATAGGTTAGAAACTACGTGACATTATGTCACTGACAGATGACGGCGTATGCTGTTAGCGGTGGAAACGTACCTACTTGCATAATTCTGTACATAATTTAAATAACCTTTTTTTGTGCGATTGTAATGTTGTATTCATAAATTTAATATTATATAAATATATAAATTACTTTAACGTAGAACATACGAAAATCAACACTAATTTTTTATTCCGTATTCAGTAACAGTATCAACACGAAAACATGAGGTAATAAACTACCTGACAGTTAACAACCTAAAGACCTCTGCGTCACTACCCTTAGCGAGGAAGCCATAATCTCAGAGAACTTATATTTAGACACGCACATGCGCTTTCCGTTCTGCTTAATGCAAATGATCTTTTTTGTAGGCTGTAGCCTAAAGCCTAAAGATAGGGCCGGAAATGCGGTACTTTATGGTTGCTAACGCGTCCGTCAAGCAACTGTTTCTAGTACGATCGCACAAAAAAATAATTTTCACAAACTTATTCGATATTTAAAACAATAAGGGAGATATGACACATTATAAATATAACAAAAAAATAGTTTTTCTTTAATAACTCAAAAACCGGAAATGATAGAATATTTTTGAACGGTTCTGAGTTTGTCCTAAAAAACTGCACATTTTTGGTAATTTAACCGTTTCTCTATCTTGCCTATTAAGCGCGATACCCATGTAATCCCATCGAATTTGGACCACCCTGTACAGATAATAACGTTTAAATTGTCATTAGTTTTAATTATTTACTTTTATGTATACAACGTAAGTTGCTTTCATTTTAACCTAATAACAAATAACAGTAAATATGTAATAAATAACGAACGTATCTAATCGATTATGTCGTATAGTTCAAAGTTTCCAATTGTAACTATGTAGGACACAAAACGATACGATATAAAAACTTGTTTAAAATTATATATTTATGTGTACATTAGTGAATGCACATAATGCGATACATAGACTGACAGTGGAGTTTTGTATTACATGTTACACATGTATAACACATATAGAGTACAGTTTCACTCTTTTTTATAGATTGCTCAGCGTTGAAATACAAAACTGCATTTCCGTATTTTCTAAAACAACTTTCCTTCTGCAGCCTTGTTATACATCCAGTGGAAACTGACAACCGTGCAGAGCTTTAAAAAATATTTTTGCACATGGTAGTTCTAATCCATGGGATTCTAGGGATATATTCCTTGTTATTAAAAATTCAAAAATAACAGTTGTCCAATTATTATTACTATTTCGAAAATCTTTTTTAAATAATGCCAACAAATCTTATATTATTGGATAATATATTCCAAATTTGATGTCTATTAAAAAGGCATTATTCAACTTTTTATTTTAAATGATACTAGTTGTATGTATGATTTAAAGTACAACAATACTAACGCCTTTGTTAATATTTTAGTAGGTACTTATATTTTAACATAATAATCTACTTCATATAGGTTGAAAAAACAAAATAATTTCGCTGCATAATCCACTTAGGCACAAAATATGTCTTCATGCCCTATTTTACTGGTACCTTTTAGATTTTGACATTTTTCTCGAAAAAATAATCAGTAGTAATATAACAAGTGCATTGAAAATTATCGATAATTTTTGGTAAATATGCCCGAATGCAAGTCGAGCTGAAAAAAACACGAGTGCACGAAGTGCACGAGTGATTTTTTCCGATTCAACTTGCATGAGTGAAGATTTGTCAAAAATTATAGATTATTTGCAACGCACGAGTTATATATTGTCAGAAAATTGCCTTCACCTAACCTACCTGTCAAATTAAATGTATGTTATGTCAAAGTTTACAAGTACCTACTGTCAGAGTGGTGCGTCAGGGGTGTGGTTTATTCTATTTAAGTAACGCTACTGGTTGCCGAAATTCGTCAAAAAATTATCAAGACCGAAATATTTAATTCCCTCTCCAAATTTATATTTTCGACCAATCACAAACTCAGATTTCTTAGAAACGCATGAAAATCTGTTAATTACGAAAAGGATATTATCAGTGTGATTATGTTTATTGGTCGTTTCTAGGAAATCTGAGTTTGTTATTGGTCGAAAACGCAAATTTGACAGGAGGATCAACATCTGACAGGGGAATGTAAAATTATTACCGTGTAATAATTGGTAGTCTCTAGAAGATTTAAGATGAGTGATTGGTTGAAAACGCAAATTTGACAGGTAAAGAAAATTTTCAGTTGTAAAGACCCAACAGATTTAATTATGTCGCAATAATTTTGTCTTGTTACCACGAGAACGTGTTGCTTGGTAACAGCTCGACGCCGTAGGCTGAGGGCTTTTAACACGTTCGAGTGGTTTATAGGAATTTATTAATGCAAGAGGGTGATTTGGCGAAACATTTTTTGCTTGTGCATTTAATGTCAGTTTTGAATGAAACTTGAAAATTGTACTGTTAAACTGACAATCTTGTTATCTATTCTATTTTGGGATACATCACGTGACTTTAAATGCCTACATTTCATTGGATTTTATTTAAGGGTCGTTTAAAAATTAAAGTAAAATCACAACTTTTTAAAATACATCAAAATCTATGTAATATTCTTCTGAATTTGCAAAGAAAAGATCGTGAACGTCATTAGATTCGAGATCTTTTTAAATTGTTGTTAAAGCAATATGTCGCAATCGAAGACGACGTGTATGCAGACTAAAAATAACCATTAAATGGCAGACGAAAGCTCGTTGTTGTGTTACAAATTTTCTTGCCATAAAGTTATTGAGGTCGCAAATACCCTTTTGTTTGAATACGACTTCATGCAATGAGGTTGTGTAATTTGTACGGGAATGTACCACTCGGTCGAGTAGATTTTGTAACCTGAATATACTGGCTGTTGGCTTGAGACCAGGCCGGGTTTATGACGTCACACGATCAATGTGCTTTGCTCCCAGCGAGTGAAAGATTCCTTCAGCTTCTCCGCGTCTCCCCCCCTGGTGGAGTCATGGTCGCGTCTGCAATCTGCATCTCATCTCGTTCGACTTCAAGTATGCGAAGTTTTCTTTTTGTATCTTCGTTACGTCTGCGCTGCAACTGCAGTAAATTGTAAACCAAACGTACAATGGAAATATTTTACGTGGCTTTGCCTGGAGATACACACGCACCTTGCACCTATTTACAAAATTGTAACGTCATTCGTTTCATTTTATTAATTTTGGTAAAGGTAATTGATGCCAAAATACTAAATTTTATTTTATACTTCCGCCTGACTAATACTCGATTTTAAAATAAAAATCTAGCCTTAACACGAAATTTCCAAGGTAAAAGTAATTCTGCAGCATAATATTTGGGATTGCTTTTAGTATACAGTGTGTCCCAATGATGGTTAGTGTTAGTACCTGCCTCGATTATCTTGTTTGTTTTTAGAAATAACACAAACGTATTATACACAGGAAAACCTTGATTTAGCGAACTAATTAAGGGGAAAGGTTGTCTGTTAAATTGAAATATTCCATAAATCTAAATAAATGTGCGTAAAAAGCTCTTCTACAGAACCAAAAGTACACTAATTAGTAGTTTATGTATTTAAGCCACACTATTCGTTTTGCATTTAAATCTAAAAATATATTACAGGCCAGAAAAACCTTATTCAAACGCATAAAAATATATGCGAAACTTTCACGTATTTGACATGAGCTTAATTTTTATTTATTTATTTATTTTTTCAAATGGGACAATCATATCGTAAATTATTATATTTTCAGTCTTGTGAACATTTAATGCTTTTGACAATGTTTTTTTTATAGAGAAATGTAAAAATCTTTAGATCTAGTACCATAAAAATAACTTTTGTGGGACACCTAGTATTTCGTTTAACAAAAGTCACAGCCCTAGGTGTTTTTTCAAAGATGAACGCAACAGCCGTCTTCGGCGCCGCCTCATAATTCAATAACAAGAATTACGTTATCAAGGTCTATGACGTCGTAAGTGTAATGGAGTCTAGTACAAATGTCCGGCGTTGCGTAGGATGTGATTGACGTCACGTGTGTTGGTTTATTAACCTCACTTGACGACTAATTACATCGCCCGCTAATTAATACTCCTATTAATTTGTAATATTGGCTTGTCGTTCGACAAAGTCCAGCTTAAATAATTAATTTTACTTTTAATAAGATTTTATTATGGGAACATCTAGGCTAGGCGATGCTTTCAGATATATGACTCTCCTGGCAACACATCAACAAAACCACCACCAAAAAACAACGTAATCATTTCCATAATTATGCAGGGTTTATTTTTCATTGTGAAGAACATGATAGTCGCGGGAACCCTTAGAGATAAAGGGATGGTTGAATTAGTAAAGAACTGTTCGAAGTTCTTATTAAGAATCTAATCTGAAAATGTGTACAGGGTGGACTATTTTCGATGCCCATACAGGGTATCTCGGTTATTATCAGAGATAGAAAAAAACTAAGTACGTAGTCTCGATTTATTTTTTCGAGACAAATTCATTGCCGTAAACAGATTTTTGATATCTTTTTTAATTTTCGAAATATAGCCAAAAACCGTTTTTTGACAATTTTCAAAAATGTTAAATATCTCGTTTAAACGAAAAGATAGAAAAAAAACTTTAAAGACATTTTTTTCATGATTTTTTGTGCTTAATAAGAAAGCGATGTTCAATTGTTTTTTACTCATATCAATGCCGATATATTACACCTAACTTTCTTATTTTAAATGGCAACCATAAGCAAATTATTTATTTATGAAAAGCACAAAAAGTAAGCTTTCGATTCATGTCAAAGCCAACTATGGTTGCCATTTAAAATAAGAAAGTTACGTGTAATATATCAATATTTGTATAGGTAAAACAAAAATTGAACATCGCCATCTTATCAGCAAATTTGAGTAATAAAATAAAAACCTAATTTTACCGCTCCCCTTTAGGGGGGTGTACCTCCGAAAGAAAACGTCTAAGGGAAAAAAATTATATGAAATACCCCCCTTAATTTTCAATAAGGAATCACTTCCCAAATTTTTTCGCAATATTTAAGAAACACCCTGTATATTGAGCCTCGTTTCTGATAGATCTTAAACATTCGAAAAACTTTAATACCAAGTTTTATTTATAAGTTTATCATTATTGTAAAGTGTTTAGTTATCATTAGAAATGTAGGAAGTGTTTTTAAGAAAAATTAAATCAGAAATTTAGCATTCAAAAAACCTCAAAGCAAAAGCGCTTGAGCACAATATTGAGAAGGCTAGAAACGTTGGGCATGGGCATCGAATGGAGAAGATAGAGGATGCACAGAATAGTTTATGGAGCCCGAGCAAGGAATACCAATAAAATACGGAAAGGTGAATTAAAGGAAGCTGCCAGGAACCAAGGGATTGAGTGGCTGAGTGTTACAATTATCAAAAGAAAAAACAAAAACCACGCCCATAACCATTAGCAAAAGCGTGACACCGAATGATAGAGAAGCGTAGTGATAACGCATCATAGTCTAATTCGAACGATGGTTTTTAAAAACCCTTTTGTTAAAAAGACGTTTTAAGCTAAAAATTGCCTTTAAATTTTGTATTGCTTTCGCTACACTTAAGGATTCTGAAGCACAACTTTAGAAAGACTGAATTAGAGTAATAATAATATCCTTGCACCACCGATGTTAAATCAGCAGGCTTTAGCTTCCAAGTAGCTAAAATTTTTGTACCGTTTAAGCTTCGGGCTTAGTTCTTTAACCATTAGTCAATTTGTAAGTCTATTGTGCGTACGCATTGTATTGCGTTATCGGTCATCATTCCTGCCTTATCAAATAGAACACGGGTAACGTATGTTCACTAACACAACAACAGATTATTTACAGTTATTGCTAGACTGTAAGATTACGTCACAAAGCCAGAGTTTTGGCCTACAGTTAAGTGGGTATACCGACAGAAGAATCTATTGAGATGAAGCTTAAATAGAACCCATGCATGTTATAAGTTCTGACAACGAAATACGGTCACTATAAAATATTACATAATATGACATTAGATTTGAATTTTGTGTACATAAACAGTTTCCTGGCTGATATAATAATAGCTTTTGGCCTTACAACAATCATAAATCCATAATAAACTAAAGGTCCAAGGAAAATTTTTGTAACAGTAAGGAGTTGGAATAGTCATTTAAATTTTGAGTTGTGATACGATACATTTTTCATTACTCTTTTCTGGAAATTTGAACGTGCCGGTTTTGTTGTAAAAATAAGACCATCAATTTTAAATTTTTTTCTTGTTTGTGGAAAATGTGTAGGTATACAGTGTTGCGCAAAAGTATGGAAACAGACAACATCATTACAGAAACTACAATGAAATTTTGTATCTTAGCGTTATCGTATTTTTCAGGTTCGATAAAAATATTTAGGTTGCAATGCGACTTCCGGTTCAACCGGAAGTCGCATTGCAACCTCAGTATTTTCATCGAATCCGAAAAATACGATAACGCTAAGATACAAAATTTCATTATACTATCTGCCATAGTATTAAAGATATTTGTCTGTTTCTATACTTTTGCGCATCACTATCACTGTATATCTTCCTAAACGATCATAATTGTCAAAGTCAAGTTGATTAGAACGTAGTTTAATAATTTCTTAAATAAGTGGAAGTAGTGAAAAAATTGTGTGAACTCGGGAGCATTTTCGAATTACAGTGAAATGGTACACAGAAAAATATTTGCCGGAAATTCTCAGTAGAGTACCAGAGATGGGGTTTATGCTGGATCACCATAATGCATTTTCTCCTACTGCAGCTTTAAGTCTCTACTGAACTGAAAAAAAGATAAAAGTGGTAGACTTGAAAGAAATTTGCTGCATAGAAATTCTTGTTTAAGGAAGAGATTGATACAACCGTTCACGATTTTTTTGTAAGGATTGCGAGAGGAATATATTAGAGGCAAATATAATGTTGCCAAAGGGCATTATTTTGATCATATTTAAAATAAAATTTTAGAAAATATTAACCGCGTTTTTTGACATCAAAAAAATTCCGCTAAACCCTTGTAGTACTGAAAAGCAATAACGATTGGTAATAGTATTTTGTATAAAAAATATTTCTTCATTGCTAAGTACTATTAAGTTGCGAGTTTTTTTTTGCCACTGGTGGAATTCCAAAGGGTGTCCATCTCGCATGTTTTATCGTGATATATCTAGGGATGATGTAAGGCAGGGATAGTTTGGCGCACGACACGTTTTAAGTATTGATTTTCAGATTATCACGACTAGCGTCGGGACTTGATTAATTTAGAATGTAAGATGCATGGTCACGGCTTCGGTTTCCCCTTGAAAGTTCATTTATGCCCGTACTCATAGTCGAATCTCGAACTTGTTCTTGAGACATACTCAACGGAGTCGATCTCAAGTATTTGCGAATGCTCAGCGACGGTTGTATTCCATAAACAGAACTTCGGCAATTCTCGGCGAAGATCAAGAATATCACAGGAATCTAGTAACTTTTTACATTTATACATTGTCTGCATTGAATATTATACTATTCATATCCTCGTTCGCGTTTGAAATTAGTTTTGAAAGTGGTGTCAGTAAATTTTGTCTTGTTTCAATAATTTTGTCCATCTCCAAATTGTTGTATTCTTGGAAATAACCCCTTTTGTAATTCTGGATATTTCTGTATTGTATCGACAAATGGCAGCGTAATGATACTTTTCCCGTTATTCTCTGTAACTGTAAATGGGGCATGTACATAGTTTTAAGTATTAATTCCAATTTATCCTAGTTTCGACATCAGTCAAGTGCTGTTGTCAGTAAATTTCTTCGTGTTCGATAATTTTTTTTACAATTACTTGGTGTTTCATTGTCTGCAGTGCTTTAAAAAAAAACGCTATCGCGAGTTAAATTGTACCATATACAATCAAAGAAAAGTTGCTGCTTGCAAATTTAGTGGCCCATCACAAAATCGTGGAGGATAAAAAAACAGATGCGACCACAATTCTGATGAAACAAGTAAATTCGTAAGACTATTTCTACATTTGGGAAACACGATTCTAATGAATTTTCCAGTATCTCACGCGTCTGTGCTCTAATGAAAAAAATAAAAATGTCTTTTGCTGAAAAAAGTTAGATCTGAAAAAAAAAATATCGTAATTTTAAAAGCTAAACATTTTCTGCTCTAAGCGCGGGACCCGTAGCACTTGCTACTTCTGCTGTATGGCTAATCCGGCACTACATTTACTGGATAATTTTTTTTATTGCCCCCAAGTTTTCTGACATTTTCATGGACAACTAATTATTAATTGCAATTGCTACACCCACTCAACAAGAAAATTTTGAAATTAATTATATTACAATATATAATAAAAAATTATTGATTTAAATCTACGAGTTCTATGAACTCTAATAAATTATCCTCCCGATCATTCATTTTCCCTTCCCTTCCCGCACCGTGTACAAATAAAATATCATTACAACATAAAAATAGGTGATCAAATGGAGAACTGTATTGAAAATGTGAGGCCAGAGTTACCGCAAGCACGACTCAAGGTTGGTTTGCACCCGACTTGAGTAAAGTAGCTGCCAAGTACGTGTGAAGTAACGCTTAAGGTAGAAGTAACGACTATGGAATGCAATGGAAGACTTGAGTCGCTCTCAAGTCGGAGATCGAACGAAGTATCGACTATGAGTACGGGCATTACTCGAATGGGAATGGCTTCTGAGCAATCGATTCACTATAATATCCTTGGCAACCGCATATTGCGCGTTTATTTCAGTTTTAATAGACTGGCATTTGCCATTTCGGTCTTAATATAAAAGTTTAAACGGTAATACTTGAAGCCGTCAGTCTGTACGTAAGACTGTAATGGTAACTTATACACACGTGCATAAAACATAAAGTTGTTTTATGACGGTAACATTGGAATTTTAAGTTTTGTATTGAAATTATATGTTAACAGTGCAAATAAACAGTTCAGCTTTATTGCATGATCGTTATTTACATACCGTCACCATTCAGTCAATATTGAAAAGATAATTAAATATACTTTTTCATGATGCTGGATTCAGAACGAGTTAGCCATTTTAAATATCTCAGCTGCAATATATCGTACAAACTGTCGCCATTTTGACCGAAGTCTTTAGCAAGAACGTAATAAAAAAATTTAATTTAAATCTATTTCTATAGTTATGTTTTTCAAAACCTGTGAGTCAGAACTTTCGGTTCTGATTTTTTTTTGAAATTTAATTTATTATCTTCACCAGACCATAAGACAAAAGTTTTTTAATCTTCGTCTTAAAACGAGGTCATGCAAAGTTTGGTATTCATTTTATCAATGATTGAGACTTTTATAGTTTTATAAAAGAAATTTGAGTTACAGATGAGATTGGCAATACCGAATTATTGTTTTATAGTGATCATTTGATAGAGATATTATCCCAGAACAAAATTAATTACCAACAGACATAAAATAATTTATTGCCGCATTGGAGTGCATTTTTTTATTATATATTGATTTCAAAATTTGCTTTTACTTTGTATTGTAACATTAATTTTGTATGTAGGTTTGATATTTCCCACTAAATTAGTGTGCCACATCACCCACCATATCGGAGGAAATTCTATACAGGGTTATACAGTGTTTGTATGTGGAACTAACAGTTAGCTGGCATTAAACAAAATATATTTAGTAAATCAACATACTGTTTGTTTACAACAGGTGTATCAATAAGCAAAAGGAAAGTTCAAAGTTACTTTGTGAATACATATAAGTTTAATGTACTAATACATTTATGTTAGACTCGTTATTCTCTGGGTGGAACTGTGTTACTGCATTTAAATAGTTTACTTCAAATATTTTAGTTCAGCGCAGACAGTAGATATTTGTTCTCGAAAGAAAAGTTTTCCTTAGCAATTTTTTAAGATGTGAAATGTGTAAATTTATATTTACGGAATGCAGGGTTTTTCCGTGACTATGTTTCAAAGTTTTAGGGTAGATAGAGAAGGTCGTTTGTGATGTTTTTTGCCCGTAAACTAATGGTCGGAAATGCATCCCCTCGGAGTTACAGGGCGAAGAAGCGAAAAAAAGGAGGTCCAATCGCATGGCCTATTCTGTCTACAGACATATTTTACTCCATTAGATTTTTTCTTGTGAGGGCACACAAGGAGTCTTATTTACGAGACTCCAGTGGAGTCCGAGAAAAATCTGGTGGCCAGAATTGCCGCTGCATCTGAACCGGTACAGGCAATGCAAGGCCAAGGCGTCTTCATTATGAAAATGTTTGCGTTCTTTTTGATAAACTCAGCTTATGAATACACCATTTGGGCACAAAACATATTAATGTCAAAGTGAAAGTTTTAACAGAACAACAACAAAAATTGTATTGTTGTTTTTTTTTTGTATAAGATCATTTGATTAAAAAATTGGACAAAATGAGTTTTTCTCAAATTTTTGTGGTAAAATATCATTTTAGATATTAAGTGTCATATATCATTGAAATCTGAAGACAAAATGCTATCAGACTATGAGATTTTTTCGCCGTATTTAAAAAAATGAGGTTGATGATGTTTCTTAAGAGATGAAACGTGGTTGGTAATTTTATGTTACCTCAAAATATTAAGCGTAAGAAGTTGCCACGGAGAAGTGCTTCCAGATTGTCAATATCTTAAAAAATGTAGGAAATAGGGCAAAAAAACGAAAAACAATTTTTTCAGTTTCTCGTGAATACGTAATTGTTGAACTAAGACAGCTATGACATTTTTCTTTGCAGATATTTGATAAGCATCTAATTTCGCAACTGCCTTAATTTAACCGACCTCGTAGCTCTTAAGATAAGCGAGATGCCCATGCATTTACTCGGATTTGGGACACCCTGTATTTGCATGTATATGAACTCCTTAAAGTGTAAAGTGAAAATCGATAAACTCTTGCTTGAGTAATAAATGCGTAAATGATAAACCGTAGTGCGTGAACCATCCATCAAAAGTTGGTTTATGAAGACGTAAAACTCGCTTTTAGGAAATACGCGTTTTATTTTAAGCAATGTTTATTTAATTTTGAGAACCGAAACCCATGTTAATGTTTATGTTTCTTCCAACTGGGCAATACTTCCGCATTTTGACATTTATGTTATTTCTATTTTGAATTATTGTAAATAATCTAGAACACTAAATTTCAACCGAGATAAATTGATGGAGAGAGCAGAGATTTTAAAATGACATTTACGTGACTATTACGTTCAATTATTCTGAATCACATAAATATTGAGTTGATCGGAAAAATTCTGATCGTCTCATGTCATACAATCCTATAATCAGGCAGACTTACAATTTTATCCCGAGTAAACTGCGCAGGCAAAGGGTTTAATAAATCAGTCAATCGTTAGTAATTCCATCCTTATTACTGAATATTTTTTACTATAATTAGTAACCCACAGCACGTAAGAGATTATGATCTGTTGGCCCAAGACCACAGCCATAACAAGGATGATACAGAACTGTCCAGCCCAGATCCAACATTTTCTTTTGGGGGACTTGTGCAACATCAGACCTTGCATTTTCGTATTGCAAATGAACCCGATAATGTCTCGGCATTGCATTACGGAGTTTTCGGCGAGCCTTTGCAAGTGATCCCAATAGTAGTTTGTGTTGATGTTGGCAATATGTGGGAGCAGCTTAAAGTAAATCACTCTACGCGTAACATGATTTTTTGAGAGTTCGGCTCACTAATCGGTACCGGCACTAATGGTACAGCATTATTATCAGATATTTAGATCTAGCATGTACTTAAAAAAAAAAAAACAAGTGATTAAGTGAGTTGTTAGTCTTACTCAGTTATAACTGTTAGTAAAACATTAAATCTGGATGTCGCTATAAATAGCGTTGTTAGAACTTATGGGTCACATCATCATCATAGTTTGACATTTGTTTAAGGTAAGGGCCCAAAGAGCGGTATTTACCTACCAGATATAATACGGAATTAAGCTCCCTTAGTTTAAATTTATCCAGCGAAACCTCGGAGCCAAGCTAAATATTTTGTGGGAGTGTTAACGTTTTACCGAGTATGTTGGACGACATCAGCAGAGTTTAAATTTAGTCAGACCCCAAGGACTGTAAGTCTAATAAACCCAAGTCCCCCATTCACATCCTGCTGTTGCATTAACATTGCACTTGGTGATTTATTTATAACTTCTTGCACATGGTTTATGTGTATGCCAGCAGCACCACCCTGCCTACTCTCTAGCCATTGTGATTTCCCCACTTACCTTCTAAGAATACATCTTAAACGCCTACGGTTAAACTTAAACATCATCAATGTATTTAATCCGAAATTCCTCCGCGCAAGCATGGAATTATTTCGCCGTTTAAGAGACAAGCTTGTTCAAAACCATGTCGTTTTAAATATCTGTTATTAAAAACGCTGATCAAAATCATAGGCGTAGCGAAGTATAGGTAGTAGATGAGGATAATAGTGTAAAATATAGTAAATGCACTTATCACGGTATTTTTTGCTTTAATGGAGATCCTAAAAGTGTACTTTAAAACTGTTGCGTGCAATTGCGTAGCAAAACAATAAAACATATCTCTGTATTACTGCCTTAAATAAAATATTTAATTTAATGCAGTCTTTGAGAGATATAAATATCCATGTTTTAAAATTCAAGTCAATATTTTCGTTATCATTGTTTACCCATTCGTTATTTGTATATATTATCGTTTTTCTCTATAGCTCACAATTTTAAGGTAAATAAAACATAAACTTTATATTATATTTTGTACTTTTACTGTAAGTAACTGAGTCGTAGCTTCATGAAAAACCCAGCTAAATAAACTTGCCTTCATTTATTTTAGGTGTGTTATCAGTTAACAGTTGATTAATGTAATGTTTTTGTTATGATTCTGTGTGTATATTGTGTAACATGGGTTATTTTATACTTGTGGTAAAAATGCATTTCATTTGGCTACTGTTTTCTAAATCAACAAAAACTTGCTATCAAATGTGAATTTCATATGATGGTGTCTGTGCGTATAACACACATGGCCAAAGACAACTTCACGTTTTGGCCAGTTTCGGCCTCTCCAGAATTTTTTAAGAGAGACCTTATTCCAAAACGTTATTAAAATGGCATTAATTTCGGTTCATACTGTTTATATCCATTGAAGCGATTTCTTGAGAGTAAAAAATAAATCGTTGCAGTATTTATCAGCAGTTTTGCTTTATAATCTTTGAATTATATAATATAATTCAGCAGAAATGCTAAAAATCGTTGGATAAGGATTGCCCAAAAAAAAATTGCATATAATTCAAATATTATAATTATGAAGTCTCAGCTCTAAGTGTTGTTACAATAATAAAAGTCTTTGTGTGCCAATAAAATGCTTTTAATACATATTATTATTGAAACGCACATTATTCGTTTTTCCAACTCATATTTGTGCCGCTTGTTAGAAATACGGACTAAAATTACGCGCATAACTTCATTTTATGTTGATATTTTGTACTATGTCCCGTTAAAAATGAAAATAACTGGGCGTTGCTGTAGTATGCCAATTCATAACTGCTGTTTTCGCAGAACTAAAAGTTGATACTTGCCTTGAACATTTTCCAGAAATTTTCACCCACACTACATCCTTCCTATACACACATATTATTCTAATATTGTCGGAATTTTCTGTGTTAAAATTAATATCTACACAGTTTCGAATCATTGCATGAAATACAGATAATATTACGGCATTTTCTTGTCAACTACGATAATACTCATAAAATTGCTGTTTTATCATTTAAATGCTTTAATGTATTTGATCAACGCTTCGTTGACTTAATAAGATACAGGGTGATCCACATTCGATGTGATTATAGAGACATCTTGTTGATTGTTAAATAATAATAATAATAATAATAATAATAATAATCTCTTAATTTTCATTAGGAAAAAAGAAAAACAGTTTTCACTATACATGTATATGTATTTGGGCAATCGCAGGGCGCAGTTCAAGACATTGTTAAAGACAATGTCTTTCACTTACTTCCAATATAAACAAATTTGATGGAAAGGTTAAGAAATAGTTAACAAATAGTATCGTCTAAACTTTTATTGCCATTAATTAAAGCAAAGGTTTTAGTGTCGAATGATAATATATACCTGGTCATAAAGTGCATTAAACGGTTTATATGCTTTAACTTCAGTTAAAATGTATCCTACAGACCTACACATTAAAACTTAGATAAAACTTAAGGAAGTGGTAAATTTACGACGTAAAACTGAATTGATAATAATCCCCTTTATGGAAGTGCGATACACATTATCGAATTATTCCTACCAGTTGATGCGATATGTATACAGTGTGTTCCAATCTGCATGGAATGATAAAGCTATCTTTGTTATTTTTAGTGCTACTGTGGAAAGTTGTGAAGTTTTAAGAGCTTATTTACGCGATTCTTTTGGCTTTTATGGCATGGCTATGTTATAATATAAGTAAATAGTCCAAACTAAGGCATTTTTAAAATCGATTGATACACCCTTATTAGAGTTATTTAAGGTAATTAAGATTTGTATCTTATTAAGGTACTTTTTTAAGGCATTTCGCTACGGTTCCTTCGAATATTTTTTGAAATATCACATTTAATTCATTTTTTTTTTATTTTTCATTAAGCATTATACCTTATTTTATGTAAAACAAAAAACACGATTGCAAATTTTTACAGTTTTCGAACACTACTAATTAGAGTTTACTGGTAAAAGTTTCTGACAATCGAATCGTTTAGACGAAAAGTTACTTTAATGTATTGAAACCTTGTTTTATGCCGTATCTTTTTAGAATTAATTGATGTTTTAGAAAATCTACCACTACATCTTTATTCTTCTAACCCATGTTTTTAAAATGGTATGCAAAATTATGGATGGTGTCATACAGTCGTCATTTTTATAAGGAACTGAATCGTAAGGACCACAAAGTTGCAATATCCTCCTCATTTTTTTAACATTCCTTAGCTTTAACGACAGAAATTTTGGTGTTGACTAAGTTAAATTCCCTACTTCTAGTCACATTGCATCTGCATCATTGAAGTTCATACACCTTTCCACATTTCACCGAATTGTGCATTTTGTGAAAGCACTTGATAACACAAAATCGTTCACCTGCTCTGCTTTCTCATTTACAAGTTAATGGTGCAGGTAGTGCTTAAAACTCGTAATTCGTTAAAGTTGTGGGTTTCGTTTTATTCATGTGCATTGTTACTTTCGCTCTTTTGGTATAGACTAGTGTTGCTACGAGACGAGACGATGGATCAACCATTCTCGATCTCGAACATTCTCGAAAGTCGATTCTTGATCTCGAACTCGAAAGTTCTCGAACGTGCTTTATCGATCGGCACAATTTAAATTATTATGCCACTAAAAATCCATATTTTTTAAGAGTTGTAGATACACAGCATAAATGGCAGCAAATAACACCAAAATGCTGTGTATCTACAGTTCTTAAGAAAATATGGATTTTTAGTGGCATAATAGTTTAAATTTTGCCGATTAATTGTTCTGGTTGACAGTTCATACAAATTGTTTTGAATTTTCAAAGGCCACTACCGATATTTTAGGTAAAATACTCGCAAATAATCATAAGAAACGAAACAACTTCAAAAATATTATATTTAGACATAAAACATGCTTAACAACTTTGAAAGATATTTAGGGTGTTCCATTTAAAAAAAATTATTTATATGTGTTTAAAGTTTAGCGAAATGTACCGAGTATAACGAACACCCTGTATATTATTTTAAAAATGTGACTAGTCAACAGTCACTATGACACTATTGTCTAATAAATTACCAGAGTAAATTGCTCTGGTGTTGTTATGTTAATAAATATAAATATTTTTATTAAGGTTTGCATCTGTCAAAATTTTCAAAAAAAACGTTAATTACTCATAAACGGTTCATTTTAGACATAAACAACTTATAATATTTTTGAAAGAGAATTTAATTTTACATCCAAAAATTACAAAATATACATGGTGTTTCATATAAAAAAACCATGTTTAGTATCAGCGCAAAAACAAAACACGGTGTATAGTTGAAAATAATTTTAGATTATGTGGTAAATGATTACAAACAACTTTTATATTTAACTTTTTTTAATATTATTACTAATAACAGCTATCGAATAATTCGTCTTGGCTGGGACATCCTGTATATCCATACAAAAAAAAAACGATAGAACTTATGCATGACCCTTATAAGTTTATCAGTATTTTGTGGTGTTAGGTATTGCCGATTATATAAGACTTAAGTCTAAGTTCGTAAAATATTAGTTTTTAAATATGAAACATTGTACCAAATTAACCGCAAAAAGTTCTTATGTTGAAAGCGATACCAGTGTAGTAGAAGACGACGATGATTCGGAGAAGATGCAAATTATAAGAACAGTGAAAGTGAAGAATTATTGAGGAATTCATCAATAGGGCAAACGCCTTTAAAAAAAAAAATTCCAAACAAAAAAATTAGCCTTTATAGCATATGAGAGTTCAAGTAAACCACATTTATCTCAGTGCACTTTTTCATCTACAGGGTTCTCGTTTTTCGCGGGCCACTATGGGGATCTCGTAAACGGTAAGAGTTACGACTTCGGTTAAATTGGGGCAAAGTTGTATATTCAGGTGCTTAATAATTTGACGCAAACAGAACTTATCTAGCTTTTCTAGTTTTTGAGATATAGGGAAAAAAGTAAAAAAGTGGATTTTTGTTTTTTGCCTGTAACTTTTTCATTTGATGTCAAATTTAATTTTTGTAAAAACATTTTCATGGCCACTTTTTGCAAGGAATCAAATTCCCCAATTATATTTTCCATGCAACGTTTCGTTTTTTTAAAACCATCATCAGGTCAATTTTTTCTTATGGACGCTATACCTGAATTTAACGCCAATTTGTAGAGCATTTTATTCTGAATTCGACAATGTATAACAGTTGGCACTTTTTTGAAACAATTGTTGTTAAAAAAGACAAAAACAAATATTTTATCTAAAACAAATTCTAATCGGCATGATAAATAATTGTCTTTGTCCCTTTTTCCTTGGGGGAAGGTGAGTTAACCGTATGAAATTACTATTAAAGGGATTTAATTAAAAAAATCGGTATTAATAAATATGTTAGGAATGCATTAACATTGTTCACTTATTAGCAAATATTTTTAGAATATTTTCTTCGGTTAAGTAATAAATGTCTCTAAAATGTGTATTTAATCCCTTATTTGACATGCAATTATTTGTAACAAAATGTTCGTAATCAAATAATATGTGGTCATAGTTTACAAAAAACGTCTAGAAATCTGTTTACGCTTTTTGCTTATTAGAAGTCATTAACGCAGATAAAAGGCATAACTCGTTATTTTTTGTTACAAATAATTGTATGCCAAATAAGAATTAAATACACATTTTAGAGAAATTTATTACTTAACCGAAGAAAATATTCTAAAAATATTTGTTAATAAGTGAACAATGTTAATGCATTCCTAACATATTTATTAGGACCTATTTTTTTAATTAGTAATTTTATGCGGTTTACTTACCTGTTTCCAAGGAAAAAGGGACAAAGACAACTATTTACCATGGCGATTAGGATTTGTTTTAAATAAAATATTTGTTTTTGCCATTTTTAACAACAATTGTTTCAAAAAAGTGCCAACTGTTATACATTGTCGAATTCAGAATAAAATGCTCTACAAATTGGCGTTAAAATCAGATATAGCGTCCATAAGAAAAAATTGGCCTGATGATGGTTTTAAAAAAACGAAACGTCGCACGGAAAATATAATTGGGGAATTTGATTCCTTGCAAAAAGTGGCCATGAAAATGTTTTTACAAAAATGAAATTTGACATCAAATGAAAAAGTTACGGGCAAAAAACAAAAATCCACTTTTTTACTTCTTTCCCTATATCTCAAAAACTAAAAGAGCTAGATAAGTTCTGTTTGCGTCAAATTATTAAGCACCTGAATATACAACTTTGCCCCAATTTAACCGAAGTTGTAAATCTTACCGTTTACGAGATCCCCATAGTGGCCCGCGAAAAACGAGAACCCTGAATATTAAGTGACTCCAAAACGATTGCGGATTTTAAGAAATATTTCGATAGTACCATGACGCAAAGAATGGTAAAATTGGAATCTGTAGATTATGTCATTCGAAAATGGTATTAAAAATAAAGTAAAAGTTAAAATCTGTGAGGGTTTCTAATATTTTTAAACAAAATATATAGGTAATAAAATTATTCGTAGTTTTTCTACATATTAATATACTGTAGTGAGAGAATTTAAGAATCTCCTCTCGAAAATTCGAGATATCTCGTTTCGAATCTTTGAGACAGAAAAATGCCAGTTTCGATCTCGAATTTTCGAGACGAGACGATCCGAGATCGAGAACTATCTGGTCCTAGCGGCAACACTAGTATAGATCTAGTGGAAATTGTTGGAAGTATTGCTTTAAGTATGGGTTTTCTAATAGGTAATTAAAACAAATTTAAGAAGTGATACATGGTTATTTATTTTTGCTATACGTACTTTAAGGAAGGTTAAATTGTGTAGATTTCTAGGTTATCTCTGTTCTCTTTTTCAGTTTCAAAAAAACACCCACTTTATCATTGTCGAGTGTTATATTTTATTAAAATGCAAAAAATATATTTTATGTGGTTGCTCAAAAAGTAAAATCCTAAAAATCTAAAAAAATGTTATATTTTTTCACAGTAATTCCGAATATAACGATTCCTTAAAATTTATTCGGCTGGATGCTACACAGCAACACGAATAAATTTCATTTTATCGCAGCTGGACCGTGGAACAAATCCTGTAAACCTTAGTGTTTCGAACACATAAAACGGAGATTTGTTTAAAATTGGTTTGTTTACAGTGGATGAAGTTGATCTGTCGTTAATAGATATGTTTGGATTAGTAAAGTAGAATATAAAACGCATGCGCCCTCCTACCGCTCTTTAATCATCCATTATGTAATTTTTCGTCACAGACGGTAATCGATCGGTTAGCGTTCACTGCACCCTGCTATGCAAATAAACCTGACTTACACACCCACACTGCAACCCATATCACCACCTACGAGCAATGGATATTAATCAACGACTACTGCTTATAAACAAAAAGATTGTGCATAATTTAATAACTATAATAATTGATCAGTTTTCATGATAATGTGCATTAATTCTCAAATTAAAATGCCATCGATAGCTTATCGTTATGATTTTTATCCCTATCTTTTAAATTTAATATTCAGTTAAATTTATTGCAATTACGTTATCAAAAATTAACAATAAAATTTTCAATTTTTTTACAGGGTACTACAGAAGACTACTCCACAAAAAAGTTTATTTGCAAAATAAATGAGCATTGTATAAAAACCAACAACCCATGCATCGTGTTAGTAAAATTTTTAAGTTGCTTCAGGAATAATTAAAATAAAAATGTATTTTTTGAAAAACATCGTTTAGTTAGCTCTTCTTGTTATTATTATCATCATTAATAAGGAGTATTTCTTGTTTTTCTTGACTACGCATTTTCAGCCGAACTCACCAAAACAACATGAAACAATATCTTTTACATTTAAATGTTTACTTAAGAAATTTCCTTGAATTATATTTTTTATAATGCTTTATTGACAGTAGTTTCTTTCATAGTTAACGGAAGACATTTATTTAATTGACGCTATTTGTTTTTCATATTTTTTTAACGAACGCCCGTAATACATAAACTGTCAAACGGAACAAAGATTCGCTCTTCTTGTGAGGTCTTAACAAATAAATAATTTCAACGTAAAATTCTGTTTGCCAAGAAATATACAGGTTGTCCCAGATTACATTTCCAGCATGGGGATCTCGCTTATTATAAGAGATACAGGTTTGTTTGAATTAGATGAATTATTCCTTAATATGAGAGGAGCCACAATCAATTTTTAAAAGTACATTTCTCGTACTTCAGATGTTATAGCAAAAAAAATATGAACATGTTAAATATCTTTTTTCTCTCATAACCTTTTTGTCTTAATCATAAGAACAATTTTATTAGTACTTTCTTAAGGTACTTTTTATTGTAAATAGAATGTAAGTTGTTTTAGATTTTTTTAACACCTAACATACCCCTAATTTCATTTTTTCTTATGGGCCGTGAAGTTAGCTATGGAATAGTTAAATGTGCTTGGTTTTTCTCTTTTAAATGAGATATTACTTGCTATATCTATTTTCATAAATAAGTCACAAAATCAAGAAAAATTGCATTTTACTGATCACTTATCAAGCTGTCTATGAAAATAAAAACAAAAAACAACTTATTAAATATTAAATCACAATTACCTTTGTCTGCAGTATCATTTATTAGAATTTCATATTATTGTTGTGTAATTCGATCGTCTTTGTAGTAATTGTTATAATGATGGCTACATTTAAAAATAGCAAAAAATTTGACTTGTTGAGATGCTACATTCTTTACCATAAAAACTGTGTAGAAGCTGAGCGAATATACTTAGAGCTATGTCCCGAGAAAGGGCAACGAAGGGTGCATAATTACAGAAATTTGGAAATAAATTAAAAAGAATATGGTATTTTCAAGAAACCAAGTTAAAATCCAAAACAAATCAATAATTAATTAGAATTATCTATTTTACACCGTTTCCATTGCAATGAATGTAGCATTTCAACATAAAAAATGTTTAATTAGTTGTAAATGTGCCCATAATTATATGATAACAAATTTGCTACAAAGAATATCAAATACACAACAATACTATAAAATTCTAATAAATGATGCCGCCCAAATAGAAGCTATCATTTGACATTTAATTAGTTGTTTTTTGTTTTTATTTTCATAGATAGCTTGATAAGTGATTGGTAAAATATGATTTTTCTTAATTTTGTGCCTTATTTATAAAAATAGATATAGCAAGTAATATCTCATTTAAAAAAGAAAAAATAAGCACATTTAACTATTCCATAGCCAACTTCGCGGCCCATAAGAAAAAACCAAATTAGGGGTGATGTCTCAAAAATGGTAAGTGATAAAAAAAAACTAAAATAACAGTTACATTCTCCATTAAAGAGTACCTTCAGAAAGTACTAATAAAATTGATCTAATGAATAAAATAAAACACTTATGAGAGTAAAAAGAAATTCAACATTTTCATATTTTTTGCTATAGCAACTAAAGTACGATAAATTTTGTACTTCTAAAAATTGATTGTCGCTCCTCTCACACTTGGGAATAATTCGTCTAATTTAAACAAACATATATCTCTTATAATAAGCGAGATTCCCATGCTGAAAATGTAATCTGGGACACCCTGTATATCGCGTTATATGAGTTCAATCTGCACAAAACTTTTTGAATTTTTAAAGAACCCCTTGAAATGTTTCACCTTAAAAGTCCAGTATAAACACTTCGCTTACTGGTAAATTTAATATTGTCCACCAAACCGTGTAACGGTTAAATCCAATTTCCAACTAATGTGAAAGTTTATTTCTTTGTAAAACCTGTTAAAGTCGACTTACTTCTTATTTAATTCCTATAGACGTCCAAGTCAACTTACACATGTAATTTAGGTTCGATTTACAATAGCTCCTTAGTATATTATTCATATTTTATTGCTCCGAGCAGTTCGTCAAGATAGAATAAATTCTAAAATGCTGCGTAATTTTATTGTGTAATGCTAAAACCAATATTTACCCCATTCGGTAAAGTAGATAAAGGACGCACAGTTCTCCTAATCGCGAATGTTTACAGCGATTTTCATAACTACTTGCTTTTTATACACTTAAGTTATCGCAAATTTTTGAACTGAATCATTATATTTCATCTTTATAATTGCAAATCGTTGGCGCGCGATAAACATTTGGATCCATAACTTTTTACTCTCAATTAACCTACGTTTAAATACATGTTTCAATATTTCTATTAACGTGTACAGGGTGGGCGAATTTCGAAGTTTTAATAGGGAATCTCTGTAACTATAAGAGGTATCAAAAAACGGACCGCGCATCTCTTTTTTCGAGAAAAAGTTAATGGTGAAAACTAAAATTAGTTATCGTCTTTTGTTTTCGAGTTATCGCCGATAACTCGATTTTTCCACTTTTCGTTTTATGACAATATCTCGCTTGTTTATGAAAATAAACAAAAATAATTTTGACCTTTTACATCTACAGGCACTTTTTTGATAGGAATGCAGTGGCGTTGACAATTTTTCAAAAAAAAAACGAAATTCGACTTGTGACATAAAGTTGTATTTTTTTAAATGGAACTCATAGTTGGCTATGACTTATTTAAATTCCTTATTTTTTTGTTATTCCAAATATATAAGGGTTGATGTATTTATTTTTAATAATACGCAAGTTACGAAGGTTTTTTAGTTTTTTTTTTTAACAAAATTATAGTAGGCTGTGAAAACAAAAACAAAACAAGGTGTAAAACCTTTTAAGACTCATTTGGTACAAGTTACGATGGTTTTGTAATTTGTTGTTGTGATAATCATTATAAATATATAAAAATAAGGAAACAACGATAAAGTCGGAATCTGCAGTAATGTAGTTTATTGTCGTTTATTTTATGTTCAAATATTTGTAATGTTTATCACAACAACAAATTACAAAACCTTCGTAACTTGTACCAAATGAGTTTTAAAAGGTTTTACACCTTGTTTTGTTTTTGTTTTCACAGCCTACTATAATTTTGTTAAAAAAAACAAACTAAAAAACCTCCGTAACCGTAACTTACGTATTATTGAAAATAAATACATCAACCCCTATATATTTGGAATGACAAAAAAATAAGGAATTTAAATAAGTCATAGCCAACTATGGGTTCTATTTAAAAAAATACAACTTTATGTCACAACTCGAATTTCGTTTTTTTTTTTGAAAAATTGTCAACGCCACTGCATTCCTATCAAAAAAGTGCCTGCAGAACGTCAAAATTATTTTTGTTTATTTTCATAAACAAGCGAGATACAGTCATAAAACAAAAAGTCGAAAAACGAGTTATCGGCGATAACTCGAAAACAAAAGACGATAACTAATTTTAGTTTTCACCATTACCTTTTTCTCGAAAAAAGAGATATAGGATGCGCGGTCCGTTTTTTGATACCTCTTATAGTTACCGAGATTCCCTATGAAAACATCGAAATTTGCCCACCCTGTACATCAACTTTTCCACATTTCTATCAACTAAGATTGTTTGCCCTTTCTTGGGCTCTAAAGCACCCGTAATTTTTTTCTAAAATAATTTTTTCTATTATATTTTTATTATTTTTATTTGTTATGCATTTTTAATAGTCAAATTTAGCGCAGATTTTTTTTTGTCCTGGCTGACTAATTTGAAGCTGTTTTATTTCGTTTTTGCATCAGGTGCGATCTTGTAAGTAATTTGCAACCTACTTTTGATTGAAAATAATACTTAAACAAAATATTTTTATAACTGTGATACAAGGTACTTATAAGATTCCCTTGTTTGATATTAAACTCATTTCGAATCGGTTTTTCAACATGGGGAATAAGACACTAATACATTATATGATTTATAAGAGAAGTATGTAAAAAAAAAAAACACCTGCTTTATTTGTAGTGGTTAGATTACGATCAACAATTAAAAAAAGTTCCATACAACCTGTTCGTTATGTGAGCAGATGATTCAACATTATGAGTACAACTGTATTATTAAATTGAAGTCGTTTCCATTCTTAGTTAAATATCCCGTGGGAGTGGAATTAATTAAAATTGAATAACTACTTTAAAAGTGCCTCTTATTCCATCACACATCCCAGGATTAAATCGTTGACAGTCCAGCTCATTATACATTTTCTTATGATTGATCATCGCGCCGTTGATACAGTACATTTCTGTTTCCTTATGCATAATATGTAGGTACATAATATCAATTCATTTTTAATGCTGATAACAAATACAAAATATATTATTATCAACAATTTTGAGAATTTTTGGGTACTGCGGATGTACCGGTTAATCGGTAATCGGCTCTTTTACCGATTAATCGGTAATTGGCATTTTAGTCGAATAATCGATTTTTTTATAAATTTAGTTATGCCAATTGACGAATGTTTTGTTAATCGGTTTTATGCATTTTACGTGTATAACGAAGGAACTAACCAAAATAAAAATTAAGTGACAATAAATACATTGAGTAAGTGCATTAATTATATAATTCGATGAATCAATCATACGTTAAGTCAATCGGTCGATTTGCTTATCGATGCATCCCTACTAGAGTGGTCGCAGCGAGAAGTGGACTGTGACGCAGAAACCAAAACAGGTCCAAAGCGTTTATTACTGCACCACCTAAAAACATCGGCCTGTCTCAGCAACGTGGTAATAACCTGTAAATCACAGTAGTCAAATTAAGTCCACTAAAAGTCAACGTTTTTAGAAAAGTCTAAATATCAATCGCGATCCCCTCTCTTTGCGCATCTCGCGGTCCACTTTTGGGTGCGATCACTCTAAACTGCTCAAAACAATTAAGGGGTATCTAAAAGTTTGCAATAAACATGCTCAAAACAGTTAAGGGAAGGGATATATAAAAGTTTGCAATAAACCTCCAGAATATAACTTTACCTACTTGTTTCAAAAACATTACCCGAAAGTTTGTAATAAACATCTAAAATATCCCTTTATTGTTTTGAGCCAGTATAGAGATACTTTAGTAAGATGTTCTTAATTTATGGCAATATTATTTGCTTAAATGTTGTCAACAGTTTTCTTTTTATATATTATGATATGTAAAACCACTTTTTTTTTCAAGAAAACCTTTAAATATTCCTAAAAGACGTTTAATATCAAAGAAAACATTTTTTGAAAAAAAAGTATTACAGTACAGTGTTATCAAATACTCGTGGGGTCACGTACATGTAACATTGATATTCAAGACCTAAACTACATATTTATTTTATTAGAATATCAATTTACGCTTTCGGGTTGGAGACTCGTTTTTTACTATGTTTACACCGTTACGTCAGACTGGACTCGCTGTGAAGATGACGTACCACGAGCCTATCACGTGCATGGCCGATCTTTATACTTCCGTTATCTTACACGAGATATGTATACAAGGATGTTTGGGCTTCACGCGAGATACGGTCGGTTAAAAACGAGGTTAAAGTAGACCATTTGGTGCAAAATATTATGAAACGGGTATTTTTAACCAGTAGTCGCATACAGATTTTACATAAAACAAGTGAAACGTTAATAATATGCAATTTTTCCTAATATCTTATCCGTTCACACATGAAAACTATGCGTCATGGGCCGAATATATTCGACTTGGCATATGAAACGTAAACCAAGAAAATTATCGAACCCACTATTGATCTGATGCTTTTTGGTCGCAGTCGGCGTTGCAGCATGCAGTACCCTGCGCCAAAATGCTCAATGGCCGTCAACTACCGTCTGTCCGCTAAGATCTACGGCGTCAAAAAAATAAATATGCCCGTTCTAGGGTGATAGCCAAGATAGCGTTGTTTCGTTACTGTCTCATCGAATGCAGGTCAAAATTAACGGTGACAATTACATTACTTCACGCCGTTTCTCTTCGAAGTAACACGGTCGTATGCAGCGCGCGCAATACGTGACGTCGGCAATGTTGCCATTGGTCTGCCTATGTGGATGACGTCACGGCCGATAACGATTAAGTGTGGTTTGTTCCTGCTGCGCTGACGAGGCCTAGCTTGGCGGGGTTCAGTTATTGCGCAGCGCTTGGTTTGGTTGTACGTGGTGTACCGCTACGTGAGTATGGAGAGAATAGGCAACGCGTACCTAATCTAAGTAAACCGGGTAGTGCGTGAGTTTTTGTATATTTCCGATTTATTAATTAAGTAATGGACATGTCGGTTATGCAAATGCAGCAAGCGAAGCGACAACATTGTTATCTATGCGACCTCCCGCGCATGCCGTGGGCTATGGTACACGACTTCACGGAAGCCGTGTGTCGCGGTTGTGTGAATTACGAAGGTGCGGATCGTATTGAAGTTGTGCTTGAAAATGCTCGACAAATGAAACGTGCACATGGTTTCCAAGAACAAAGATCCGGCCACAGTTCGAAAAGTCATCGCGCCACAGGCCACGAACACCAAAACGGAGATGTGGCTGCGACGACGAGACAGCAAGCAGCAGGAGCACATCATTCAGGCACTTACAGCCTCCATCATTCTAGATCTGGGATGTTGGCAGAATACCAAGCCGCTCAACCCGCTCCACCTCCTAGAGGATCGTCTTCGATGTCTCGACCGTTACAAGAAGCTGCTGAGCACGAGGCCATGGTGGGTCGCGCCCAAGTGCGTTTGCCGACAGCGGCTCACTTAGCAGCGGCCGCGCACCATCCTTTACAACAGCATCATCATGCTTCGAACGGTCGACCTACATCGATTCCTCAGCAAGGATTAAAGAGAGGTTTATCTAGCAACGACGACGATGACCATCACGGACATCACACCAACGGTGAAGTAAACGGTGCTAAACGTATGATGTCTGTGGAAGAACACAGTAACGCAGTAAGACCTCCATTAACTCGCGGAGAATCGTTACCAGCAGTTTCTTTAGCGCAACCGTTTGCAGTAGCTGCTGAACGGACATTTAAACAAGAAAAACATCCTATTAGGACTCCTTCTTTTGACACCGCTACTGCGTTCAAGACTAATGGTGAGCTAACAGATAACTGACAAAAGTATATATAGCTCTTTACAAGCGTTTCTTGCATGCTAATTCTAAAGACAGTTGAACCTATCTCGACATAATGTAATAGGAAATCGCTCACGTTTAATGGGCAACCTTGTGAACTTCAAAGGATTATGTTTTGACGTCACATTAGTCAAATGCAAAGCACGTACATGCCGCGTTGCACGCATATGTTGTGCTTTTTTCGAAATAATGGTTCGCGTCGAATGTTCAGCGGAATACCAAATGCAGGAGTCAGCTTTACATCCGGTTCAACGGTCCCACTTCAAGTGACATTTGTATGCGGGTTCGGCATTCTGACGTAATGTTTATTTTTGAAAACTGCGATGGAGAAATCATGTGTGTTAATGTCACGCAAGCGAGTAACCGTTGTCCCAGAATACTCCACCGCATATGCTCTCTGACTCACCAAACTCTCTTTAACACTAAATGACAACCATACCGTCGCTCAAAACAACTGCTATTAAAGCAGAGTATATGATCTTTAATCTCTTTAATTTGTCGTTGCCGCGTCTGGTATGGTAAACAGAATACTTCATGGTATTTGGTGGCAACCTAAAGCTAAATTTATTTCCGGCTGGTTGTGATATACATAAATTCGTTGCGGGCTTTCACTGCGTACATGTCTGATGAATGTACATTGTAAATGACGTCAAAGAGCTAGTTGCTACACGAAAAACCTACAGTAATTAGCTTTGGCAGCTTCGGCCAACCGGTTTTATTTGATTGACCAGTTCTTATGTTATTATACCTGCTCGTCTACTACGTCACAGCTTTCACAACTGTGGGTAGCCATCCGTGGTATTCAGAACCAGTGAATATATACCTGGCTGGCCCCTTTTCAGTTTACCGTTGCACTGACACTCTTTTCATTTTTTATGACTATAATAATTTTGAGGTTGCCAACGTAGACATTTTATTTCGGTGTACGTGTGTATATCAATGAAGCATTTCAAAATAAACGATCTGATCGCTATTTAACCTCAATCTGTTGGTATTTTTCCACACTTGAAAAACTTTTAAGTCGGGATAAACAGTATTCGATTTCAAGCACGTCACATAGTAAAGTAGGCTCGGAATAGATAAATTGCAGTTTGTGGCATGGGTTACAATTGCAGTAGGCGCTGATAGCTTTAACCAATTATTTTTTTAAACTAACATACGCCATAGTTGATAAAGGAATAGGGATTATGCGAATACGTATAGAGATTCCCTTAACGGCTAAGCTTTTAAAAGCGGCATAGTTTGTTGAGAATATTCAATGATAAATTAAATTTCCGCCGACGTAAAACCTTCAAAATTGCGCATTTTCCTTTATAATTGATGTTACATCATAGTAGACCTTAGTTTACTTTTGAGGGGGAAGGAAGCAAAGAAGCAGATGTTTTTCTTGTACTATTCAAGTCCAGCTGTCTAGTAAGGAAATAGATAATAATATCTTAACAACGGTATCAACCACCTGTACAGTCTGTTAGTTTTTTACGTGCGTTAGTTCTTTAGGTCAGAGGAAACAAGATGTTATCACTATCAGTTGGGTTTTCTTTTTTCGGTCGATGTTATGCTTTTTTTGGTGACCGAAGATATCACGAACAAAGAAGTACATGTGCTAGCACCTTCAAATAAACCTCATGATTCGATTTCTCAGCTGTTGGACCCTTTTTTGTTATCCTAATTTGTGTCTTCTAACCAGGGTATAAAGTGTGTTGTAGATTCATGAAAAACACATCAGGAATAATTGCTGTTTGATTAATGTTTATGGCATTTTTGAATCTTTAATACGTTTATTTCTCGAACAATAAGTAATTACACCGGGGCCTTTAAACAATGGTTTAATTTATCTTTGAATTGGTTGTGCATCAAACGTTTTACGATGAAGTATATTTATTGACTTATGTATGCTGGTTTCATGTACTGTAGTCGCTGTTGCTACGGCGATTGCAAAATATTCTAAAATACTTGTGTAGGTAACGTATGGTCAAAGTAATTAATGCTAGTCATGTGTTCGCACAGACGTGTATTAAAAGAATCAAAACTGTATAGTTGGGAGATGGACCAGCACATTTAAATTATTTAAGATAAGTAAAACGACGAATTGTAATCCTTTGAGGGGTTTTATTGTGCTCCTTTAAATTAGCCTTTGCTCATTTCAAGTCATGCTTCAAATAAATGTACTTGCTTTACAAAACGCCCTCTATACTTGTTTAAATGTGATAGTTGGGTAGTAAACGATTAACTCTGTAATGTAAAGAATTACTAGGATTAAAAGTATTTTGATTTTCTGAAAAAGGTGGTTGAAAATTTGATTTGTTTCTTTGGCACACATATCACAGTTTTCTCCGTCGAAAGTTATTAACCCATTAAGTAACTAAAAAATTAACTATTTCTTTAAAGTTTATCGGTTTGAGTTGGTGAGTTCATCGGGAAAAATGAAAATGTGATTAATACGGGAAAAATATTGCATTGAAAAAATATATGTATATTACGTATGTTTTATATATAATATCATAGTTTTATAATAAAAATATTTTGTAAAGTGGTTCATGATTATTTAATTTTGCCCTAAGTGGTTCTGGGAGGGTAGCTTTTCTTTCAAGATACTTTTGTATTCCCTTTCAATTATATCAAGTTCTTCGCTTTGATGTACGTTGTGTACTAAGTTAAGAATAGTTAACAGGGCTGTATATGATTTTCTTCTGACAAGTCTAAAATACGAGTATATGATTAAACTAACTTTGATCATAAAGTGGGTAGAAAAACTGATAAACAGAAACTCGCTTGGTGAACACTGGACACGCTTTCTATATCAATACGTTCTTGGGTGTAACCTAACTATATTTACATAGTTATCAGGTTTTAGGAATTTTATTTGACCAGTTGTGCTGTCATTATCTATATATAATGAAATGCAGCAGTTTTACTACATTCGTTGATAAAAATAGTAACATGCGACGTGGCAACAACGCGTGACGCCATTTCCGTTCGTAAATAAAAATACGTAACGTTAAAAGAAAAAAAAACTCGTCTTGGTCACATTTTTCAAGTCTCGGTATTCGCCGAGTACTGTCGACGTCGTACGACCGATAAAATTGTCACGCTTCTACGTCACGCAACGCATATTGAGGTCACGTGAGAACAACGTAAGCGCGACGGCGCAATCGTGGTTCAAAGCCTACTATTAAATGGTAAATACCTAAATATGCATGGTCCAGTTTCCTCGCGATGTGTCACTTCATTTTGTTTTCAAATAAATGCTAATCGTAAACAACTGTCTCGTCATTTATTTATGTGTACATATACGTTTATATTGCGAATTTGCATAATTCGATTGTTGGCATATACTTCGTAAATACTTTGTTGTGTACTAATTTATTTGACAACACAACAAAACCTATTCCTATAATATTTCAGTATTCTGTTCAAAACAATTAAAGAGATATTTTAGATGTTTATTGCAGACTTTTAGGTATCCCTTAATTATTTTGAGCATGAGCAGTGTATGTTTTGTTTGTGGAGTGGAATCGTTAAGGATATTGTTGCCTTCCTTATTCTCAAATATCACCTTATGCGTACTAAATTTTAATGTAGATATAGCTCAATTTGATGACTTGCAACAACTTTTGGATGTTTATGCAATATTTTTCGGAAAAACAACATGTATACTTTACTGAGTTTTTATTACAAGTTGCTGTATGTTTAGCATTAGCATACTTACCAATACGATGTTCGCGTAGTACATTTTAAGTGTATTCACTATTCAGCATTAAAAGTTTCATTCGTTTGAAAAATATTCAAAAGAACGCTACCACAACATCCATTGAAAAAATTACGAATTCACAAGTTTTTCGGTATTGCGTTCACGTATGTAAGTTTGTTGATTTGCATTTTTCAAGACAAGGTTAAACTTCTACTTGGCTTGCATACATGAATGCAAACAACTGCGTACTTCATTGTCCAGTTTTGTGTTTGTTTGCAGTCTACATCTTTGATCATGTTGCGTGGAAAAATGCGGTCGCAATATGACGCAAGTTGGCTGTGAGAAGTGTGCTGGCAGATGAATTTTTAAACAAAAAATTAATATCTTTTAATTTTCAAAATATGGTCGAAACCTTACCCAATAAAAAGAATTAAGAAATGTCTATCTGCATGTTTTTGCACATTTGGGCATAACTAAGTTAATAACGCCAATTTTTTAAATCTAAATGAACAACTTTTAGAGAAAGAAATATTGGTATCTACCGACAATTATTCTTGACCTACTGGTACTTGACATTTTTCGCAGCAAACTACACTGCTCAAAATTATAAAGGGACATCTAAAAGTTTGCAATAGACATCTGAAATTTAACTTTATTTTTTAAAATAGAGACTTTAAACAAAAAGTGGGAACACAGTTTAAATAACTTACGCATGCAGGGATAGTTCCCATGATTAAATATTATTTGTTAAATAATCTTAATAATTTTTCGGGTTTGCAGTAAACATTTAAAGTATTGTCTTGAGCAGTATATTGGATTCATTTTTGTGTAAAGGGTAGGATTAAATTTTAAAAAAAGTAGACGCAATCATGCTACTGTCGTCTTACTTCGCCGGTAAAAACATTGTCAAATTGTCTTGATTTTGCCTTTATGCTATAGTTACCTACAATAAAACGCAATTATTAGTATTTTTGTAATTTTCAGAAAAAAATTGTTTCTATTTTTAAAATGAAATGAAATTTGTATATAACGCAGCAAATTAAAAAAAAAAGTTTAGCTAATTTATCCTTTCATCAGCGCCCTACCTGCATTCATATGCGATTGCCACCTGTATATGCAATAACTACAATAATCAGGCATTTGCCATTAGTTTTAAAATATTTATAACTTCTATTATGATTCGTACCGGCTTGTGTAAAATTAAAACCTCTACATTGTACCACGTGGTGCCGGTGTATTAAATATTACAATAAGCTTAAAAAATTATCTTTAATTCGATTCCATTACCTCTTTGTTGGCAGTTTATTTTCACAAAATTAACGCATTTTAATGAATTTAAAATTTAAATAGCTAATTCAAACTAATCAACACGAAGTAGCTTGTTTCAGCACTAACTTTAAATAAAATATTATATTATTATTATAAATTTCTATGCTGTATTCCGGTGCATATCGTACAACGTACACCATTCGAAAAAAATAAAAGTTGGAAAAATGTTTTAGTTTTAATTGTTCTTTGCAATTTTTTTATTGTTTTTATAACATTTTAAGAAACCAATTAAAATGAATCTGCCAAGATACGAATATTGGTTTAGTTGTTTAGTACGATAACTCAGCCGCAATCATTTGCACATCCTTTGAGCAGGGGGCAATCTTTGTTTATTCAAAATTTTGATATCCGAATACGTACAAAAAATAACTTTTCATTCGCTGCGCTCAAGATCTTTAGGGCTTAAAATTTTAACTTTGCAAGTTATTAATCAAAAAAAGTTGTAATAGTGGATGCTTTTATCAATTATTTTGAGGATTCATGATTCTTAAACAGCAGAACTTAATTGCTCACGTGCCTTTCAGTAAAACTTAATGTGAATATTTATTTGCTCCTAAATACGTGTAACATACACTGGTGAAAATTATTTTACGCTTTTGCTTGCTTTTAACTAATTCTACAGTTGTTTTTGTTTCGTCTGTGTTTGATAACTCTGATCAGGGCCGGATTAATCAATAGACAAAAAAGACAAATGTGTAAGGCCCGGATTTACACTACTATAAGGTGGACAAGGTTTAGGTCACCGGGACGAAATTTTTCAAAGTCTGTTTAATTCGCATGGGGCCCAAACGCTAAGTTTTGTCTAGGGCCCGTTAAAAGCTTAATCTGGCACTGACTCTGATACCAAAAACACGTCATCGTTTTTCTTAAACAGCATATACGAGGGGCGTATGAGCCATTTGTAAAATTGTTCAAGAAAAGAGAAAAACTTTGTAAATTCAAATATGCAATCACTTCAATTCTGTTCCTGCCTATATATCAAAATATGATTTTTCTGACATAAAGATTAATCTTTTTTCTTCAGCTTAACGTTTGGCGAGGAATCTCCATTATTGTATTTTTGGCGCACATACGCCCCCCTCTGATATAAGTCAGTACTGTTATATTTTTGCTCAAAAAACTTTTTGCCCTTTCATTAATCTCTCTTTTTTTTAAATAAATTCGCATCATCAAAACCCTACTAAAAGTCCTTCAAAATTGAAATCCAAGTACCATGAACTGCAAAACGGGGGCAATATTTTTTTCTACATTATTGAACAAAAAAAAAACACTTAAAAAGTATGGTAATAATCTAATAATCAAACGAAATCAAAATAATTGAGGCGTTGTTTGCATAAACAACACTTGTCAATTTTAGAATATTTTCATTTTCGCTACTGTGGCTGCTCTTTTCGTCTGCATCAATATCAGGAGCTGGAGGATCATTAGTTTCCGCGCTTATACTATGAATTACTGGGGTTATTACGGAATTATTTTGCATAAGGGATGTAGGAAATGGCGCCAATTATCCATTGAAAGTGTAGTCTCAGATTTGAAAAAAAATTGACAAGTGTTGTTTATGCAAACAACGCCTCGATTGCTTTGCTCGTCACCGATTAGTTTGTGTGCTCAAAATATTCATTATTCGCTGTTTGTATACGTTCACCTTATCACATAGTATTGATATTAATATTAAAGTTGTAGAAGTAGTTTACATTGTTAGCAGTGTGCTTTATGTGACTAATGCATTTTTAAATCTTAATTTACGAGAAAAACCAATCACCAATGTTGGGCGGCGAGCTCCCACATCCGGACAAATTTTTGTATAATGCACTAAAATTTTGATCTATTTATTAAAATCCTAACTTGAAAGCTTATACTATCAATTAAGGTTTGTACTTAAAAGTACTAATATGCATTGCTGTGCAATGAACAACTATTAAATTAATAGATATTTCTTTGAAAACGTATAATTAACTGATTTATTGGAAGCTTTTTGTCTACTTATAAAAAAAATTAGTTATATTTTTGAAAACTGCGACATATTCTCTATTAAGGGATGTACATTTGTTATCTCTACGATGACGTATGTCAAATCCGCGATAGGCAACTGTTTGTTTTTTTTTTAAATTACATAATGTAAATTTTGTTGTTGATTCGGATAGATAATTTAATTCTGAATCCGACCATGTATTCAAAAAGTATGCATACATAAGAAAATGTTGGAGAAAAATCAGTTCAAATTATAGCAAACATCCATTTTACTTTATACTATCACTATCAATGTAAATGTATTAAAAATTAATTTTTAATAAAAATACAAAACAGATAATGAACATCAACATAAAAAATGTGTTCAAGCAGTTACAAATAAAGGACAACTGTGTTTGGAATACATTAAAGTCTAATTTTTTATGTCGACGTTTATTATTTGTTTTTATTTTTATTAAAAATTAATTTTTAATACATTGACATTGATAGTTATAGTATAAATTTTAAGATTTGATCGTTTTTTTTGTTATGTTAAATGGACTGCTTGCTATAATTTGAATAAACTTTGAACTGATTTTTCTCCAAAATTTTCTTTTGTATGCATACTTTTTGAATACATGGTCAGATTCAGAATTAAATTCTCTATCCGAATCAACAACAAAATGTGTATACTATGTAATTTAAAAAAAAAAATACAGTTGCCCATCGCGGATTTGACATACGTCATCGTAGAGGTAACAAATGCACATCACTTAATAGAGAATTTGTCGCCGTTTTCAAAAATATAAGGTTTGTTGGAGTTATTTTCAATAATTAAAAAGTTATAGGGGTGCGACAGTCAAACTTAATCACCCGGTATAGTATGATTCTCCAGAACTTTTGATTTTTGTTTCATTCTTATACATCATCACTGTTCTTAAGTTAAAACGCGTTTCCAACAATTTTTGAACAAAATATCTGGAACTTAAAATTACGATCATTGTTTCAGAAAAGTCCAAAAAACAAGATCTAGGTGAACAAACTTTTTAATCAAGAATTTATTTGTTAGTCTTATAAAGTTCGTGGCGCAAAATTACATTTTGATTTATATTCTGTTCGTAGATATTAAAATTAGCGTCATCATTAAAACCCAAATGTTTTTTCAGTCTCGTTGTGTGGAATTCTCAATACTTGGTCTGTAACAAACTATTCATTTAATATTGTAATGTCAATAATTTTTAAATTAAATCCGAAGCCAGCCCTATTTTAATTCATAACTACGCAAGAACATGTGCGTTGTACCTTTTTTCATTGTTTTGACTGTTTTTGTAGGCATTGACTTATTTTTTTATATAAAATGTTCGATAATATTTTGAGGCAGATTATAAATAAATCTTAAATACACTAATACAAGCAAAATATAAAATTTTGTATAATAAACAAGGTTGGATGCCTAAATTTCATTTAATTATGTCAATAAGTAAACCTCTTTTTTAATCAAGTAAAATGACAAATGTAAAGAGCTATTCCATCTAGTTCAGTGTCAAGTTGACTGCAAAAAGATAAACATCTTAAATGCACTAAAATTATGCAGTTTGTGTTATTTTAGGTTACACAACTCCAGTTTCTGTAGCTAGTGGTACAGGAACAACTACAAATTCTCCACTTAGCAATAGAACAAGTTCCCCGCCAGAAAGTAATGCTACTAGTGGAACTCAACCAGCGCAACCAACCCAAGGATCAGGACAGAGCCCAATGGCTGCACTTATGTCTGTGGCCGATAATCTTCCTCCAGGCAGTCCTAGATCAACTGGAGGAAGTCCACCAACCAATGCAGCACCTAGATCTGCTTCAAGAGGTTCACAACATTCACCTAATTCAACAGGTAAATTTTATTGTAATGCCCTGAACAATAGTTTTACCAGCAATAATTTTTATTAAAATTTCACTAATATGTACAGCTCCGGTCAAAAATAACAGCATTTTTTACTTGTTATTTGTCTATCCACACCGAAAAAAATATTTAGAATCCGAAATTTTTGGTTTTCAAAATTTTTCGGCAAACCCTATTGGATAAAGCGTGCCGAGTTTTATACGACTTAATTGTTTTTGAATCCCGATAGTGAAATTTCGTTTTATGTGTAACGTTCTTTCAGTTTTATAGCGTTTTTTCTACGTGCAGCGTTCTTTCTTCATTCAATAATTTTAAACTTTGAGCATTTTTTCTATGCACACAAAAATGTGACTTTCTAGCAAATAAAATATTAGCGAGAATTAGCTCATTGGCAGTCTAGATATTGTTAGTACTTTTGTTAATACTGCTTTGATTTTAATTCTGCAGTAGCTTTTTACCATGTTCCTGATGGTTATAATTGTTTTAGCTGGTTCCTCAAGTGGCCGAAGATCATCAGGATCTCGGCACGTCTCCTCTACTACTGTTACTTCTACAGATACTGGGGCTGGTGCTTTAGGACCTGGTGAAGTTATACCAACTGGAAATGAAAGTATAGCACCTGCAGCACCACCTGCTGCTACCCTGAAATGCACAATTTGCCAAGAGCGATTAGAAGACACACATTTTGTGCAATGTCCTTCAGTACCACACCATAAATTCTGTTTCCCTTGCAGTCGGGATAGTATTAAACGACAAGGGGCTGGTTCAGAGGTAAATAGACTTTATTTGAAATTCTTTTATATTAAAAAACAGTTACATTTGTTTTTCTATTAAATAATTTCTATTATTATTATGGAGTGAAACTGTAAAACTAAAAAAGAAACTGCAATAAATCTTAGATAACTATTTGCATATTTTTGAAGTTTAAAGTACAAAATATTTATTGTGCAAGCATGTGAGAATTTGTGAATTTAGTGTTAAACATGTACATTATTTACTTGCAAATTATTCCAAGGTAACAATGACAAGGGGGGGTAGGTGACAGGACAATACATCGAATGTATAATAGTTTATGGTAAACTAAAACAGGAGTAAACTGTACTAAAATGAAATACTTTTTTCTAGGTTTACTGCCCAAGTGGAGAAAAGTGTCCCTTGGCAAACTCGAATGTGCCATGGGCATTTATGCAGGGTGAAATAGCGACTATACTGGGTGAAGAATATAAAGTAAAAAAAGAAAGAGAAACTTAAGTCGAATCAAACTAGCACCGAATGGTGGCTCTCTTGTCCTCGACCTCCTCGAGAAATTTCACACGAGATAAGTCTCGAATTTATGGAAATGTTGGCGAAAGGTGGTGAATATAGTTGGTTTTCGATTTAGCCGGTTGATTCGATTGAAAAACATGTATATTGAATTGAAGAAGGCTGTGTCCATTATTAGTTAACATTAGATTGGGATTCAGTCCATCTATCCGTCTCATGATTGTATATCTACACCGAATTATATTGTTGGCTATTGTCGCCGAAATTGTAAATACGCGTTCGGTTAGCGATTTAATAATAAATAATATCGCAGTCTGTTTATAAATCAACTAAATTTGTTGGATCGTTTTTATAATTTCCATGGTAACGTATTCTTTCATGGCAAATATTGTATGTGCCGAATCAAACTATTAATTGCTTTCTACTTTATTTTTTCGTTGTCTCGCTTGTGTTTGTGAATGATTTGTATTGAACTTTTGTTGAAATTGGTGTATATATTGTATATAATACAATTTATGCCGTGCTATAATATTATACATATTTGAAAGTGTACAAAGTATATATGTGGACATGTACCTCTGTAATATTTTTATGATAAATTTGATATGCACAACTAGTTTGTAATATTTTGAAGTTTTGTTTACCAGCTAGTTGTTATTATGGAATTTATGTTACTTTTCGGTGGTATGTATTAGTTTTATTTGTTGTTAAGACTAATCGTACGTCTAAAACCTGGTAAAGCTGTAAATATTGTATATTCATCAGCTAATATTATTTTATACTATGTTTAAAATCGTTTTCGATTTTGAATTACAAG
The DNA here is from genome assembly GCA_947652605.1 of Elmis aenea. NCBI lineage: Eukaryota > Metazoa > Arthropoda > Insecta > Coleoptera > Elmidae > Elmis > Elmis aenea. The sequence continues at coordinate 23,355,235 of OX393581.1, read as the reverse complement.
GTTTAGTTCTAGTGTTTTAATGTTTTTATGTTTTATGGTACATCGGGCCACGAATTTTATTTATGGATTGTAATTTTGAAAGTAACCTAGTCAAATCATGAGGTGTAATACACTTCATCATAGGAACTCCAAAACTCGCTGGTAAATTATAAGAACGATAATCAAGTTCCCCCAATAACATACTTAACTTGTATATACCCCATGTTAATTGTTCAAAGACTTCAGTTTGTTTATTTGTTTAGCAAGAATGTTAATTTGCTTTTTTGAATGTTTGTAGTTTACATAGAAACCAAATTTAAAAAAAAATACTTAAATTTACATATTTAATTACTAAGTATTTGCTTTCAGTGCTTAATCTGTTTATTTTTATCATGTGGAATATAATATTATTAACCAATGAATATCTTGAAAATAATTTATATAAAGCTGCTTGTGTATTCGGTTTTAAGTGACTGTAAATTATGATATAATTATAAGAATCGATTCTTACTAAACAATTTGCGAACAAATTGATCACTTTGAAATAGTTGTATAAATTTTGTAAATAATCGTAATAAGAATTACAAAACCCAACGTTGTAGTTGTCCATTTAAAAATGGAAAATTGACCAAGTCTTTATTGTCAGTGTTGCGTTTTTAATTTAATGGTCTACATTTTTTTGTGATAGATGATGGTAGTTATTTGTACTCTTATGTTTGATGCGCTTTAACAATATTTATTTATGAAGCGGGTCGAGGTAATATCGGCAGAAATTTCCGTCGTTGTTATTTACGTTTATCTTATCTATTTTTTGAAACTGTGGAAGTTTTTGTCGGCACTACCTCGGAGCCTCTAATTTGAACCTTTATAAACAAAAGTTGATGTTTGGACATACTATTTGTGTTGGCGGTGTACAAAACATAATTTTGCAAATTTGTGATCTAAACACAGATAAATGTATTGACAATGTCAGTCTTGTAAACAATGGTTGTTAATGAACCAACTGACATGAATTATTTGGTTGAAGCTTGTACAATCCTTACTGTTACTTGATGTCAAATTAAATAAATAATCAATGTGAATTTTTGTTTTATTTCCAGTACATTTACAACCCATTTTCCATTACACAGGGCATAACAAATTTTCAGTCCAATCTGAAAGTCTGTTAAGTTAGGACAAAAGTCCAAAAAGGAAATCTCTAGAGTAGTGTTGGTTCAAAAGTTATTCAAGAAAAACGATTTAAATTTATTTTTGTTTTCTTTCTACAGGGTTCTCGTTTTTCGAGGGCCACTATGGGGATCTCGTAAACGGTAAGAGTTACGACTTCGGTTAAATTAGGGCAAAGTTGTATATTCAGGTGTTTAATAATTTGACGCAAACAGAACTTATCTAGCTCTTTTAGTTTTTGAGATATACGGAAAAAAGTAAAAAAGCTGATCTTTGTTTTTTGCCCTTAACTTTTTCATTTGATGTCGAATTTCATTTCTGTTAAAACTTTTTCATGGCCACTTTTTGCAAGGAATCAAATTTTCCGTGCGTTTCGTTTTTTTTAAACCATCAGGTCAATTTTTTCTTATGGATGCTATATCTGATTTTAACGCCAATTTGCAGAGCAGTTTTTTCTAAATTTGACAATGTATAACACTTGGGACTTTTTTGAAACAATTGTTGTTAAAAATGGCAAAAACAAATATTTTATTTAAAAAAAATCCTAATCGGCATGGTAAATAATTGTCTTTGTCCCTTTTTCCTTGAAAACACGTAAGTAAACCGCATGAAATTACTATTAAAGGGATTTAATTAAAAACATAGGTAATAATATAAATATGTTAGGAATGCATTAACATTGTTCACTTATTAGCAAATATTTTTAGAATATTTTCTTTGGTTAAGTAATAAATTTCTCTAAAATGTGTACTTAATTTCTTATTTGGCATACAATTATTTGTAACAAAAAATAACCAGTTATGCCTTTTATCTGCGTTAATGACTTCTAATAAGCAAAAAGCGTAAACAGATTTCTGGACGTTTTTTGTAAACTATGAACACTTATATTATTTGATTACGAAAATTTTGTTACAAATATTTGTATGCCAAATAAGGATTAAGATTAAATACACATTTTAGGGAAATTTATTACTTAACCAAAGAAAATATTCTAAAAATATTTGCTAATAAGTGAACAATGTTGATGCATTCCTAACATATTAATATTATTACCTATGTTTTTAATTAAATCCCCTTAATAGTAATTTCATGCGGTTTACTTACGTGCTTTCAAGGAAAAAGGGACAAAGACAATTATTTACCATGCCGATTAGGATTTGTTTTAAATAAAATATTTGTTTTTGCCATTTTTAACAACAATTGTTTCAAAAAAGTGCCAAGTGTTATACATTGTCGAATTCAGAAAAAAATGCTCTACACATTTGCGTTAAAATCAGATATAGCGTCCATAAGAAAAAATTGACCTGATGATGGTTTAAAAAAACGAAACGTCGCACGGAAAATATAATTGGGGATTCTAATTCCTTGCAAACTTGCAAAAAGTGGCCATAAAAAAGTTTTCACAGAAATTAAATTCGACATCAAATGAAAAAGTTACGGGCAAAAAAACAAAAATCCACTTTTTTACTTTTTTCCCTATATCTCAAAAACTAAAAGAGCTAGATCAGTTCTGTTTGCGTCAAATTATTAGGCACCTGAATATACAACTTTGCCCTAATTTTACCGAAGTCATAACTCCTACCGTTTACGAGATCCCCATAGTGGCCCTCGAAAAACGAGAACCCTGTATATTTCCTTTACCTTTAGCGGTACTAAGGTATTAAAAATAGTTTCTTTTAGTAACTTTTCGTTCCCTACTTGCTGATCTAATCAAATTTTGTGCACCATCTTGGATCTTTGATTAACCCCTTAACGTGCACACCCGAGTAAACTCAGGCGGGCGATACTGGCAGAAATGTGCACGCCCGAGTTAACTCGGGCAGCGTCACATTTTATGTTTGCATAATTATTGTGCTCGCATAAATACAGGCAATGAATTATTTTCTCAAGAAAGTCATGATTGTATTAAAGAAGATTTATTCTTACAGTATTTACATAATTTAACTGAATTTTAATAATTTTTGGAACTTTTCGTAAGCCTAAAATATCTGGATTATTTACGTACCGTACACTCATGGTCGTTTTATGCCGGGGTGCAAAATGAGAAGGGCACCTGGGCAGCACGATTTAGGCGACGACAGACTTGTAGGAAAAGCTAATTTTTTATCTGTCTAATGGTTTAAAAATACAATATGTCGGCCATAAAGAATAAAAAAGTTAACCATCGTAGCTTGAAATCTGAAAGGCCTAGAAAATTTCTGTCCACATCATTCAACTTAGAATGGTCAAAAGCATAAGGTTACCAAGTTTTATAAAAAAAAAAAAGCGTCAATGGTAAGTACGGAAGGTATTTTTTTTCTAAAATCACATTTTTCGGTTTTTTTTTTGTTATAAATCTGGAAAGAATCAAAATATCCACGATTTTTTTCAGATTCTCAAACGTCATAAAAATGTGCAACTTTTCTTTAATTTAACTGATCTCCTATCTCTTACCGTCTCCAAGATGCCAATGAATGGTGAGCTTCAAAAATTTCACCACCCTGTATAACTTGATAGAATAAAATTCATGTTTTTGATTGAATAATTAATTTTTTTCCCCATATATGTAGGTACTTGTATAAAAATATGTTCAAATAACGATTTCTACAGATTAAAAAAAAAAAGCGCGCGTTAAGGGGTTAAAACACTAATGTTTTAGGATATGCACTAACAGCGCAGAATGATTGCTTACATAAGTTTTTTTTTACAGATGTGTCACAACAGATGATCCAGTTTCAACAACATCTAAAAACCCAGTTTTTTGCGTAGAAACATTACAAACAAATTTTATATCAGACCAAGTAAGAAATGTTGAACTGGTCGATGATTTAGTTGAAAAAGCAGAAACTGCTCTCCAGGAAATAAAAAGGGAATATAAAAATCATCTTTCACATTGTTCAGATAAAGAAAGACCCAAAACGAGAAGAAAAGATAGTCCAGAACATGGCAGACGTGATCCCCTTAATCGTGATAAAACAGAAAGCGAATCTAAAACTAGTTCAAAAAAAAATAAATTGCCTGGATCTACATTAGAAGTAAGAAACATGAGACTGCCTTCGCCAAAAACTATTAGAACAAAAATTCTAGTACCACCAAACACCCCGGTAAAACAAAAAACTATTTTTAAGGCAGACACTACAAAACAAACACTGAAAGAAATATCAAAAAAAGCAAAAAACAAGGAAACATCTGGGATGAAGAAGGAATGTGCTTATGAACCTGATATTTCCCAGAAAACTACCGTTTTCGAATTTAATTTACCTTTAAACACAATTGTAGAAACATCTGAATCTTCAGATTGTACGAACTATGGTTGTCGCAACTGCAAAGAAATTGGGGCGCAATGTAGCCAAACTAAATCTGACCTGGACAAAAACGAAGTTTTAATAACAAACTGTACAGAAAACGAAAATGATTATACTGCCGAAAAATTGTGTGTTACGTCTGATCAGTCTGAAAAAAACAAACAAACAAAGAGTAAACTATCAGTTCAAATAATGCCATCAGTCAACATTCGTAGAAATTTAGTATTACAAAAAATACCTGAAATTGCAATTCAACCAAATGAAAACTCAACAGAAATCGCTATATCTGAAAGTAACATCGGTTATGAAGTAATTAAATATATATGCCCTTCACAAGCTGTACAAGTTGTTTTCAAACATAATGCAAACAAAGGAATTCAAACATATGAAATAGACTTAACAAACAATAAAAGCACAACCGCTGTGGAAGAAAAAAATATCTCTTTGCAGTGTGATGTACCTACAGACACTGCACAAAATACAGTAGAAAATACATCATCTCAAAAAAAAATTGGCACAAAAAATACTGCATTTTCCACTGAACAATTGGACAATCCAACAAATTTTAAATCAGAAACAACTAACACAAAGAAAAATAAGCATTTAACAACAAATACTTTTACAGAAGACATTGTAGTGAAGTTCCAAGATACAACCAATATGTGTAGTAAACCTCTGGATAATAAACAAACGAGTTGCCTTTGTTTTATAACGAATTTGGAAACAAAAGAAAATCAAACTAACGAAAGTCAAAATATTTCAACACAAGCTACTACTAGTACTACTGATTTGCCAAACAAATGTTTTCGTTGCCAAAAAAATTTAACGACAAAAATTATTTATTCCAAAAGTGATGAAAAACTTAAAGAGTCTATAACCACTTATCTTAATTCATCTTTTAAAGCTTCTTCTGATTCTGAACAACTGTTGCACCTACCTGATAGTGATAGTCCTGCTCCTGCTTTAGTATTGATCATAGAAAAGGCAAATGAAATAAAATCTCCTGCCGATATTCCTGAAAGGATTGCGGTTTATAAATCGTTTCAAGTTCTTCGAGAAAATTTGGAACATGCACCTCATGCGGTAGTATCTTCCGATACTTTATTAAATATGGATGAAAATGTGTACAAAACTTACATAAATCCTGCGGGAATACCTTTGGCTGTTTCATCTTCAGAAAGTATAACTGGTGACCAAGTAAATCAAACTAATTTATTATCAGACGACATGGACAACCAATTTTCTCAAAATACTGTAATAATAAGTGATGTAAAAGACGGAACTGCAAAAGATGAAGAGTGTCAAAAAGTTTTATCAGTACTGGACCATATTTCAAAATTTACTGCAGATATTTCGGAAGCATCTGTTGGTGCAGATTCTGATTCGGGAGAAATTCGTGATACTCCTGCAAATCAAAAAAAATATATTTCCGATACTTCACCGAGAATGAGAAAAACTGTAAGTATAAGCACAGTAGAACCCACAGAAATGCTGTTTTATAATCACAAGGAGACACAATGCAATACCACAAACACGTCTAGCATCTATAAGAGGGATGTTGCAGAAATTGGGGAATCATTAAAGGCAACAAGTATGATTTCCAATCAGATTGCTGAACTTCGGGAAGAATTACGTCAACTGATGCAAAAATTTTCTTTAAAGTCGGCCGGTGGGGAAGAGTTAAAATCTCCAGAAAATGCAGACTTGAAAATAACTAGTGGTTATGAAAAGACATTACCCGATAATAAAAAAAAACTTAACATTGAAGGAAAAGAATGTGAGGTTTTTAAAAATAAAATAGATGTTGATAAAAATGGACTACGTTTTGATGTTGTTTCCTCAAATTCGTCGGAAAGTTTTAAAGGAAAAATTATGTGGAATAAAACTATAACTGAGTCTATGTCGATGAAAAATCTTTATCGCAGTGATAGTGATACAAGCAGTTCAGATGCCAGCAGCAGCAGTAGTTTATATGTTATTACCCACGATGTGTCTACCCAAATCTCTAAAACATCGATTTTATCACCGTGCAAAGTAAGTGAATCATTAACTCCAAGCGATGAACAAATATTTTACAATGAAGAATATTTTGAAAATGAAACTAATGATGGTAACAATACTTTTGATGTTGGAAAAGAAATAGAGCTGAATCCTCAAACTTCTTTAACTTCCAATGAATTTTTAAAAGAACTAAACTCCAGCAATACTAAAGAAACGCCACCTGATGTCAATAAAGAAGTCCAACAACGTGTTTCAAACAAAACAAGTGTAAACTCTCAATCAATATGTTTCGACGATCCTGCTCATGTGCGATGTGATAGTGATTGCGTATGTTTTCTTCCTATTCTAGATAAAGATGCTCAAGTCTTCAATGAACTTTTATCTCAAAGCAGCTCATCAGAAGAGCCTTCAAATAATTCAATGAATGAAAATTCAAAAATGGGAGAAAACAAAGAGTCTCCCAAATTTGGTTTTAATTCTGAAAATGCGAAAAGTTGTGAAAAATCCCAAAACAATAATAACACCTCACAATATAACAAAACTTCAAATAATAGAGAGCCAAACGTAAAACCTCTATCTGAAAACAATGGAAATTTAAAAGATCCTGTTAAGTCTTCTCTAGTTAAAGAACCATCGCTTTCTCCTGGTGAATATAATCCTGGCCTTGCAGAAGTTACCGTTGCAGCATGCAAAGATATTCCTGGAGGTGATAACACCGATTACAGTCACTTTTTACAAAAAAACCTTGATAAAACTAAACATGTTTGTTCCTCATGTCACGCAAAACACAAAAAATATTCTTATTACCATCAATTTGGGAGACCTGGTAGATGTCATCATGTAGGTATTCCAACCGATTCAACAAGCAGTGAGAGTAACACAGAAAAAATAGATGAGTCTGTTTCAGAGGGCGAAGTTAACTGTAAATGCGGTGCAAGTATAGGTGAAATTCACCTGTGTAAATTTGCACGAAATATTAAATCACAAATACAATATGGGAAAAACAACCCACAAAAATTATTGCAACGTGAATTTGGTGATCCCAAATTGAAGATATTAAAGCAAAGAATGAACTACAATAATTGGGTGACGTACTATGTTTCAAGAAGTCCAACTTCCCTATCAGAACATATTAGCTCTTGTAACAATACTTCTGTAACAACTGATTCGGGGTCTGTTATTAATTCTCGCAAAAACAGTAAATAAAATGTCTTAATTTAATGTTTTATGCTCTGTATCAATTTTTAATATTTTTTCATTGTAATAAATAAATTTTCTATAAATTATAGCTTGTGACAGTAACTAGTTAACTGAGGGCTTGCATAGAGCGTCAATTCTGGGCCCTTTTATATTTTTCTGAATTAAAAACAAATGGAATAATATGAAAAAATGGAAAATATTTTTTTGTGGATGAATATTATTATTTGTTAGTAAAACTTTGTTTTTAAATATAATGATGTAACAAAATCAAAATTTTTCACAAGTCTTCTTTACGTTGTGCAGCTTTTTTTCCTAACCCTTTTTCATACGTATTGAGTTTGGTTATTAATATAGTTATTTTTGTGCGATCGTACTAGAAACAGCTGTTTGACGGATGCGTTAGCAACCATAAAGTACTGCATTACCGGCCCTATCCTTGGCAACGGCCGTAAAAGTTACTTTTCAGGCCGTTACCCTTAGCAACGGCCGAAAAAGTAACTTTTACGGCCGTTGCTAAGGAGAGGGCCGATAATGCAGTACATACGCCGTCATCTGTCAGTGACAGAATGTCACGTAGTTTCTAACCTATAATTTTGAAAGTTACTAAAAATTTAAATTGTTTTTAATTCGATCGCACAAAAAATGTAATATGCACTTCGGCCAAAACGTACTTTTTGGCCTTGATACATAAATAACTATTTCAGGCCGTTACCCTTAGCAACGGCCTGAAAAGTAACTTTTTCGGCCGCTACAGCATAAATTTGCATTAAAGCTAACAGCATACGCCGACTGTCAGTGACAGAATGTCAGGTAGTTTCTAACCTATATTTTTGAAAAATACTAGAAATTTAAATTGTTTTTAATTCGATCGCACAAAAAATGTAATATGCTAATATGCACCTCGGCCAAAACGTACTTTTTGGCCTTGATACATAAATAACTATTATGTGCAATACGGGCTAAAATATGTTTGCTTTTTGCATACTCATACAGTAAATCAGTGTTTTTCAACCTGTTTAATGTCGCAGCACGCAATATACGTCATTGTATTACTATTTTTGGCAATTGAAGAACTTTCAAATTTTTACCCAAAACAAATGTTTAGATCTAGCTGGGGTAAATATAGACTTCAAAATAATTTGATAATTTTTAAATGTTGTAAAAGAAAATTATGACGTTCTTGAATGGACAGAAGTTAGATATGTATTTTTCATAATATTCAATGCGTCATAACATCACAACTATAAAGTTAACTGAAAAACTTTTGAAACGTCTGTCAAAAAAAAATTGCAAACCCACAAATTTCAGACATTGTTACAAATTTTGAAGAGTTGTAAGCTTAAGTGTACTTTTAAACGATTTGGATGTTTATTTGTATTCCTTAAAAAATGTTATCAATTTTAGGAACTGTGGCACTTTTTGTGAAACTTTTTAACCACAAAAAATTGCAAGCCTATAACATATTAAAATACTTTAAAAACAGCTCTAAAATGTTTCAGCGGTAGATATTTTCAACTAAATAAGTATAATACCTCTGTGTATGTATATCATATTAAGTACTATGTTTATTTATTATTTTTTCTACGGCCGCTAATATAAATGACAGCCGTATAGCATAGCCTACATGCATAGTAAATTGGTCCTTACGCACGGTAAGCAAAAAGCACAGATTTTTTAAAAGAAATGATCGAAGTAGACTCACGTCAAACACTTTCTGCATGCCTAGTAAGTGACTTATAACTATAACGCACGGTAAGCAAAACGCACACTTGTCTAGAAATGTCAAAGTAGGCTTACGCCAAAATTGACAAGACAACGTAATTACATGTGTATATTAGCGAAAAAGCCGTCAAAATCGTAGATATGTGATCGTAGAAAATGTAAGCTACATAACACGAGCTGTAAAGCAATTACGCACTCGCCGCTACGCGTCTCCGTGCGCAACATTCGCACTCGTGCGTAATGCTTCTTACAACTCTTGTTATGTAAATTACAAAGCTTTAAAATAGTTTACCTCATGTTTTAAAATTCATGGTATCAAGTAACAGATGTAGGGGAGACCAGGGCTAGTTGTCACAGGGACAAGTTGTCCCAATCGCTATAACAACTCTGAAACACATTATTATCATATCTTCAACGTATCTACGTAACACTGAATGTATCTTTCTTCAGTCATATGAGTTTGGCCCCTGTCGCATAAATGGTACGTAAGCCATTAATTTTTATTTGTTTGACGTACAATAAAGTAAATTTTATTGGTCCTTTTTGTGGTTCTCTAGACGATTGAGATTGGATTTAAAGTGAAAACTATTATGACATTATCAAAGCTACACCTTTCAGCTAAAAGTTCATATGATTATTAGGGTATGGTTTTTTATCTCGAGACAAATAGCTTGATTTTTAACATAAAAGTGGCCTCGGGGCATGTTGTCACATTGTTGACGGGGCAAGTTGTCACAAGCAAAACTTGCCCCTACGCATAAAAATTACTCAAAATGTTCTTCTGTACAGATGGTCAGAACATATAAATGAAAAACAAATCGCTCTGCCCCACCTGCGGACGTTTTAATCACGGCTGCACGAATATGCCACAACTGTGATTCAGATGATGATATCTAGGCGGGTTTCATGCGTTTAATCTGCAGTTAAATTATTTCTATGTATTTCGATTGCTTGTATTGTTTCTATTTTTATCGTTAGAAGTTATATTTGAGTTTCTCTTACAAATTGTCCATCAATTTTTGTTTTCATTAATCATTTACTACATTTATTTGACCCGTGACAACTTGCCCCGCTCAGTGTGACAACATGCCCCGGCCTCGGGGCATGTTGTCACAGTTTGTTTGGGTGCGATAAATATTTTTTTGCATATAAATCACTCGATGTTGCTCAAACAACTATTCAGAATATAAAGCACGTAAGCACGACACATGTGGGTATGCATCAGAAAAAAAAACTGATCTTAAATTATGAAAATAAGACTTTAAAAAAATAAAACCTAAATTTTGTGACAACTAGCCCCGGTCTCCCCTACTAACTTCATAACGATACATTTTAAAACCAATTACTTGTAAATTTTGATCAATATCAGTTAACAATCATGTAGGTTAATCTCTGTTGCATATTCCACCAAATAATAATTATGTTTAATCGTCGTTTATGAAGTTCTCGAATTTTAAAAGAATGATATTTAACGTTCAAAGGTATCACATGCACTAACTGGCAAAATGATTTTACAATTAATTAACCCTAATTTTAGGCTGATTTTTGTCCAAAGTCATGTAGGGTAGATAAGATACATACCTGTTGCATACCTATACCTCACTTCAAATTTTTACATCTCAAGCTCATCGAACGTTATTACATAAAAAATTCTCACAAAACTGCATTATCTGTGACATTTGAGAGCTGCCATATTTTTTCATTTGATTTGATTTATAGCCAATGGTCCAGTAGAGTTAAATGCCTACGTGTCAGTGATGATTAACTTGCGCATACGGGACTTTATGCAAAAACCTGATTCTTGAATCATTGAAAACTAAGCTGATCGGTTGTTCAAATTAGTGTTAAGTTTGATATTCATACCGTAGATATCGGACAGTGTACGATTTTGGAAATTACTTGATGTTTTCAAGTAAATGTTTGTTACTTAGATGATCTGAAAGCTAATAATAATAATTTATGATATAAATAACATGTGTTAGAAGTTTTAAATCATTTTCTCTAGTTTTAATACTAATTAACTAAAATAATTCCCTAGTTACTAATCACAATAAATTTCCACTATAGTTACTAAATTCAATGACATAGTCATGAATTTTCTCATACTTTAATTATAAATATAAACCATAATATACCAACCAAAATATAAAAATGAAAATATCAGCTAAAATGTTAAGTTAAAAAAATTGCATTTTTCAATTAACTTGGTAGTACTTGGACATACATAAAAAGAAATTTATTTATTTATGATTTTATTTATCGCGGCACATCTGAAGTTGCATGCGACACAGTGGTTGAAAATGCTGCTGTAAATGTTAGAATTATTTTTAAGTTAGTGATTATTTCAATTATTAAAATATTCCATAAGGAGAAAGATAAGACAAAGGTTATCGGCTTTGCAGTAGTTTATTTGTGTTTAGTTAAGTTCGTGTGAAACTCTGTTTTTAAAACAAATTATTTAATTTAAGTCTTACGTGCTATTGGTGCAATTGCATACACTCGACCAATAATGATCGTCGTATACATACACAGTTTAGAGCGGCACCTAGTGTTGTAGCAGAAACTACGTGTGCAATCGGTTATTCAGATAATTTTTAAATAAGCGTTTCCTGTTTTAAAATTTTCTACACATGTTCTATCTCTGTTAAATGCCAGTTATCACGCAAACCACACTGTGGTCGTGCTGTTCGGTTCTTAGAGGAGGTGGTTGTGAAAAAACATGGCCGTGTTGTGCCGATGTCTGTAAGTGAAACAAAATAAATAAAAATGCAAGTTTAAAATAATAGTGCATCATACATAATTATCGTGGGCAAAAAGTAATACGTACATGGCAGAAGTGTTAGGAATAAGCACAAAGCAAAACTTAAGAAGAATACTATGTAGAAAGACTACCGTTCAGTGACCACCTGGCTGTTGTCCTCTTGTCACTTAGCCCTAAGTGGACAAAATAAGATGGGCTATCGCTGTGCGAAAGGTCTGCGTTACGTAAGTTTGGCGATTATTTGGTAAATATGCGTGGCTCAGTCAGGGTTTGATTTTTGCCGTTGTCGACTGACGAGCTCAACGGATGCCTCCGCTGGTTGAGCAGTACCCCGTGAAGTCCATGGAATCGCCCCGCAATGGAGACATGGTTAGCTCGGTGCACGTCGGCGAGCGCGCAAATTATCCACGAAATCCAATCACCCCGTCTCTGTGGACTGCACTATACGACTACGATGCTCAGGGAGAGGATGAATTATCCCTACGTAAAGGTCAAATCGTGGAAGTCCTCTCGGAAGACGCAAAAATATCTGGCGACGAGGGTTGGTGGACAGGGAAGATTGGAGACAAAGTGGGAATATTTCCATCGAACTTTGTAATATACGATGACCCTATAAACCATGTAAATTCCATAATTGGTGGCAAACACCCTATACAAATTGACTTTAGTGAGTTAGAACTTGAAGAAGTTATTGGCGTCGGAGGCTTTGGAAAAGTTTATCGCGGTATTTGGAAAGTTCATGAAGTAGCTGTAAAAGCTGCGAGGCAAGATCCAGACGCAGATATCACTGTGACATTAGACAATGTACTCAAAGAAGCCAAATTATTTTGCCTTCTTCAACACGAAAATATTGTGTCATTGGAGGGTGTGTGTCTTCAAGAACCTAATTTGTGTCTTGTGTTGGAGTATTGCCGCGGCGGTTCTTTAAACAGGGTGTTAGCAGGTCGTAAGATTCGACCTGATGTTTTAGTGGATTGGGCAATACAAATTGCTCGTGGAATGTACTATTTACATTGTGGTGCACCTATTTCACTTATACATCGAGACCTGAAAAGTTCAAATGGTAAGTTTTGATGTAATTGTAAATTGTACTAGTTGTTGTCTGTAAATCCTATATATTTATCTGAAGACTTATATAATAGCATTAATGATCTTCTAATTTTACACATATCATTGTTTATTAACACCTTTCATTGTACATAATTTATACTTATTGATATTTTTGTAGATACTTGCAATTTTTATTCGGTTGTAACTTTCTATTGTCGTGCTTGGAAAACATTAAAAACAAAATGCAGTAGAACCTCCTTTATACGGACCTCGATTATCCGGATTGTACAAATCAAAGAATTTTTACAGAAAACATTGCAGATATACGAATTTGTTGCGTAACATGTGACAAACAGTGATCGAATTTATCACAATACAATAATTTTCTGTAGACACGTATGCACAGGTATTATGTGAAACTATACATGTGAGTAAAACTTAGTCATACTGAATACCTTTTCTTCCCCTTTTGATTATTTATTATCCGGACCATTTTTATTCCCCATTAGCCCCCCGAATGAAGATTCTACTGTAGTTGTTTTTGATGGTATTATGATCAGTGTGTCGAATTCTATGTTTAACATGTCTTTTATATAGGTACATTTGAATCAGATTAATTGATTGTAGTTCTTAAAGTAACATACATCCTGCAAGATTTCGACGCCAGTTTTTTGTTTTACCTACCTTCATTTTTTCCCCCGCTTTTTTCGTTTATTTTCTTTCTCACTTTTGCGTACATGTGCAGAAAATGTCCCAGTCATCTTTTATTTGGATCCCTTCAAACTCGACTTTCAAACATCGGAACTTGTGACCAACTTTTAAAAAAATGAATAGTTTTAAAAGTAGTCACATTTTTTAATAGTTATTTTTTGTATTATCGCTTTTTAACTGGCTATCAAGCAGGGGTTTGGAGCAGTCCGATTTTTTAATTGCTCCGCTCCGGCATCAAAATGCCTGCTCCAGCTCCGCTCCATGCTCCAAATATAATTAACATTTAAAAAAAAAAAATTTGATTAAAAAAAGTTGTTTTTAAAAACAAAGTTTTAATTTTTTTGGATATGTAGAAGTTGGTCAAAAATAACAATATTTGACCCTAACAAACAAGTGAAGTCAAATAAATGTTTGAAAAAAAAAATATTGATTTTCAAACCTTGATAAAAAGGGGGAAAAAAGTTGTTTTTTTTTAAAATTGTACATAATTAACTGGAGCAGTGGCGCAATCAAAATTATTTGCTCCGGGCAAAAACCCATTGCTCCACTGCTCCGTGCTCCAGCTCCGAGCTCCACTCCAAACCCCTGCTATCAAGTACCTTGAACGGAACCAGTTTATTGGTTAGAATGTTAGGAAGTATCTGTATGAATGTTTAATGCTATTTTCTACCGAAAAAATTATTTCCACAATCGTACTTGGTTTGTATTCGTTTAGTTTGCAAGATGTTCCTTCTAAATATAGGATGCGAGATATTGCGTGTACAATAATTAATAATTTAAATTACTGTTGTCGTTAAAACTGTGTGCATATGATACCAAGAATTTGGATAATGTAGTTGATTAATGCCTGCCTGGCTTGCATAGCTTACAACTAATTACTAACGAGAATGTTTGTAATAAGTTTATGATGTTGCCTGGTACTTTTGGTTTCTAAATTTATAGTTAGTAATTATGGCCTTATATATCTTCCCCGTTTTATTACGACAGATATACTTGTCTGACTTGGTAAAAGCTTACTTAGGTAAGAATTTAGTTCTTTTGCAAGTACCTATTATTAGTATCACAGACAATATCTTTTTGTGTACCTTTGAATTTGTGTGTACTGATAGTAATAATTTGTTTTCTTAAGCTATTGTACTGAAATGGTGATACTACAGGCTATAAGCACATAGAGGTATTAGATAGACATTTAAGTAATAACATTTCTTTTTCCAGTATATTTACAAATTGCTTTTGTTTTAATCAGTTTTATTTCTCATGTAGCTCATACACATTACATTTATAAAAAAATTCCTTGACTTTTAATCTGTTTTAACCTGATAGTAAACAAATTCCTTACTAAAATACGTATAATGGAATCTCGTGTTTTTTTTTCGCGTTATCTAATAAAATAGCAGTCACAACCTCGTGCTTATTACGTAACCGACAATAAACGTTCTTATCTTAATTTTGAATAATACATTTGTAAGATAGTGCTTATACATTATAAATATTTGTTACATGTATACACAAATGTATACACATTCAAAAGTATTATTATATACAGGACATTTCAGTGTATATGAAAGAACATGACAGTTTTTCTTGATATTAGAATTAATGCAGTAAGTATTTGGAATGGAAAAAATTATCCAGTTTTAAGAGCCTGTTAATCTAATGTAAAAGATCAAAATGGAGCAATTTTTGCCATCAGCTGATGTTCCTTTATTTGAATAGTCCCATAATTAATATTCAGAACTTATCTAGACACATTTCCCTGTTGGTATTAAAATTTTATTTTAAATATTGCAGCATTCTTTACGATTTGGACATATTTAACGATAAAATTACAAAAACTTAAAATATCTGTTTTTCCTGTCAATAAATAGTCAGTCCTAAAAAGACAAACGGATGATACCCACTATTTGTCAACCCTTTGCATGTCCACATATTTTACGTAGAATTTGTGCCTTACGTCCATTTGAAAGTTTCACATCTATTATGTTGCATGTCTATACAGGGTGTCCCAGATTACATTTCCAGCATGGGGATCTAGCTTATTATAAGAGATACAGGTTTGTTTAGATTAGATTAATTATTCCTTAGTACGAGGGGAGCCACAATCAATTTTTAAAAGTACAAGATTCCTCGTGCTTCAGATGTTATAGCAAAAAATATGAAAATGTCCAATTTCTTTTTTCTCTCATAACTTTTTTGTCTTAATCATTAGAACATCTTTATTTGTAATTTCCTAAGGTACTTTTTAATGGAGAATGTAACTGTTATTTTAGATTATTTTTAACACTTACTATTTTCGAGATATTACCCCTAACTTCATGTTTTCTTATGGGCCGCGAAGTTGGCTATGGAATAGTTAAATGTGCTTTTTTAGTTTTTTTTCCTCTTTAAAATGAGATATTACTTGCTATATTTATTTTTATAATTAAGTCACAAAATGAAAAAAATCGTATTTTACCCATCACTTATCAAGCTATCTATGAAAATAAAAACAAAAAACAACTAATTAAATGTCAAATGACAGTTACCGTTTGTCTGCGTTATCATTTATTAAAAATTCACATTATTGTTGTGTAATTTGATAGTCTTTGTAGTAATTGTTATAATGATGGCAACATTTAAAAATAGCGAAAAATTTGCCATGTTGAGATGCTACATTCTTTGCCATAAAAACTGTGTAGAAGCTAAGCGAATATACTTAGAGCTATATCCCGAGAAAAGGCAACGAAGGATGCGTAATTACAAAAATTTGGAAATAAATTTAAAAGTATATGTATTTTTTGACAAACCAACCAAAAATCCAAAACAAATCAATGATTAATTAGAATTATTTATTTTACACAGTTTCTATTGCAAATAATGTGGCATATCAACATATAAAATTTTTAATTAGTTGTAAATGTGCTCATAATTATATGATAACAAATTTGCTACAAAGACCATCGAATTACACAACAATACTAAACAATTCTAATAAATGATACCGCAGACAAATGGTAACTGTCACTTGACATTTAATTAGTTGTTTTTTGTTTTTATTTTCATAGATAGCTTGATGTGATAGGTAAAATACGATTTTTCTTCATTTTGTGACTTATTTATTAAAATTAATGTAGCAAGTAATATATCATTTTAAAGAGGAAAAAAAAAAAACATTCAACTATTTCATAGCCAACTTCGCAGCCCATAAGAAAAAATGAAGTTAGGGGTAATATCTCGAAAATGGTAAGTGTTAAAAATAATCTAAAATAACAGTTACATTCTCCATTAAAAAGTACCTTAAGAAAATACAAATAAAACTGTTCTAATGATTAAGACAAAAAAGTTATGAGAGAAAACAGAAATTGGACATTTTCATATTTTTTGCTATAACATCTAAAGCACGAGGAATTTTGAACTTTTAAAAATTGATTGTGGCTCCTCTCATACCAAGGAATAATTCATCTAATTTAAACAAACCTGTATCTCTTATAATAAGCGAGATCCCCATGCTGGAAATGTAATCTGGGACACCCTGTATGTGTATAGTATATAGTTATTTTATACGTATCTAGTAGGGTTTCTTTCAGGGTTCCCGGTCCATTTTTAGCTATTTTATATTTCCCGGGAAATACTTATTGTCCCGTGATATTATAAAAATACTATTTTCGTTTATTTTGTGCTAAGATTCTTCGTATTACTGTCATAACTTATCAGAATTCATTATAAATATCTTTACTAACAGTAAATTATAGAAAAACTTTATTTTTATTTCAAAATAGTTTTTCTGTTTTATATACAGGGCGTTTCTTAAATATTGCGAAAAAATCGGGAGGTGATTCCTTATTGAAAATTAAGGGGGGTCTTTCTTATAAAATGTTTTCCTTAGACGTCTCCTTTCGGAGCTACACCCCCCTAGAGGGGAGCGGTGATTATGTTTTTATTTTATTTCTCAAATTTGGATAAATGTAGGAGAATATTTGGTAGGTGTTTTATATTAAAAGGTTTCCCATAGTAATATTTTCAATCATCTTCCACCTTCATAGGGGGCTGAAAAGTGCCACCCCTGTTGCAAAATTTCAACTTACCAAAAAGTTCTGATAAAAAAACCAAATGTATGTTTCACCAATATTATTTTATTATTTATAATAGCTAATAATGGAGCAAAATGTATTGCATATATGGCTTGGAGTTGTTTTTAAGTAATAAAGCGCTCTCTTCCTATTTTGGGTTATTTATTTAAAAATATTGACATAATTTATTACATCCCGGTATCCCGGGAAATCCCGAGACAAAAACCGATTTCTTCCCGGGACAAGCAAAATGGTCAAGTATGAAAAATCCTAGTATCTGGTAGTGTCAGGATGCATGTAAAGGATATAGTACGTGCAAAGATATGTTTATGATACATAGACCGTACGAAGAACCATTTTTTATGTGCATCACATGTGATACACAGGACAGGCAAGGGTTTAAGTTAGAGTGCTGTTTTAATATCAAAGTTGACCGTGTTATTTTATACTGTTAGAAACACACTGTATTTTTATATTTTACGAACATCAGTCATACATTCTTGGCATTTTGAGCTATCTTTAAAATATGTTTATTAAGTAATTGGTTAGTTAAGGACGAAATTCTTCATTTACGCGATATTTAAAAGAATGTAGAGGTCGCGTTTATGTTTATTTAAATTTATATTTTTTTAGCATATTAAAGAAATATCGGTTTGCTAACTTGTGTTGGGTATTTTCTTTAAATTTTGGGTAAGGAAGATTAAGTTAATAAGGTTTTATTTGGCGAATACATACTGTTTATTATGTAAAACTTGTAGTTAATAATAATTATAAGGCCGAGCGCTCAATGCACTGATGTGACGTGTGGTAGGTATGACAGTAAATGGATATTCATGTGCAGTGAAGCGACTTAGCGCAAAAAACTCAAGTATTTAGAGTTGCTAGTCATCACAATGCCCTTCTTTAATGTTTAAAGGTGCTATTGGACACGAAATACTTCAGTTTTGTATGAGTTAACTCTTCAATGTAACGTCACATCAAATTATTTCAGTGGGCGCCCGGCTTATGAGATAAACTGGTGCTTCAAAAATATTACCACCAAGTCGACGTAAATACAATGAAAATCGTTAGCTAATTATTTCTTCCATGATCAGGTATATGCACAATGATGCATCCATTTGAAATAATCGAATAAATTTTAGTTTTGAATTCTACTTCAGATGATAGGCACTGAGTTTTCGTGATTTTTAAGCATTTATGTCAGGTTCGAAGAAAATACGTTGTTAAAACATTATAAAGTTTGTCTTTGCCTCTTATTCTAACGAAAAACGACGAAAAATATGTTCCGTTCTACTGTTATAGTCAACTTCACATTTATGAATCTAAAAGTCTATTGAACTTGTATTTATATCTTATTTAAATTTTTAATAGTGGCGATATAAACGTATTTCAGCAAATAAATAGTATAATAAAGAATTGTTAAAATGTTAAAATGTACGTGTTGTACATTTGTTGGCAGTATAAATAAAGTAATTACAATATTTTTTTGTCAAAAACACTTTTAGAGGCGATAGTTTTAATCTTATACCGATTGTCCCTTGTTAATAATAATTGTTTTTTGAACGCTTTTAAATATATGTTGAGAATTTAAGTTTTATTTATTTTAAAATTAACTGTGTATACTTATGTAACTGACACAATTGTGTTCATGAATTTTACTTTGAGGTATTGGTTAAAAAAGTTCTTAGTTCTATGACCACTTACCAATTTATACTTAATACCACCCTAACAGATACTAATTTTGTAGTGAATTTTATCGTAAAATTCATGTAGTGCTGTAATTTTAATTTCAAATAGTCGTTGCAACTAGGGATTGGAAAACCGGTTAACCGATTAACCGGAGCCTTTTTTCGATAACCGATAACCGGTTATTACGTCTCGGTTAACCGGTTTATCGAGTTTTTTGCTATTTTCATTTAAATTTGGCACCAAGTTTTAATCTTTTAAGATTAGTTACCCAGTAAGCATAAATACTTCGATTTTGACTTAAGTAACTTACATTTTTTAGTATTTCTTTGTACATTTTGCACAAACAGGTTGGTACAGCAGTGAAGTGTGCATCTAATAATTAAAAGTGCAAATCCCTTTAACCAACTTATACCTGAACAAAAGCAGCTTGGTAACCGAAATGTCAACGTGTTAAGTTTATTTTGATTAAAATAAATGTTTTTTTTTTAATGAAATATCTGACTTTTTTTTTGAGGGTATGTGCACCAAAAATATATCATTTTCAAGCATATCTACTGTTTTACAATGTTTAAAAAAATAACCGGTTAACCGGTTACTTGCCAAATTTTTCACCGATAACCAGTTTTGCTTTTGAGATTATCGTCCGGTTTTCCAATCCCTAGTTACAACTTATACGTAGTAAATTTCCCCACCTAGAGCCAGTTTAATAGATTAATAACCTACACGTAAGCGTTTAGAGTTTTAGCAATATGCGTACATCATACCGCATTCAACAAAATTACAATATAAGTAATTTTTCCTTATTTGTATTAATTGATAAAAAACAGGACAAAATTATATGAACGCATAAAATGTTAAGAGGATAAAAAAAATGGTTGTATTCATTGCAAATTACTTTTAACTTAATAAGCTGTTTTAAATAAAGAAATAAATCAAATATTTTCTTTTTTAAAACGAAATACTGAACTGATGATATTTTGGTATTGGATAATATAATAAATACAGACTAACTGCTTCTTGTCTTATTTTGTCGTATCACTTAACGTGATCAGAACTTATGAGAAAATTTTTGCTTTCCTGGAGAGTAAAAGCGTTTTTTGTACATGCATTTGACTATCTGTTTTAAAAACTAAAATTGTACATTTCCTTACAATTTTAAATTTTAATATTGAAGAGGTCGTTAATTTTTGAAATTAATATTAACACATATCGGACCGGCAGCAATTACCTGAAATATGTGCAAAGGACCGGTAAATTTAATGGACTTTTAGGTTGGGACCGGTGGCGTAGATTAACTTTATACCTGCCATGCATATTGGACCGGTTACGCGCGTTAATTGCGTTAAAATAATACTGTTGTCATTATTAGTTTACGTTTGACCTGATATACATCATATTGCCAAGTTAACGTATTTTTTGCTGATATTCTTAGTTTAATTATTTAGATAAAATTCATACTTATAATTATTAAAATGACCTTACAAAATAACAGTTTTGGATATATAAGTGATGTGTTTGCTGACAACTTATCAAATCCGCCAAGTGATTTGGACACAAACCTTGACAGTGATAGTGACGAAAGTATTGTTGAAACTAGAAAACGACCTGCAAAGAAACTTGACTCTTCCGAAAGTGAATGTAGTTCCGAAGCTAGTGATAATGAAAGAGGAAGATACATGGTTAGATATAGACGAATTTCCAACAGTAGAATCTTTTGCCGGCGATTGTGGAGTAAAAATTATACCAGATAATCCAAGTAGTGTGGAAAGTATACTCAATTTGTTTATCGGAGAAGATTTCTTTGATATGTTAACATATCAGAGCAACTTATATTACAATCAAAATAAAGATAAATTTAAAGTGTTTGCAAAAACGGCAAAATTTACAGATATTACCACTATAGACATGAAGAAATGTTTTGGACTAATTATTTTTATGGGTCAAATTAAAAAAGACCACATTAAAGATTACTGGTCGAGGGATCTTTTAATTGAAACGCCGATTTTTTCACGCTCTATGAGCAGGAATAGATTTTCGCAAATATGGCGAGCATGGCATTTCAATGATAACACAGCACAAAGTATTGACAGCGGAAGATTAGTAAAAATACAACCAGTGTTGGAATATTTTAAAAACAAATTTACACAAGTCTACAAACCCAAACAACATATTTCTTTAGATGAGGCAATGATTCCATGGAGAGGTCGACTATCGTTTAGGACGTACAATCCCGGAAAATTGAATAAATATGGCCTGTTAGTGAGAATGCTTTCCGAAAGCGATACAGGCTATATAAATAAATTTGGAAATATATTCTGGAACTGGCAAAAAATTAAAAGAAACGATATTTACTTTATTACAACCATGCGTAGGAGTGTGGCATCATGTTTACCAAGACAACTATTACAATAGTGTACATATCGCAGAAGCTATGAAAAAGAAGAAAGTAAGAGAGTGTGGGACAATACGCACTAACAGAGGTTTACCAGTTGCTTTCAAAGCAAAAGGAAAATTATTAAAAAAAAGGTGAATTTGCTTTCACCAGAAAAGGTGATGTATTATTACAAGCATGGAGAGATAAACGTTTAGTCAATATGATATCCACGATTCACGATTCTACAATGGTTTATGTAAGACAAAACAGAAACGGAGAAGACGTCATAAAACCTAAATGTATTTTAGACTATAATAAATACATGAAGGGAGTTGACAGATCGGACCAATATCTAGCATATGGTTCAATATTGAGACATACAAAAAAGTGGACGAAAAAAGTTGTGTTGTTTTTAATGAATTGTGCTCTAGTGAATGCATATAAGGTGTATAAAATCTTAAATCCCCAAAAATTATTAAAATATAAATCTTTTTTAAAAGAAGTTGCAAAAATTTGGATATCTGTAAAAGTTAATTGGCAAAATTTACCTTTGGATAACACATCATCATTTATTGTTAATCCACCAAATCGTTCCGACGATTTGCGAATTCACATTTTGGAAACAATGAAAGAAAATAGCAAAAAAAAATATCCACAAAAACGATGCCTAGTTTGCAAAGCAAACAATTTAAGAAAAGACACTAGATACTATGTGGTGGTTGTAAGGTACCTTTACACAAGGGGTTGTGTTTTTATAAATATCATTCTAAAAAATAATAGAGTAACACTTTCCTATGTTAAATCAAAAATTATTTGTAATGTTACTTTATAGTGATATATTTTATAGTTTATAGTTGTAATGTTGCATGTATGTATAATATATACCTAATTATTGTATATATATGTATTTATAATGTAATAATATAATGCCAATTATTTTCAAAATGTGTTTCTTTTGCATATATTCTTAATTTATACTTGCTAGAAATGCGGGAACCCGCTAGGTCAGATAGTAACTACCCGGTCCTCAGGTAAAAGATTAAGTGGCGTTAATTAACGTGAGTGGTCCATTGTGCATGGCCCAGAGAAACGTAGATTAACGGGACCGGTCCGATATGTGTTAAGCGGGCTTCACACGATCAATATTTATTGACAGCACATTTAGCTTAAGTTTGGCACTCAACGATGTCGTGTCAAAAGAAAGTTGTGTTGCTATTATGGTGGTTATCGGTAAAAACCCAAACAAAATTATGAGCAAAGGAATGGTGAAATCAAGTTCGTACCACCCCAAAAGATTTTCAAAATTGTTTTCGATGGCTAGTACGTCTTTCAAGTAATTATTCACTTATTGTTAGTAGAACCAGCTATCGTGGAACAAAATTAGTTATGTTGATGGAAAAGTATGATGTTGATCAGGGCCGGTCATCCATATGTCGGTGTCCGAGTGCAAAAACTTTTTTGGGTCCCCTATAAAAATTTCATTTGGAAAATGTTTACATTGAATTAATTAAATTTAAATAATTAAATATATACGTAAATCATATAAAATTGTAATAAATAAAGATTGAAAAAAAAGTACAGTTATTCCTATATCCATTATTTTGGGTTGGTATTTACTGCAGAACATAATAAATTTATAAACAAAAATTACACTACAAACACACAATAATTAAAATATTTTTTCATTCTGTAAGACTTTTATTAGTTTTAGAGTTGGGCATTGAACAGCCCATTTTTCAATTAAATCTTTTAAGTCTGTCATTTCAACTTTTGTATTTTCGATGGATAATATTGCTAAAGAATCAAGTCTCTCTTGAGACATTGTGTATCTGATGTATGTTTTACTGTTTTAAATAATTTTAATATACTAAGCGAGCCGCAGTGTTTAATAAATTCTAAGTGCAACTTACACGTTGGGAAAAATTTCATAATAATTATTGTTTTAGATCAATTTAAGCAGATTATTGGTTTGATTTTAATTGGGGATTCTTACTTTATTATATTTTATTTTTAAAAACTTCGTTTGTAAATTCTTTTTCATTTAGATTTAGAACATCCAAAATTTTTTCATAAAATTTATTTACAATTTTTTTAGTACTTCAGGCGAGCAAGTTACTTTAACTAAAAAATTTATATTTTGTAATTTTCTAAGATTTAAGAACTGATTTAAATCGTTCGTCTATTTGAGAAATGGCTAGGATTTATTAAGATAGTAAAATATATTAAAATACTAGGTTAAAAAAGAAGAATGCACAGTAAAAAAAGAAAGCAAAATGTCTTCAGTACAAAAGTTACATTCACAGTAGAAAAAAGATTATTTGTAAGCAAAAAAGATTTTTTTCACAGTAAAATAAATATTCTGCTGAGTTAAATGTCCACAGTGTAAATTAATGATAGTTTCAAATTTTCCTGTTTCTTGATTTATGAGGTTAAAATTAAAACGATGGTTTACTGGTTTATAACAGGTTTGTTATTTTTTATTTTTTGCTAAACATCCTACATGTTTCGTTGGTTAAGGTTTTACCAACATCCTCAGGGCTTGTGTCCTTCGGTTTTTGCCAATCTTCTTTGTTCCTTTGTTCCTTTCTTAAGTGGTTCGTTTATGTTTTATTTCATTACAACTAATAAATATTTTCTTTTCAGTGGCACAAAATTTACAAAATCATTTTAATACATGCCATTTTGGGACTCCCCAAGTCGGGGGCCCGAGTGCATTGCACCTATTGCACCCACCCCCCCACTTGGCCGGCCCTGGTGTTGATATTTTTAAAAACGATTACCATACTAACCACCCCATCAATATTTGAAATATTGACAATATGGCAATATATACCGTCACACGTTCAATAATATTAACAATACTGAAATATTGACCATATATCTTGATCGTCTGAACGCCACTTTAGCACGTACAGCTGTTGATTATAACAGTATTAGTAGAAATTTATTATTTTAATTAATTATAGGCTCTAAAAAACGATAGTAAAATTATGGTCGCGTTTAATATAATACAGTCGATGTTTTCTTTAAAACCGGATAGGTTATAAATTTTATTTTTATGGTTAATTAACGGTTGGCTTGACAAAATTTATAATAATGATTCTTATCGTTTTTTACTAATCAATTTGTAAATTTCTTTTTTAATGTTGTTTAACCTTACAAGAATAATTTGAGGCAACATTTAACTTCTTTTCCACATACAGGGTGTCCCCGTTATCACCGCGAATAGACTTTGCAATCACTGTATCTTTAAAACGAAAGGTTGTACAAAAAAACCGACGGCCCATTCCGGATAGCAAATATTATGGGCTACAACTTTGGTAAAGTGAAATTTTTTGAAAATCAAACCGATTTTCCGGAAAAGCTGAAAATAAGGAATAGAGTGCAAAAACAAAATTTCCTACAAATATTGTTTTGTATTTAAAAATGCTTTTAAAGAGAGTGCGATTACGTAATTGAATGATGGAGGTAATTTTGAACACTTATTGAAGTAATTTTGTGGTTACATGTTAATTTTATTGCGTCCAGATGGATTTGCATTGTTTTGCATTTTATCGTTTTCGAAAAACAAAAACTCCCGGTAATTATGATATTTTGTATTTAAAAATGCCATAGCATCGGCAACATTCATAAAATTATGTATCTCATCAGTTTCAAAGCTTTTTATGAAGTTTGAAATTCTTCAGAAAATCACCCCTTATCATTTTTTTTAAGGAGCTAACGAACAAATTTAACAAAAAATTGTAAAATTGCATATAAATAAGTTATGTAAATTTTTAAAAATGGTTTGAGAGTTATAAAGCAGTTTGTACAAAAAAATGTAAAAAATTTACAAAATTTAATTGTTTCTTAGACTTTGCAACCGCTGTATCTTTAAAATGAAAGGTTGTACAGAAAAATCGACGGCCCATTCCGGATAGCAAATTTTATGGGCTACAACTTTGGTCCAGTGAAATTTTTTGAAAATCAAACCGATTTTCCGGAAAAGCTGAAAATAAGGAATAGAGTGCAAAAACCAAATTTCTTACAAATATTGTTTTGTATTTAAAAATGCTTTTAAAGAGAGTGCGATTACGTAATTGAAAATGATGGAGGTCATTTTGAACACTTATTGAAGTAATTTTGTAGTTACATGTTAATTTTATTGCGTCCAGATGGATTTGCATTGTTTTGCATTTTATCGTTTTCGAAAAACAAAAACTCCCGGTAATGATATTTTGTATTTAAAAATGCCATAGCATCGGCAATATTCATAAAATTATGTATCTCATCAGTTTCATAGCTTTTTATGAAGTTTGAAATTCTTCACAAGGAGCTAACGAACAAATTTAACAAAAAATTGTAAAATTGCATATAAATAAGTTATGTAAATTTTTAAAAATGCCGCATCTTTTTAACGAAACGTCGTAGGGCAAAACGGATGCTTATTGCGGATAAGGCATTTAACGGACTACAACTTCGGTAAATATGTTGTTCAATAAAACTAAATGTATCATAGAAATGTTTATAATAGTGAAAAAGGTGAAAGAAAAAAAACGATAGAATGCAAATCCATCTGGACGCAATAAAATTAACATGTAACCACAAAATTACTTCAATAAGTGTTCAAAATGACCTCCATCATTTTCAATCACGTAATCGCACTCTCTTTAAAAGCATTTTTAAATACAAAACAATATTTGTAGGAAATTTTGTTTTTGCACTCTATTCCATATTTTCAGCTTTCCCGGAAAATCGGTTTGATTTTCAAAAAATTTCACTAGACCAAAGTTGTAGCCCATAATATTTGCTATCCGGAATGGGCCGTCGTTTTTTTAATACAACCTTTCGTTTTAAAGATACAGCGGTTGCAAAGTCTAAGAAACAATCAAATTTTGTAAATTTTTTACATTTTTTGGACAAACTGCCTTATAACTCTCAAACCATTGCCTGTAGACAAAAAATAAATAGAACTAATTTTGTAGAGAATTTCATGCTCTATTAAAAAGCTTTAAGGTATTTTACGATAAAATTGATATTTTCGGCTACAGAGTCTTATAAATGCAGAAGTGTAAAAAAATCAAGTTAGTGTTGACATCAGCTTAGCATTTGATTTTAGGAAAAAATTGTACTTGAATTTTTTTCTTAGAAAAAGGTCCTCTATCACCACTTAAAATATTCGCGGTGATAACGGGGACAGCCTGTATATTACAAATATAAACCTTTTAACAATCTATTTGAAGCGTTGCAGTAGAATCCCGATTATCCGAGTAATGTGGACCGAAAAATTTCGAATAATGAAAAACTCGGATGGCAAGAAAGGTTTTGTAAATTTATTAATGAATTTTGCTATTAACTCTACCTTTCAAGTTAGACCTAATGAATATCGTACATATTGGCACACAATAAAACACTTTCAATTCTATTTACAATTTTTCGATAGTTCAACTCGGTAATGTGGAACCTCAGTTAAACAAACAGTAGGGACGCTACTCTAATTTCATTTTGATAGAAGATTATCGAATAATTTGCGTATTTTTAAATATGTTTGAACATGATTTGGTTTGTGTTATTAATCGTATGTGCAAATCGCACAAATACTCGTGCTCACGAAGACAAAATTAAAATAAGAAAGTTCATTGATTAATAAAGTCTAATTACAATATTGAGTTGATGTTGCGTTTTGATTAATACCCTGTTATAGTTTTTAAAATACTTGTTGGTAATTTAAAGTTAGACGATTTCCAAGAGTTCATATTCACAACGCACTATTAAAGAAGGTATTTGTTTTTCTAGTACTGAATTAGTTTCTTTGTGTTTGTTATGATATTATAGGTGTGGTCTTGTGTTAAGAAATTATAGCTTCGATAATTACCTATTTAAATAGATGCTCTTTGTTTTACAAATTATTTGTTATGTAACCTGAGCTCAAAATTTGGTAGAACGTTATTATTTTAACCTTTTGCTTTTACGTTTAAAAGTAATTAACTTTTAGCCGCTGGGCTATTTTAATGTGGGTGTTTTATTTCTGAATGACCCTGTTATGTTTTCGAAATTTTAGAAAAGTAGCTTTATGATCTTGTTATGATGATTTCCTTTCGTTAAAATGAAAGCTACCCTGTGTAGAAATTGTCTAAACTCGAAGAGCATAAAGTTTGATGTTTTAAATAATAATGTGTTGGCTTAAGTTTGAGTCAAAAATTGAAGTAAAGGGTAGTCGTCTGAACAGCCTGATGTCGCGATGTCACGAAGTCACGACGCTAGTGCCGCGATGTCGCGACATCGATATTGACAGTTCGGCATTTAACGTAAGCCTACCATACTTGGGTAATTCACACGGTGACATTTAATGTCGCGACATCAAATGTCACCGTGTGAACTACCCATTAATTGATGTCAAGTGTAAAAGTAGTAAGTAAAATGAAAACTTGGTGTTTTTGGACCACCCTGTACAATGTACATGGTGTAGATGGGAAAACCCAATGTGGAAAACATCGTGATAATGTAGTAATTAACAGTCCATTGTACTTACTGCTTTAAAATTACAACCTTTAATCATACATTTGTAATAAAATTAATTTTAGTTGTATTTTATTTATACTCAAAACCACAAATACGAATAAAACTTTTTTAATCGTTTTTTTGTACCTACGTCATATTTTGCAGTTAGACATTTAGATCGTTGCAGTGTGTGTATTTTGTTCATATGTGTATAGATATAGTAGTATGTGTTATTTTATTAATTAAAAACTTAAAACGCAAAAATACATAATTTATGCAAATGTAAACAACTTTTACTATAAATATGTTACAGGCTTTAAAACGCCATGTGTTTATAACTGTAAATTCATAACCAGACGCAAAAATTCATTTCATTTTTACATTGTTTATAGTGCAATGTTTTTAAATCCTATACCTATATCAGCTTGAAAAAATGTTACTGTTTTCAATTACAGCGAATTGTCGGTTTGTAAACAGTAAATAACGTATTCTTTTTATTGACTGTAGAATCGTTAACGTAATTGTTTGTATAAGATAAAATTGCTTATTAACAATTAGCTTATTTTAATTTATTATGCAGATGGATAATTATAAAATTTGGACAGCCCTATTTTAATGAATTGTTGCTATTTGAATGTGTCTTTATTTTTATAAAATGCGACTTGATAATCTGTTCTGTAATGCGACTTGATAATCTGTTCTGTATTTTATAGTTAAATATCTAAAGTACTTTATAAGTAGAAAAACATCAATTTTAATTATTTTAAAAAATGTCCAATTCGATAAGTTGAAAGTTGGGTGACGAAATACCATGATTTTGATATTTCATAAACCTAAGAAGATTGAGCGTGGTGCCGAAATGTGGCGTAAAGAGATTAAAAATAGTCAAAATGGTCAAGCTCAAGTGTCTGTTAAGTATTAATTTTGTTACTGTCGAGGTATAAGTATTTGCTTATTGTGCAATAATAGGAAGCACCCACCTGCATCTTAAAGCAAGACTATTTTAATTTACATAATTATGCGTTTCATTCCAAAGAACGTGCGTAGGTAAGCCTTTTTGTAATTACTGCATTTTAAATAGATCTACGGTGTATATTAAAAGCTTATTAAAAAAAATAAGTGAAATTTTAATCTAGTGCATTCTTATTTTCTAGCAAAGCATAGGGTCGCACAAAAATAACATTTTGATGTTCCTTACTAAATAATACTGTCAAAATTTGTAAGTTTATTAAGATTAATTATTGTCTCCGTCTTCATTAGTGTTTTTTTTTTGTGAGAAATACTCGCTATAAAGCAATCACTGCCCACGTCAGAGACGCATGCAGTTGTAAACAGACTTTCAGTGTGTGATATACGATTCTCATTTGCATTTTGTGCATTTGTTCTGCATAATTTCGATACTTATAATTAGTAATATTCTTTAAATACCAGCATGTTTAAGCCTGTTGTGGTGGCCTTGCACAAATAGCCTGACCATTAAATTTAATTAGGCATCAGTTCTGTTGAAAATTATCAGTGCGTAAAATTTGTATTGTTCAAAATGAAAATCGCATTCTCGCTCTGTAAATATGTAAAGTAAATACTTAATTTTTTTTTGCAAACTTTTGAATTTTTATGATCATACGAGTTGCGTATTTTTCATAAAATAGATTGTTTTGGGATGGTCTTTAAATTGTCTGAAAATAATATACAGGGTGTTCTATATAAAATAACTAGCTTGGTTGCCATAGCAAATAAACCGTAAAAAACAAAACAAAATCGAATATATACCATAAAGCGCAAAAAAGATAGAGATGCATCTTTTATAAAAAACATTTTCTTGTTAAATCAATGTTTTTAGAAGATAAAAGCGGTATTTCATAGTTTTTTATGTTAAAATTTACCTTTTTTTTATAAACTTTAAAGGTCTATAACTCGATAACCATCGAGTTTTGGACTATGGTTTATATAACATTTTTTGCTTAAATTGACTCAAGGAATATGCTCCTTAAGTTTGGCCGTTACGTATGGTCCGATCGGAAAAGAACCTAAAACTAATGTTTTAATATCGACCCTTTTAAACCGCACCGAATTTAAATCGAAGAATAAATAATTGTGCTTAACGGAAACATAACATCGGCAAAGCTCTGTTACAATGCATTTACCTGTTCAAAGTTGGTTTGATAACCATTTATTGTATCTGTTTTGAATTTGAATTGCGCGTTTATTTTGAAGCGGTGCAGGGAGGGAGTGACAAAGATCATCCCGCCGTTAATGTTACACTTACAGAATACAAATGAATTTACTTCCTGGACTTCACCACTATACGTTCGTCATATAAAGTCGTGTGCAGAACAACATCAACATTTTAAAGATATGTAATTTTCTGACATTGTACATAGATTTTTTTCGTTAAATAGTATATCGAGTTTGTTGGATATATCGCTAAATATATAATCGAGTTGGTGGTAATGTCTGGGACACTTCCAGCTTTTATGTGTCTCTCAGTCGTAAATATACAGTATTCACAAATTCACATACACATGTATGTAGTAATAATTAATAAGCTTCTTGGAACTTGATTGCAAGTTACATAAAAATTAATGTGTGACTTCAAAACAAGCAGAATTCCCGTAAGCGGTAATCCATATGTAGTGTTAATGAGGTCGGATATAAACCTGAATATGGTACTAAATCACTTCTATTGACTTGGAGTGGCTACCAGATTTGCATTAAAAAAAGTTAAGGTATAAAATACGTCTCGGTATGATCTCTTACGTTAATTGCTGATGCGAATAATGTGGCAGTAACTGTATTATTTGTGTGTTTGTATGATACATTAAAATTTTTACAACCAGTTTTTCACATTAGGTACTATAATATACTACTACCTGAATCCTGGTGCAAATTAAGTTGTTTAATTTTTTTAGTTATGTATATGTTACGGTCAATGTAAATAATTGGACATTACTTATAATGCCCGGGCAATTTAAAAAGTGCCCAATGGGATGTGACAAAATGATAAATTATATAGAAAATATTACATTGCCCGGGCATTATGAATAATGCTGGAAATCGAGTGGGCAATTTGAGAAAATTTTTATTCATATTTCTCTACATACAAAAATAAGAGGATATTATATTAAAACAAATTTTTAAATAACTGGCAAACAAATAAAGAAACAAACTGGTGGTGATAAAATAAGGGTAATTTATGCTTGTAAGAGACCGCGGCTGTCAGGTATTAACGCTATGTTCGCGTGTTTAAACGCTACGTTCACATGTAAGCGTTTGGGCGTAAAACTCATCATAAAGGTTTTTGCAACCCATTAAAAATTACAATTAAAAAAACTTTCACCGACCTTTAACCTTATCCTCGTTCGCTTGGTCAATAATAAAGGGCCAGGTTAAAGGTTGGTTAAGGTTTTCTGTTTTTTAAATGCTTAGGATAAATTAAATGTAGGCCATACATGTGTAATGGGTTACAACCTTCATAAATACTTTTACGCACAAACGCTTACAAGTGAACACAGCGTTCATATGACAGCCACGCCGGTCTCTTACAAGCATAAATTACCAAAATAAGTATAAAAAATACGTACGCCTAACTAAAAAAAAAACATATTAGGTATGTACTTACAAATACATATACACACAAAAAGTCAAATCCTACAGTTTCTATTTATTAGAGCAGCTTCCACTTGGGTGACATTTCGAGATACATAGCTAATTAAAGTGACCAGAGAAATAATAGCAGTATTTATAATGACCGGGCAATGTAATAAATTGTCCTAGATTGTCGTAGACAAATACAAAATTATTAAATTGCCTGATTTTATCGGTCATTATTTATAATGACCAAGCATTATGAAAACTACCCTGAATAATCAAATTGACCGTAACATATACAGCAGATACTTAAACCCAAATTGTCTTGTTTGTTTATGGTAATCCTATTTTACTGCTTATTGTTTATATTTTTTAATTTATATAAACTTTAAAATCGTATATTCCAACAACAAGTTAAAGCTTTTACGACATGCAGCCAGCAGTAAATCAGTTAATTTTTATGAACTACTTCTCTTTCTGTTTCAATGTTCTTATTCTGGTATAATACAGTGCATATTGTTTCATTATGCCTGACTAAAAGTTTCGCGAAAGTCCATGAAGTTTACCAATCCAATCGTTTGGTAAGAACAACAATATCATTGACAGATTTTTACTTTTGTTTTGTTTGATTTTTTTTTAAACAAAACAAAAAACTTAACAATATTCATCATTGCCATCAGATCAGTTCATATTGTGCTAGTTTCCAAACCACACGAAAACTGGGAAATTAATATTGACAAAAATTAAAAGGGGCAAGTCTCGATGGCATAGGACAGTGGTTCTTAACCTTTTAGTAGTTGCGGCCCCCTAAATATTCTATAATATTTTCGCGGCCCCCTAATTTGTAGTAACTATAATTGTTACGATTTATTTTAGGCGAAGCAAAGAAGATATCTCTTCGATGGTTCTAGCGCAATTACTTCCCGGACATTAACTCCCCTTTAATAACCTGGACAATAACCCCCTGTTTAAAAACCTTCCTGATAATTAACCCCCCGTTTAAAAAAGCATCACGAATGAAGTAACTTTTGTGTTATTATTATCTTTTGAAATTTTGTTTTCAAAGCCACAATTAGACGGACACAATACCTCCAACAAATAGGTACGTTTTGCGCACAATATAAATGTAAAAAAAAATCATAATCAGGGGACCCGCAAGCACTGTATGTCCTGAGCCATACAGATTGTGGGGCGTCCGTGATCGTAGTGCATAATAATAAAGTTAGTGAACGCAGTTTGTCAAATCATTGGCTTAATTAAATCAACAAGTGCTTGTAATTATGATACCTAGAGTTCCACTCCCGTCTATTTAAAATCGTGCATACTGTTTAATTAGTACGGTTTTAGCATATAAATTGTGCAATCGGAAATAACTTAACCTCATAAATATGTGCAGCTATTAGATGTTTAAGGAGATGTAGAATTATATCGTAATCCAAAAGCCTATAAGCATATAAGGCAACGAAATGAAGAAATATTAAGTATGAAAGGTTCTCGCTTCGTACGCTTGCCAACACCAGACGTAGAATCCGAATTGTAACAGAGAAGTTTGTGTGAGATTTAATTTTGTTGGATATAATTTGACACCAACTTCAAAAGCTATGCTCTTTGTATTTTAAAACGATTTTAGAATCAATTTTGGTTAATAGTACTTTCCGTACCTATTTAAAAACATATACATCGTAGTCGTTCAATTGTCCTTACATGTGTTCAAACAAATAACTACAACTTCAGTGTTCTCCCCAGGCCCTTTCTTCCGGGCGGGCCGCCCGGCTGTTTTTTCTAACCGCCCGGCTGATAAATTTCGTAATAAGTGCGTATATAAAATCTAATATCTAAAAAATCTTAGATATAAAACGTTAAAACTGATAGATGCCAAAATAAAATCACAGAACAAGTTAAAAAGGTAAATACAACCTAAAACTGATATCTTCGTTTAACTAGTACACGTACGAGAAGAGACAAAGACCGTAAAACAACGGAGACATCTAGAGTCGAGTCGGCACGAGTCGACTCGACATTGGTGTTATCGTTCGTGCTAAGTCGCATACCAAACAGCAGCAACAGTGATTATCACAAAATAGCGGACGGATTACTAGCTACTCTCCTGCCAAAATCGGGACGTTTGGTCATTTTTATATATTTGTACCCTCATTATAAAGTGCAGTGCTCATCATTGCGAATTGCTGCGACAATCAATAACAGTGAGGTGCAATTTTATCTAAAATCCGTATTTTAATGGTGTAGCAAAACAGTCAGAAATTTTAATTTTTTTTAACTCCAATCAAAAAAATTATGTCATATTTCCATTAAATCAATAAGTTTTAAACATATAAAGATACCACACTGTTAATTATTTATTTTATTTTATACTTTAGACATGAACAAAAACTTTAAAGTCAAATCAGACTAATTTATTTAGTTTTTTTAAAAAACAAGAAAGTGCTCAAAACAATGAAAAGCAATCTAAAACAACTTTGGTTTCAAACCAGGAAGTTGAAGAGGACGAAGGTTCTTTTAGCGAATAGTTTGTTTTTTATTTAGTTAAACAAAGTTTCTTTAAATTCTTAAAATTCCTCAAATTAAATTGTATTATATTATTGTTTAAAATGCGATATTTATTACAAATAAATAATTTTGTTTGGAACAAAATATTTGTGTAAATTTAAAAACTAATAATACAAAATTATATGTAATTATAAAATAATAAGACCGAAAATTCATTGGCGGGGAAGGAGGGGGGGTGCCCGGCAACCTTTGCGTCCGCCCGGCAAACAATAAATTCTGGGGAGAACACTGCGTACAACAAACGTCATTTAGTCAAAAAACCAGAAACTACGACGGAATTTAACGCAAAATGATTTTACGAATGTGAATGTTGTAATAAGCTCGAAATTGTTCATTTTTGAGCATTTGTTTTGTATCAATAGTTTGTATCCAGCATTGCGTATTGACACAAATCTATTGATTTCCCAAGACAATCTCTTTTGCCAAATACACCATTTACTATTTACAATAGCATCGTAGTAATTACGCAAAATTCCAACTAGAAAATAATCTTTGTACTGCAAGGGTGGAATGATATACATATTTTCGGTATGGTCACTAAGAAGTACCTTTTTTACAAATATTTTTATGTCGTTATATTGGCAACTCGTTCATATGAATTAACTGCAAACTTGAAATCGTTCTGTAAAATAGCTTGGTTTTGGCAAGCATTAACGTGTGCGATTCTGTGCCTTCTTAATTATGGATAGGAAAGAAATTCGAGCGGTTACCAAATTTTTTTATTTGGAGGGAAATTCCGCTAAGAGAATCAAATCCAGATTGGATGCTGTTCTTGGTGATTCATCACCTTCATTTTCCACGAGTGATGAACCAAGTTCAGAACGTTTAAAAACGACCAGAAATTGTGGATAAAAATCATGACAGACATAGTTTTAGCAGATCGCCGAATAAAGATGCGTGAAATTAAGGAAGCTGTGGGCATCTCTCATGAACGAGTAGTTCATATTTTATGTGATGAATTTTTTAAGAAAACTTTCTGCAAGATGGGTGCCGCATTTGCTCAATCCAGAACAAAAACGGATTCGAGCATAAACCTCGGTCGATAATTTGGATGTGTTTAAGAGGAATCCAATGTATTTTAAAAGACGATTTGTGACTATGGATGAGACATGGATTCACCACTACACACCGGAAACCAAAATACAATCTAAACTAAACAGTGGATTGGAAATGGTGAATCGGTTCCAGAGAAGGCAAAAACCATTCAATCGGCCGGCAAGGTGATGGCGTCAGTATTTTGGGATTTCAAAGGAATCTTGCTCATTGATTATCTTGAAAAAGGAAAAATCATTACTGACCAATATTACGCAACGCTCTTGGACAAGCAGTGCCGTTTCTGAGTACTTGGCCGCCCGCGTGCTAACGTACGTTTCGCCGCCCCGGTAAACAAAAAATATTGAAATAAAAAAACAAATAATTGTCGTTGCAAGTAGGATTATATTTAACAACATGTATACAGCGTCATTCAAAAAGTCTGCAACAAATGGGAAAAATTTTTATTATTGATTTCTCAAAATTGATGAAAGTTGGTGCATGGTCTAAAACTAATTTTAGGATAAAAAAAAGTTTAACAAAAAGTCATAGGACACTGGATTTTAAGGATTTTTGAAATATTTGCAAGGGCAAAGTGCCCTTATTTTATGAGATACAAAAACAATTTATAGGAAAAAGTTATTTAGAATCTCAAAATAGGCCTAGATTTAAATTTTGAAGATCAAATTCAAAATTTTATTTTTTAAGAAATTTTAACATTCAAAAAGTCTGCAACAAATGGAAAAGTTTTTCATTATTGATTTCTCAGAAAATTTTATTCCTAATTAAAGTTGGTGCATAGTCTAAAACTAATTTTAAGATAAAAACAAGTTTGATAAAAATTCATAGGACACTAGATTTTAGCGATTTTTGAAATATTTGCAAGAGTAAAGTGCCTTTATTGTAAGAGATACAAAAAAAAATAATTGTAGAATAAAGTTATTTAGAATTTTAAAATAAGGCTAGATGTAAATTTTGACGGTCAAATTCCAAAATTACAATTATTACAAAATTGTAAGCACTTTACTTTTGCGAATATTTCAAAAGTCGCTAAAATCTAGTGTCCTATGACTTTATTAAACTTTTTTTCATTTAAAATTAGTTTTGGACCATGCACTACCGTTTATCAAGAATATAATTTTTTGAGAAATCGATAATAAAAGCTTTTCCATTTGTTGCAGACTTTTGGATGTTAAAATTTCTTAAAAAATAAAAATTAGAATTTGACCTTCAAAATTTAAATCTAGCCTTATTTTGAGATTCTAAATAACTTTTTCCTATAATTTTTTTTTACATCTCCTAAAATAGGGGCACTTTACTCCTGCGAATATTTCAAAAATCGTTATAATTTAGTGTTCCATGACTTTATATTGAAAATTTTTTCATTGCTACTGTACGGTATACAACCGCCGATTGAGTACATAAATTTAATCGCAATCTTCACTTTCAAGTCGAAATTACGAGATAAGCAAACTGGAGAGTGATTTACGCGTTTTTGCAATTTTTTTTTAATAGTATGGGATTGAAATCTTTAATCCTTGATCATTTTTACATACTATTTTTCAAACTAATATTTTATTTTCAATTCTTGTGAAACATTAAAGACCGCAAGGGCGGCATTTGGCCGCCCTCTAAATCGGCCGCCCACGTGCGGGGCAAGCTTTCGCCCCCCGCCAGAAACGGCCCTGTGGACAAGCTGAAAGCCCCAATTCAGGAAAAACGTCCGGGAATGGTCAATAAAAAAGAGTTTTTTCACCAAGACAATGCACCCGTTCATTCGAGCGCTATCGTGAAGGAAAAATTGGCAGAATTGAGCTTCGATATCCTTCCGCATCCACCGTATACACCTGATTTGGCTCCTTCGGATTTCAATCTGTTTTCGAAACCCAAAACATTTCTGGCTGGAAAGAAATGTAGGTCGAATGAAGAGGTGATCGAGACTGCAAACGACTATTTTGGAAACATTGAAGAAAGTCACTTCCGGGAGGAAATCGAGAAATTGGAGAGACGTTGGACCAACTGCGTTAAACTTCAAGGGGATTATGTTAAAAAATAAAATATAACTTAAATCAATCTTCTTTTGTTTTCATTGTCATTCCGGAAATTTTTCAATCTACCTTCGTATTGTATAGAGATACATTAATGAACTTTCCATTTTGTTATAATTAAAATTCTGGAATTAGGAACTGTTAAAAGTTCCTTATTTTAAACAATAAAGATTTTAATCAGAGCATACCACACGTTAAACATCTGTTTTCGATTGTTTATAGAATAAGCTGATAGATAACTGATAAAATATAATTCTTGCATCCTGCACGACAGTCTTTGATTTCTCTTGCTATTCGAAATTTATTAATTTTAGTTGCAGGAACACATTTGTCTTAACTTACATCGTACTATAGTACTTCATTTTACCTTACAAATGAGCTTCGTCCTTTTAAAATAACAAATATTGGTTACATAGGCCATCAATTTCATTTGCGGTGATTACAGACCAACATGAATCAATGATATTGGGAGGCAGGAATAAATCATTTTTGATTTTTTCGAACTTTTTGATTTTTTATAAGATTTGTTTTACATGCTAAGCAGGTTGTTACGATATTGATAAATGTAACTTGAAAAAATCCTTATTAAAACTTTTTTCCCCTTGAACTTGATTAAAAGCAACTTATCCGATTATGTATAGTAGTTGATTTTTATGCATTTCATAAAGAAGCACGTTCTTCAACATTGCGTCTTTTCTAATCGATAGAGGAAGGCACAAGGTTTATTTATATTCCAAGCCCGTTGGGTGTTTTGACGCAAGGCAGCAAAATTTCTGCGAAAGTTTTATGTTGTTGGCTTGTTTTACAGCCAAAGTTCCGTTTTAATATTGCTAATAACCATTCCTAAGCGAAGCACGATTGTCAATAAAAACTTATTCACACAATCTCTCACTCTAAATCCCGACTTAAATTAGCATTCACACGCCCAATCTTGCCAATCCGGCCGTGGAACAAGCTTCTGTAATATTCTGCTTTGTGTTTTTGAACCGCATGCTCCGAAAACTTCCTTAATTCACATGTAATAAGAAGTAAGGATGATTGCTTAACGCACGTCTGTCAAACATAGCTGCAGGCCTCATCCGACCTCTGCACAAACCGGATTTGATAAACGCCACCGGTTTGCGATAATTATGCAATACTAGATTTTATTATTAAATCGATTACTTATCGCTGTACAAGCTAAGGTAAACAGTTGTTTCCCATGCTCGTATACAGGGTGTGATCAAAAGCACGCCGAATGTGATCACTCAGCCCGGTATATCGAACGCAGATCGAATTTGTGCGAAAAACATGTTCTACAATAATTGTCCCTTATCAATGAGACAAGTTTCAACTTGATGCCTTAGAGCAGGGGTGGGGAACCTTTTGACTTTGAAAGGCCGCATGTCACTTCATAGATTTTCCATAAGGCCGCGAACTTCTTTCTGTCTGAGTAAATATTTTTCACGCATAAAATCCACAAATAAAAGCTATAGTGCTGATTTATGGTACAATCTTCTGCAAAAAGACCGCATCGAACATCTAAAAAGGCCGCATGTGGCCTTAAGGCCGCAGGTTTTTCATCCCTGCCTTAAAGTTTACGATAAAAAGCACTCAATTTACCCCAGCCAATTGAAATCTAAAAATAATGTAAAGTTATTTTTTTCGGTTGGTTAGAAATTTTGCTATTTGCGAGAGACATTGACATCCGTTTTTCATTTAATATGCAGTTTTTTGTTTACACTAGGGATTGTAAATTTACCGACTTTTTGAATTACCGGTAATTCGGTAAAACTGTCAATCAAAACCGGTTTACCGGTAAATCATATCATTATATATATTTATATTATTTTGTTTCTTTTTAGATTTTTTACGGTCACTAACATTTTTAATGTAGTCTTCGGAGTTTATCCGCGTCTCCCCTATAGTGAGAGCTTGCCGAAACGTCGAGCTAATTTAAATATTACCCGGATAAACTCCGAAAACCATATTAAAAATAAATATATTTATATACATTTATTTATTATGGAACTGATTCAGATACTTGAAGCACAAACTATCCCAATCAGTTTCATACAATATAATAGTTAACAGCCATTAACGTAGGTATCTAATATATTTTTATGTAATATTAATATAACACAATATAAAATGACAATATAATATATAAAATAAAAATATTACAAAAAATATAATCCAGCATTACAAATAACACATGAAAATAAAATTATTCTGAACATAACATATAAAATGATATAACATAAAATATGTTGTCAAACTATTAACAATATTTTTTATTTTAAACTTTTCTTAAAAAATAACCACGTAGAAAATATAATTTATCTTAACTATCGTCTCCTAATTGCGACCTAATTTTTGTACAAAATAATCCAGCCGCGGAAAAAGCCTTTTCGGATTCTACTACACTTGTTGGTCGAGTAGTGAGTAAACAATCAAACAATCATATGCGATTTGTATGCTTTCCCCTTATTTTTTCTCTTTGAAAATACGTCAATTTTTTTTCGATAATTTGATTTAGATTTTTATCATGATAAGAAAGATATTGTAAAATTACCGGAATTACCGATAAAAAAACTGGCAAATTACCGGTTAAATTTGAAGAGCATTTTTTGCGATTTATTACAATCCCTAGTCGTGTAGTGAGTAAACAATCAAACAATCATATGCCATTTGTATGATTTTCCCTTTTTTTTCTCTTTGAAAATACGTCAATTTTTTTTCGATTATTTGATTTAGATTTTTATCATGATTAGAAAGATATTGTAAAATTACCGGAATTACCGGTAAAAAAATGGCAAATTGCCGGTAAAATTTGAAGAGCATTTTTTGCGATTTACAATCC
Source organism: Elmis aenea (assembly GCA_947652605.1). Lineage (NCBI taxonomy): Eukaryota > Metazoa > Arthropoda > Insecta > Coleoptera > Elmidae > Elmis > Elmis aenea. The sequence continues at coordinate 23,314,690 of OX393581.1, read as the reverse complement.
CTAGTTTACACGTCGTACACATGTTCGAGAACTCGTTATATGAAATACATCATGCCGAGCGTCGAGTTACATATTCAGCAGGGGAACAACTTAAACTTTAAGAAAGAACACTTGAAACATATTAAAAAAGTCCATAGTACTTGACAAACACGAAAACAGGAGCAAATGGCATTCGATCCTTTGCTGGTTTTTCTTTTTTCATTAACTTAAAGTCGTTCTATCGAATTTATAAAAACATTTTTTCGTATTTACGTCAAGGCGTCACGATTCGATTTTAGTTGTTCAATTTAAGTTGATTAAGTAAAATCGACTGAAATTTTCGTTTATATGTTTCAACGTAAATCGAATCAACACAACAAATAAAAATGGCGTCTAATGCAGTTATTCGTGCGGATATAGCAACAATTTGTTAATTTCTCAAAAGAGAAAAAAATTGTAATTAAATGTAACAAAAAGCGAAGAAAACGGCGTTTCTGGGTCAGAAAGTGGATTTTACGACGAAACAAATTAGGAGTTTCAGAAACACTCCTAAGAGAACTTGCTCTGGAGGATAGACATGGATAGGAATTATTTGAGAACTTTGAATGTGAAGAACTTCTCTCTAAAATAGTCTCTCTAAAATAGAATCTAAAATTTCGCAACAAAATGCGATTCATTTCCATTTCTTTCACAATATTTTTTAAAGCATTTTTACGAGCATCCTTTTTTTAATTAAGTTGCTTATTTATGTTTCCAAAGGCAGTCATCCTTTTGATCCAATCCTAGAAAATGTTATCATAACACTTTCTTACCACTTCATTTTAATTATTAACCAGTGCGGTACCAGGCTTGCCACAATTGAAAAGTCAAAAAACCGAACAGTCGGAGCAAAAAAAAAGGTACCTAAACCAATTTTTTTAATAACGGTAAATACATATTCTGATATAGGTACTAAATAAAATTTAAAAAAAAAACGATGTTGTACATTAAATAAACTTAGAAAAAACGTATTTCTTACAAGAATTTACTTAACTATCCTAGAAGAATATGTTTGATCCTCTTATGCCCCTCTTAAGAGGTTTTTATTTTAATATTATACCTATACGTAAACCCGTAAACGTAAATTTAAAAATTAAGTTCTGGGCACCATTTTTTGAGATTTACTTCGTAATGAAAAGCCGGACAATTATATGTCTGGCTTGGGTGTAAAGTAGGACGCCGTTTTCATATTCGAAAAAGAGGACTTATCCCTCCTCCCCAAAGCAGGACATGTAGCAACCCTATGCACCACTCAACAAACACGCATGCATTTTGAATCATTCAAGTCGGCTATCAATCGTTCACACGGTTCAAACACGATTCAACTTGACTGAAAAACAGTAATGACTTAATACTTGAACGATAAAGATTGAATTGATCAAACTATTTGTTAATCAAGAAAAATTGACATATATGTTCACACAATAGTTATCATTCGATTTTACTTGATTAATTAAAGTTGAACAACTGAAATCGAACACTTTGATCCATATAAACCAAAGTTTTTGATTTTTGCTAATAACTTTTTTACTTACCATCAGAATTTTATGATTTTTAGCCGAAACTTTGACGTAAGCATGGGCTTATTATTTAGACATCAAAGTGTCTACATGTTTAATGTATAAAATTTAAATCTTATTCCGCAACGTTTGGTATTGTTGGTTTTATCTTAAAGGATGTTTATGATAGACTTGAGTAAATCGTACCAATAAAAACTATAATACTTAAGTAAGTATGCAAGATATATCTTATGTACCTATACCTATAGGTATGTATGATTTGATCTACATATGTTTATTGCACAAGTGTGTCGCTTTTGCAATCGTTACTGTTATTTTTTAGTTGGAAAACAAACAGTTACGTTTAAAAAAACCGTTGCACGTGTTAGTCATAATTATTGCTATAATCGGTTTCAACTGTATGTATATTATGTACTTAAATCGACTAAGTCGCATTATAAAATGTTGATTAAGATGGCATTTAAATACTTTTAATAAATAGCCACAAATCGGGCTTAAAAAAATCATTTGTTGGCGGTTTGACGCATATTCACATACACCTGACATTATATTATCTTACGTACGTAAATCTCACGAAGCCAACATTTTTTGATATCAAATTGTCGCTGTATATGTATAAAAGCGTAGTAGGTAAATGTATTAAAATTCCAAGGTATTTTATATGAATACAACTACTACACCTTTTCATATTTTTTAAATAAAAATCACTTTTTTTTTCGGAGGATTTTTTTTTCAAAGTATAGTACTAGTTTTCTCGTTTCTTTATCAGTTGCAATCTTATTAACCGATAAAGAGACAACATATTGGTATTACATTTCAACAAGAAATCTTTTGAAAAAAAAAAGGTTAAAGATTGTTAATGAAGGTTATTTATATTAACAAATTAATCGTTTTCAATAATCAAGCAACTTTTCATCATTCGTCCAAAAATAAGGAACCTGCCCCATTATTCCGTAACTTTTAAACACCAGCGTAAACACCACGCGTTAGTGGTGACTTCCCAATTCGGGTAGTTGATATTCCGTTTCTTCTGAGGACCAAGGATGAACCCTAACCGTAAATGCTAGACGTAATTCGCGTGAAACCGGCTCGACAGCCGCGTTTAAGGCTAAAACCCTGTCATTTCGACTTGTTTACTCAATACTCAATAACATTTAATGATTGGGGGTGAAATGTTATATTTAAGTAAATTTTTGGAGTGTTGTATTTGTGTTGAATTAAAAAAGAAACTATTTTTAACAATAATTAAGTGTGTTGGATATAAGTAAATTTAGGAACGAAGCGACGAAATAGCGCTTTGGTAAGTACAGTAAATCTTTTATTTTACAAATTGATATTAATTTTGTTACATTTTTAAATCCGTAATATTATATTGTGTTCATTCAACAAGTAAATAAATACCTCATGTAAACTAGTAATGTATATTATTCGCATGACAGTATATTGGTATTTTTACATTCTTTCAGAATGATGGCCCATCTAACACATATTTTATGGTGGAACGAAGAAAAGAATAAACGCAACATTAAGAAATATGCAAACGTAACTTGCGAGATGCACAAAATTATATCAAAATTAAGTTTTGTCATATCTTTGTGTATTATTCGCCAATTTTAATTTCACAGTCCAGCTTAATATATAAATAACATGGTATATTTGTTTGTAACGTACATAGTGCAATAAATAAATGAAATCAACTAAACAAAATAGAATTACTTTACCACATCACTGGCCAAATTTAAAAAATACCCACCCAAAGTGCTGACGACCATTGAAACAAAATTAATTCAGTAAACAAACTATAAAATAAGAAAACTTAACAAAATCGTTGTGTAATATAAAAATAGGAACTAAACGCATCAAAACTTAAAAAAAAAACTACCATAAATTTTTTAATGTAAGACAGAGTGTACAAAGTTACATGGCGGTAATTTTTAAACAAATACGCGTTAAGCATATTTCAGTTGTGAACGTGCGCAGTAGGATTTTCTGTACTAACTTTCCTAAAATAGTAGATACAGGTTTTAACTTGGGTAAACCCGCCGTGAGTTACCACCGGTGGGTTAGAGCATCGCTTTTCGTAGAAGTGGGTCATATTAACAAGGTAGTAATGAACTTGCATTTCCGTTAAATCCAAAGTTACAGAATCCAGCTGCTGGTATAGTTCCATTAAGGCGTATATAAAATGTGTGTGTTGTTGAATTGTCTCTAAGAAATTAAAATGACACTTAGGCCATTCAACCTGGTAATAATAATTCCCTGTCTCTTTCAGGATGACAGCATATCATGTTAATCTTTTTTACTATTTACCATAACGAGTTTTCTTTTAGATCTGCCAATTTGCCAATACACTTCGTATTTTCTTTGAGTTGCCAGTTTTGTATTAAAAAACACGCCTGAAACCAAAAGCAGAACATACATTTCTATTTCAAGCGGTAGTTTTTTCATTTTTAATCTAAAATCTGTTGTATGGAACTAAGAATCAATACATACTCGAAATTAAAAAAATAATTGTAGTACGTTCCAAACGGTTACAAAAAACGATATTATATTTATGAATATCGGAAGTGTTACTTTTGTTAAAAATATTTAATGAACAATAAACCCGTAACGTTGACTTAATTTTCGGTTTGCTAGTCAGTTAAGCAAAATCAAACAAAAACGTTTTCTCTGCTTCAGAAATTTTTTACCTTTTGAGGTTTTTCTGTGACTTCCATATCTGATGTATTCCCTTCCATGTTAAAAAAAAAACAGTACCTAATTGTAGTTTTTTTTTTGCTTTTGCTCATTCATCTGTTAAGTTTATGGCGTGGAGTTGAGCGTTTTTCTACCTTTTTTTAACTTTGTGCTTCTTTCAGTCGAAGAATCAAAGTACATGGTGGCCTATTTTCGAAGACTACACAGAGTATCTCGGTTGTTATCAGAGATACAAAAAAACTAAGTACGTAGACTCGATTTCTTTTCTTGAGAGGAATTTATTGCCGTAAACAGGTTTTTGATATCTTTTTTAATTTTTGAAATATAGCCAAAACCCGATTTTTGGCAATTTTTAAAAATGTTAAATATCTCGCTTAAACGAAAACATAGGGAAAAACTTTAAAGACACTTTTGACATGGTTTTTTGTCTTTAATACTATAGCTATATTCAACTCTTTTTACTCATTTAAATATCGATATATTACACCCAACTTTCTTATTTTAAATGGCAACCTTAAGCAAATTATATATTTTTGAAAAGCGCAAAAGTAGGCTTTCGATTTATGTCAAAGCCAACTATGGTTGCCATTTAAAATAAGAAAGTTGGGTGTAATATATCGATATTTATGCGTAAAAAAAATTGAATGTCGCTATCTTATTAAGGACAAAAAACCATGCCAAAAGTGTCTTTAAAGTTTTTCTCTATCTTTTCGTTTAAGCGAGATATTTATCATTTTTGACTATATTTCGAAAATTAAAAAAGATATCAAAAATCTGTTTACGGCAATGAATTCCTCTCAATAAAAGAAATCGAGACTACTTACTTATTTTTTTTCTATCTCTGATAATAACCGAGATACCCTGTATGGGCATCGAAAAAAGGCCACCCTGTACAATTAATAATATTTTAATTGAATAGGTTTATGCTTTCCTATATGCTGTTAAGTGTAAAATTTTCATCTGCGCTGCCATTCTTTGTACCAATTCATTTAATTTACTTCCCTTGCATAACATAGAGCGAGTCAACGGTGGATATATGTAAAAAAGAATATAAAAGTAGGTTTTTCTTCATGCAAAAACTCAAAATGTCTTTTGAGGTTTTTCACTATTCTCTACCCGTTCTAGAGTAAATCCGTGTTCAATAAATCCTTTATCGTGGAAGAATTACCTCAAGCCTCTAATCGTGTTAAAACGAAGCTCTAGAGTTCTCACCCGCCTGGTTCGAAAGAGTCAGTGCCCTATTTGTTTAAAAATAAATATTGAAAATCTATTAAAATATGTTGCATATTTGTATCTTTTTTGCTGATGCTGATGATTGTTAGTCGTCGGACTGTCGAACCTGCACGTAGCAAGTTTCGTATGCATGGTATGTGGATTAAAAAAATTATTGGTAATATTCATTTCCTGAGTAAAACTTTTCCCGATTGAAGTGCTCGAAGCGGTAATTATCTGCAAATTGCGTTTATTTGCCTTTATAGTACCGCTTTAATTAGTTACTGATTGATATTACCACTTTGGGACTAATAAACGCATATTATTATGATTATGTAAGTGTGTGATATGTTATAATTATTTTATCGCCTATAAAGAATTAGGAAAGATCAGTTGAATATGGGTTCATAAGCATTTGTTAAGGAGATAATAGTTCTCCAAATAAGGTGCACAAACATATAGTTAGCTTATCATTTTTTGAAGGGACGCTACCATACATATACTGCGAATAATTTAATCAACATTTATGAATCATTGACACGTTAAGTTTTTTTTTTTTAATGCACAGTTTTGTTGATTTATTACGAAAAGGTTATGACATAAACTGCCATAGTTGACTGTGACATTTTTGAATATCTTAATTTTTATGATTTGAAACAATGACTGTTATAGTTTGTTGTTTTTTTTTAATTGCAAAAGTAACAGATGGGCGCGTACCATGTTTACTACTTACAGAATCTTATAAACATGCCACAAAATATATTCCCAAGCAAGTTGAAGTATATATGCTGTATATTGTTTGGGTTTAGCGTGTGAGTTGGATTCTGATCTGACACATTTTTAGTTTTATGTGTAGTTGTAAATAAGATCTAAAAAAAAACGCCTTATACGTCCCAGATTACATTTCCAGCATTTGGATCTCGCTTATTATAAGAGATACAGGTTTTTTAAATTAGATGAATTATTCCTTAGTATGAGAGGAGCCACAATCAATTTTTAGAAGTAAAAAATTCCTCGTACTTCAGATGTTATAGCAAAAAATATGAAAATGTCGAATTTTTTTTCTTTCATAACTTTTTTGTCTTAATCGTTAGAACAATTTTACTTGTATTTTCTTAAGGTACTTTTTAATGGAGAATGTAACTGTTATTTTAGATTTTTTTAAACACCTACCATTTTCGACATATTACCCCTAGTTTCATATTTTTTTATGGGCCGCAAAGTTGGCTAAGGAATAGTTAAATGTGCTTTTTTTTCTCGTTTAAATGAGATATTACTTGCTATATCTATTTTTATAAATAATTCACAAAATGAAAAAAAATCGTATTTTACCCATCACTTACCAAAGCTAACTATGAAAATAAAAACAAAAAACAACTAATTAAATGTCAAATAACAGTTACCACTTGTCTGCGATATCATTTATTAGAATTTAATATTATTGTTGTGTAATCTGATGGTCTTTGGAGCAAATTTGTTATCATATAAGTATGGGCACATTTACAACTAATTAAAAATTTTAAATGTTGAAATGCTACATTCTTTGCAATAGAAACTGTGTAAAATAGATAATTCTAATTAATTATTGATTTGTTTTGGATTTTTGGTTGGTTTCTCGAAGAAACCATATTCTTTTAAATTTATTTCCAAATTTCTATAATTACGCACCCTTCGTTGCCTTTTCTCGAGATATAGCTCTAAGTATATTCGTTCAGCTTCTATACAGTTTTAAAGGTAAAGTATGTAGCATCTCAACATTTCAAATTTTTCACTATTTTTAAATGTAGCCACTAGCCATCATTATAACAATTACTACAAAGACTATCGAATTACACAACAATAATATGAAATTTTAATAAATGATACCGCAGACAAATAGTAACTGTCATTTGACATTTTATTAGTTGTTTTTGGTTTTTATTTTCATAGATAGCTTGATAAGTGATGGGTAGAATCTTAGATCATATAAATTACATGGATAACACAACACCATAGGAATATAGTTAAGACAATGTTGCCGACATGTACAACGTGCCTTTTTAAACCTATCTCTTTCTATATTATGTGGGACCAATATACGCTATCTTTGTTTTGGCCCCGGGCCCGCTGTCATCGTAGCGCAACCGTGATAATAACTGTGACGTACTTCCTACCTAGCCTATTCTAGCGAGTGACATTTAGAATTTTTTGTTATTAAATTCGTCATTTAATTGAATCAATTGATTCTAATAAGCGGTGTGTACTGTACTTCAATAAAACTTACTAAGTCTGATCTAATGTTATTGTATCCTCCCATATTTAACACGGAAACATCCGAGTACATTGCATCTACCAGTAGTTCAAATAACGCTTTAGTTCAAATTTCGCGCGTAACCATAGTAATGCACACGATTTAACTCGGTGGGCCCGGAAAGCGAGATAGAAATATACTTTCATATGTGTTAGAAGGAGATGCAGTATAATTGTACGTCTGGGATATGTGTACAACATAGTTGCATTGTGGTAGTGTCATCCATGTAGTTTATATGATCTAAGGGTAGAATACGTTTTTTTTTCATTTTGTGACTTATTTATAAAAATAGGTATAGCAAGTAATATCTCATTTAAACGAGAAAAAAAGCACATTTAACTATTCCATAGCCAACTTCGGGGCCCATAAGAGAAAATTAAATTAGGAGTGATATCTCGAAAATGGCAGGTGTTAAAAAAAAATCTAAGATGACAGTTACATTCTCCATTAAAAGGTACCTCAAGAAGGTTTTAATGATTAAGACAAAAAAGTTATGAGAGAAAAAAGAAATTTAAAATTTTCATATTTTTTGCTATAACAACTAAAGTAGGTACGAGGAATTTTGTACTTTTAAAAATTGATTGTGGCTCCTCTCATACTAAGGAATAATTCATCTAATTTAAACAAACCTGTATCTATTATAATAGGCGAGATCTCCATGCTGGAAATGTAATCTGGGACACCCTGTATAGTCATTGGCGTAGTTAGCCCCGAGGTCCAGGGGGGGCTGCAGCCCCAGGTGACTGAGGCTGTGAGCTAAAAAAAAGCTCCTCTTTTTTTAATCCAGCCGCGTACTAACAAATTTATGGTTTTTTAGGCCAGGGGGGCCTAAAAAAATATTGTTTTACAAAACACAAACAATAAATGTTCGTAAATTGTTTAATTTAGGGAATAGAACTTTAAACGAAATGGTTTTTGTGTCGAGTACGATTATGTAGGGCTACTTGGGACAGTTTCAACATTTAGAACCGTGTAGGTCAGGGGGGGCTAATGAGGGTTCAGCGGGGGCTTAGCCCCCCTGGTCCCCCCATAACTACGCCAATGTGTATAGTACGTCTAATAAATCAAACCATTTAATAATTTTTTCGGAACTACAGAGATAAATACAAAATAGTAAACACCTGCTTAACTGTCTTACGCTTAGGGTTTTTCGGATCCGGGTACCCGGATTCGGATTCGCCGAATCCTACAGCAAATATTCGGATTCGACATTCGGTCTAAGATTCGACGAATCTCGGATTAGGTCTCATTAATGCTACCACAACTTCAGAGAAAATACTTAATTTTGCAACAAATATTACGAAACGATTGTTTGACGGAGAAGACAAAAATGAAGAAACAGAGCATTCAACAGAGGGTGATTGCGGGATATTGCAGATGACGTTCAGTTGTTAACGATGGAAGAAGAGCTTAATCATATATTGGAAACGGTAAAATGCCTTATATTACCAAAGTCTCAAGAAAAATTTGCCTACTTAAAAAAAATGCATTATTTTCAAATGCCAAAATTAGAACGAACTATTTAGAAAAAGTATATCGAGCAATCATAAAAATTAAACCAAGGTCAACCAATTCAGAGAGAACTTCTCTGAAGCTGAAGCAAAAAAATAACCTTGATTTTTATCTTGATTTTGCATTTTTTTAGGTTATTTCGCTTATTTTTGAAAATAGACATACAAAATATTATATCATTGTAAAGAGAAAAAAATAATCTTTAAATCAGTCATCACCTACTACGATTGCCATTTAAAAAAAAGTTGTTTTGTCAAATATCTCGCACGGTATTTCATAAAAAAAAAATCTGACTGTTGCCATCTTATAGCAAACCAAATCTACAAAACTTTTTTCCTTTGGCGTTTTTGTGTATTCGCAACAATAGCCGAGATATTTAAGTTTAAAAATTTTGATCAATTTCGGTTTTTTCGTTATATTACGCAAGCCATGGAATTTTTAAACAAAACAAGATCTGGTTTAAAATACACCCCTAAATAGCTAACTTTTGTCCCATTTGATCAACCTTGTATTTTCATTATTTACGGAGATAGCAATAGTGTCCCATGGAAAAGTGAAACACCCTGTATACTAATATACTTGTTATTTTACTTCATACTTTAACAATGAAATACAGTGCCATTTTAACTGATTGAAGGCCGTTTGAATTATTAATATAAACATGAATTAACTTAACACCGTGTTAGTAAAACCCATTGATGCGCTACTGACAAAACTGACAACCGCTGACAAATATTGTAAATCGCCTGTAATTTTAAATTTGCGCGAACTTTAAACACCATACAATAATGTTTATGGCACTACAATTCATTTAATTTTAGAACTGGATTCGGATCCGGATTCGGATTCGTAAAATAATCGTGGATTCGATTCGGATTCGTCGAATCCAAAAAGACCGAATCTTCCCAAACCCTACTTACGCTGTGTTTTTAAAAACTGGTTTATAAATTTAAAAATTAATAATTTCAGGGCCAATGTGTTTTAAAAACATGATTATTAGAAAAAGATTTAAATTTTATTAAAATCAAGAAGTGGACCTTATTCAAAGATGGTGGACTATTTTGCCAAAAATTTAATAAATGGAAAAGTTGTAAGGAAAACAAAAAATCATGTTTTATTGAAACACACTGTATGTTGTATCTGACGCGTTAAACGATCTGTATCAATAAGTTCTGTGGCTCAACTTTTTTTTTAGATGTAAACTAAATTGCCGTGAAACAAAAAAGGTGATAACACGTTGAGAAGGATATTGCTAATGTATTCATTTCGTTAATTGCTTAAAAACAAATTGCGTAATAGCTTTTAAAACTAATTTACCTGTAACAAAATGTTTACCCGTCATTTGGAAGTTCTCACGTTTTGAATAGTGATTATAAAGAATCCGTATACGGGATGACCTTCAGTAAATTGCTGATTTCATATCTTGATTAATGAAAAGTATTTAATAGTTATCGTGAAAAACTACAAATCAAATCGTCTATTGTTTAAAATATTTTATTTATAGCCATAACTGTGATTTTACAATTAAAATAATGTAGGTAGGGAACCTTAATCATAAATTTATGGTATTAGTTTAAAATTGTAATTGTAGTTGATTTCAGAATTTCGAATTTAATTATTTAATTTTGAATAAAAGCTTTTAATTTGTTAAATCTCAAATGGTGTAACCACGCCCCTTTTTTTCCTATCTGGATGTTATGTTCCCATGAGCTAAATACTTGATGATCACGTGGAACATCTGGGAAGTAAGATGGATGTGGCAAGAGTTACAACCCATATCATGAATCTTCTTCTTTAAAATCTTTTTCATTTTGTGGTCTTAAGCTGTTTTTTTTCGGTATAACATTTTAAGCAATTGTATACATTATTTGAGGTTCTAAACCCTAGTCGATTACTGTTGAAGTAAACTGCAGTCAGCTCGATCATCTGTAGCAAGCAAGCTTCAAAAGTAAAACGACAAAGACGTAGGATATCGTTTTGTTTGCGCTTAGTGACAAAAGAGGGGTTAGATGAGTGTTTCTCAAACTTTTTACTTTTAGGACCATTTTCTAAAATTAAAAGCTTACAGAAGACCTAATGAATTTTTTTGTGGACAATTTATTTTTTGAACAGCCTGGCAATTAAACTTGAATGATTTTTGAACTTTATGAAAAGGTTCGGGGACCCCCTTCAAACGGAGTCAGGAACCCCAAGGGTCTATGGACCACACTTTTGGAAAAACTGGGTTAAATAAACCTTAAACGTTTTAATAGTTATGCATGGTGACAAATGCTTCAGCATTGACGGGCACTATATCGACAAATGAAGTGTTGCTAAGCACAGATAATAATTGTTTTATGTTTTTCGAAAACAAAATACAAACACTAAAAGATAAACTTATTTTTGGACTGCCACTCGTATGATGTTCTCTAAGCTAGAAAGCATAGCATCTTGGTAAAACCCTCGAAAATCGTGGGTGATATTAGATGAAAGTGATTATGTAGCACTTAACCGCAATTGGTAGTTATATTTAGTTGAACACGTGGATTAAGCGATTATGAAACGAGTAAGCAGTTGTTTTGTAATATCGCCTGTCATTGTAAACGTGTGTGCATGTAGGTAACACGAGCTATAATCCATGCCGAGCCTCGGCCTGTCCTCTCCAAGACGTTCACCCGTAAATGTCGCTGCTCATAATAAACAAACAATTCGAGCCATGGAGCTAGGTCAGTGGTAAAAAGATGATAGCACTTGTTTCTTTCTGATAAAACTGGTTTTCTTCGCATCTGTATTGTCGTTTGTTTTGCCCTCTGTATATTTTATTCAGTGGTTTTGATGAGTTAAGAAATCTTTCATTTTTATGAAAGTGTTGATAGAGTTGTGTTTGCTAGTATAATCTCATAAGGTGTGACCAAGGTTGATGTATTCATGATCAATTTAAGTACTGTACGATCTAATTCACAGCACACCACGTTAAGTATAAAACAAAAAGAATATAATTTTTGCATCAAATTAAATTGGTTATCAAATTAACTATAATGTGATGAACGCACGAATGTCTGATGTTAAAAGAAAAATGTACTGTGGCGTTATACAGGGTGTCCCAATTATACACCGCCAAAAAGTAGGTGCATATTCCTGAGTGAAAATGATGACCATTTGTCAAATATTTTGTTATCCAAAAATGCTTTCTTTCAAAGTTAGAGACCTCCAAAGTTGCAAGAAAAAAAATCGAATACGTCCTAGCCGTTTAAGCTAGAGCTATCAAACTTGGCCGAAATGTTTAGGTGTTTCCCATTGACTTTGTGGGATTATTAGAAAGAAAACACGTAATTGGAAGTATGATTTATAGTCAGGTCATCCGCTTACCATCTTCAGAATTTTTTTAAAGCATGACATTAGCCAACTAAGTTTAGTAAAAAAAATATTTGAGGTGTATAGACAGAGTTTGTCGATGCATCTTAAGCGCTAATTTTCTCGAAAACGGCTACGTCTACAGCAAAAAACAAAGAGGGACGATTTTTTTCCTCTTAAGTCGTACTTTCTTATGGACAAATGACATTTTCAATTTTATTCCAGAGTAAAAAATTCTGAAGATGGTAAGCGGATGACCCGAATTATTATATTTTGTATTTAAAAATGCCATAGCATTCATAAAATTATGTATCTCATCAGTTCCAAAGCTATTTCTGAAGTTTGAAATTCTTCAGATAACCACCCCTTATCATTTTTTTAAGGAGCTAACGAACAAATTTAACAAAAAATTGTAAAATTGCATATAAATAAGTTATGTAAATTTTTAAAAACGCCGCATCTTTTTAACGTAACGTCGTAGAGCTAAACGGATGCCTATTGCGGGTAAAGCATTTAACGGACTACAACTTCGGTAAATATGTTGTTCAATTAAAGTAAATATATCATAAAAATGTTTATAATAGTGAAAAAGATGGAAAAAAAAACGTTAAAATGCAAAACGATGCAAATCCATCTTAACACAATAAAATTAACATGCAACCACAAAATTACTTCAATAAGTGTTCAAAATGACCTCCATCATTTTCAGTTCATAATCGCACTCTCTTTAAAAGCATTTTTAAATACAAAACATTATTTCTCGGATTTTTTTACACTCTGTTTTCACCATTAACTTTTTCTCGAAAAAAAAGATCGAGGATGCGCGGTCCGTTTTTCGATACATCTTATAGTTACCGAGATTCCCTATTAAAACATCGAAATTAGCCCACCCTGTACTTCTTTTAATGTATCAATTATTGTCATAAAGTCTTGTTAATGTTTTTGCCAAAAGCCTATTTAAAATTTTGAGGGCCCAATAAGATACTGAAGTCAGTAATACTTATTTTTATTGCTTAAGATAATTAATAACACTATTAGTGGTCAAATCTTTTTATTATTAGCAAACAAACATATTTTGCTTATACGTATTGTCGTAGGTACTTATAAATTTTTGTTATTACACACTCTTATAATAAGAAGCGGTAATCTATTAAAGTTAATTGTTTTTATAAATGTTTAGTAAACTTCTTGACTCTAAGTAAATGACTGAAAATATCTTAATGAGAAATATTTGCAATTAAAAGTAAATGTATATTATACACGATTGCATTGTGTTTCAAGTGGGTTTATTATTATCATTATAATAAAATTCTCATGTAAGCTATAAAATAAGGAATTTAAGCTATTTTTAATAATAATTGTTTGTAAAACATTTTTCATGGGAGTTGTTTTTATTAACAATATTTCGTTTTAAGATATATATTTTTTAAATCTGTGTCGTATAGTTTTTCAAAGTTTTCTCAACAAGTTATTTTAAGTCCAGGATGGCAATTTCTTTTTTATTCTATTTTGTTCTGCGTTTTTGTAAAAGTTGTTGTCTAAAGTCACTTTTAACCAATAGCTTTGTTAAAATTGAAATGCCTGTACCAATTTGTTATTCGGCGTTACTCAAAACTTTGAAGTTTGCTTCAAAAAAATAATCTGTTTAAAGTAAAAACATTTGTACATCGGGGATCGAAGCTAAAAATTGCCGTCCGTGTTCACTTGTAACTCGGTAAAAAAAAGTAATTTACCTGATAAATTAACCGCCTACATTGAACGGATCGCCCTAAATGCTGACCATATTTTAATTTTTCAAAACAATTTTTTCTCGATCATAAATTGTTATTGGGGCCTTTACCACGTACTAAGAAACAGGTTTCAGTTTTTCTTAGAATACAATTTAGGAACGATTTATAAATCTTGGTTCGAAATTAAAGATAGAACAGAGAATGTAAAAATCTAATTAATTTTTGTTTCTTATAAATTTATATTAACAGCTGTAATTGGTGTAAAAAGGCTTCCATAATTTAACTCTGAAAGCAGTTATGCAAGATTTCGTTAACTTTAAGGTTTCAAATTCGTCATTTTAAGTAAATTTAAAAAATCTTATTTCCATTATCTAAATTTATGAGATTTAAGAACAAATGATACTCGATACTCGCAAAGTGTCTTGGTATGTGTTATCGATAAGTGTTTTATTCTGTTTATTAATAACGTTGACCTATTCGTTGGTAGTTATTGTTTCACGATTTGATGCATCTTAGGTATGAAATTGCTAGGTTTTATTGAACGCTACTAAATTTAGAAAACAATGGTAGCCGCATAGAAAGTGCCAAATAAAATTTTATTAATCGATAAAATCGAGTTCCTTCATATTAAATTGAAATAAAATATAGGTACTTCTGATAATAGCTAGTTTTATTACAAAAAAAACATGGTTATCGTGATAAGTTGAAACATTAAATAAATTCGATATAGCAGTTGCAAATAAATTACGCCAAATTTGATTCTATGTTTGCATGACTTTGTTTCTGTTATTAAATCTAAATTGATTTGGAACACTATCTCCGACTTGAATCTAGAATACGGAATATATTATTGTTAGCGTAACTACAAACTTTAAAGTTTATTTAATCGTGGTTAAATCAGCATGTAAAAAGAAACAATAATGCCTAAATCCTAAAAACGTGAAAACAAGTACTGTAATGTGTGAGGTATAATACTTTTTATGGTGACGATTTGTATAATATGCAACCACCGTATTTTTACTTTAAAAACATAAGGTGTTAACTAACACTACGTGATTTTGTTTATAACCCAAATTAATTTCGTTTGATTATTCTCGGTATTTTCGTCATTGTAATTAACGCGATAAAGATTGAAATGAGATCGTAATTTTTAATATCCATTGTGTTTGTAAATTTTCTATGTTTTGTAAAGTTCAATATATAATTAAACAGTTTTTGTTTATTTGTTAACTTATATATAATGATAAAAACATCTATTAAAATTTGACTATATCAATCGATAATATTTTCTTTATCAAGTCAACTGGGTATTAAGGTAAGTGTCTAGTTGCACTGTCGTACTGCCTGCAAAGAGACACACTTATTTTTGACATTAAAACACTGTTTATTGGTTTTTATCTAAATATGGAATTTTTATTTCAAGAACATGCATCTTGTTTTGGAAGAGCTGATGGTAATGCTACTTAGGCAGTTAAGAATTAATTGTAAAAAGTATCCGATCGACTCGTTTCATGTGCCAAAAACGTTTCATTTTATTGATCGAAAGCTTCCGGCAAGGTTCATTCAAATCGTATTTCCAATGAAAACATTTACTTTACCAACATAATTGTGTCAAAAATTAATGATATACAGTGTGATTGAAATTTGAGTTTACGCATGGGAATCTCGTTTATTATAATAGCTAGAGTATAGGTTTAAATTTGGCAAAGTTGCTAAATTTGGTGCTTATGAATAATCCAAAGAAAAATTGGAAATATCTCAAACGGTATTCGAGAAAGTTAGGAAAAACCGGAAAATACGATTTTTGAAAATCGTCTATAACTCCTTTGGAATAGGTATGTAATATTTCAAATGTGTTAAAACATTGCCAAAGCAACTTTTTAAGCCGAATCGGATGGTGGTCACAAATTTTTCCTAGATCGATGCGTTTTTGTTTTATGACAACCAACTTTATTTTTTTTTATCAGCGCAATTTTTGCTAGTTACATAATCAAATAGCATTTATTTTTCTGAATCCATTGATGTATCACACATGGTATTTTACTTCTTCTTTCATTGTCAAATTTACAAAAATACGTTTTAAACAATAACCACTATAAATCAGGTTGGCCGGTCATTGTAGTTACCATGACAACCAATTAACAAACTGAAAGTTTTGAAAGCCTATTACTTGTCAGATTAATAAATTTGTAAAAATGAACTTTAATAACGAAGAAAAACGCGATATGCTGCGAATTTTTTATTCATTGTAGGAATTCTATATTGTCAAGTCAACGACATGCACACATATTTTTGTACGTTGGACAGATACTTGTGGAAATATGGGGCTTTTGCCAAACCTAGAAGATAATATGGCAGAAAGGTTTCAGATAAAAGTAAAAAAAAAACATTTTTATTACAAACAGTTCCGGAAAAACACTAGTTTTTTACGTTAAACAGAAATTTGTTTAAAGCATGTGATAAGATAAAGTATAACAAAACTTAAAAGAACGGTATAAAAAATTCGCAGCATATCGCTTTTTTCTTTGTTATTGAAGTTCATTTTTACAAATTTATTAATCTGACAAGTAATGGGCTTTCAAAACTTTTAGTTTGTTAATTGGTTGTCATGGAAACAACATAAACTACAATGACCGGCCAACCTGATATACAGGGTGAGTCACGACGGACGCGTCGGAGTTTTATGGCCAAACGGTTTATATTTTCTAATTTCTGTCGCTGTTAGATTATGTAAGTCAATAAGGGCTACATTTTAAAAATATTTTTAAATATACAGGGTGCTCCAAAAAAGAGTGGCATATCAAAGTTATACTTTTTCTTATGGAACACCCTGTATATTTTTACATTTTTGGATTTCTCTTTAAATTTACTTCAAAAAATGTATAAGGTTATATGGGTCTAAAGTCAACCGTTTTCGTGAAAATTGCATTTTCATGAAAATACAGTATTTTCAAAAATTTTCAACATTTAAAAACTTTGAGAAGTCTGAAGAAATTCGCTTGGAGATAAGATTGACAATAGATTATGTAACACTTTTTACCACCTACATTTTTAAAATATTATACAGGGCGTTTTTTACGCTTGGTCAAACTTGTGAAACTTTAAACATCGATAACTCATTTTTTTTAAATACAACACCCTATATTTTTTTATATCGTCTTATAGAAAATTTAATTCTCTTTCGAAAACATTAAGGCTGTTTTTCACCTAAAATTGATATTTTCCGAGATATCGCGATTTTATTGTTAATTATTAGGGCAAAGTAATATTTTCAAGTAGGCTATGAAGGTAGAAGCGGTAATTTGAAACAATTGAAAGAAAAAACAAGAAACTTATAATTTTGTCGTGTTCCTACACATTTTTGACATTTTTTTAATAAGAAAGTTGTAGTTTTACCAATTTTACGTTTAAATAGAGGTTTCTCATCAGGGCCACAATATTTTTCATATAATTGAGTTTGATCGTTTGCCAAGTCCTAAAAACCGATTGATAATGTATTAGGTACGCGAACGGAACGCTGATTTAAAAAAAAAGTAATACTGACTTGTCTAATTTTACATTTAAAAAAAAAACATGGTTGGTACTGTTTTCGGTAGAGTGTCGTAGTGTCGTATCGTAAACAGACAAAAATTGGTTTATAGGATTTAGTAATTATCTTATAACACTGGTCTAATAAATAAATGCATAAATAATTTTAAAAACTCTCTATTTAAACGTAAGTATGGTAAAACTACAACTTTCCTATAAACATATGTCAAAAGTGTGTAGGCAAACGATAAAATTATAAGTTTCTGTTTTTTTTTTCAATTGTTTCAAATTACCGCTGTCTACCTTCATAGCCTACTTGAAAATATTACTTTGCCCTAATAATTAACAATAAAATCGCGATATCTCGGAAAATATCAATTTTAGGTGAAAAACAGCCTTAATATTTTCGAAAGAGAATTAAATTTTCTATAAGACGGTATAAAAAAATATAGGGTGTTGTATTTAAAAAAAATGAGTTATCGATGTTTAAAGTTTCACAAGTTTGACCAAGCGTAAAAAACGCCCTGTATAATATTTTAAAAATGTAGGTCGTGCAAAGTGTTACATAATCTATTGTCAATCTTATCTCCAAGCGAATTTCTCCAGACTTGTCAAAGTGTTCAAATGTTGAAAATTTTTGAAAATACTGTATTTTCATGAAAATGCAATTTTCACGAAAACGGTTGACTTTAGACCCATATAACCTTATACATTTTTTGAAGTAAATTTAAAGAGGAATCCAAAAATGTAAAAATATACAGGGTGTTCCATAAGAAAAAGTATAACTTTGATATGCCACTCTTTTTTGGAGCACCCTGTATGTTTGAAAATATTTTTAAAATGTAGCCCTTATTGACTTACATAATCTAACAGCGACAAAAGTTCGAAAATATATACCGTTTGGCCATAAAACTCCGACGCGTCCGTCGTGACTCACCCTGTATAGTTGTTATTGTTAAAAACGTATTTTTTCAAATTTGACAATGAAAGAAGAGGTAAAATACCATGTGTGATTCATCAATGAATTCAGAAAAATAAATGCTATTCGATTATGTAACTAGCGAAAATTGCCCCCATAAGAAAAAACAAAGTTGGTTGTCATAAAACAAAAACGAATCGAATAGTGTAAAATTAGTGATTACCATCCGATTCGGCTTAAAAAGTTGCTTGGGCAATGTTTTTACACATTTGAAATGTTTCATACTCCAAAGGAATTATAGACGATTTTCAAAAATCGTATTTTTCGGTTTTTCCTAATTTTCTCCGATACCGTTTAAGATATTTCCAATTTCTCTTCGGATTGTTAATGAGCACCAAATTTAACCTCTTTGCCAAATGAAACCTATACTCTAGCTATTATAATAAGCGAGATCCCTATGCTTAAACTCGAATTTCAATCACCCTGTATTTGACTTAATGGAAACCTACGTAACGAAAAGTTACAATTAGATAATGTTTCGTATCTTTGTAAGAAACCGTCAGAGCTTACACGTTTTATAAGACTTTTCTATTTAATTTCTATTTCTGAATCTATACCTAAATTCACGAAACACTTTTTACAGGTTCCATGTACTCGTCTCGTAGTGCTTAGTTTTACCTATTAGCTGAATTTCGCATTTTTTAAATTACAAATATCGGGTTCGTTTTTCAAAAATTCACCAGTGTCCTTGCAGAGGATCATGCTTGGTCACACAAACCATCAAGTTGATAAGTAAAGTAATTCGAAAAGTACTAGTACTTCTAGATGATTAAAGCTAAACTTTTTTTCAAGTAATAGTCAACGTTAAGTCGTATTTGGTATGTCTTAATTTATACTGTAGCAGTAGTATGTAACTTTTTAAAGCCAAATATAGAACTTTGCCCTGGAATTCAGAAGTATTTATGTTCGTGTATATGTAACTACTGCAGTAAAATCGATATCGGTAGAGTCGCTTGCGAAATAATTTACTTCTATCCCGTGCGTTTGACGTTTTAAGGTACACGTATTAGATGTTTTATTTCTGTGACTGGTTTTGTTCACGATCGAAAGACCTACACTAATTGAGTTTCTTCTAATTTATGTCATATTCGTTTGTGATGGATGTCTGTATCGTACCTATGTTGAAAGGAATTCTAGTCGGAGTCCTGTTGACCTATTTATAAAGCACGTTGCTGTGTTTACAAGATTTAGAGAACTATCCAAGGTGGTATGTACCTACTTATGCTAACACTAAACTAAAATAATTGGTAGTTAAGGATATAAATATGCCTAAGCCTAACATGCACAAAAGCTGAAAAGTATGGTGATATGCGAGGTTTGCAGCTATTTGGCAATCGCGTTAGAGCGAAACCGTGTTGTAAACGAACCGTGTTATAGAAATATAACAGTTTCACCGTTGTTGCTTGTTGGCAAAGAAAATCGCAACATGTTTTTTAATTTGCGCAGAAGGCACGTTTTACGGAAACGTTTAACATAACACAGCATATAAACGGCGGTTTAAAAAACACGAGGCAACACTTTCCGATTGTTCCTTTTTTTGTTGCTATTTACTACTCACTAAAGTTTACTGCTGGGTCGCCTTTTTAAATTAATTCACGTCACATATCCGCGATCCGCTAACCGTTCGGAATAATTAATATGTGGAGGTAGGCAGACAGGTTGCTGCATGTATTCTGTTCATGGCACACAACTTATTCCACAATAATACTAGATTGGTGCGAATAACAATTGAATTATGCAAGTGGACTGAGTGGCAAGTAAATTAATATTAATAAAACTGCCAATATTCTAATTAATGGTTTTATACAAATACAAACGTAACTTTATTCAATATTAAGAAACTTTATCAACTTTATCAACAGGAGTGTTATGCTCCTTTGAAAGGATCTTTTTTCCTTTTGAAAGTCGTACTCCAAATTTCCTCTTTATTTACAAAGCGTAAACCAAATATATAATCCACCTAATGTAACAATTAGATAGTAACAAAAAAATCAATTCAGTAATGAAGAGAAGTACGACATTTAAGAATATTTTGCATGTCTTAAAAGAGAAATAAAATGATAGGAGAAAAAATAGTTGATGATGTAGGGTGGGTGGAAATTTTAAGGGAGATCACATTTCTCTTAAAAAAAACACGTTTGTAAATAGAAATTGGTTTGTGCCTTCTTACCACTAATAGGTACTCTACTTAAAAAAAGTTTAACGGGTTGGAAAATTAGGTACTGGAATAATGAGAAATCGAAATTTCATGTTAAAACTTTTTCAGCGGTGTTGATAGTAAAATAGTAGGATTTTAATTGCAGTAATGTTGTTGAGTTGTTGGAGTAAAATCAAAATCTCGCTAAAAAATTTCATAGTACATTATTCAAGTTATTAAAGCCCGCGTGACACGGTATAAATTTCTGTATAGAAATCAATACAGAATATCTTGTATTGTTTTTCTTGTACAGATTTCAGAATTCCATTCGTTTGAAACTGTGTGACACTGATACAATTTTATGTACAAGTTACTGCCCATGCACATGCGCGTAAACGGTATGAACACAGATATGCACTCCCTCTTAAAACAAGATATTTATCCCTTGTAATAGCCATTTTAAACAATAACAACATCCTGCTTCGGATTACCAAGAATTAACTGTTAACAGGAATTTCTATTGCTTATATTTCCTTCTGCTGCAGACTTTCAAAATCAGCTGTCAGTCGCCATTATTCACGAACTGAATGCGCATCTGAAGCACGCACTTTCTGTATCAAAACTTGCATGGAAATAGGACAAGTAGTATAGTATTTTCTGTACAAGAAACTACATGGAACGCTTGTACATGCAAGAAACTATACAGAATTTTGTACGAGAAACCTGTATGACACGATATAAGATTTTCTGTATAATATTTAGTACAGATTTCTATACAGAAATTTATACCGTGTCACACGGGCTTAACACCAATTTAATGATGGGAAACTGAAAACATTTACAGTAAAAAAAAGATCATAATGACTTATTTTTTATCCTGACCACAATTCACGTAGTGGAGAACCATGCTGCATAAAACAGTCTCCTACGTGCTTGAACTTAAAAATTGTAAATACAGTAAGAACAAATTAAAAGAATATTATTTACTTAAAAAGGGAGTATCTATGAAAGTTTGGTACGCTGTATTGCGGTATAGATTGATAATCGCGGCGAATCTAAAGACCTCTACTCACTATCCAACTTGTCGGAGCCGACCGTCGGGAACTCCGTGTTGGGTGTTGTCTACACACATCCCGACCAGTCCAACCAACACAGCATAAACGTCATAACTTTTTTAATTATTTTGGCTCTGATGCCATTTTGTGGATAACAAATTTATAAATAGCGTTAAATTTTCGGTTTATTAATCCTTATCTAGAGGAATGTGGTGTCGCGGTTGGCTTATTGGATCGTCTGGCCACCCGACCGTTCCAACTTGTCCAATTGTCGGGTTGGTCGGGTGACAGACTACATATTATACAATTTATCGGAATGGTCGGTCGGTTGTACCGACAAATTGGTAGGTGAGTAGAGGCCTTTCTTTAAACCACTTCGTCTTTTTTGGAATTTCAGACTAGCACTGAAACTAAGCTGCTCTTTATTAGACCCTTCTTTTTCAAAATTCATTCTGGGTACATGACTTTTAATGCGACAGGTGTTCCGCAAATAGATCAGCTTTTTGCCCAAGAACTAGGTGGGGTAGAGTATTTACGAATTGGTGGTGATATCTTTGGTTTTTTCATGTAGTGAATATTGTTTTGTTGTGGTCTCGAATGTGTGTAAAGTGTAAAAATGTTCTAACCGCTAGATTATAACTACAATTTGAAATAACATGTTGTACTTGAATCGCAAAAGGTAAATAAAATAAGCTATCAGGCTCCTCAAATTTTCTGTATCAAATGTGCAGTGTAGTATTTGCTAAATGGTACCCGGAAACCCATGTCGTTTCCCATTGCTGTGGTTTCTCAAGAACAAAAGTATTATTTGACAAATTGTTAGTTTTATTTATCTACGATATCTGAATTTCCTTAAAATGTTAACGTAGCGTACGATATGCATCGCGCTCTTTTGCGATTAGATCCAACAATACATCTTAATCAATGATGCCAGTACAGTAACAATAAAGAACATACTTATATAGAACATCAACGATCCTAAGTTTTGGGACCTAGTAGTGAAATTGTGATGTCATGTGTCTGTGTTATAGGAAATATTTAATTGTTATGATTTGTGATTGCCTTAAAATGTATAAGCGCGTGAGATTTTATCCTGATTTGTCTTTTTTTCAGTTTTGCTGAGTGAAGAAATAGAAAATGACGATCTACAATTCAAAACGCTCAAAATCACAGACTTCGGACTGGCACGGGAAGTTTACAAAACGACTCGGATGTCACAGGCAGGCACATACGCCTGGATGGCGCCCGAGGTCATCAAAAACTCCACCTTCTCCAAAGCAAGCGACGTTTGGAGCTACGGAGTACTTCTTTGGGAGCTACTGACGGGTGAAACTCCGTATAAGGGAATCGACACCCTGGCCGTTGCATATGGAGTCGCGGTCAACAAACTCACCTTGCCTATTCCGAGCACGTGCCCGCAACCTTGGCGTAAACTTATGGAAGGTGAGTGATGGCCTCTTTACTGACGTTATTTAATCTTTGTCAAGTACTTGTATCATGTAATTAGCAGTCGCTATCTCTACCACTAAACTTTTCGCCAGTGAAAATTTTGTCTTGAAACGCGTTACACCCGATACTGTCGTTACTACAAACTTCTTTTTCAATTTACCAATTTTTTATTGGCCTTACATCACAGGGTAATCAACAGTACATATCAAGATGCGACTTGGTTTTGAACGAGTTCAAAGGATGAAGTTAGTTTCGACGGGAAAACTTCCTCGATGTGAACCAAATTTTTGCGCGTTATCTTGTAGATTCAAATAATAGATGCCCAAAGAAATCGTGCAACTCGGTTCACGGTTCGTTAAACGGTGCTGATTTTGTTTTCGGTTCGGTTTGGTTCGACGCAATCCGACTTTGAAGCGGTTTCGTAAACCGATTCCCAAGTTTCGGCCTGACAATCGGATTTAAGTTGAAAAAAATTCTCCAAGCGCGAATTTTAGCCAAGCAAATTACTGTTAACACTTCGCGTTGCTTGAATTTTAAATTGCTCTTGGATATTTGAAAAGAGCAAAAGTTTTAGAAACATTAAGCAAAACTGAATAAAATAATGTACCTACTGCTGAGCAGCCAATTTAAGATTAATTTTCAAATAGTTTAATCAAGAAAACTATTTATACTTGCTAATGTTTGTCAACATTGAACGTAAAAAAATGGCATAGGTGTCAACAAAAAAAAATTATGGGGTAGAGCAGGTAGTTAATTATGGTTGGTTAAACGTTTATTGTGGGCGAGTTTGGCGCCGTGGAAGGACAAATTAGAACTAGAAACAGGTATTGTAAACTGTTTGGAGGTGAAGCTATGGTACCGCTTACTTTTGCAGTATTTCACGTGCACGTCTTAACAGATACTTAATTATGACACAATCATTCATTAGGTTGTTTCAAAACATGTTTACAAAAATATCAATCAACTTGTTCCCAAATCGAACAATGCTACAGTGAAAAGTATTATTTATTGTTGTATATTGGGTTATTTTTATAATCGTGCATTGGAGATTAGTAAAGTTTTCATCTCCTAGGGCCATTTTTTAGATATGGTGCACTTATATAGTTGACATAAACTGGACCACTTAATTGGAGCGCTATAAGAGATAGAGATTCAGTTTAAAGCAAAAGTTAAATATAATGCGGCTCAGTTCTTGGCCATTTTCCTAAGTTTTGGAAAATTCATTGTTAGCTTGATAAAAGAAAACTATGAAGTTTAGCGACTTTTTATTTTATCAACTCTTATCTAATCTAATAAAAATCTAAATTTATATGAATCGTGAAAATTTACGTGTTCAGCTTAACATTAGTTTTGACGCCAATGTTCTAATAAAAATTTAACCGCTTTTAAGAAAAAGTATCTGCTATAAATTATTATTATACTATAACGTTTTATTTACGAGGTAATACAGAATTGCTGTTAATTGTAACTTTCTAAATTAAATGTTACCTTTTTTTTCTTTCTTTTTCATTTGTTGTATCATAAGTCACATTTACGTTCGCATGTGATATTGGTAAGACACAGTAACGATTGTTTAATCTTGCGCTTTGGAGCCTCTCTAGAGATGAATATTTTACTTTTTTACCAATAAATCATACTTTTATACATCTTTTTTGGTGAGCTATTTCGTTTTCATTTTTTTTTTTTAAATTTAAAAGTAACTAAAAAAGTACATATTTTTGTTGGCTTATGTAAATCATATGTTCGTCACAATATTAATACTTTTCAAATTCTATCGTAGGAACTTATTATTCATATTACTGACTTACTGCATATTGTAAAATTGCGTAAAAATAAGGCAAATGTTTTTGTAAACTTCAACTAACGGTATATTTTTAGAATGCTTGTCCAAAAGCTGCAAATATCAACCAAAATATGGCCATCTTATACTTTTCGGTGTCTAGGAATGTTTTTCTAATTCTTGATTATGTTTCTCCGCCATGTTTTATGTGGTACTTATCTCCAAGTAACTTCTCATTCTTTTAGTCTCTGCTTCGTTTAATTTTCCATCCCATTTTTGAATACCTACTGTGTAACACGCGTAAGAAAATCATGAAGTATAGTAAATTAATTAGTTTCACATTCTGCTTTGTTTTGTTTCTTTGAAATTTGTTTGTAAAGTAAAAATTCTCAATACAACGACTGTAGTTTTGGAATCATCTTAAACTGTATTACTCTTAACGTTATGTACCTCTTATTTTGCCCACACTAAACTAGTTATTTAAGTTTCTGCCTGCGGAGTGATAGTTTTGATAACATCTTATTTATATGTGGTTAGTTGGGTATTTCCAGCTGGTACGTTTCATTTACCTTATTATTATTGTATAGCTGTTCTATTCTGTATTGTTTGTTGTTCTTTTGTAAGTTTTTTTTTGGATGTATCAAACGTTGTGCATAGTAATGAGCTCATTTCTTATACAAGCCGATGTGCATACCTCTTATGTAACACTTAAGAATGAGGTTTTTAAACATATATATATTTTTAAATACGGTTTTAGTGAGTAGGTAAAGTTGAATGTTTTTTGTTATTAAAATGTCGCAGTTCATAATACAGGGTGTCCCCGTTATCACTGCAAATATTTTAAGAGATGATAGAGGACCTTTTTCTAAGAAAAAATTTCAAGTAAAATTTTTTTCTAAAATCAAATGCTAAGCAAATATCAACACTTACTTGATTTTTTTACACTTCTGCATTTAAAAGACTCTGTCGCCTAAAATATCAATTTTATCGTAAAATACCTTACAGCTTTTAAATAGAAAATGAAATTCTCTACAAAATTGATTGTAATCATTTTTTGTCTACAGGCAATGGTTTAAAAGTTATAAAGCAGTTTGTACAAAAAAATGTGAAAAATTTAAAAACTTTAATTGCTTCTTTGACTTTGCAACCGCTGTATCTTTAAAACGAAAGGTTGTACAAAAAAACCGACGGCCCATTCTGGATAGCAAATTTTATGGGCTACAACTTTGGTCAAGTGAAATTTTCGGAAAATCAAACCTATTTTCCGGAAAAGCTGAAAATATGGAACAGAGTGTAAAAAAGAACAAATTCCGAGAAATAATGTTTTGTATTTAAAAATGCTTTTAAAGAGAGTGCGATTATGAACTGAAAATTGATGAAGATAATTTTGTACACTTATTGAAGTAATTTTGTGGTTACATGTTAATTTTATTGCGTCAAGATGGATTTGCATTGTTTTGCATTTTATTGTTTTTTTTTTCACCTTTTTCACTATTATAAACATTTCTATGGATATTTTGTTTTATTGAACAACAAATTTACCGAAGTTGTAGTTCATTAAATGCCTTATCCGCAATAGGTATCCGTTTTTCTCTACGACGTTTCGTTAA
This sequence comes from Elmis aenea, assembly GCA_947652605.1. Taxonomy (NCBI): domain Eukaryota; kingdom Metazoa; phylum Arthropoda; class Insecta; order Coleoptera; family Elmidae; genus Elmis; species Elmis aenea. Next base: position 23,287,840 of record OX393581.1, on the reverse strand, counting down.
AAATTTGCATAACTTATTTATATCCAATTTTACAATTTTTTGTTAAATTTGTTCGTTATTAGCTCCTTAAAAAATGATAAGGGGTGGTTTTCTAAAGAATTTCAAACTTCATAAAAAGCTTTGAAACTGATGATATACATAATTTTATGGATGGTACCGATGCTATGGCATTTTTAAATACAAAATATCATTATTCCTCGGATTTTATTTTTTTTTCTCGAAAACGATAAAATGCAAAACAATGCAAATCCATCTTGACGCAATAAAATTAACATGTAACCACAAAATTATTTCAATAAGTGTACAAAATTATCCTCATCAATTTTCAGTTCATAATCGCACTCTCTTTAAAAGCATTTTTAAATACAAAACATTATTTCTCGGAATTTGCTTTTTTTACACTCTGTTCCATATTTTCAGCTTTTCCGGAAAATAGGTTTGATTTTCCGAAAATTTCACTTGACCAAAGTGTTAGCCCATAAACTTGTTATCCGGAATGGGCTGTCGGTTTTTTTATACAACCTTTCATTTTAAAGATACAGCGGTTGCAAAGTCTAAAGAAACAATTAAAGTTTTTAAATTTTTCAAATTTTTTTGTACAAACTGCCTTATAACTTTCAAACATTGCCTGTAGACAAAAAATGATTATAATCAATTTTGTAGACTTATGCTCTATTAAAAAGCTGTGAGGCATTTTACGATAAAATTAATATTTTCGGCGACAGAGCCTTTTAAATGCAGACGTGTAAAAAAATCAAGTAAGTGTTGATATCTGCTTAGCATTTGATTTTAGAAAAAAATTGTACTTGAAATTTTTTCATAGAAAAAGGTCCTCTATCACCACTTAAAATATTTGCGGTGATAACGGGGACACCCTTATGTCCAACTATAAATGGGTTTCAATAATTGAGAAAAAAAGTCAAAAACGAAACCCCTGCAAAAGCGCTATGATTTGAGAAGTTGTGTAACTAATTCTATGCGACTTGCATAGGCGTTTAACATAGGGGAAACCGTTTTTACAAGGACCTCGTTTTTCGCGTTTTTCTCCAGAACCGTTTAAGATCTTTCAAAAACTTTACACCATTTTACTTGCAAAAGATGCACGCATTGGTAAATTGAGGAATTTCGATTTTATCTCTGACGGTTTCATGGCCAACGTGATCGCAAAAATTACCTTTATTATTCAACTTCTCACTCTTTCTCCTATATTTCCGAAGGAAATGGCCAGTGGCACGTATAGCTCTGCAAAACATTTAATTTTGATGTTCTTGATGCAATAAACACAGCCTTGATCAGATTCTAGCGACAACATATCGTGACCCTCCCTTGTTAGTGAGTTGTTGGAGAAAAATGAAAATCACACGTGAAAATTCATGATTTTAAAATATGTGGGTTAACTAAAAAGGGAAACTTATTTTATCAAAAATTTGTTTTGTTTTAACTTGTTTTTGGTACCTTTGTTATGAGTTGTTGGGACAAAATGAAAATCTTGATAATTTTTTTTTTGCCTGTTATTTTGATAAGTGTAGGTTTTATAATGGGCAAAGCTTATTTTAATAAGGAATGTATAATTATTTATTTTAACACTTGGTTTTTCTGGAAAGACAACTTTTTCTATGTGGGGTGCCTCTGTAATTCTTTTAAATAAAAAATTAAAAAAACTTGTCACAATTTAGATATACCATAGCAATCCTTTAGCAACATACTACTCTTTTTTTATAGAAAATTAGGTACAAATATATTAATTTTTACCTGACTACGCAAACAACAACATGTTTGTTATAGTCTTGCACTACATTTGTGACAATAATTTCAATGTATTAACTGTTTTAGACTGCTGGGAATCGGACCCACACCGAAGACCATCATTTGAAGATATTTTAGAAGCACTTGATGACATAGTACACTCATCTTTTACACAAACTCCCCATGAAAGTTTCCATACCATGCAAGACGATTGGCGACAAGAAATCGAAGAGGTTTTACTAGAACTTCGCAGAAAAGAAAAGGTAAGTTTAGCTCTAATAATAAAATAATTGCTAATGTCACGCCTTTAAAAAAATGCGAATTTTTTTGTCTTGCTGCTTAAATCCAGGCTTGTAAGTCATTTGAAGAGGTAATTTATATTTTAAATTGTAATAATTTACAACTAAGTGAATTTGTATGTGTTATTTAGGAACTGCGCTGTAGAGAAGAGGATCTCAATAGAGTACAATTGCAACAACGCATGCATGAGGAACAATTAAGACAAAGGGAACAAGAATTACAAGCACGAGAAATAGACTTATTAGAACGAGAATTGCATCTTATGATTAAGCAGCAGACTCCTACTCCAAATAAACGAAAAGGTATGTGCAGATTTATGAAATACTCCTAATAATTATTAGTAATGTTTAGTTTTTTATGTATTTTCACATAAAAGGCGAAAAAATTAAATAACTTCCAAACCAAACCAATTTTTTTGGGCTATAATATAAATTATTAATATGCACTTATAAGAATGTTGAAACTTATGATATTTTTTAAAGAAATGCTCTGTACAGAATTATTTTCGTAGTTGTGTAAAATAGCCTTTAACCGTAAAACCTTTATCTGAGGTACAAAAAAACTAATGTATTAATTTTACAATAAGCATTCAATACATTTTTCGATGTATTTAATATTAATTTTTTAAATAAAAATTAATATACTATAAAAGCATGAATTCGTTTTACAGAACATACCAAATAGTTTTGATAGTAATCATGATTTAAATTTTTCAGGAAAATTTAAACGATCGAGATTAAAACTACTAAAAAAGGAACCAGGATCAAATATCAGCTTTCCTTCAGATTTCCGACACACAATAACAGTTCAGCACACGATCGATAACAAATCACTAAGCGGTGTAATTTCACCCAACAGCCCACCTGGTTCACCTGCAATACCACGTCTGCGTGCCATCGCTCGTAAGTTTTAGTTTTCGTACTTTGACAATGACATTTTAGAGGATTTGGCATGTTTTTATTTTTGTGAAAGTGGCATGAAATATTTCGACATTTTACAGTCCAGTTTTTAGTACAGTAAGCTTTCACATGTTTTACTGTTGTTATTTTTGTTCACTTCACAAGTACACAGATGAATAGTGTAAGAAACATGTGATGATATGAAGCTTTCTTGTTGACTGATAACTTTTGTTTTTGCATAACTTGATATGCAATTGTTTTATTTATTTTTTGTTTTACTCTGAAACACAACATAAATATCTAAAAATTAATATGGAAACAATGGAAAGTGAGATAATTATTGATCGTCCATCTGTAACACTATAAATAAAAATTTTATTAAATAGCCCTAATAAGCCTCATTGGTAAAAGTATGCATAAAATGGCATAAAAGTATTATCGAAAATTTAATATATTCGAAAAAAAAGTTATTTGACTTGTTTTAAATGGCTTAGGTATACTTTTTAGTCATAAAGTTATTTTAAAAAAATTGTCTGGTATATTTTTATCCTATTGTATGGATATGATTTTTTCCGTATTTAATAATATATATCTGGAATCTGGCGAATCCCATGTTTTATTTTGTCATTTTACTCACTTACACAGCTTTGATAAAATTTACCTTTACAAAAAAAGCAGATGGACAATTAAATAATACAAATTATTTACAAAACATTGTTGAAAAATTGGCAGCATCACGATACAATACCGTTAATAAATGCATTTAATAAAAAATTCAGGTTATTTAACCGAGAGCATTTAGGGCACATACAGATTATTCTCTTACAGTGCCAGCAGATGGAGTTAAAGGGAAGACATGGGGGCCTAGTACATGTCATCAACGTGAACGGGGACAAATCCCTTTGTTGCGTCCGGCCCCACGACCAGGCGGTATCTGGTCTAAAAGTGCTCCGAACCTGGACAAACCTAGGACTGTGCTTTGCAGACCTACACACGATATAGGTAACACTTCACCCACAACTCCTGAAAGTAAAAATATTGGTGATAAAGGTGATAACATACATACAACGCTACAACTATTCAAAAAAGTAACCGCTTTTGCTCTTCCTGAATTTAAATCGTTTCGAAGCTCTTGTCGTAATAATAGTTTACCTATCAGTAACGCTTCTCTAACTCCCATTTCTTGTTTGGCGGGTCATAACCGCCTGAGTCGGTCTATTGGGAATATTAGCGAGTCACATTATGATACTGTGTTTAGCACTGAAAGTTTCGTTATAGCCCGTGGTGTTAGTAATAACAATTGTGTCAGTTTTGGCAGAGACTACATTAACTTAAGTGATATTGATGATGATACAGAAAAGTTGTTGAAAGATTAACAAAAAAAGACTTAAAAATATTTTTGTATTACAAGTTCTGAAGCAATAATTTTTATTAAGGTATTTCTGAGGAAAATCTGCCCAACGTGATTTGTAAGTGAAAGTAATCAATTCCAAAAACAACATTAGATTATGCGTTTTTTTGTTTTGTTTTAAGTTTTAAGCACAGTAGCATGTTGTATTTCTTTTAATTTTTTACATGTTTTAATTTTTCAGCTTGTGCGATTTTATTTCTTTTGTAGTTTGGTTTTATTATTATTAATTATTATAATTATATGTAGTTAGGTTTTAATGCTATGATTAATTTTATATTACACCTTTTGAACACATTCTTAATGTTTCAATGTGATTTTTTTAAATGTATGTTGATGTGTTCAAGTTGTGTAATTTTTGCTATGGTGGTGGTTTTATTATATGTATACTGATTATAAATAAATATCATAATGATGTTTTTTAATTGCTGTATTTTTATTTAATTACTGGCATGAACTTGGGTACATCCACTTTACCAACTTATTCCCTTAAATATTTATTTAAAAACTGTAAATAACAAAAATAAACTTCATAATTTGTAGAAACACAGTTCAATTATAATTTTACCTGATGATTGTTTTTTATGTCTTGAAATTGGTTTTAATGAAATTATCAAATCAATAATTACTGATTGTCCCAAATAATTGCCCACTATTGATAACTCTCTCATTATACAGGGTGGACCAAATTCGAATGTTTTACGGGGTATCTCGGTTACCGTAATAGATAGCGAAAATCTGATTTCGGTCTCTTGGGCTATTTTTTTGAGAAATTAACGTCTATGCAATCAGTTTTTTTCTATCGGATTCCATTTTGGCACTACAGAGAAAAATGAAATTTCATCATTTTTGAAAATTTGCCTTAACTTCTTTATTTATTAAATTAGAACAAACTGTTGTAAAGGTTTTTTATATAGACTTTTATGCTTAATTTAAAAACAAAAGTAATTTTTTCATAGATACCTTGACTTTTGAGATATGGAGTAAACTTGCATTTTTTTTAATGGAAACCCTAGTTGGCCATGTAGTCACTTTATGTGAAAGAGTATTTTTTTAGCTTTTCAAAAATATATAGTTTTATATATTTTTTGCAAAAAATAACCAAGATATGGCCAATTTTGTAAAAATTCGATCATCAAAGTTTGCCATGATTTCGTAAACAAATAATGTTTGCAATTATTAAACAACTGAACGTCATTGCCAAGTAAATTCTGAAACAGCCGCTACGTTTTTATCACTTACAAAGTAATATTCTAACATATTAAACTTTTCAAAGAGTTCAAATTTAGCCATGTTCACAATACCACAATAAACAGTTATAAAATACAAAATAATACACGGATTTGCTTAAAAAGTTAAAAACATACTTCGAAATGACGTTTAGTTGTTTAATAATTGCAAACATCACTTGTTTACGAAATCATGGCAAACTTTGATGATCGAATTTTTACAAAATTGGCCATATCTTGGTTATTTTTTGCAAAAAATATATAAAACTATATATTTTTGAAAAGCTAAAAAAATACTCTCACAAAAAGTCGTGGCCAACTAGGGTTTCCATTTAAAAAAATGTAAGTTTACTCCATATCTCGAAACTCAAGGAGGCTAAGAAAAAATTACTTTGGTTTTTAAATTAAGCATAAAAATCTGTGTAAAAAACCTCTATAACATTTTGTTCTAATTTAATAAATAAAGAAGTTACAGCAAATTTTCAAAAATGATGAAATTTAATTTTTTGTATGTAGTGCCAAAATGGAAACCGATAGAAAAAAACTGATTGCATAGGCGTTATTTTCTCAAAAAAATAGCCCAAGAGACCGAAATCAGATTTTCGCTATCTACTACGGTAACCGAGATAGCCCGTAAAACATTCGAATTTGGTCCACCCTGTACAGTCAATTAAATTAGATAAAAGTGCACATTTTTATGTTCATGAATAATCTAAAAAGAAGCTGCTTTTTTTATTGACTACGTGCCGAATTAAGTACTTTTTTATCAAATATTTTAACTCTTTCGTGTCTTCATCAACTTTGTTGTTAATTACTTATATGCACTAAATTAGAATTTTGCACTGGAAAATAGTGTTAAACATTTTGAATACCATGACTTTTCTGACTGTTGGTAAAGTTTGTCTCAAATTGTTTAAAAAATGTTTTTTTCATAAAATCAGCTAGGTACCAATAGTGATAAGTTATTTGAGACACCCTGTATAAAGTTGAAATTAACTAATTAACATTGCTTATTTACAGCAACTATTTTAGTGTTGTTTGTCTGAAAATGTGTTTTAAATTTATAAATGCTGTGTTGCATTAAGTAACATGACAAGCAGGTATATTTTAAGTTCTTAGATCAAACATTGCATTTTTTTAAAGGTATCTCGATCTAGAGTAGTAAAAGAAAATTTGCTGTAAAATATTTTTCACTTAATGTTTAAATTTACAAGATACATCATGTTTGTTCCGTTAATTATTATTTTATTTTGTTTATTAAAAATTATAGTAATATTCACAATAAATTATTTATTATAGTTTATGGATTGTTTGCTTACAAAGTACATGTGGTTTATTTTTTTATTTATTGTCTCTCGGTGAAGCATTTTTTTTACCAGAACGACAAGTTTATTTCTACCGTTGTACAGTGAGTTTTGCTTTTGTGTTTTAACATTTTAAAGATTTAACATGTTTAAAAAGGAAAATTAAAACGTAAACTTATAATTTTTACATACTTTCTTGCTTCCCATTCTGTTTTGCATTTAATGGTATGTAGTTGGAGTGTTTGTGACGTGTTTACTTTTTATAAGCAAGAGATAGAGTGTTGTATGTTTGGGTTGACAGATTTTGTGCCTCCTGAGGATTGGGGACCAGAGTATCCCATACCTGGTACGGTGAGAAACAACGTGCCTATGCCAACTCTGTACAGTGCGGATGGTAAGTTGTATTGATGTTTCTTGTAAGTTATGTAATTTGATTTTCTTAATAGGACTAAAATCTAGGCATAAACTCAGCTTGGTAGAATTGGTGCTGTACAACATGGCCGCGTTTTTAGCCGGAGTAGCTTCAGGCTATGATGTCCGATTATCCAACGTATCACCTGTTCATCCTAGGCTACAACCAAATCGGTAATTTCAATTGTTTTATTTATTATGTATTAAGGCTACAGGTATTGATAATTTATTTTTAACAGTTTTATTATACTTTTAAAAAATTAATTTATATTTACAAAACATTAAAAGATTTATATTTAAGTTTATTGGACACTTTAAAAATTTATCACTGAAACGAATGGTAAAGGAAGGCACTCATTAATAAGGAATAAAGAATTTAATAAGGTGTGCAAAATTTTTGTAAATTGAATTTTGTTAAAATGATATGATACAGGCCAAAATTATATAAAGAAGTTGGTTACAAAATGCTTCCTAAAACTGAGTCAAAAATTATTACTGGAGTAATGACAAAGTAAGATTTCCTGTTTAAACTTCCTTAGCAGAACTGGAAGTAAAATACAATGGCAATACTTGTTTTCTGCTTAAAAATGTCGCTGAAATTGTTATAACCTTTACAGACCTGAAACAGAATTGGAAACTCAACCATGGAAACCTTTAGATAATCAAGATTACGAATACTCATCATCAAGTGGATACAGTCACAACACATACCACGGACCAATAAAACACCACAGACCCATGCTAACTGGATCTCAACTAATGAATTTACATGGTGACGAACAGAAACCTCTACGATTCACCGACTCACCTCAACATCATTCAGTAATAACAAGCATCACACCCAATCCCTCCCCTAGGAGAAAATCAAGTTCAACCAGTAACGATGGTTCAGAACAACTTTATACACCATATGACCGTGCAGCTACCATTTACATACCCGGGGATTATCATGGATGTCAAAACGAAGGCACACATTGTTTAGGTTGCAGTGTACGAACGGACAGTAGTTTTAGAACTGAAGGTAGTCTAGGATATAACTATGGTCATCACCATGATCCAAGTTATGGTGGTTATGGTTCGGATTATAGTGGCACTACTACTTTATATGGTTATGGTACTGATTACGCATATGATAACCCTAGTAGTCTCAGCAGTCACAGTGGATCTCGTACACCACAAAGACTTCCGTTACAAACACACAGACGAACACCTTCAAACGTCTCTAACGCTAGTTCAACTACAAACAGTGGTTCAAATATTAATCCTAGTTTTCGTCTCGAAGACGAATGTAGTTACACTCCCACACATTATTTAAGGAGGCAACCCATTGATTATGAATATGGGACGTCGTCATTTTCTAGGCAAAATTCCCATGACTCGACAAGCATGGAACGCCCCACTACTTTGGAAACAACGGGATACACGAAACTTCGTTCTAGTTTAAAACGGAATAATTTTCAATCGGGTCAGGGACATTCCGGAGGAAACACGCCCACGAATCCTACACCCCCGGATAGTTTAACAAGCGATGACAGTTCGTATGTTTCAGCAAAAGACAGCAATAGTTCGGTTAGTAGAGTTAGATTTTCACCTACAACGCTTATCGATCTCCCTGTTCCGGGACAAAACCAAGATCCTACTATACCTCTTCAAGCTCGAAGGACCAGACAAAGGCCTCCTCTAGCTGATATGGAGCGTGAATTTTTATCATAACCTTCTGTGTAACTTTTAGTCATTCGTAAATTGATGTTTAGAGTTAACATTTTTGCCTAAGCTGTTTTTACTGTAAATAATTTTTATAATGGCTTAGTCAAGAATTGTCGACTCAAAAATGCATACTGCCTTGGCTGTCACATAGTTGTGTTACTGTGCGATATATAAATTACGTAAGCTGTGTACAGGGTACCACGAATCTGCAGTTCAATATCAAGATATGAAATTAAAAAGTTGATTATGACTTAAAAAGATTGCATAAAACAAAAACATTCTTTGCGATAGTATTTTTAGTTTTTCAATGTCTCTTAAAAAAAACAAAATAAAAACAAAACAAAAAGATTCTGTGAGATAGTATTTTTAGTTTTTCAATGTCTCTTAAAAAAAAGGAAATGAAAACAAAATAAAAATTATTATTTTTTGTTTTCGTGAAATAACTTCTGTAAAAGAGAGCTGTGGTAATTTTTTTCAAAATATTTTTCAGCACCAAATTATACAACCATACTCCAATTTAAAAATGAGCAGGATCTCTTGTTGAGCTTCAAATTTGGGACTCCCTGTATAGATATATGTATTTAACATAGATTTTGCTCAAGTCGCTAGAAAACTCAGTGTAATACCCCGAAGCACATTACTTTAATGAATGTGCAATTCTCGTCATACTCCACAATCCATAGTGCCTGACTTAGTATGCAGCTTAAAATTGTATTAAAAGTGATAACTTCGTAGTCATTCGTGTGCAATTTATTTTATGCATGTTTTATATATTTTTTATACTTCGTAATTGTTAAATTACAATAAAATTTGCTGAAATACTGCCTTTAAAACTATTGAGATTATTTTTAACATTTATGAATAGCTTCAAAAATACAAAGTTAATTAATTATTAATTGGTAATAATAGATAAATTTTGTTAAATGAATTAACACCATATTTTTAGTTATTTTAAAAAGTAAATATTATAAATATGCGTCATTTTTCAAATTACTTTTACATGCGAGTTGAAAGCCGTTAAAAAGTTTTAATCTTATTGATTTAAAGTCCAAGAAGTGGCTGTGATTTTCATATTGCATATCTACTGCCTTTGATTTTCATAGTGTCAAACTGAAAATATCCATACCACCAGTTTTGTTAGAAACATATTTTATTGTTTGTCCAAAATTACATAACTGTTGTATAATTTAAAACTTTAATTTAAAATTTATAGTTTAATTATTTTTTTATATAATATGATTGAAGTGCAAATCTATATTTTTAAGTGTTGAAACATGAAACTCTAGCACTTATCACTTGATTGCAAAATTATTATCTATTTTGAAAAACAAAGGATCAAAAATTCTTAAAAGGTACAATAGTCATTAATTATTTTTGCAAATTAATATTTTGTAACACTTATGGTAACCATGATATACCCAGAGGTCATTACTAACATTTTTTTAAAAACAGTCCAACAAATGTAATACATTATTAAACAAAAAGAAAAATCAGTACCCAACGGCGTAAAAAATATTTAAATTATCATGTATATTTGAAATACATTAAATTTTTTTAAACTATAGTTTTTGGTCATTTAAAAAACTTCAATAATAAAAATTCCCTAAAATTTCATATTTGTGTATATGAAATTTTATGCAGGTTTTTCCATCATTTAATAGTTATAAGTTTTGCCGGTGTTGTTGTTTAAAAAGACGATAATGTATAACTGTGGTGACCTGTAAATTTGTTTGAATTTCAAATTTATTTGCTTTTATTTTCAAAGAAATACATTAAAACTTATCTTCTCTTAATCATAATTTATTGTAAAATATTTACTCAAACATTACATTCCTAATTTTATTAATTGTATTAAATATTAACAGTAAAAATTTATTTAATTTTTAATTTTAATAAATGTAATGAATTTAGAGCAGTTTCCTATTTAAATTAAGCGGTTTCTTATATTTTTATTTCAGTAGTTTTCTCCAAGCATATTTATATAAAATATTGTGTACAATATTTATGTATTGGGTACAATATTTTAGTATATCTATGTTTTATAAACATAAATATTTTACTGCAAACTTCAAATAAAATGTACATAAAATTTGTCATCATCGCTAAGTTTTGTACTTATATTGCTTGCAGAAATTCATTTGTGGGCAACTGATTTTACGTATTTTTGAAGCCATTCATATATAATTTTAATAAATTTTTTATTACAACGGAATTTTTGCATTAATGGTGATGGAAACAGTTTATTTTTAACTTATCTGATTGCAAAAGTTATTGTCTTTAGTGTATCATTTCACTTATAAAATTGAAATCTTTGTATTAATAGTAATTATGAAGACTGTTGAAACATTCCATTATACATTTGGCTTGTGCTTTAACATTTGCACAATTTATTACGTACTATGATTTTTTATTTGTAAATGACCAATTCTTGTAACATATTAACGTACTTAAAAATTTGAATATAATTGTTAATTTAATAAGAGTAATTAATAACAAGTGGGAGAAGTACTATATTATGCAATGTATTTTAAATGAATTTCATTAGTGGTGGCCATTGTATTTAAATAAACACTACATTCAGTATTGAAATTATATGTTGTATTGTACATAAGTTTTATAAATAGGTGTAGAAGTAATAGAATTACACGTGGCTTCCATGTTATGGAGTTTTACGTTAAGATTATTTATTAAACCAATTGTATAATACATTCCAAATTACTTTTATCACAATAAAATATAAATACTCATGTTGTGTGAACGATTGTAACAATAGACTCAAATATAATTTTTCCAAAGAGTAATGTTTTTGTATTTTGCTAGATATAACTACATATTACATAACTTTTTTTTTACATCAGTGACTTGGACTTTCTCTGCTGAGTTACAAACTATTAGTGGACTTTTCTGGGAAAAAGAGTTATAAACATTTTATTATTAGATATAGACCGTAGGCAGTGCCGTTTCTGAGTACTTGGCCACCCGCGTGCTAACGTACGTTTCGCCGCCCCGGTAAACAAAAAAAATAGAAAAAAAACATATTTGTTGCAAATATTATATTTAATAACATATATAAATTTGTCATTATGTGTAAGAGGGATTTTCAGCGACATCTCTTGCGCCCTTGGCACTTGCCCCGTTGCCAATTGCATTGCTATCTACATTGCTACGGTACTGTATACAACCGCCGATCGAGTACATAAATTTAATCGCAATCTCCACTCTCCAGTCGAAATTACCGAATAGGCAAACTGGAGAGTGTTTTACGCATTTTTGCGATTTTTTTTTAATAGTATGTGATTAAAATCTTTAATTCTTGATCATTTTTACATACTATTTTTCAAACTATAATTTTATTTTCAATTCTTGTAAGACATAAAAGACCGCAAGGGCGGCATTTGGCCGCCCACGTGCGTGACATGCTTTCGCCCCCCGCCAGTAACGGCCCTGACCGTAGGTTTACATTTGGCAGAGTTGCTAAACTTTAAGCTGACTAACAGCATCAAAACATTTTTCAGGTATGTGCAATCGTTTACATTCCACTGAAAAAATTGAAATAAACTCTTAATTTTTTATTGTAATTTTATTTTTAAACATTAATGTTCCCAGAGGACTATCAAGATGTGCTAGTTCTTCACATAAAAAAAAAGTAACAATGACGAAAGAGAAAATTGATAAATGTGATGCAAAATAAAATCAATACAACTTCAAAGCAGTAACTCCTTGTTCTAATTTGTTTAGTTTCCATAGTAACTCGGTGACATTTTAAAATCTCACAGAACTTCGTCATTCAGATGTGAAGTTTCAAAGTTTCAATCACATCAAAATGCCACCAAATCAAGATGAAGCAATCTACGAAGTTACAACAGCAGATTCTTCTGCCATAATGACACCAATACCGCAGACTCCAGATTCTTCAGAACACAGTTTATCGTACAGCTCAGATTCTGAATCTTTAATCCAGTTGGATCCTACATCTATAATACTGTATGGGCGAATAAAAATACCTCTAGAAGAAAATTTAAGGGAACTACTGGTACTTAATGGTAAATAATTGAAATTGTTAAATACTTTATATTGTGTTTTGTAGCAAAAAGTCACTGGTAACAACAATTTACAAGATCTTACTAGTGTAAAATTAAAAGTAATAGCAAGAGATATATGTCTTCAGCACTTGAATGTTTACACTCCAAATTTATCAGAGCTAATTTTGGATGGTAGTGTGGTTTCATCATTGCGAGATCTTGGTTGTGGTTTGACGAATTTAAAGATATTGCGAGTTTCTCGTTGTGGCTTATCAAGTCTTGATGGATTGTTTGGATTGCAAAATCTGAAAGAGCTCCATGCTTCAAATAATTCCATTGAAGATATAAGCCCTTGTACCTGCTTACCACTTGTCAAGCTGATAAATTTAAAAAAGTATAATTACATTAAAATACAGTGTATTTAGAATTTTGCGGCTTACCATTGTCAATAAATAAATAGTAAAAGCATTATGATTGCTTTATAAACATAGTTAACTTGTGATTCATTTAATGGACCTTGTGTCTCTAATAGTTTAAAAGTTGTCAAAGGTGAGTCTAGAATTTTGAAGACACTGTATATTACTGTTTACATGTTTATTCATTTCAATGATTATAATTTGTTCCAGAAATCTTTTACAAGATATAAGTTCTTTAAGTTTCCTATCTTTGTGTTCAGAGCTTGAGCATTTAGTTTTGGAAGGTAATGAAGAGATTGAAGAATTTCCTAAATACAGAATAGTTGTTAAACGTTTGCTACCAAAACTAAAAACTTTGGATGGACAAGCTTTTACTGAAGGTTTATTTTTATGTTATAGTCACAGCAAATACTTAAATTCGTTATTTTAGAGGAATGTTCGACAAAAATTATTACTTTTGAAGATGACAATGACACAGGTTCTAACTGTTCCAATGGAGAAAAAAGTACTGTTGTCCCCATTTCATTGACGAAAGAAGTATGTTTCATTTGGTTTTAGTACTCTACAACTTTAAAATAAAAATATTATGTAAAACTTTTTTCTGAAAATTTCCTTTTGTATGTCCATCATCACTAAAACACAATTTTTACAACAAATCCAAAATAAATCCTCGTAAAAATCCTTTATGATCATGTTTGAAATAATTTTAGGGCTTTCTACCACCAATAAGTCCACTAAACACATTATCATCAAATCGTCCAAATTCATCAAACAACATCAAAGTGTCTGTTGCATCACCACGAGATAAAATTTCATTATCTAGACCAGCTACTGCAAAAATATTCAGTTCAAATGATGCAAAAGGTAAGTTCGACTGCATGTATCGCATACTATAACTAAAATAATTACACGTTATAGTTCAACTACCAGATATTTGTAATACGACTGACAGTCGAAAACCAATTGTACCGTCTCTACTTACATCGGGACCACCAATTTGTGGAAATGTTGCAGCTGCATTAAGACATAGAATGAAAACTCAAGAAGCATGGGCAGAGCACAATTCAAAAAAATAATGTCACATTTCTACACTTTTTAATTTAAATTTTAATCTTCACTACAAAACATTGTTACCTTTGTTTTAACTTCATTAATAGGCTTTGAAAATTCAATACTAAACCAAAAGTGTTAAATTATAAATGTATTTACATGCTTAACTTATTAATCCCTCAAAAGAGGTGAAGTAATCATTTTTATATATTGTCACATATCGTCTTATTAAATTTATACATTTCTAATTCCATTTACCATTGCTTTAATAGCGTTTAATTACCAATTATTTACTAAATATAAGTATGTTAGAAAAAAATTGTCTGAAGCACTCACTAGCTAGAAAAACACTTTTAAAATGTAAAAAGTAAATAAAAAATTGAACCTGCATTTTTGTATGCATTTTTTTTTTTAACATTATGTCCTCAATAATTTTATTTTCACTCTTTGTGCAACTTAAAAGCAGTTTGCTTTTAAACATTGCCTTTTATTAGAACATAAGTAGGTATACAATAAGGATACAAGTAAATGATGCGACTAAGACTAGGGTCGACACATTGCAATTTTGTAATTGATAAGGATGTAAATAAAATTTCAAAAATTCATAATAAAATGAAAAACTTTGTTTAGGAACATTAAATAGTTGCATAATAACAATAATAAAAATCTTTATTGAGCTTTATAGCAAATTTTACATAATTTACATCCTACTTATATTTATCTGTACATATATGCTCTAGAACTATTATTACTTAACATAATTTTTGATATATTCTATGCTATGAATTTAGAAATTGCATTATGTACGTGTACGTCACGCTAATATAGGCATTTCGAGTGACGTATAATGTATGCGGTTATTAATTTCTAAATTATTATAGGAGTGGTTGCACTTTTTGATTATATAAATATTATACATTTGGCACGCCTACGACGTAGAAACTGACGAGATTTAAATTTGACAAGTGATATATCAAAAAATGACACCTACATTAAAAATTTCTCAAAATGTAATTCAAGTAAGTAAAATTCGTTTTATGCTTACTTACTTAATTGAGCTTTATTTAAATTGCTTGCCAATACAATCTTTTAATGCTTTAAAATGAAAACATATGCTTTAACCTATTTGTAGAGGTTAACCAATGTTACACAAAAATCCTTTGGAAATCTTTATGGAACTTTTTATAACAACACATTACTTGTCGTTGGCTTTAGTGTTGATAGTGATGAAAAAACAGAAATAATTAATAGTTTTCCCACGGAAATCGAGTTGTGTGGAGTAATAGAAATAGGTGATGGGGCTTGCAATGAAGTTAAAAAGACCATGCAAGAGGTTTACGTAACGGACAATCCAATTTACATTTTATGTAAAATTGGAACACCTAATAAAGTTTCGGTTTATTTTAATGTCAACGATCATATGGAAATTGCTGGTTATGAAATAATGGAGGAGGAGCAAATACATTCGCAATTTGCTCACGTACGTTTAAAAGCTCAAGTACCATTAATTTGTGATTTAACAACTGATGCTATGAAAGAAGAAATATCAAATATTCATAAACACTTCACGTCGGGGCAGGTAGCTTTTAGCTTTCCAGGAATTAATGTGTTTTTATTGGGTAGCGATAGTGAAAATGGTATAGCTGGTGTGTTTGGTGATGTAACAGTTGCAGAATTATGTGAAGAGACATTCAAAAGAGAGGAAAATAAAAAAAAGAGAAGGGATGAGATGGTGAGTTTTTTTGTCTTAAAATGTAAAAATGTTTTTTTTGAAAGCTATCCAAACATTGTTAATAACCAAAGACTTGTTTAGGATATTCTGCGAGTCACTATGTACAAGAAAATAACAAGAAATGTACAGGCAGATGCAACCAAATTACATGCTCCTGTTGTACATGTAGATAAAAGTATGTAAAGTTCCAACTGTCTGTTAATTGTAATCCGCGTGGTTATTTTTTCAGAATTATATCAATCACTTATCATGGTGTTAGAGTTGGATGCTCTCTCGATGGTTCATAAAGATACAAAAGTAACAAATCTGTACGACATTTTGGTTGAAAGTTCGTGTCGCAATTTGCGGCTTTTAGAAAGTTCTTTATTTAGAAGCGTTGAAGTAAATAATGGGGACCATACGAAAATATCTGAACTCGAAATATTCCATTTTTATCCAGAAGCTTGTGAACACTTTATTACCAAAGTTTACACAAAAACTAGTGATGGGTCGTGTACGTCGTGTGTTAATATAAGAAAAATTGTTAGTACATCTTTATTTTATTATAGTGTTCGAAAGGATGCTGTTGCATAAGCAACTGCTTTTACCTGTAAATAGACCCATTTTTAGACGTTCAAATCGATTCATTTTCAAGGGTGATAGTCAAGGGAATGGAGCTTTAGTGAATCCACATGAAAAAGTTCAGCTATCAGGCAATGGTTCGTATGGAGTATATATACAGATCCACAGCAAAATGATGTTATTAAGAAATTTCTCTTATAGAAAATGAAAAGGTGGATTTGAAAAGCTGGAAAATTTGTGTCACTTCACCTTTTTAATAATAACGCACCTGGTTTAAAATTTTTGCTTTACTTTTAAAATCAAAATTTAAGCAGTTAGAGTACAAGTGTAATAATAAGTGTATTTGTAACAGCTTGTGTGTTATTTAATATTTAATTTTAGGTGGTGAAGTGGTTCTCGTGAGGGGTAAATATATTTATTATCACTACTGCCAAAATAAAATGGATGACGATGGCTGGGGATGTGCATATCGATCTTTACAGACACTTGCATCTTGGTTCCATCTGCAAGGCTACTGTGATCATCCAGCCCCAGATTTCAAAGAGATACAGAAATGTTTGGTAGATATTGGTGATAAACCGTCTAGTTTTATCGGATCGAGGCAATGGATCGGTTCTACGGAAGTTAACTTTGTTTTAAGCACCTTGTTTAATATTACCTCAAAAATTTTGCATGTCAGTTCGGGTGAAGAGTTGGGAGCAAAAGGTCCCGAATTAGTCAATCATTTTGCAACACAAGGGACACCTATAATGATTGGTGAGTGATTTACTTTAATACGAGCATAGGACTGACGCTAGATAGAAGATGGCAACACAAATTACAGGCACCGTGTGATTTAGAAGGGAACTCTATACCCAGCTATTTTGCTTCCCCCCCCCACAGTTTTTACTTAATCCATTTCAGTAATTTTACGTAATTTCTCAGTTACAGCTCCACTCATTTATTTTAAGAGATAGAGCTTGGGAGCTTAATGTTAAAAGGGCTGTGACCTGTTTTTGGAGAGTTGTGGGTAAAAATTTTTGCAAGGGTTAAATATACAGTGAGCTCGCGTTGGCGTTATAAGCAACCCACGATATAAGCAACTATTGTATCAGAGTATACGATATAAGCAACTGTCAGTGTGACAGTTAAAAATACAAATATCTGAAATACTATTGCAGATATAACAATGAAATTTTGTATCTGAGCGTTATGGTATTTTTCGGATTCGATGGAAATATTAAGGTTGCAATGCGACTTCCGGTTCAACCGGAAACGGACTCAAACCTTGAAATTTTTAATAGAACACCCTGTATATTTTTACATTTTTGGATGTCTCTTAAAATTTACTTTAAAAAATGTAAAAGGTTACATGGGTCTAAAGTCAACAGTTTTCGCAAAATTTACATTTTTACGAAAATTTTGAGTGCTATAGCACTTTTAAGTTTTTTTTTAACATTCAGGTATTTAAAAGGGCAGTAAAATATCGTTTGAAAATTGGATTAACAATAGATTTTTTTAAAATTATTTAATTTTTAGGAGATTATTAATATACAGCGTCATTCAAAAAGTCTGCAACGAATGAAAAAGTTTGTTATTATTTTTTTCTCAGAAAATTTTGTTCTTGATAAAAGTTGGTGCATGGTCTAAAACTAATTGTAAGATTAAAAAAAGTTTGATAAAAAGTCATATGACACTAGATATTAGCGATTTTTGAAATATTTGCAAGAGTAAAGTGCCCTTATTTTAAGAAATACAAAGAAAATTTATGGAAAGGGTTTTTAAGAATCCCAAAATAAGGCAAGATTTAAACTTTGACGGTCAAATTTCAATTTTTATTTTTTAAGAAATTTTAACATTCAAAAAGTCTGCAACAAATGGAAAATTTTATTTTTATGAAAAAAGTTATTTAGAATCTAAAAACCGAGCTAGGTTTAAATTCTGAGGGTTAAATTCTAATTTTTATTTTTTACGAAATTTCAACATTTAAAAAATCAAAAAGGCACTAAAATCTAGTGTCATATGATTTTTTATTAATTTCTTTTTCATCTTAAAATTAGATTTAGACCATATACCAACTTTCATTAAGAATAAAATTTTCAGAAAAATCGATAATAAAAAACTTTTCCATTTGTTGCAGACTTTTTGAATGTTAACATTTCTTAAAAAATAAAAATTTGAATTTGACCATCAAAATTTAAATCTAGACTTATTTTTGGATTCTACATAACTTTTTCCTACACATTTTTTTTGTAACTCTTAAAATAAGGGCCCTTTATACTTGCAAATATCTCAAAAATCGGTAAAATCTAGTGTTCTATGACTTTTTATCAAACTTTTTTCCTCCTTAAATTAGTTTTAGACCATGCACCAACTTTTATCAGGAATAAATTTTTTTGAGAAATTAATAAAAAAAAATTCCATTTTTTGCTGACTTTTTGAATGACGCTGTATAATAATAGATATAATAAACTGGTAGGTGAAATTACTAAAATTTGTTGGCTTTGTATAATTTACCAAAGACCATCAAGTTCAATTTATGATTACCGGTGGAATTAGCACACGGCATAATAGTAACTCGTTGTTTAGATATTTTTCTTACGTGAATGAACTACAGTTTTATCCGGTAAACACTTGTAAAATAAGGCCGTTTCATCCGCTCTGTATACTTGCCATGAAATCACATCATATTTTTTTATTTTAGAGATGTACAAGTACATAGATCACGACTGAAGGTACGTGGCACGCTCGTGATCGTTTGACATAGGTAGCGCATGGATCACCATAACAACGCGACCGCGATCGCGTTGTTATGGTGAACTTTTATTTTTAGTTTTGTTACTAAAAACGAGATTTATTTATGTTAAAAATCGAATCGTTTCTATTTCTATCATATAAGCAACTTTTAGATTGGAATTGGCCGCCATTAGTTGCTTAACACGCGAGCTCACTGTATCTCTTTCTAATTAAGATTTTCAACGAGGTTTTTGCAGAAATTTAAAAAAGCTTTTAATGTATGGTTCATGCATGATACCAACTTGGATATGCATTATGCATAGTTTCAAATGTGATACTACTCAATTAAATTTTTTCTTATGTAACTTCAAATTTAAAGAAGATTACTGTATTTATAGGTGGTGGTGTTTTGGCTCACACAATTCTTGGAGTTGATTACAATAACCAGACTGGAAATCTAAAGTTCCTTATTTTGGATCCGCATTATACAGGGGCCGAAAATTTGGATATCATAATCAAGAAAGGCTGGTGTGGATGGAAAGGTGTAGACTTTTGGGATAAGACGTCCTATTATAACATGTGCCTACCACAAGTTCCAGATTGCATTTAATAAAAAAAATTAATTCATATTATTTCCACTTTTTAACACATTTTTTATTATGTATTTTAATTATTATGGGCAATACATTTTTGACTTTTTATATGTTATGATTTATTATATTTTTTCTAATAATATTATAAAGGTTGTGGCGTGAGATCAGGGGGTGCCGTGAATTAGGGGCCATACTTCACCGGGGCTCATAAAATATATGCAGGTAGGGTCATTACAGACATGCAGTGGCATAGAAATCAGGGGTGCAGTGGACACGGGCCCACGAACCAAGGGGTCTTGTGTACAGTATACTTTTTAAATTCATATTTGAAATACAGGGTGTCCCCGTTATCACCGCGAATATTTTAAGTGGTGATGGAGGACCTTTTTCTAAGAAAAAATTTCAAGTAAATTTTTTTCCTAAAATCAAATGCTAAGCTGATATCAACACTTACTTGATTTTTTTACACTTCTGCATTTATAAGACTAGCCGAAAATATCTATTTTATCGTAAAATACCTTGAAGCTTTTTAATACAGCATGAAATTCTCTACAAAATTAGTTCTATTTATTTTTTGTCTACAGGCAATGGTTTGAGAGTTATAAAGCAGTTTGTACAAAAAAATTTACAAAATTTAATTGTTTCTTAGACTTTGCAACCACTGTATCTTTAAAATGAAAGGTTGTACAGAAAAATCGACGGCCCATTCCGGATAGCAAATTTTATGGGCTACAACTTTGGTCCAGTGAAATTTTTTGAAAATCAAACCGATTTTCCGGAAAAGCTGAAAATAAGGAATAGAGTGCAAAAACCAAATTTCTTACAAATATTGTTTTGTATTTAAAAATGCTTTTAAAGAGAGTGCGATTACGTAATTGAAAATGATGGAGGTCATTTTGAACACTTATTGATGCAATTTTGTGGTTACATGTTAATTTTATTGCGTCCAGATGGATTTGCATTGTTTTGCATTTTATCGTTTTCGAAAAACAAAAACTCCCGGTAATTATGATATTTTGTATTTAAAAATGCCATAGCATCGGCAACATTCATAAAATTATGTATCTCATCAGTTTCACAGCTTTTTATGAAGTTTGAAATTCTTCAGAAGGAGCTAACGAACAAATTTAACAAAAAATTGTAAAATTGCATATAAATAAGTTATGTAAATTTTTAAAAACGCCGCATCTTTTTAACGAAACGTCGTAGATCAAAACGGATGCCTATTGCGGATAAGGCATTTAACGGACTACAACTTCGGTAAATATGTTGTTTAATAAAACTAAATGTATCATAGAAATTTTTATAATAGTGAAAAAGGTGAAAAAAAAAAACTATAAAATGCAAAACAATGCAAATCCATCTGGACGCAATAAAATTAACATGTAACTACAAAATTACTTCAATAAGTGTTCAAAATGACCTCCATCATTTTCAATTACGTAATCGCACTCTCTTTAAAAGCATTTTTAAATACAAAACAATATTTGTAGGAAATTTTGTTTTTGCACTCTATTCCTTATTTTCAGCTTTTCCGGAAAATCGGTTTGATTTTCAAAAACTTTCACTAGACCAAAGTTGTAGACCATAAAATTTGCTATCCGGAATGGGCCGTCGGTTTTTTGCACAACCTTTCGTTTTAAAGATACAGTGGTTGCAAAGTCTAAAAAACAATTAAATTTTGTACATTTTTTAAATTTTTTTGTACAAACTGCTTTATAACTCTCAAACCATTGCCTGTAGACAAAAAATAAATAGAACTAATTTTGTAGAGAATTTCATGCTCTATTAAAAAGCTTTAAGGTATTTTACGATAAAATTGATATTTTCGGCTACAGAGTCTTATAAATGCAGAATTGTAAAAAAATCAAGTAAGTGTTGATATCAGCTTAGCATTTGATTTTAGGAAAAAAATTTACTTGAAACTTTTTCTTAGAAAAAGGTCCTCTATCACCACTTAAAATATTCGCGGTGATAACGGGGACACCCTGAATAAACATAGCTTTGTTTAATTTTTATTGGATTTTTACTCATAAATGTCGTTAAGCAGCCCTAGTTTAAAACAAATTTTTTAATAACTTTTTATTACAATAAATACACGCTGGATAATGCAGAATCAAAAACTAATTGAATAATTTTTTTTTTTCAAGTTAAGGTTTAGGACAATCGCTAAACATTTCTGAGTACCCCCTGTCTTGTCTATTAGGAAATGAATTATCATGCGCACTAACCAATTTAACACCGTAACGTGACGCCAATGTGCTTCTATGGCCAATGTGGCAAAAATCTCAAATACGAATTGATAATGTGAATTATATAAGGTTTGTTGAAAATCGTGTAACAAAATCCTTGTTTTTACATAGGTGCTTATAATAAAGGATTACGATGTAAATTGGAGTTATTTTTAATAATTTTAATTTAAGAAATAACGTTGAAGAGTGTTGTATGGTTCTGGTTCTGTAAAATAATTGTTAAGCGTCTCGCATATGAAAGCACGTTGGTTTATTGAGTAAGGTCAGGTTAGTTGAAAACCACCCATAAAAAAATTAAAATTTTTGTCATTTGTATATGCAATCGTGTACTTAAATAATTTGATTATTAATTAATGTGTATATGTGAATTCAAATTCAAAACTTTTGTGGTCAAGTGAATTCAAAAGTGTGCAATTGTAGTACATATACTATCTTTGCCTAGTGGTTCTCTTTTTTTGTCACGCTTTGGACATTATAAAATACCAATTTACTAAATAGATATTATTTATATATTTACGAATATGCCCCCAAGAATATCAAAATAAATGTCTTAGATTTGAGTTGCAAAAAATTAAGTCGGTACAAATTATTTCATAGCGTTGTTGGAGTAGATACAAAAAAAATTATACAAAAGATGATTGGCATTCCAAGCTGCTTCATAATGCAAAATTATTTTCGAATATACTGATTGTTTAATTTTCGTGGAACAATCTGCATCTGATTATTAGCCATTAAATATTTCATTTTTCGTGAAAAATGGGAAAAATGCAAAGGCTATTACAAGTGTGTGAAGTTTTATGTCATTTGCAATAAATTGCATTTGGCTGAGAGATATTTACATTTCGTGAATAAATGTTTATTTTTGTTGTTTAGTTTACAATATAAACGTTGCATTTGTACGTAAAGTAAAAGAATCACTTAATTATTTGGACATACATACTTTTTAACTCGTAAGACACTTTATGTAGTAGGAAAGCAATTTGATTGATTTGAGGGCTAATAATTGATAATTGAAGTAAAAAAGCGTGTTTAAAGTTTGATGTAGTTGTTTTAGTTTATAAATATTGGGATTTTTTTCTAGATAATGTGCAAAGCTAAAATCAGCACTATTTTGAGAAATAATCGTAATTTGATTAATTTTTCGGTTAATAATTATTTATCAATATGGGAAAAACGGGTGTAGAAGTTTTTCTAGAAAAATAGGAAAAGTGCAAAGGCATAGTCTTGGCACTTTTTTTTGCCAAAACATTATTTTCTTAAAACTGAAGCAAATGGCTTCAATAATACACGTTATTTATGGCCAAATTAAGGATTATTAGCCCTTAAATTATGATTTTTAATTTATCTTGAAAAAAGAGAAAAGTCTTTGGTAATTGTCCTTCATCAAAATTATGCAAAAAAAATCATTATTGATTTAAGCCAATCCTCCATTCTCTCAAAACATAAAACATTGTTTGAAAACTAACAGGCTCAATTAGCAATGAGCAAATTGCAAATTTATCAATCAAATATAAACCATTGTTGGCAAAAAAATCCTTAAACTGCCAGTTGAAATCAAATAAATTAGTGTCTAAAATTTATAAAAAATAAATACGCCTATTGTTTACCAAAAAGCAATTAAATGTATAAACGTTATACAAATACTTTATGTTTTTATATTAAAGGTAAGCAAGTTGTAACATTGAACTTATGCTGTCATTACTGCATGTACGAACGACGATGGATAGAGACTGAAGCAACTACAAACAATATAATTAATTGGGTAGGTATAAAAAAAGGAGCCGTCCAATTCAGAAGATAAATGGGCCACTGCATGGCATGAGATGACAAACAAAAATCAGCATATTATAAAAATTGTGTATTAAAAACTACATTAAATACATTTAACAAATCATTTTTTACTTAAAAAGACTAAAATAATAAAAAATTATGTAAATAAATAACACTATTTTTAAATGATGAATAACAACAACAAAAATGTAATTTTTTTTTCAAAATACATGTAAACTAATAACATTTTCAGTCTAACTGCTTGCACATAAAAGTGATTTTTTTTTAAACCATGGATTATAGTAACATAACGACTAGTATATTTTTTAACAAATAGTAGTAAATACATTAAGTGCTAATAGTACTGTAAATATAACAACAAAAATAATTCACTAATATTACAATCTTGATCCATTGATTAGTTTGCTAAACATAGTACCCTGCCTTTAAAATATCAACATTGTAAACATTGGAATAAAATCAGTATCACATATCAACATTCATTACTTACCTACAATTAATTTCAGTAATTATGACTTGAACATTAAATATAAATCAGACAATTGTTTTTTTTTGCAGCTTATTAGAGTACAATAAGAAAAATCAGTAAATAATAAAGACTAAAAAATAATTTCAAATATTGTTTTCATATTAGCTATTTTTCACTTATGATATGTAAAAAACTTGTTTTTTTTTAAACAAGTGTAGGTAGATACTACCGAATCA
The DNA here is from genome assembly GCA_947652605.1 of Elmis aenea. Lineage (NCBI taxonomy): Eukaryota > Metazoa > Arthropoda > Insecta > Coleoptera > Elmidae > Elmis > Elmis aenea. The sequence goes on along the minus strand of OX393581.1, from coordinate 23,262,999 downwards.
ATTTTTTTATAACAAACAAAATTTAAGTGTGTTACCAACATCAGACAAGTGTTAATGCAGAAACTTCATGAGCAAGTCCACACAAATTGTTACCAATTGCTATATACAGATATCCTTCATCACCAAACTGATCTCCCCAAGAATTTCTCACAATGTAGTGTGGTATTTCAGCAGTTAAATCGTAACCAACTATTTGAACAGCATGATTTAACAACTCAGGTGAACTATCACAGTGGAACTGTATTACTCCTTCCAAGTAGTTCTGCCAAGTTAAAGCATTGATGGCAACTGCTACAGGTCCATGCTGGGCTAACGTTGCCAAAATATATTGTTCGGTGTCTACAAAACTAATAAAATACAAAACATTAATCTTATAATTATGATTCATGAAAACTTCAACTAAAATGTGAGTTTTAATAACTTTAAATACTATGACTCATATAATTTATCTACAATTTTTAATTTTTAGTGAAAAATGAAACTACACTTTTTTCGACCAAAAAATCGATTTTCTTTCAAATTAAAGCAAATTGCTTCACACTTGTTATACACATTATTTATGACGAAATTAAGGATTATTAGCCCTCAATTAAATTATGATTATTTTTTTTCGTGAAAAATGGGAAAATAGCAATCCCACTCACCCAAACACGATAATTATAATTACCTTTCGCATCCAAAAGTTGCAACTGAAGTACCAACAGCCGACCCATTCATTTTACATTCTCCATTTTTTAATTTAAGAGGATAATCTTCCTCTATCTGAAGTTTAACTTGGGTATCGGTCATCCACTGAAGTAAAGTACATGTATCTCCACCATTGCAACCTTCATTGGCGTACCTTGCACAGTCTATAAGCTGTTGAACGCTAAACAACTGTAGCTTGCCTGTTTTTAACGCATACATCGTTTCAATATTTTCTACTGTACTGAAAGCCCAACAAGCTCCACAAGACTTTTGATTTTTAATATTAGTTATTACATTTTTTCCCCTCCAATCTATTGTTTTTGGAATATCTAAGAGCTGCCTTTTATGCCGCTTTATATCTTCTAAGTTATTCTCAGGTAACTGGTGTAATTTACGTACAGAAATTCTGTCCTTTAAACTTGGTTGTAAATGATTGTTTAAAAACTCATCAACTGCCATATCGGAATATCTTGTTAAGCCATACAAAGCACTCGTATTGTTCTTCCGACCCATATTTAATTTTTTTATTGCTGCCAATGATTTCTATGATTAAAAGTTACATGATCGACACACATCTCCCTGAAATTTAATATACTTACTTGAAAAGCAAGAAACCTTTGGTGGTAGATGGTTTCATTATCATATGATTTATTAAATTGCAACAAAAAATCGTTAAACTGTTCTTCTAAATCAGTTGTAGGGTTATTTATTTGAATAGGAATTCCAAAAAACAATAATAAAACGATGCCTAACCCTATGCAAAAATTGTAACAACAACCCATTGTTTGTCACCCAACAGTTACAAATAACAGTATTTTAAGATAATATCGTTTACAATATTCCATTGAACTCTTTGATTAGTGATAATAACTAATCATTAATTGCTTGTTACAATAAAAACAGTACTTACTGTTGCAAATACATAAATAAAAAAACAATATATTAATTTAATTATATAAAATTACATATAATAATAAATTATAACACAAGAACGTATACAAAAATAAATGAAATAAGATCTTGTGAAAAATGCAGGGCCGGCCCTATGAAGCGCGGCGCCCCACGCAAGGACACCTCCTATTCGTGTTTGCAATTTAAGTCATATGATTCAGAATTGTTTTATATTCCTATGCTATTAATGAGCATTTACATTTATATTTTTTTAAATACAATCCGCTATTCATTCGCTTTTTCCTCTTTTTATTTTAAGCGCAGGGTCCTACAGGAGGGAATTGGTGGAATTTGTTTAAGGCCGATCCTGCTCACCCGATAGATTTAAACTTTGAACATCACATGACCAAAACAAAGAAAACATAACCTTAAAATTTCACATGTCAACTTTGTTTAGTAACTTTTGCTGTTTGGCAAACTTGTCCGGAAAAGGTTGGCAATACCGATGTTTCCATACTAGCTTACTTCTGTTTCCTTTTATGAATTGCGGTAAAAATGGCAACCTCAATATCTAAGAAACGCAAGGTAATTTATTAATTTGTGAATAAAACCTTTGAAGTTGCTTGTAAATATGTGGTGGACATTATGTAGCAATGTTTTCATCGTTATTTTGATAACTTAAACTTCAATTTCGTGCATGATAAATCATTAGATGGTTTAGATATTGCAAGTGTTGACATTATTTTCCATGTGTGATGTGTTCTGAAAGTATGCTTTGTCGCCTTACGATTTTTTTAAATCTATATTAAATTGTGAAAATCGTATTTATTTTATATTTAAGCTATTAAAATTATTAACTACTTATTTTTCACTTTGACAGTTTTAACAATTTAGGTTATGGTTTCAGTTTGTTGGGGACGGGGTGTTCAAAGCAGAATTAAACGAGTTCTTAACTCGTGAATTAGCTGAAGATGGATACTCCGGAGTGGAAGTACGTGTTACCCCAACACGTACTGAAATAATAATTATGGCTACACGCACACAAAGTGTGTTGGGTGAAAAAGGTCGTCGAATCCGAGAATTAACATCAGTCGTCCAGAAAAGGTTTAACTTCCCTGAACATTCTGTTGAGTTATATGCTGAAAAAGTCGCCACTCGTGGTTTGTGTGCTATTGCTCAAGCAGAATCCTTAAGATATAAATTAATTGGAGGACTTGCTGTAAGAAGAGCATGTTATGGTGTACTTAGGTTTATTATGGAATCAGGAGCCAAAGGTAAGTGCTTTATTTAATTATTATTTGGGGCCATGGTCTATGTAGCTTAAACAGTTTTTAATGCAATACAGTTTGTTTTTAAATCAATAATGTTAAAATATGCAGAACTTTCATTTACATCCTGTGCTTGTGTTACAAGTGAGTACTAATTCTTTTTGTGCAATTTAGGATGTGAAGTTGTTGTGTCCGGTAAATTAAGAGGTCAACGTGCTAAATCTATGAAATTCGTTGATGGTCTTATGATACACTCAGGAGATCCATGTAACGATTATGTTGACACAGCTACACGACACGTTCTTCTCAGACAAGGAGTCCTTGGAATTAAGGTAATTACAATAAATATCAGTAGTCTTTGATTGTTCCATTTTTTACCTTCTGGTAAATAATTATTTTGTACCATGCAGGTAAAAATTATGTTGCCCTGGGATCCTAATGGCAAAATTGGGCCTAAACGTCCTCTGCCTGATAATGTATCAGTAGTAGAACCTAAAGAGGAAATTCTTCCCGCATTTCCCTCTAGTGACATCAAAGCAGCCAAACCCGATGCACCTCCGGTTGCTGTAGCTGTGGCGTAAATGTATATTATTTTTCAATAAAATTATTGGAAAACAATGTCTGAATTATTTCCTTCACTCATAAATAATGTTAAATGAATGTTTATTAATATGCATGAGAGGGTTGGGGAGCCGTAAATGAAAGTTATAAAATCAAAATGGGTTTATACTTTTATTAAAGAAACCTTGTGATAAATAACAGTATATAATTAATAATTATTCAAACACCACAGTAAAAAAGATCTACGATTACGAAATAAAACAATAGGCATAACGATATGAGCATTTTCTCAGATGGTCATCTATCATTTACCGTACAACCAACTCTGGGAATAGCAACAAAAATAACTTGATAAACTAAATTTACTCAAACTGGTATTTGCTGCATAACATTTACGTACAATTATAAGCAAAGCACTTAAAAACTGTGTTTGTAAGATTTTTAAATCACAACCTCCTTTAACACATTAACATACAAATCTAAAATGTTTTTTATACAAGTTTTGGCCTGATAGTGGAACTCTACATAAATTATGTGCCTTTCTTCCCAGAATAAAAATTTGATATACTTTGTTAGTTTACGATAAGTGTTGCAAAATTTGTATATCTCGAAAGTTGTAGTGGACGATGAACTAATAGCTAGACAGAAAATCTAAGGGTCACAATGTGTCAGAAGTGGCACATCACACCACTTGTTGAGCACATCTTGCCTATGACTTCTCAAAAATGTTCATGTTAAGGTATGAGGCAGAATGCGAACGAATGCCTCATTTATGTACTTTTGTGTTTGCAAACAACGCAACTGAGGCAGCGATCCACTCTGTGTGTGTGTAGTTTGTTCATAACAATAAATTGCTTTGAGCACATGGTCCAGTCAGAAATACGTTGCCGCGCGTTGAGGCAAAAGTGACTATATATCGTCCACACAACCGAATTCTCTTGGATGTACTGACTCCATTCGGATAGCAGTCACACAGCCTCGGGTCGTCCGCCGAACGTTCTGAGGCAGTGTTCCTTGCCTCAGCTGATACATCTGAGCATTCATTCGGCCTGGTCTTGCCTCCACCTCATATTTGTACCTACCTTAACATGCACTATCAACTATTCAAGAAAAGCTATTACAAAAAAATCAAGGTTTAAAGTAAGGTTTTACGAACATTTGCATATTTAAGAATGAACAAAACTAGCAAATCTTAAATAACATTTGAAAAAACATTATAAAATGTAAAAAGAGGCTAAAATTATGTAAGTATTTTTTGAAATTAAACAGATTTACATTCCCACAAATTAACTAATCTCTTGCTCCATAAACTGTTAATACATAAAGATGCTTATGCGTTTAATATGTTACAAAACCTTTTGATATATTCCTGTGTTCTGATAGCTAGCCCAATTTATATCACATTAAATAAGCTAAACTCGAGTGCAACATCATCTTGTTAAGCTACATTTATTTCTATATTTTTTACATGAATTGGTCTGTGTTTATCACAAATTTAATAACAAAATTTAATTATTGAAAAAATACATAATTTATAAGTAATAAGCTTTAGTTAGCAATGATAAATCAATATGCATCATATCGTCAATTATTTCAAACATCAAGACAATTATTTAAAAAAAATAATTTCAAGGTATAATTTGAAAAATGAATGCTAGTAAATAAACTGTAATGAAAATAAACGAGCAATTTTTATATGAATATCTATCTACAATACAACCACAAACCTGTAATTAGTTAAATATTGAAAAAAAAAACAAATCAATCAGGTGCAAAACTTAAACTTCTGTAGAGCTTTTCAAAATTAAACATAAATGCAGGCACAATTATAAACAGTAACTTATGAGTTCTAAAATATGAATACTCCGACATAATTTCACTTTAGCACACATCTACTTTTTGTGCTACACATTAACCACATAAAAAAAGACAACTTGATGATTAAACTACGCTGATAGTTCAGTGGCATGCAGTCCAAATGTGCAAGGTATATATTGAATACACTTGATAAATATCCTCAAATATTTTTATATTGAAAATTTGCATCAATTATTGGTAATAAATCTAAATTTCAGGCAGCCCAAAAAAACTGCAAGAACAGCCCTGCATTATTAATAGATAATAATGTTTACAGTTTAAGTGTTTTTAGGGTGACCAGATCAGTACAACAAAAAATCGGGACATGACAACTAAAAAATAAAAAATGATTTTTTTCGATTACAACCATTTTCAAAAATTTCCTAAATACAGAGTATCCCAAAAAGTGACTATCTACTTTGGTGAATTTTATTATTTTTTGTACAATGATATGTTCATTATTATACAAACTTGTGTATTTAAGAAATTGTGCATACATTTGTATAATAATGGACAAACCATTGTGCCAAATAATAATTTTTCATTGTGCCAAATAATAATTTTTTTAAAGACACTGAAATTCACCAAGCAGATAATCACTTTTGGGACACCCATCACAATATCATCAAAAATATAGCTTATCTTTATTATTTAAAAGAAACTTTCTTCTCATATTATTTTATCATACATATTTTGAACACTTGGAAGATTTCTTCTAAGCAGACATACATGGACAAGAAAATAGATTTTCTATAGCACTTTTAAGAAATATCAACGTTTTATTGTGAATTGTCTATATACGATAACTAAAAATTATAGTATTTGAAAATGTGGACACACAATAGCCCCGAAAATACATATTGGGGACATCAAACCAAAATGAGGGACAAATCCTGAAAAATCTCATCTGGCCACCCTAAGCATTTCACAACACTGTTTCTGTTAATATATTATACTACTCAAAACAATTAAGGGATATCTAAAAGTTTGCAGTAAACATCTAAAACATCCTTTAATTATTTTGAGCTGTGCATTTTTCTACACTTGCGTTCTTGTAACCAATATTTGCTAAAATCTATAAGGTATGCTGTAAGCTTAGATACAACTAATGGCGGTGCGACTTGATGGTCCCCAAAAAGTTTGTTGGGCAAAATTATTTTGTTTTCTTATTGAGTTAAATACATTAACAATTGATAACTGTTTAATTCTGCTGCTCAAAATCCGACAGCACCCTGTGCACTATATGAAGTAATGTGAGGCCTGCACCTTCCATATTAATTTAATGTATATCACACATAGTAATTAAGTTTTTTACATGGTTCAATGAATGAGAGGGGCATCATCTTGTTTAAATGTCAGACACCTATTTGCTAATCACCAATAATTACCAAGTTTTGATTACTATTTTCACAGCACAATATAATGCTCAGCTCGGATGTTCAGTTCAATAAAAGAGCAACCAGTAAATAATATTTCAATTTTTTTAGAACAATGCCTAATGTACACTCAACTGTTTTTTCAATTTCTCAAACAAATATCTTGCACTTTTTTCTCCTTTAAAATAATTTTAAATCTGCTTTACGCTTAACAACTTTGGGGAGACGGCCAACCAGAAAATTGCTGAATCCCGCTGTCTTACTCAGTATCAAAGCTGTAAGATTTTCTACCTTTACTCACATTCACATCCACTGCATGTCAATGTCGTTTTTTTTTTAGGTGCAAAAATAACAGTTACCTTCAATCAACTTAACATTATGTTACGTTAAATCTATAGAAACACCGATTTTAAAAAAAAAATGCTTATTCTAAATTATTATGCAAAAAAAAACCTTTTTCACATACTAAAAAATTAATTAATAACTTTTGGGTTAATTTGGTATGTTTATAAGTGTTTCTCAAACTTTCAACATATATATATAAATCACCTCGTAGACATAAAACGTAAACTTAAACCATCAATTTTAACTTAAATTATAGTTTTTGTTGCTTGAGATGCCCTATGACATTATATAATGTAACAACACTGTCTTAACAATGGAATTTGTGATTGTACGTCATTGTTGCCCTTGTTTCTCTGATGGCTACGAATGACTTAATAAGCTGTGTAATCCACACTTTGAGAAACACTGGTTTATTAAAAAACAATACAAATCAGTTTCAAAAACAACAAACATTCTATAATTTGTTTACAAACACGTGCCACCAATATACAACAAAATGTGAAAACATTCAAAATGTGCTAACCCTAGATATACAAAATGTATTCAATAAAACGTAAGTGCTCATGACAATGTACATAAAGGAATGACCTGACCGGCAAACAATTCAAGCAAAATTTAAAATTACGTCTTTGTGACAAAATTTTAAACATCACCGAACACGAACAATTAATATTTAAATCTGCTCATTAAAAATTAACTATGAACAAATGTTAGGAGGCTCTGAAAAAGTACGACATATTTAATTGGAATATTAAAGTTTAATTAAGCCAAATTCGGTTCACTGTTAATGGCAAAATTTTTAGAAATAGGTACTAGAAAATTATTCTTGATTATTTCCTGAATTATCACAGATTATTTGGTGACAAACTCTTACGTCTATTTGATTTGTTCATTATATTCTAAAATAAAAATTCTAACACCTGAACAGCTAAAGGAACTAAAATTTTGTTGAAAAAAAAACTGTTTTACTGCTCAATAATTTTAAATCATAAATTACATAATTTTAAAACAGCTGAAGTGTATGCCCATTTAGTTTATCATAGTCATCATTATTGCATCGATTGATAATTATGATTTAAAAAAAACTCTAATTACTGTTGGGGTGGCGCAGCCACGAGAGGTGGTGCCAATTTGCTAGTGAAACTAATTACGGCCATCAATATCTGGCCAATGAATCGTGGCATACTTGGTTTCGCAGCTGTGGATTCTAGAATTATTCGCAACTCATGGAACATATTTCTTGTGTAAGGGTTCCTCCTAGATGTGTACCTCTGTACCAAAAAATGATAATAGATGAATGGTGTTAGAAGACCAGCTCGACCACTACGAAAAATACAAATAAATACTCATTTTATATTTCATAATAATTCATAAATTCAATTTTTCTTGATTTTGTGAGTTATTTACATAGAGATGAAGGAGAAAAAAGCACATTCAACTATTCCAAAGCCAATTTGACAGCCCATAAAATAAATAATTTAGGGGTATATCTCAAAACTCAGTGATAAAAAAATACTTTACGAAAGTAAAAATGAAATTGATCCAATGATTAAGATAAAGAAGTTATGAGAAAAAAGAAATTCAACATTTTCATATTTGTTGCTATAACTTCTGAAGTATAAGGAATTAAGCACTTTTAAAAACAGATTGTCAATCCTCCCATACTTAAAAATAATTCATCTAATCTAAGCAAACCTGTATCTCTTATAATAAGCGAGATCCCCACGCTGGAAATGCTATCTGGGACACACTGTATACACTTAATAATAACTTTTAAGCAATTTTATCTTTTACAAAAAGATTATTTTTTTTACTAAACGAGTTTTTCAAAATAATCATTTTAACAAAGAGCCCACGTGAGCCCTCTACAGCATACCACTGTACAACCCACAACATAAAATAAGATGTGCAAAATAATATCAATAAAAATTCACTTACATTAACACCAATATAATACTAAATGGCATCAACACGATCTCAGTAAAACTGATAAGCCTCAAAATGTTGCGTGATTGAAATTCCACAATAGATATCAGAAGTCGTGCACCCCACCAGGCGTTATGTCCAAGTGACTGAAATTATATGGCACAAATAACAAAATATAAAAATACAACAACGTTTTTTACTTACATCCAGTAAAGTTAACGAATAACTTGATGCATGTAAAATGGCAAATAATACAACTGGTAATAACACCACTATGATACGTTAAGGATATTTATATAAAACAACAAAAAGTATGTAATAATGAAATAATTATTCTATTTCATTCAACACTTCAACTGCCGATGTACATCGAAATATGCCTTTCTTGTTCCAAATTAATTGGCAAGTAATGCTTTGATTACAGTAACCTTCATAATTACTATAATATGATTAATTTTTCCACAACAGATAACCCAAAAATATAACAAATAAAATAATAATTTAAGAATACAATTAACCTTATTTAAAATATTGATGCAAATTTTCTTGAATTAATTATAACATAAATTTTATAGAGCATACACTTGTTCTACTTCGACATAGTGGCACAAACAGACCATAAAGTTCAACTAAATAAATTGAGCTCAATAAATGAAGGATACAAGTCACAGGTGTCACGTATATGAAAATAAGTGAATAGAACAAATAATGACAGCTATCTTCATGTAATAGTTGGGCCAAGAACTGCCTATTTAGCTGAACTGTTCCAAGTCGCTGATGTAATCGCAACGCACTGGTTGCTGCATTGGACAGTAATGCCTTGTAATACGCACTTTGCGCACTTCTATAAAACAATAGACAAAACAAAAATCACTATAGCACCTGTAAAAATATTCGAATCATGATTATTTAGAAGTTGTTACACATAAACCAATCATAAAACTAAATACAAATGTGTAATTTTAATATTAAACTTTACACTATTGATAATCAACCATTGGACATTGAATTTTAATCACTACGTGACTTGAAAAGAATATTATTAAAAATATTTTGAAAGTTTACTTTAAAGCCTTGTTAATTTTAAAATAACAACTACTGCTTTATCATTTTACATTAAGAAATATTTGAGTCACAAATTATAATTAATCTACACATCAACCATAAAAAATAAATTAGCAAATAGTAGCATATAATTGCACATGCTATATATTTAAAATCAAATTATGTATTTTAGTAAATAATTGAAAGTATCACAATAGGTACTTACACAAATACTAGCTACTATAAGTTTTTAGAAACATTTGTAATAATAATATTAATTAACATAGCAATAAACAGTGACAAAAAATGAAAGTTTAAAGGTGAGCATATGTACATAGTTCAGTTTTTTATGTGGTTGATGATGAATAAAATAGAAACTGAGCTATCAAAAGCATTTTAATACAGTTAAGAAAGTCTAAACCAAATTTCTTTATTACCATTAATTTAAATTACCTAATTAAAATAATACTACTGTCATCTTAATAAAATACTAGCAAGGCATAATTATTGATACCGGTTAAGCTTGTTGCTTGTTAACGATACTTTCAAGGTTGTAACTACAGTACCGGTAATAAACATGAATTACTTGAAATAAAAATAAAGAAATTAACTTACCCAAATATTGGAATAAAATAGCCAAGTGTGAAAATAATAGTAAGCCCACGTATAACCCAAAGGGCTACATCAATTCTATGTGTTAAAACATGATTTTTTAGGGCTTCTATATTCAAACTCCTGGGTTGGCGATCCGTATTTTCATTACGTGTACTGTCACTCATATTTTATTACTATTATCTGTAAGAAAGACGTTTACAATTAACCTCTAAATACTGTAATACACAGAATTAATGACCTATATTGTATTCCTGTTAAGAGTACTTACTTTCTATGGTTAATTGTTAACAGTTTTTAATGCCTCAATAGAGTTACACTATTTTAATCATACGATATAGCTAACACAACTTTTCACAAAGTAATATTCAATGAAATTCGAGAATTGTTCATCAATTGACGTAAAATGCACTGCAACCTGTTTGTCAAATGTCATACGCTGACTGTAAAAAAAAGAGATTTGAACACTGTTACCACTACTAAACTTTTTATTGCATTTCTTGAAAATTACCACCCAATGATATAAAACAGTTGGCAACCATAGACGCTCAAACGTCAGTTGAAAAAAGTATGGTTATGTTTATGAATCTTGTGACAATTTAAAATGGTATTTATATTACATTGATTGTTTCCTTGAAGTTTATTATTCATGTTAATAGGGCAAGCACAAGAAAAAGAAGTCCAAAAAGAGCAAAAAAGAACGTAGATATAGTACAAGTTCTTCAAGTAGTTCAGCTGAAGAATGGATTGAAAAGTCCACCCAAATAAAATCACTTTCTGAGGAAACTTCAAAAAGAAAATTAATTGCCTCTGAAAAGAACAGCAATGATGAATTGAACCGTGAAGAATGGATGACACTACCTACTCTTTTTGCATCGTCATCAAATACAGATCGTAAACGAGAACGTGAAATTACCAAAAGAACAAACAAGGAGAGAGAACTTTATAACCCTAGTGAAAGCAGCAGAGAATTGAATCCTTTCTGGAAAAGTGGTGGAGATGGATTACCTTCAGCAAGTTTTAAAAAACCAACAGAAAATGACGTAGATTATAAATCATATAAAAATGTATCTGTAGCTTCATCTGGTTGGCGTAAAAATGTGAACAAACGCATATCTGCAGATGTTGGTGAAACCAGTTCATCACGAACTCAGACTGAAAGATGTAAGGAAGAAAATGTGGATGAAGAACCACATGTTTTAAACGATAATGAACTTAACGTTCTGGCAGCAAAGTTAGTGAAAGCAGAAATTTTAGGCAATGCGTCATTAGTAAAGGAATTAAAAGAAAAACTAGATAATGCTAAGAACGTTCGCAATACTTCATCTTCAACAAGTAATACTCAAGAAAGAGATGTTCTTTTGACACAAACTGATTCTAAAGGATTTGCTCGACCGTTAAAAATGCAGTCAGATATTGGAGAATACTCTGAAAGTAAACATAAAAAACAAAAAGTCGAAACTCACACTGAAAATCAGCGAGTTCGTTATTTTGCTGACGATGATAAGTATTCACTTAAACAAATGTTTGAGAATGAAAAGTACAATTCAGTAGCCGATCAGAATCTAGAATTTTTGAAAGTAGCAGGCAAAATGCGCAAAAATGATGATTTAGATGAAGTTTTCGTTGATAATATTCGTAAGAAAAAGTCTGACGAACAACTCGATAAGAAAAATAAAGAAAAAGCCATAAATGAGCATAAGTTATTATCTCATAGTTTAGACCACTGTAACAGATGTTTGCAGTCGGAAAGTATGAGTAAACATCTAATGATATCACTAGGTGAAACTATCTATTTAAGTTTGCCGTCGTATGAACCTGTTACTAACGGTCACTGTTTGCTTGTACCTACTCGACACGTTACATGCGCAACCCAATTAGATGAAAACGAATGGGCAGAACTGATGGATTTTCGTCGAGCACTCTCAGGAATGTTCAGTTCTAAAGATGAAGACGTAATCTTTTTTGAAACAGCGATGTATTTAAGTCGTTTTCCCCATATGGCTATTGAATGTGTACCTGTACCAAAAGAACAAGGCGATTTAGCACCAATTTATTTTAAAAAAGCAATCGACGAGTCAGAAACAGAATGGGCATCAAATAAAAAATTGGTGTCTTTAGCAGGACGAGACGTTAGGCGAGCTATACCAAAAGGTTTACCGTATTTCAGTGTATCGTTTGGGATGGAGGAAGGATTCGCACATGTCATTGAAGACCAGAGATATTTTCCAAATAATTTTGCACAAGAAATAATTGGTGGTATTTTAGACTTGCACCACAGTAAATGGCGTAAACCAAAACGGCAGAAATTTGAAGAACAAAAACAGAGAGTGCTTGAATTTTCCCAAGAATGGAGTAAATATGATTGTACTATTAAGTAATTTAAATAAAATACGATTTTTTTAAACAAACTTTGTTATTATTAGTGAATTATACATAAAATAAAAAATTAGGTACAATAATTTAGACGATCATTTCTAGTTCTCGAGCATAAGCTATGGCCTGTTCAGCTAACTCTCGTGATGGAATCGGTTCATCGCTTTTTTTGACCTCTGGAGCAAAGTGGAATAAGAGATCTCTGCCCAATTTCCATTTTCTCTGTTAAAATTGCATGATGAATATACAATTATTCATGTAACATTTACAATACTTACTTTAGCCCCAAATTCTTTAACAGAATCTTGACTAGGTAAATACAACATTCTAGCAGCATCTTTTAAAGAAATCTTTTCATATGCACTTTCCAAGCAAACTGCAATTTCATTGCGGATTGTGTCCAGTAAAATGTCCATGAAAAAGTTATAATTTTTCGCGGGTACATTGCCTTTTGCCAAAAAAATCTGCAATAAAAATATGCATCCATCAAAATCACATAATCTTAAATAAATCCAAAAAAAACAATTAATCTTATACTTGAATATAAAACTGATCGGTTCTGTTAATTACCTTATTGTAGCTTCCTTCCATTAAATACTGTTCTATAGACAATGGATGTCTAATATACACATCATTTTGAATGTGATCGGCAGGTAATAGTTCCAATTCTGTATGAAATTCAGCAACTCTATTTTGAGATAACAAAAATAAAAGATTTAAACCAAGCAGCTGATATTTAAAGGTTGACTCCGGTAAGTGGTTTTTATAATCAAAATAGTAACACTTCAATTGAGCCATGTAACGCTCAAAAGATGGTATGTCGTTGGCTTCGATACTCCATTGAGCACCAATTTCTAATACATCTCTAGCAAGCAGCAATTCTTGTTTCGAAGCAATTGCATTGGAAGTTGGAAGGAACATAAATTGAGTAAGGGCAATCTAAAACAAATTTATGTATCATAGTCGAGGGTTGTAAGTATAAAATATTGTTCTAGAGTCACTTACTTTCAAATCTGCTAAAAGCTGTTCACACTTGCTTAGATTTGGTTTTATTGATGCCCATTCTGTTTTTAATTGTTTGTATAAAGACACAACATCATTTATTTTCGACATTGTTTTGCGCTTTTCTGAATGACTTGTGTTTCTATTTTTGACACAACGAATACAAGAAATAAATGCCGGTAACAACAGCAACTGTACTACATATCAGAAGATAATGCAGAATTGTCGAAAGTGACATCTATTATAGAGTAGCGTTGAACTTCAGTTGATTAACAACAATATAGAAGTCGCGCAGAACTTTATCATGCACGTTTTTCTAGTGTTTACATCGTATCGGTTTTCTACGAAGTCGTGTTTTCCCCCACTTCGACCAATGAGATCGTACGTACTACGAGTTGCGTGTGACATATAAGCGGCAACAAAACGAACGAAGCGGTATTATTGAATTTGACGCTCATTGTTAAAGTTGAACTGTGCAACAGTAAAAACTAAATAAACAGTGTTCTTCAGAACGATAGTTGGTATATTTTCTTAAAGAAAAATAAACATTGACCGTGTGCATTGGTGTACATTTAATTGTCGTTTTTTAAATACTCGTGAAAAAAACTTTTAAAATGGCTTTTATGATGCCTGTTGTGAAAAACGATTGGGACATTTACAAGTGTAATAATCGCTCCCGAAGAGTTTCTGAGTGTTCCAATACTCAGTCGTGTAGGTCTCGTAAAGTATCCGAGTGTAAATCTGATGGCCCCAGTCTGTCAACATCACCTGCATCTGAATTCATCGTGGGTTCACCAGGCCATCGCAGCGTGCCCACCAACATGTCCAGGCAATATTCCAGGAATAGCTCAAGAACTTCCCAAAACAGCTTACAAAGTCCTTGTAAAAGTGCCAGTTCGTCACCACCAAAAAACGGATCGCAAAGCAGTCTAAACAAATTCCATAACCGTTTACTTGACAAATTAAAGCGTTCGTTAAAGAGTAAAGACAGTTCAGATAATGAACGCACTAGTTCATGAGAAGCAGTTTCACTTCCAGAAGGTGGTAACTTCTCGTCCTAGTGGTCGCTTAAACAACTGGGTTCGTTGACTTTATTGACGACCGTACCTGCCTCAACAACTACGTAGGGTGTTCAGGTACAACACGAAACGGCCTGTGATATCATATGTAGTTTTGTAGCAACAGCTTTTTTTAAAGCTAATGCGGTTGATTGTTTAGGTGGCTTTTAATTTATTGGATTTTGTTATTTTTTGTATAAGACTGCATGAAAATAATAAGAAATGTTATCGCTTTAGAATATATCACTTGATATTAAGATACTATTACATGTTGTAATCTAGTTAAATATAAATTTTATCAAGCATTATAGCACTGTTGGAACTTTAAAGGGTTGGGTACTACGTATTCTACCCGATATTTTATATAGCATAGCACATTCCATACAAACTACAATCATATTTAACGAATAAGATGTACACTATACTTCGCTTCAGTGTATAAATAAGAACATATATGTATGGCAAACTCTGGAGTTCGTGCTAAAATTTTTATATTTACGCATAAACGCCGGGGGTAGCTTTCAGGGATTTTAAAATCACCCTGTATATTATTAACTAAAATTTGATGTATAATCAATTATGATTCGATTTGGGCTATGACATAAAACAATTTAGGTTTAAGATTTGTATTTATTTGTCTGCAGAGATTTGTATTATAATGTTTTATAAATAAAGCCTATATGGCATGAAAAAATAATTAAGGACTTTTATTGTCTGTACATGCATTACTTATTAACCGGTGTGTGGCGGAAAAGTACTGTGGCTCATGCGTACTACACCATTGTGTTTGACGTACGGTGTTCTATAAATAGAACGCCCTCGGAAATGGTCTGTACCTCCTCTGATTCATTAATTTTTGTATTCATTGAATGCCTTATTATGGTTGTGTATGCCAAAATTTCAATGTAATGCGTACCTACGTTTGGCTTATTTGAGCATTCGATTGTAAATCTCAACAGTCTAAATTCTAATTAAACATGTCATGCACGAACGACACGATAGATATCGTGATACAGTACCTATATTTCATAATTTAACAGATCTGGATAAAATCGAGCGTATTTTTACAAAATTAATTTTATGTAGTTGAGATTAACTAATCAAAAGTGGCTATCTGTACTCATTTTAACAATTTTTCGCCTTTGTGAAATAGCTTCTGCTGATCTTGTAAGTCATGCTCCAAATATGCTTAGGTATTATCTACAAAACGTACTTCTAATACTTATTTCAATGTTAACATTAAAAAATAAAACATTTTATTCTGTAATAAGAAAGATGAAATTCAGAATATTTGGCGAATTTGACAACACCAATAAATGAATAGAAGAAAAGTTGATGGAAATATTTTGGCATTTTAAAAGGGCACATATTTCTATCAAAAATATGCAGTTGTTGATGGAATTTTCAATGTCCTCTGGCATAAATCTAACATATGGAAGAATTTCAATGGGTGAAAAATGCTTTTCAGTACTCAAAATTATTTGTTAGATCTGTTTAGTCAAACCAAAATGCAAGATTTCAATTGTAGTGATATTAGTGAGTTGTTCGAGATACAAAGAAATCTCACTAAAAAAGTTATGGTATTGAAAAATATGGGTTTTTTTTAATAACACTGACATACAATGTTTACAAAAAGTGTTTGTTTACTTAATGTAAGGATTCATGGACGACTATTGCACTCCCTTCCTCCACACGCCCGTACAAGATCGTTCTCTCCCTCCCCACATGTATTTATGTACTAACTAAAGTTGACAAATAATTGTCTCAATGCTAAAATACTCAACTTAAAAAAAAAAAAACAAGAGGAAAGTTATTTAAAAACAGTTGATTTATTGCATCGATAGATTACCCACTGTTATTATAGTGATAAACAAAACAATTGCTCTACGATCACTTTTATTGCTTGGATTTTATAAGATCATCGGATATCATATTGATATGTTATATTAATGTTTTTTCTTAAAGTAACCATTTAAAATGAAAATTTATTAACAATTATTGATATTTTTTACTGACCATAATATTTTTAGTTTTTAAATTGTTTGTACAAGACCTTAAATTTAAATTTGCAAGCATATTTTTAAAATGAATACATAAATATTTAGATAATTGTTTATATGCACAGAGGGTAACCGCGATTTGAGCATCTAAAATATAGCTTTATAGGAGCTACAATGCTACAAAGTCGCTTAAATTGAGATAGTGGAATAATTTTATGCTCAATTAAAATCTGAGGAAAACTTGTTCATAGTTCCAAAATGTATACAAGAAAAAATTTAATAAAATGAATTTCCCTCGTTTTTTATGTTGTTCTTTATTTGTAGGAAGATTGGAAAAGAAAAACGACATTCTTCAAGCAAATTCGCAATATGTTAATTTATTGATCACCGTTTAGACTACTTTGGACCGTCATCGACTTTCTAATTTTTAAAATGAGACTCGAAATAAGTTGAATAACTTTACTACATCATATTGGATTTGATGTTTGTTGGGAAATTTGTCTTATTCGTCTGTTGTAATTACCATCGGTAAAAGCGAAAAACAATTTCATTTAATCTAAAAAAGACTTGACTATTTTCATTGAAAAATAGTCACGAGACAAACAGTTGCCTCCAATTTTTTGCGATAATCGTTGTTTGCGTAAGAATAGTTCTACGAGTTGTTGAAATCAGCTGTTAATATTTCGAAACACTAGACACTTAAGTCTATAAGTCTAACAAACAAATACAAACAGAAGGGAATTCCGTGTTCCACAGAACTGACTTATCTAAAGTAGTTGGACTCTCAACTAATGAAGTAATGCTGATAAAGTAGCATCGCGATGTCGCACGGGAACGCGAAATGATAAATATAGCACTTGTTTTGAGATAGAATGACTGTGAATCATGAGGTACATTCTTTCTAGCGCGTACATGGGCGGCTGGGCGCCGGGAAAGGATGCCAAAAACTGGAGACACGTAGCGATTTGGCACGTATACTGACTCCAAATGAATCCAAAGAGATAAATATTTAGTACGTAAAATGTGTTGTTAAGCTTGATCATTATGCAACGTAAATGTAGTTTCTAATTCATTTACTCTAAATCTAAATGGATTATAACACGTTGGCGACGGTAGCATCCTCCGGCAGAACACGCTGGCGTATAACCCTGGGATGGTGAGACCTGCCGGGGGTATCACGACTTATTTAACTAAATGGAGCTCAACTGTGTGTCGTTTGCAGGTTATGCTGTCATACTTTTTGATTCGTATATACGGAAGGCAATTTAATAATTTTTGATGTAGTGGGACCTGCGGGCGGGGCTCAAAAGCTAGGAATATAACGAAATTAAATAGAAATGCATTTATTGTGGACGATGAGATCGTCCCGGCGGTCTCCATGTTTTTCGCTTCGTGCCTCAAAAATGCACACTGTTTACTATGGACCGTCGCCAACGTGTTAAAGCAGTGGTTCTTAACCAAGGGTGCACGCACCCCTCCTGGGGGTGCGAGACTGAGTTCTGTACATCGGGTTTTTAACTCGATGAGCAAAACTGTAACAGTGTAAGCAACTCTACTGCTTGCCGCAGATTTGCAGTTTTGCTGAGGGTGCAAGAACACATTTAGAAAATTTAAGGGTTGTCGGAAGCTAAAGGGGCTACTGATTTAAAGTAAAGTAAAAGCCACACAGATACAACAGGATATGGTGCTATGGATCAATCTCCTCTGAACCCATATTACGTGTTTTTACTTTTGCCATACGTATGTAGTATTATGATTATGATCGTGAAAATTAGCGAATTCAAGATTTCCACGGATTCCCACGTTTTGAGGTCTCCTGAATACGTATTGACTATTCTTGCCATGGCATCCGTAATGCAACAGTATGAATGTACATTTTTAATATTAGTCATCAATAAAGTGTAAAAATCGCATTTATTTAGTTAATATCTTCAGTAATAGCTCAAATACATGATGTTAAAACATTTAAGTTAATTAAAAATTACAAAAAAAAAACTGGTAACAGATTAAAAAACGTTTGTTTACGTAGAAATGTAGTCTGCATATATTGGAGGCTACAAAATATCCTTCTAAAATTTAAAAAAAACAATAGATACTTTGTTCATTAGTATAATTCTGCATAAATCTTAAATTTGAATCTGCATCAAGTTTGTTCCGGTCTTCCGGTACTTCGATTACAACGGTGTGAATGTCGAGAAAGCTGTCTCATACATTAAGGTAGTTGAAAAAGAGCAAAAGATTTTCATAGCTTTTTCTCTAATGAAGGCCACTCTGTTTTCAATCGAACACAAAAATTATTGTTGTTAAAAAACGTTACAAGTTCAAATGCAGTTGATACGTCAAAAAGTGTTTCTTTTGCAGCCGGTGTTAGATCATCAACCATTGCCATAAAAAACTCATCTAATGGATAACGTATCCAGTTCAGATGTTTAATAGTATTCTCCAAAAGTAATTTGTAGGAACTCGAGAAGCTCTTTAATATTTAGTTTAACACCTTGGTTCAAAGTCAGGTCATTTTCGGCTAAAAGACTGTGGAAATTGTTAAAATGCTCTGTGATATTAAGTAATACAGTCGTCCCAAAATTTAAATGTGTTTAGAATGCTTTCCAATCGATTTTGAACATTGAAAATCGTATTTGCTTTTTGTAATGATAAATAAATTGTTTATCTTCGAAAAAATAACTGACAAATGAAAATCATGATCCGCGAGGGAAACAATCACTTCCTTTTTTTAATTCAAAAATCGTGTAAGTTAGCAATTGTCACGTGTGTGTTAAAAACGGTTACTCACGAACCATTTCTTTGCATTAAGAAGAAAATAGTCTGGAATTTGTTGGTCTTGATTTTATAAAGTTTATTATTTTGACATCATCATCAAGTACACTTGTTGAAACATTCGTTCCAACGCCATTACAGATTTTTTTTGGTGAACCCTCGGGGGTGTGCTACCCACCGGTTGGGAACGGCTGCTCTGTCATGTCGACCGATAAAATACGCGGTTTGGTCATTTTCAACCAATTACAATTTGATTATAGTGAAAATACATGAAACAGCCGTGTTTTTACTTCGTTGCCACGGTGAAGTTTGTTACGTTAGCAACCGATCGACAACACACAATTCATAATTCAGTGCTTCGTTGTGGTTGATCACATTTTTTCGAAAGAAATGAGTCATCAATCGCGTTTTGGCTGCAAAACATTAACAGAAATTGCTAATGATGTAAAAAAAATCAGGCCGCCGAATAATACTCTTCGTTCGCAAAAATACGTCTGGAAGCAGTTTATGGAATTTTGCCGAGAAAAAGAATACAAGCTCAACCAATTTACAGACATTAATACGTTAAATAAAATATTAACCGATTGGGGATTTAATATGAAGAAACTAGATGGTACGGATTATAAGGAAGGTGTAGTAAAAACAATTTGGAACACAACAGCTAAATTGTTACAAAATAAGTTTCATGACCAATACAACATTGTAATAGATCCATTTACGGATGTAAGATTTAAAATTGCAAGAGAGGCCCGTAATTGCAAAAGAAAAGAGCTACAAACTAATCCTACAGAAGAACGCGTGAGTAATTAATTGTACCATTGCTAATTACTGTCACCATTATAAATTTTTAAAAAGACTTTAAACTTAAAAAGAGAAGATGCATTTGTTACAAGGTTTCAGAAATTAATCATAACATCATAAACTGCGGCTAATGTTTAATTATTATTACTTGCACTTCATTAAACCACAATCGCTTTGATGTATGATAAAAGCAGGATCACAGAACATCGTAAGGATGTAATAATTTTTATTAACTGCAATACGTGTTTTTTTTTTTAAATTGTAGCAAGTTCAACTAAATCAACTGGTGTGGCCACCAAATAGTTTTCGTCATACATTTTGTATGTTCGCGTGTGTTTTTATGTACAAAAAGTTCAAAGTGCTGCCCCAAGCATTTAATTCACCTTAATTTGACGCCTGTCAAAATAACGTAAATGACGTCTGTTAAAATGACGTTTCATTCCCGTTTTTACGACATATTAACATAGTAGTGTCTTTAGAAAATTAGGGAAAAAAATGTAAACCCGTAAAACTAAAATTTGAGAGTTAAAATAAGCGGCAGTTTACAAAAAAATGTAAAGGCCGTTTTAAAAATATAATAATTAAAAATTTTACATGAAAACACGCTATCATAGTATATTACATAACAAGAGTTGTAAGAGGCATATTACGCACGGAGCCGCGTAGCGGTGAGTGCGTCATTGCTTTTACAACTCGTGTTATGTAGCTTACTTTTTCTACGATCACCTACGATTTTAACGGCTTTTTGGCTAATATACACATGTAATTACGTTGTCTTGTCAATTTTTACTTAAGTCTACTGGTCTACTTTGACATTTCTAGACAAGTGTGCGTTTTGCTTACCGTGCGTTATAACTCACTTACTACTTTGATCATTTCTTTAAAAAACTGTGCTTTTTGCTTACCGTGCGTAAGGACCCACTTACTATGCATGCAAGCTGTACAGTTAAGAGTCATTTACATTAGTGGTCGTAGAAAAAGATTTATTATAGACGCCTACATAGACTAAACAACATATTTTTGTCTATTGCAGTTTTTCTGTAATTTTGGATAAATGTTAAAAGTTAAACACCCTGTATATTAGTTATTATTTAAGATATCAAATAAATTCAAGCTAAAAATGGCTAAACCTATTTACAAATTTTTAGGAACTATTAATATCCAGCTGAATATTTTTGACTGTCGATAAAAGTTCACCGTAAACTTACGTAGTGTTAATTTTGAACTTTGGAGAATTGCCAAGATTATTTTCTTACGTGTTATCCAGTCACGACCCGACTTTGTAACCAATTAAGAGCCTAAACTGAAAACCAAAGTATAGAAATAAAACTTTTGTACACAGCCGTATTGGACAAAAATTTCGTTAACTTTTTTCCTTTATAAAAAAACAAAAGTTTTCCATAAGATGTTTACAAATTAACGTAAAAAAGTGTTTCGTTCACTTATAAGTAGGTCAAAATTTGTGCAATTAAGAGTCCCGCTTCAAATGTAAAAATAGACCAGCTACGTCACGGCAATTATTTGGCAATTCCATAATAACTAAAGGCCAGCTGAATAAAAATAGTAAAGCTTTTATTTTTCCTATGTTTAAATCGTTGTTGCCAATGATTAATTGTACCAAAAATTCACTTAAACTTATTTTTTTAACTAGTATACAAGGAAAGAAAACGAAGCATTCCTTAAAATTGTATGGTTATTATAAGATATTTTTAAAAAGTAAGTAAACATGTATTTAAACCTTAATACAAATAAAATTATACAGGGTGTTTCTTAAATATTGCGATAAAAATCGGGAGGTGATTCCTTATTGAAAATTAAGGGGATTATATAAAAAAATTTCCTTAGACGTCTCCTTTCGGAGTTACACCCCCCTAAAAGAGAGCGGTAAAATTCGGTTTTTATTTTATTTCTTCAATTTTGATAAATGTAGGAGAATAATATTTGGTATATGTTTTATACTTATTAAAAGGTTTCCCATTGTAATATTTTTAATCATCTCCCACCTTCACAGGGGGCTGAAAAGTGCGACCCCTGTTGGTTTTTTCATTAGAACTTTTTGGTGGGGGAAATTTTTTTGATTAAAAGCTTGATTTATTTAGAAACTTGTTTTATTGTTTAGTTATTCTCGTAAAACCTACCGTTTTTGAGTAAAAAATAAAATAAGTAAGCATGCACCATTAAATATTCCAATATAAAACGATTCATTTTGATGGTTACCATGGTTTGTGTATGTTCATATTGGGTAGAACTGACGGGTGTAATTTATTTTGACGTTTACGCGGCGACAACGCTAAAACGCCCGTCAATTCTACCCAAATTAAACATAAACAAGCCATGGCAACAACCAAAATGAATCGTTTTATATTGGAATATTATTAATGGTGCATGTTCACTTATTTTATTTAATCATAAACTATAGGTTTTACGAGAGAAGTTAAAGAATAAAAACAGTTTCTAAATAAATCAAGCTTTTACCAAAAAATTTTTAAATTGCAAAATTTTAACCCACGATAAAGTTCTATATAAAAAAACAATGGAGTCGCACTTTAGAGCCCCTTATGAAGGTCGGAGATGATTGAAAATATTACTATGGGAATCCTTTCAATAAGCATAAAAGATATATCAAATATCATTCTCCTACATTTATCCAAATTTGAGAAATAAAATGAAAACCTAATTTTACCGCTCTCCTTTAGGGGGATGTAACTCCGAAAGGAGACGTCTAAGGAAACATTTTATATAAGAGCCCCCCTTAATTTTCGATAAGGAACCACCTCCCGAATTTTTTCGCAATATTTAAGAAACACCCTGTATAATGCAACATAAAACAGACTTAGTACAACAATAAATGAATATACAATTAAATAATATAAAAATTTTAAGAGTTTAAACATTGTTCAACAAAAAAAAACTAAATTTTGTCGGTTTGTTACATTCATAACTACAAGAGTAAGGTATTTTAATGGACATCCCCAGTGTCCACCCATTTCATATAATAGCATAACATGAAAACACAAATTTTTTTGATTTGAGAATGATTACTTGTAAGAAGAATACTTCTTCTTCGTCTTTTACGATGGCCTTTTGCCTCACGGCGTCGGCTTTTGGGGGTTCTCCACCCAACTTTTCCAGACCTTTTTGTCTGCCGTCATCGCTCTTAGCTCCCCAACTGTTTTCCCTCGTTTCACAGGCTATTTGTTCTATTCTGTTTTCCATGTTAGTTGTTGGCCTTCCTACCCGCCTCTTCCCATACCTCCTACTTTCTGTTATTTTTTTTGTCATAGATTCTGGCGGCATCTGCTGCACGTGTCCGTACCATTTTAATTGTTTTTTTTCGATACTTTGGGTTATTTGTTTTTGTTGTACGTTATTCTGGATGTCTTTCTTTTTGCACTTATCTCTTTTTGTTTTCCCCGCTATTTTTCTTAGGAATCTCATTTCTGCTGCCGTTATTCTTTTCTCATGTTTAGATGTTAGTGGCTATGTTTCACTACCATACAGCATAGTTGGAATTACGACCGTGTTGTATATTCTGGTTTTTGTTTGTGCACTAATTTTTTTTTCCCAAGGATAGTTTTGTTTGGTAGTAAATTCTCGTGCTTTTTCTGGTTCTGTTTAGGATTTCCGCGTCAGTTTTCCCATCTACGCTAATTTTCGTTCCTAAGTACTCTATTGTCGAGACTTGCTCCAGTACGTCGTCTCCGCATTTGATGTTTTGCTGGTCTTCATCATCGTTTAGTTTCATTATTTTTGTTTTCCCATTCCCATTTGTTGTATCGTTTCGTTCCACTGGTTCAAGGACCTTTGTATGTCTTCTCTGTTTCCCCCCACTATTATTATATCGTCTACATATAATAGGCACTGTATCTGGATGGGCCTAAGATCTTTGAATCCGACTGTTACTTTCGGCGTATTTTTTTTACAGGTCTTCAGTATTTTGTCCATATACGTTTTCCAGAAGTTACTTTTGTTTGTATGGTAATCCCTCTCTATCTCTTCTCCGAACTTCTCCCAGCTTTTGACTTTAGCTTTTTTCACTTCTTGTTTGGCTTCATCTCTTTTCTGTTTGTATATTGTTTTGTCCTCTCCTTTTCCCAGTATTATATATTTCTTCCAAGCTATTTTCTTTTGTTTTATTTTAGCTTTCACTTCGTCGTTCCACCATCTGCTACTTTTCCTATACCCATTTATTTTCCTTATTTCGCAGACTTATTTTGCTGTTTTTATTGTTATTTCCTTAAAGAAAGATACCAAAATGATAAATAAGTATTCCCCTTTCAAACAATAATATCTTGGATTTGAATGGAACATTATGTAAGATTCATTTTTTGAAAGTTTAAAATCTTATAGACTAAACAAAAACCATGGAATTTCATATTTTTAAATTTACACATGTTTAATGTGGCTATGTTTATTTTTAAACGTTTTCCTGAAACAATTTTAAAGATATATAATTTTTTACAATGTCTTACGTTAATCAGATGTTGTATTTATGTCTTAAGCAAGCGTCATAGAGACATGTCGTTAATTTTGTGAACGATTTGACAAAAAACAATTTGTTTGTTTTAATTCACGAAACGACGTGGATTGTTTGCTGAAGTATTTAAAAAAAGGCGTTTCAATCTTTTGATTTTATAATTTTTAGTTTTGCTGCGATAATCCTCGAATGTGCATACACAAATTCATGGTTTATTTTCTTGGTAATAAATTACCGTCGTAGTTAACGTTAAGAAACATTTTATTGCAGATATAACCATCCGGGTTTTCAGTATTGTGATGTCAATATTATTTTTGGTTTGTTTCTATATATTATACATCAAAGAGCTTGGCGTATGTTTCAAATATACAAGGTAAATTATTTTCAAACAGTTTTATGTTACATTCTTACGTAATCCTTTAAATATCTTGCGCAAGGGTAAAATCAATGTACGAAACAATTTATGACGCGGAAATAAAATACATGAAGGTCATTTTGCAAGTTTTATATACGAATTACGAGAGTTTTGATGATTATCTAAAAGCATGTAAAATGCACGTAGTTACCGCACACGCACGTGATCGTAGTGTTTAAAGAAATCGTTTTAAGCTGGACAGAAGTCATACTATAACTGCAACTAAACAAATTATACAGGGTGCGCCAAACAGGTGGGTCACGATTGGGATCTTCTAAAACGGTAGAATATAGAAAGTCGATTAAATTAGTCAGCATTTTAGAAATCTACTCGGCAAAGCTTGTTTTTTTTTTTAAATCTATGAGAAGCAGAGGATGCTGACGGAAAACTGAAAGTAACTAATTTTTAAATTCTCTATCGAAATCAACAAAAAAATGTATACCTACGATGTAAAAAAAAACGGTTGCCTATCGCGGATTTGACATACGTCATCGTAGAGATAAAAAATGCACTTAATAGAGAATTTGTCGCCGTTTTCAAAATATAGGGTTTGTTGGGATTATTTTCAATAATTAAAAAGTTATAGGGGTGCGACAGTCAAACTGAATCACCCGGTATAGTTTTATATGGATTTTATGCAACTTAACAATATTCATCTTAAACTTAGGGTTTTTACAGCAGAATCATCCTCCAGATCCGAATTTTAGATCCTCGAAGCAGTGCAGTAATTTTATGAAATTTGAAACATATGCGTTTTTAAACATTTTTTGTATGCGTAAAACAAAAACTTCCTTTTTTATTGTCGTATCTAGGCAATGTTTTTTAAAAATGTATTGTCTCAATTGACCGATTCCCTTTTGTGTGGGCGCCCAAAATATATTCTTCACGAAATTTAATTATTCTTTGGAATAAGTTTAAAGCGCACCAACGCAAATTTTAGAAAGCATGCCCTGTTTTTCCTCTTCCCGTTTTTCTTCTCTCTCTATAATTTTTTTCAGTAAGGTTCCTTTTTTTCATTGAACTCATTAAAATCTCCTTTCTCATGTCCTTCAACATAGATTTTACCTCCTCCATATTAATGTCCGGTTTTATTTCTGTCTCTTCTTGATTTTTCGAAATCTACAGTGTTGCTGTTATCTTTTGTTTCGTGTGGTCTGGGGACCTGATCACTAATTTACTTTTTCGAAATATCCCTGTTTCTTCTTTATTTTTGTCTTCTGTCTCTCTCTTTCTGTCGCCCTTTTTTGCAAAAGCTAAATATCAATTTGAAAAACTATGGAAGTAGGTATGTAAAAATAATTAGAAGAATAATCTAAGAATAAACAATTCAATCCCATACGTCGATTTATTACTATTTAAATAAAGTTTGAAATAAAAATAAAATAAAAAAGTCGTGAAGTCATTCATTAAACTTTACTATTGCTCTGCGATTTTTTTTAACACTGCTGGTTTCCGTTGCGTTTGCCGAGATAAGTTTTATTCATTTAATTTAGCTCATGCTCTGTTTTTATTTCATTAAAAATGTGTGTCCTTGACGTGTTAATGTAGTCATTATAAAACGATTTGCTCTAAATTCCAGCAACAATGAGGTACGCAATAACAGTACGTGCTTAATCGAAAAATATTGATTTCACTCATGAACGTTCTAAACATTTTAAAACACAATATAAATGCTAATTGATGTTTTATATTCCGTGAGAAGCACTTGGCAAGTAATTAAATTTGGCTTTAAATGGGAAAGAAAATGAGTTTTTGAGCTTCAACATAATTTAGTAATTCACTTAAGATTTGAACCGTGTACTGCCAATATATTTCTGCTGAAACGCAATTTCTAGAGTCGTCCAATGTCATTATAATTCTTCAATATTTACATGTGCATCGTATAAAATTTGCTAAAGAATGTAAGCAATTTTTCACACACAAGTAACTAATATCATTTAAATGTGAAAAAATGTTACTTTCATAAATTAAAATGTTTTTAAAATTTTTCCGCCTTGAGCTGTTCGTTTATTCGTTATTATAAATAAGAAATTAAATTTGTTATGTACATATAATTTTTTAATTGCCAATATTGTTTTAATCCGTAAATTTAGTTGACATTTACATATTTTTTTATAGTTCAATAGTGTATGTTATGGTAGACACTGTATTTTATTATGTTTGCACCAGCGTAACCCTTCGGGCTACACTGGGCGGACGAAGCCCTTTAGGGTTTAGGGCTTTGTGGCTTTGTCCGTACGACATTTAAAGTGAACAAACATTACTGATCTAAAGTTCAACGGCTTTGCAGATTCGGCTCAGATTTGCAGTGTATATTTTTCCAAAGGAGACGCGAGTTCCCTGAAAATTTGACTGTCGAACTCGCCGGGTTCCATCGAGCTACGAACTAAAAAGGCGTCATCTTATCTCATTAGCGTTGTTTTCCGCAAGAGAATTTGTTTGCTCGTTCTTTCGCTAATTTCCAACCGAATGTGACAAAACTCGACACGAGGATAGCACGATCTTTCAGACGAATTTTAAAAAAGCGTACTTCAAGTTTTTCGATTTTTAAATCGCGCAGAAGTCCCTGTCTGTTATTATACAGGGTGTTTCTTAAATATTGCGAAAAAAATCCGGAGATGATTCCTTATCGAAAATTAAGGGGGGTCTTTCATATAAAACTTTTTCCTTAGACGTCTCTTTTCGGAGTTACACCCCCCTAAAGGGGAGCGGTAAAATTAGGTTTTTATTTTATTTCTCAAATTTGGATAAATGTAGGAGAATGATATTTGGTAGATAATTTATACTTATTAAAAGGTTTCCCTTAGTAATATTTTCAATCATCTCCCACCTTCACACTCCCACCTTCACAGGGGGCTGAAAAGTCCGATCCCTGTTGTTTTTTTTATCAGAACTTTATGGTGGGTTGAAATTTTGCAATTAAAAAATGTTTGTTTATTTAGAAACTTTCTTTATTCTTTAGTTTTTCTCGTAAAACCTACAGTATTTGAGTAAAAAATAAAATAAGTACACGTGAACCATCAAATATTCCAATACAAAACGATTCATTTTGGTGGTTACCAATTTACCACGGTTTGTTTATGTTCATATTGTGTAGAACCGACGGGCGTCTTAGCATTGTCGCCGCGTAAACGTCAAAATGAATTACACCCGTCACTTCTACCCAACATGAACATAAACAAACTATGGTAACCACCAAAATGATTTGTTTTATATTGGAATATTTGATGGTTCCTATTTTATATGAAAGACCCCCCTTAATTTTCGATAAGGAATCACCTCCCGAATTTTTCGCAATATTTAAGAAACACTCTGTACATATAAATAAACGACCATAAAAGTTTCTTTTTAGATTTATTAATAATACTATTAGATTCCAAATAATGCGCAGTTCTATGTATACTTATAGTGTTAGTGGTGTTTACTTCCTACACCCTGACCTAGTAACTATCTAGTGGTATATTTAATCAATAGAGTGAGGTTTATAATACGCAGGGCACACTACACCGAGGCCGTCCCAAGGATGTCTGGCTTACGTGCCTACCCCACCATCCAGAACTCACTGTACATTCGAGGGCGTATTTATCGATCCGTTTATTCACCCTCTGTTCCTTTGCAACCCGCACTACGCTACGAACTTTCCCATTCTGTGCTGTCATTTACTTTCTGCGCGTTTTATTTATCGATCGCCGGCTACGTCGAACGTCGCTTTCACAAATTTATTTGATTACACCCGGCGAATGTCTCTTGAGATGTGCCAAACAAAAAAAAAGTTCTATTTCAATGTATATGAGCTGAATATCTAGCTGTGAGTCCTTAACAAGAACTTTTACACACGCATTTGTTCTATGTTCTATACTTTCTCCTACTGGTTCATAACATCTAAAAAAATCATGTAACCCTGTTAAGTGTAAAGCATTCCTCAAGATACAATTTTTTTATTGGAGATAAATTGCATTATTTTCATAGATTTTGACAGATGTTGTTGGCAGAGGAGTTGGAACCCTATCGCAATTAAGTCGTAGTTCAGAATCTGCTCAACTTTGTATTATACGAGGTTGAGCTGAAAAGTAATGCACACGGTTGAGTATCTCCGAAACAAGACAAGTATGCTTTTGTCGTTACATTTTCCCCAAAAACTTATCAAATTTGTATTGTTTCGATGAACGACTCATAATTACCAGGAAAGAACAATCAATATATTGTCCTAGACAATGTATTGAACTACGTCTTGCGGTTGCCTTATAACATATATGTAATAATATTGTTTTATTATTTATTTATTTTTTATGGCAATAAAGACATTATTAGATATTAATATTATTATTACACGTTGTCACTAGAATTTGATTAAGGCTGTGTTTATTGCATCAAGAACAACAAAACTAAATGTTTTGCAAAGTTATACGTGCCACTAGCCATTTTCTTCGGAAAAATAGGGGAAAAACTGAAAAGTTTAAAAATAAAAGTAATTTTCGCGTTGGCCATGAAACCGTCAGGAACAAAATTTAAATTCTTCTATTTACCAATGCGCGCTTCCTTTGCAAGTAAAATGGTGCAAAGTTTTTGAAAAAATCTTAAACGGTTTCGGAGAAGAACGCGAAAAACGAGGCTTTTGTAAAACGGTTTTCCCTATGTTAAACGCCTATGCAAGTCGCATAAATATAGTTATAAAGATATACGACAACTTCTCAAATCATAGCACTTATGCAGGGGTTTCGTTTTTGACGTTTTTCTCCGGAACCGTTCAAGATTTTTTCAAAAAGTTTGCACCATTTTACTTGCAAAGGATGCGCGCATTGGTAAATAAAAAAATTTAGATTTTGTCTCTGACGGTTTCATGGCCAACGCGATCGCAAAAATGACCTTTTTAAACAAATTTTTTAGTTTTTCCCCCATTTTTCCGAAGAAAATGATGTATAACTCTGTAAAACATTTAGTTTTGATGTCCTTGATGCAATAAACACAGCCTTAATCAAATTCTAGCGACAACGTATCGTGACCCTCTCTTGTTAGTATACATGGTATTTTATTAAAAATAATATATTACGAATAGCGTGTTTCAACGTAAAGAATATGGGGATTTAGGAAGCCGGTAGTGATAAAAGAATGGTTAAATTGACAAAAACGATTTTCTTTTATTTTGTGTTCATTTGCAGAGAAATATTCTTAAGGATGTGTTAAGTTTGTACCGAAAATGTCGAACGGTAGCCATGAACGCTTTAAACCCTTATTTAAATAATTACCTACTATTTGGTATTGCGATTGCGGTCTTTTTAATTTTAGCCAATTTTAAATATAAAAATTATTGCAAACAGAATTTTAATTCTTCTTTAAGTTAAAAATAATTAATGTTTTTTCGTATATTAATTATCCTTGTTTTGTTTGTTTATGTAATCGTACGACTAACATGCTCTAAGTATTACAATTTGATGGAGTTAATAATCATGCTTTGTTACTGCACGCAGCCCTCTTCGCTACGCCACTGAATGCGGATCGAATCTATCACTAGCGAGCGACTGACTATCCGGGTGTAGAGTCTGGCTCGTTGGCGGAACCGAATCGCGGTGCCACGGCGCGGCATCAAACCAGCTTATTGCTAGCATTTTAACGGATTTAAACAAACGAGCGTTAAACATGCTAACTAAATTGGCAATTCTTATATTCATCTTTTCAAAAATTTCTTATTTACTGCCTTTGTATCGAATTGTTTTGAATCGTTCTAAATGAACGAATCACTAGGAACGACGCATCTCTAAAAACAAGTCGTTGGATAGCAAACATGCGCACTGAGTCAGTTTCATAACCTAAACAAGCACCAATTTCTTGTTCACAATTCTGTGTTAAAACTGTGACGTTAAAATTTGTATTTATAAGTGTAGTAAAGTTTATATTTGTAAGAAGTGGTAGTGAGTGCACTTAAAGTTTTAAAATGTCGCGCAAACGCAGTTATATATGGCAGTATTTCAGCGGAATATCAGACACAAGAGCTAAATGCGATATATGTTCTGTAAAATTTTCGCACAGGGGCGGATCAACTACAAATTTAATAAGGCATCTTAAAGCAAAACATCCAACCACAATACTAGATGTGAGTTCAGTTTGAGCTACTTTTTAAGTCTGTATATACAGCGTGTTGATTAAGAGTATCGTACATAAGACTTTACCAAGTAAAATTAAATAGTTGCAAATGTTGCCTCCCCTGATTATTTTACGACAAAAGTGTAAATATAAAAGTTGTTCAGCATCAAAAACTACCTACATCTTCACTTACATTTTCAATTTGGTTAGCGTTTTCGCTTCCTTTAAGGAAACTTAAAAAATATCGCGGTAGTCTGGTTTCCTATAGTTTTATATGGATTTCATGCTACTTAACAATATGCATCTTAAAACTGAGGGTTTCTGGAGCAGAATAATCCTTCGCATCCGAATTTGAGTGGCTCGAAGTAGTGCAGTGTTGCCAAAATGAAGAAAAACATAATTTAATGAAATTTGAAAAATATGCGTTTTTAAATTTGTTTATCCGTAACACTTGATAACTTGTTTATTTATTATCGTATCTCGGCAAATTTTTATGAAATTATTTGCTTTAATTGGCCGAATCGCACTGTGTGAAAAATTATTCTTTACAAAATTTAATAACTGTCAAATAAGTTTAAAGCGCGACCTCCCAAATTTTGGAAAGTGCGTGCAGCGTAAAATGTCACATGGGAGATCTTTTTTTTTTAAATTTTATAAATAGGTCACTACTATACAGGGTGTTTCATAATTGAATGCTGATCCTTAAGGGTGTTATTCCTTGGGTAATTTTAAGAAAAAAAGTTCATATCAATGTAGGTCCGCAACCGCCGTATATTTGAGATACAGGGTGTTTTTTGAATTTTAGTAGGTAGGTACTGACTAAGTATAAAAGCACATTTTTTTCAGAAAAAATATTGTTCTGCTTCTACCAATGGCGTCCGTACTAACATGTCCTTGAATGTATTTACTTGATTATTAAAAATTAAAACTCTTCAAGAGTACCTAATAGCCTTTTATTTATTTACTCGAAAACCGTTCGTCGGTCAAAAAAAAGTCAAGAGGCCATTTTTACTAAAAGATAAAGCAAAATTATAAAAATAACATTTACTTTGAAAAAAAAACAGTGGCGTATAATTTTTTTCATTAAAAATATTCAAGGACATGTTAGTACGGACGCCATTGGTAGAAAAAGAACAATTTTTTTTTCTGAAAAAAATGTGTTTTTATGCCTAGTTAGTACCTACTAAAATTCAAAAAAATATCTAAAGCGGTATCAAAGATATTACGAAAAAACCGATATTTTTTTCAACTTTTAACACCCTGTATCTCAAAAATACGGCGGTTGCGGTCGTTGCGGACCTACATTGATATGAACTTTTTTTCTTAAAATTATCCAAGGAATAATACCCTTAAGGATCAGCATTCAAGTATGAAACACCCTATATAAAGACGAAATTGTAACAAAATCGGTTTAAGAGACACGCTCATTTAAATAAAAAACATCGTGGTGTCCCAGTGTAAACTTTTTTTAACAGGGGTTTGGAGCGGAGCTGGAGCGCGGAGCAGTGGAGCAATGGGTTTTTGCCCGGAGCGGGAGCGGAGCCCGGAGCAAAGAATTTTGATTGCTCCACTGCTCCACTTTACTATTATAAACTGCATTTTTTTTTATGAATTATTCTCATGGGTATAGTATTTAATAAAATTATAAATAAACTAAATTTTATTTTTTTGAAGTAAAATTATTATAATGTAACTTTCCTGAATATTAATTTTCATTATTTTGTATTTGAATTTTGAAAAATTTTAAAGAACTTTTTTTTCTTTTTTTCACTTTTTTAACTGAAGATCAATAATTTGTTTATTTATTTAACTTCACTTGTTTCTTAGGGTCAAATATTGTAATTTTTGGTCCGTTTCCACATATCTCATAAAATTTTAGCTTTGTTTTTAAAAACAAATTTTTAAATAAAAAACTTATTTTATTAATATTTGGAGCGCGGAGCGGAGCGGGAGCGGAGCGGGAGCGGAGCTGGAGCAGGCATCTTGATGCCGGAGCGGAGCTAGAGCGGAGCAACTAAAAAATTGGACTGCTCCAAACCCCTGTTTTTTAACACTCTTATTTTTCGAATAATAATGCAACAGCACTTTTAAAATTTAAATAACAACAAACTTACCTTCCTGCAAGTATAGCACTGCTTATTCATCTCTTATATTATAAGTTTATTGTGATCTAAATTTTAGAAAGTGCTGTTGGCAGTAAGTATTATTCGAAAAATAACAGTTTTAAAAATGTTTACATTTATCAGCAAGTTGTCAAGTTTGAAAAAGTATCAACATTGTTCTGTATAAAAATGTTTGTTGTATACTCATCTCGAAGGGGATGTAAGAATAGAAAAACCTTATTGACTTTGAAACCGATCTATGATACATGCATTTTTACGTGTCTGTTTATAATCATATTTTTTAAACAACAACATTTTTATGCTCTGGAAAACAAATGTGGCAATAAAAATATTCACCAATTAAATGTAAAGTATCGAAGGTTACTTTTTGTTATTATTTATTCCGTATGCACAAAGTGTATCACATAAGCATTGCTTACATAAAAATACATGCGCGTTCTTTAAATAGGTGTACAAAAAGAAAGTAATAAACAAATAACCAATAAATATTTTAATTGAGTTTTGGCGCCCCTTATATTGTTTTCCTTGTGGCATGGCTGATTTTATTTAAAACAAACAAAAATAATTATTAATGGACTAAAAAGTAATTTTTAAAAGTCTTGAGGTATGTTATGACACTGGACATTGTACCACTTGCTTCAGAACACTACAAGAATCTCGCTTGATTATAAGAAATAAAGATTCGGTTAAATTAGCAAAAAGTTATATACCTGGTGTAAATGAAGTGTGGTACACCCCCTTTTTATTGTTTAGTTTTGATTTTAGATCAATGAAATTTTAAACATATGATATGTGCAAAAACCGGGCTTTTTGAGCACATGCTCACAATTGTTTCACTTACGGTTTTGCCGGAAATGACTTTGTTATTTTAAATGAAACACCCTGTATATTTTTACATTTTTGGCAAGAGGGATCGATTTTGGATACAACTGCACTATTTTGGTTAATGTTTACAACCTCAACGAATTTTTGAAACAAAATTTAATTTTTTATTAAGGGTGCCGTGACCCGCATAAATTGAATTTTATTATGTAAACAATTGTCCAAAAAACGTTTTTAAAAATTTTAAATGACAATTAGGTTACTTTAATCGGTTTTGAAAGTTGCGGAATCGGTTTTTGATAAAAAGTCAACTTTTTTAAATGGACCTATGGTGGTACAAGCGGTTATTTAAATGGAGCATCTTCTTACGAATCCATCGATACCAATAACTTGTATTTTTATTGAGAGTCTGCTTCAAAAACTTTAAATTTCGGTTACAAAACGCACGCTGCTTTAGCAGTTTTTCTGCATTCACCAAATATTAATAGAAGAATAATCCACTTGTTCTGTACGAGTGTAAAAGTAATGTTTCATTTTGCAGCACCAATATTTTTAATAATTAATTTTACACAAATTTAAATTAATAATAAGTTTTAATTTAATGACTGTGTAATAATTTTTTCACCACCGCAATGACATACAAACACGTAAACAAGCATTTGTTTGTTTCCACAGCGATCTTCCATAGCACCTTTGTTTTTGTTTTGAATGATTTGTTTGTTGCAGTTATGCACAGTCTACTGCTTTTAACAGGATCTCTTAATAAATCTTTACAATAATTTAAAGTTTTTGAAGCAGACTATTAATAAAAATACAAGTTATTGGTATCGATGGATTCGTTAGAAGATGCTCCATTTAAATAACCGCTTGTGTCACTATAGATCCATTTAAAAAAATTTAGTTTTTGTCAAAAAACCGATTCCCCAACCTTCAAAGCCTATTAAAGTACCTAACCTAAATGTCATTTAAAATTTACAAAAACGTTTTTTGGACGATTGTTGACATAATAAAATTCAATTTATGCAGATCACGGCACACTTAATAAAAAATTAAAATTTGTTTCAAAAATTCTTTGACGTTGTAAAAATTAACCAAAATAGTGCAGTTGTATCCAAAATCGATTACTCTTTCCAAAAATGTAAAAATATACAGGGTGTTTCATTTAAAATAACAAAGTTGGGGTCATTTCCGGCAAAACCGGAAGTGAAACAATTGTGAGCATGTGCTCAAAAAGCCCGGTTTTTGCACATATCATATCTTAAATTTCATTTATCTAAAATCCTAACTTTAAAAAAAGGGAGTGTACCACACTTCATTTACACCAGGTATAATAAAAATTAGAGGAACCGTTTACAGACAAATAAAATGAATGGTAACTGGATGAAATGTTGTTTTAATAAAATAAAATGGAAGCAGTTTTATTTAAATTTGTTGAAGAATTTTCAAATCTTATATCATACTATGATTTTACTAGTGGCTGCAGCTAATGTGAAGGGTGAAGGAACTGTGTACTACCGAACTTGATTACGTCGACCGCTGGGTCGCCACGCGCCAGAGCGAAATGGCGCCTAATCGATCTGGCCCCTGGCTTGCAGAATGTTGCTTTCAGTATTTGAAAACGTGTTCAAGGCGAATGACGCATAGCGCGCATTTAATCAACAACGGTTTATACTTATATATAAAATTTAATTGTGAACCAAGCATTTATTGACAAATTTATATTTAAACAATGGACACTTCAGAAATTCCTAGAGAAGATTCAAGGCTTGAGCCAATCCACGTTAGAAGTAGGAGAAAATTTAAAGAAGAGTGGTTAAGAGAACTACCATGGCTTAAATACGATCCCATCAAAGACGTCGCGATTTGCCAGTTATGTTCTTCGTTTCCTGGTATAGCAGATAACAATTCAAGAGTTGTAAAAGGCCATGACGGTCCATTTAAAGTCGAAACGTTTAAAAAACATGAAAAGTCTGTCCAGCATCAAAGATGTGTTGCAGCAGGAAATGCGAGTACACCATCAGAATTAGAGAAGGCGGAACTTTATAAGAGAGTAGTGATTCGAAGAGAGGTAAATTATCTATTGCAATGCGTGTAATTGGCATATCGGAATTTTATCTGTAAACCAATGCGGATTAAAGTACAGGGTGGTCTATTTTCGATGCCCATACAGGGTATCTCGGTTATTATCAGAGATAGAAAAAAACTAAGTACGTAGTCTTGATTTTTTTTCGAGAGAAATTCATTGCTGTAAACAGATTTTTGATATCTTTTTAATTTTCGAAATATAGCCAAAAACCGATTTTTGGCAATTTTCAAAAATGTTAAATATCTCGCTTAAACGAAAAGATAGAAAAAAACATTAAAGACATTTTTGGAATGGTTTTTTGTCCTTAATAAGATAGCGATGTTTTTTTACTCATATCAATACCGATATATTACACCTAACTTTGTTATTTTAAATGGCAACCATATGCAAATTATATGTTTTTGAAAAGCGCAAAAAGTAAGCTTTCGATTCATATCAAAGCCAACTATGGTTGCCATTTAAAATAAGAAAGTTAGGTGTAATATATCGGTATTGATATGAGTAAGAAACAATTGAACGTCGCTATCTT
The DNA here is from genome assembly GCA_947652605.1 of Elmis aenea. Lineage (NCBI taxonomy): Eukaryota > Metazoa > Arthropoda > Insecta > Coleoptera > Elmidae > Elmis > Elmis aenea. The sequence continues at coordinate 23,225,887 of OX393581.1, read as the reverse complement.
ATTAAGGACAAAATACCATGCCAAAAATGTATCTAATGTTTTTCTGTATCTCTTCGTTTAAGCGAGATATTTAACATTTTTGCTGTCTTTTTTAATACTCGAAATATAGCCAACACAATTTTTGGCTCTTTTCAAAAATTTTAAATATCTCGCTTAAACAAAAAGATAGAAAAAAACTTTCAAAACATTTTTGGTATGGTTTTTGGTCAATTTTTTTTACTCATACAAGTATTGATATATTACACCTAATTTTCTTATTTTAAATAGCAGCCATAGTTGGCTTTGATATGAATCGAAAGCTTACTTTTTTGCGCTTTTCAAAAATACATAATTTGCTTATGGTTGCCACTAAGATAAGAAAGTTAGGTGTAATATATCAGTATTGATATGAGTAAAAAACAATTGAACATAGCAAATCTTATTAAGGACCAAAAACCATACAAAAAATGTCTTTAAAGTTTTTTTCTATCTTTTCGTTTAAACGAGATATTTAACATTTTTGAAAGGTGTCATAAATCGGTTTTTGGCTATATTTCGAAAATTAAAAAAGATATCAAAAATCTGTTTACGGCAATGAATTTCTCTCGAAAAAATAAATCGAGACTACGTACTTAGTTTTTTTTCTATCTCTGATAATAACCGAGATACCCTGGGCATCGAAAATAGTACTGTGTGTGCGTTCGTATATACATAGGTATAACGCGTATTTGAGCAGCCTAAAATTATATTAATTTCAAATCTGTTGTAAGTTACTGAGGTTTCATATCAAAGAACTGAAAAACGTCTATTGCAATATAAAAATAAATGTAAAACGATAAATAGGGTATTAAAAAAGGATCGAGAAGGTTAAGGACACATTTTACTCACTAAAATTAGAAAAGTAAGTTCATATCGGGTGACCAAATAAGAGCGATACAACTTTAAATTTAAATTATTGTTATACCAAATGAAAAATACCAGATTATCGCTGCTAACAAATTCGAGCTCTTTTCATCGCGTTTTTAATCATAGTTTCGCGGTATTCCACTTACAGCTTCTCAAATATTCTGCTTTAAGTGTTCAATATTCATCGGTCTGTTAGCATAGACAATTCCCTTTAGATAGTCCCACAGAAAAAGTCAACAGGTGTTAAATCCGGTGTACTTGAGGGCCAATCAGTGTCACCGTTAATTGACTTGAAAACATTCTTCTCAATTTTTCGATTGTGTCTTGTGCTGCATGACTTGTGGCTCTGTCTTGTTGAAACCACATGGTTTCATTTGATGAAACAAAAACTGGTCAATCATCTCGCGATAGCGATCGCCTGTCACTGTCACAGCAGCATCTATAGCAGGGGTGGGCAAATCTTTTGATTGTCGGGCCACATTGCGGATGAAAATTTTACCGCGGGCCAAATAATTTCTTTTTCTAATTTTAAGTATAGTTTTTGCTAAGGAGATTATTTAATACATTTTAAAACCAATATTTTTAAATCAAAACATGTATTTATTAAGCAATTTAAAGAAAAAAAAAATGAAAAGAAAATTTTTAAACATTAATATTAGATAATTATCAAAGTGTACAATAATCATACAACATAAAACAACGAAATAAATAAAAAATTTATAAAATAATTTTAACATTTTTTTTACAACATAAAATTAATTTTTTTTTTTACTAAATACAGATTAATCCTTTTATAAAAACATGCAATTTTAAATAAAACAAAAATGAAATTGAAAGAATGATATTTACACATATAAACGCATATAACATTGAATTTACCAAAGATGGAAATTTTCATTGAATTATGAAGAATTAAAACTAAACTTTTGGAGGTGAATGAAATTTTCTCAAAACATACAACTTTTATACATATCAAAATTTAATGGCTAAAGTGAAATTTTTTAGCATCACTAATAATTTTTTGTATGTCTGGTGAAAATTTTGTTGTTGACATTCTTAAAACTGCCTTTAAATGTTCATCACTAATACAGGATCTGAACGGGTTTTTGTTAAAATTTGATATTGAAAATGTTTGTTCGCAAATGTACGTTGATCCAAAAATAACGAACATTTTTTGGGCCGAACAGATTAGGGACAATATGTAACTGGACGACTCTGACGGTCAGTATAACATACGTTTAATGTAATTTATTGGAACCGCCTTATTCAAATAATGTACCTATTGAATAATTTTTTTTTCTAAAATTCTTTTTATACGCCAATTTATATTGGACAAACAGTAATATTTTTGCTTTTAATAATGATTTATAAAATGCTTCGCGGGCCGGAGAGAATTCTACCGCGGGCCGGATCCGGCCCGCGGGCCGCCATTTGCCCAGGCCTGATCTATAGCGTCTTCAAAAAAGTAGGGCCCAATTACCCCTCCTGGCCAGATTCCACACCAAACTGTCACACGACGAGGATGCAGTGGTCGTTCGTGGATTAACGAAGGTTGCTCCTCACCCCAATATCGAAAATTTTGTTTGCAAACAAATCCACTGAGGTCGAAATGGATTTCGTCACTCATAATGTTGTTTTTTAATGAAATCTGGGTCGCACTTCAAACTTCAATCTGTTTAGGACAAAATTACTGAAGTACGACGGCGTTCGTGGTCCTGAGGATCAAGTTTTTGAGTTAACTTAATCTTATAGCGGAAAAGACCCAGATCTTTCTTCAGAATATTCTGTAGAGAGGTTCTCTTAATTCCCAGTTGAGAACGCCGCCTGGTAGACAATGTCGGATCTTCGGCTACATTTTCACGGACACTTCCAATATTCTGCTCCGAACGAGCACTCCTGGCACAATGAGGAACTGGTTTATCTGTTACAATGCCATGCTGCTCAAATTTATCCACTAAACGAGTTATTGTTAGTCGCGAAGGTAAGTTGTTGCTTCCGAAAATGGGACGCAATGTTCTAAGCGTTTTCGCAACAGAAGACTGATTTGCGTAGAACGTTTTAATAATTAAAAGACGTTGCTCAAGTGAAAAACGCTTCAAAACGAATTTGCCACATCTACAACAATTAATTGTTATCAAACAATTGTCAAATTTGACGTTGAAACAAAATGGCGACAAAAAAAAGTTGTATACCTCTAAGTTGGCCACCCGTTATAAACATGCATTTGCAAAATTACGTTTTAGAAATACAGGGTGCTTACGTTATAATAATAATCGGTACGGCTATTGATATACTGAAGAAATACATAGTTACCAAAAATAGCACAGAAACTGGATATTTTATTAATTGATTAGACAAAGGCGAACTTCAGGGAATATCTATGCAGCCTTAAACTTGTCTTCGTCGACGGTAAGAACTGTTTATCTCCAGAAGTACAAACTTCTTGACGTTACACAGTTATGTTTTTGGTGCCCACTTATTATAACAAAATCACAGGATGCAATATTGAAACGACTGGAAAAAATTCTGTTCCAATGGATAGAGAACCATAAGAATCTACCTTTGCCATTTAACCTTAATCAGTAAAAGGTTCTCGCATTATTTAGTGATTTAAAGAGGAAAGCCGAAGCTGATAGAAATCCAATTAGTACAGACTTAGATTTTAAGGCTAGTCACGGATGGTTAGGGAGATTCAAGAGGCGCGCAAATTTGCATAACTTAAAATCAAAGGCAGTACAAGCGCGTGAGAATATTGATGCAGCTAAATTACCAAAAATTACAGACGAGGGCGGATATTCATTCACCTATACAATTGTTCAACAACGACGTACCAGAACTCTTTTGAAAAGAGTTCACTGATGTAACTATTACCGTGTCGTGCAGTTTTATTGAAACGAACTTTTTATTTTTTGGGGATTTTAACCTCTGGTACCAACAACTAACTTGTACCAAAACCGTAGAAGTATTAGAATATAATTTTCATTTTATGGCTCGTTTTGATCAAAGAATATTATTCATAAACTTATTTGTTGCTCGTATACAGCAACAATTCAAATACGAAGCTCAAAATAGCGATCTCTTTTATCTTAAGAGCTAAATTGTCGCTTGAAATCGACAAAGTTGTACTATAAATTACATTATTTTTGTTGGATTGGTGTAGTTAAGTAAATTATTTGTATCTTTTACTATCATTTGTCAATTTTAGATGAGAATAAACCCAGACCTTAGAGCCGCAATGCTTGATTTCATCGAAGAACATCCTGAAATGGTCTCCGTAAAATCTCATGAATATCTAAGTCGTGACACCATTCAGAAATTATGGGAACTTTTGGCAGTCACTTTAAATTCGAAAGGTTATGGCACTAAATCAGCAGATAGCTGGAAATCGGTAAGTATATAAAGAATTTAAATTACAGTAAAAACTCAATTTAACGCACTCCGGTTTAACGAATTTTGGATGTTAAAACTGTTTGTATCGTTGTTAAAAATATATTGTTTGTTATTTAACGGACTTTTCCTTTTGAAAAGCAGCTGTTTTATGTACATCTCCTTCCCCAAATTTGTTCGCTAAATGAGTTTTTATCGATTGTATTTTCATTAATGATACATGTTTGAAAGATGAACATTTTAGTGTTTTCAAGATTGGAAAAGTAAAACTAAAGTTAGGCTTTTCAATGCGGAAAAGCAAGCAGCAGGTAAAGGATCAGAAGTGAAACGAATAACCAACCACGAATTGCGTTTGGCGAAGTTGTCACATTGGGACTATAGCAAATATAACGTAGAAGTATCCGACTTTACAGGTTTACAGCCTTCGACCAGTTCAGTACCCTCATCTAGTAAAGAATGTATGTCCTCCAAGCAGTCCACGGTTTCTTCAATTGCCGACCCTTTGGACTTTTATGTTGACGTCAAACCTTCTTATGATATTCTCGCCGCTGCCAGTCAGCTAGAATCATCCATAACTTTCGATCCAATCCAAATTCAGTCGATAAAACTTTCCCCTCGTTCACCCAGCACAGCACCTCCACAATCCAGGTCTCCTTCGCCTTTATCAAATTCGTCTTTACATTCAGTGATTTTAAAATCTCCCTTCTCGTCCTCTATTGAAAAAACAACTGCTCAACTTGCCTCAGTATTAAATGCAAACGTTCCATTGCCGTCTCGTAAGCGAAAAAAAACTTTTTCAAAGGGCCTTCCTAAACAAAAGGCAAATTATCCTAAAAGAACATTGGAATTATTGTACAGAATAGATACTAATATAGATAGGATAGCGATAGCTTTAGAACGAATTGCTGAAAAATTATAATTTTGTATGTATTTTTCTAATAATAAACGATATTTATAATAACTAGCGTTATTTTCTATTTTACAAGTTTATCATTATACAGGACGTTGCATGACGTAACGGCCAAACTTAAGTCATAAGTAAATAAATATAAAGCCATAGATTATGCTTTGGGCAGAAAATGAACATGACTCCTTTCGCTGAATAAAAGGGCCGCCAAAACATCTCGTTATTTTTTTAATTATTGTTTTTCGGTAATTGAAAACAATTATATGGCTTCTAGGTATCTCTTGCACTTGGGCACACTTGATGAGCCGACCCTGCTTATGAAATTCCAATAAAGATTAAATTAATTTTGGCGTAAAATTATGTCAAGTTATTGCGTCAAATCTAATAAATATGCTGCATTTTTTTTTATTGCCCCTTACAAATGGATAAAATAAAAATTTGTTAATAATATTTGATCAACATTATACGATTTCTTTACCTCGAACTACCGGATTTCTTCCGGCGTGAAATCGAAAAACTGACAGAACATCGGGAGTCAAATCGTAACAATTCAGAATAATATTATTGATTAATTTATGAATCTTGTTAATTAAAAAAAATTATTCAAGTTTAATGAAAATGCTACGAACTTTCCATCATGCTGATAGTTATTCAAGAAAAATTAAAACTTAGTTTGGTATTTTTTTAAAATAATATTTTAAAATATTAAAATCTTGATTTTATAAGAATTGATCCATATTACGTTTTTTTTTTATATAAAGCGTTTTACTTTTACGGAATTTCACGTTTCCCAAATCAAAATAAGAATTCGAAATTTGATATTCGCATAACTGGAATTTTGTATTTTTAATATGTATGTCACAGTGCATGTCACAATGCATAGTTGCATCCGATATACATTTATATATAGCTTATTACGTCAAAATTACGTCAATTTTATGCATTTATTTACATCGTAAATGCAGCATGTTTCACAATTATTATATGTTGTTCTAAAACATACACTAGGCACTAGGTAAACGTCCGTTGTTTTTCGACCTGCCCTAACATACAGTGAACGTACAATGTTACGTATGATTTGCATTAATTAACATTCTCCAGTGTCAATAGCAGTGTTTACATGTATTTTTAAATTACTTGTTATCTAAAACGTGAGCTAGATGACGCATTATAATTGCAAATGATTAAAACCGGCTTTGTAGCTATTTTAAACATAAACTATTTTTTCAAACTGGATATGCAGTATAGATAAGTAGGTATTGTTTATGTTTTCTTATACAACCTTTTTAATAAATAATATAGATTGTGTTAATCCAGCTTAAGAGGAATTAACAAACAAATGAACAAGAGTGATAATGTTCTACACTTCTACATAATCTATTTATATTGCAAAATATTAAAATACACTAAAATTATTTATCTATTGTTATTGTTAATGATTCACAGAAAGCAATTTGTCAAAAAATATCTTTAAATTACTTTAAAACATAATCTTGCTTATCCAAAGAGATAACAATAATTAAATAATAAGGAAAATTGATAATATATTTAACCGAGGGTAGGCTAAAAAAATATGACACATTTCGGATTCTAAAAAGTGTATTTTGTCAAATTAAAAAATGATTAGGATACAAAATACTTAAACTACGAAATATATTTTTACTTTTAATTTTTTCAACGACGTTTCTTTGTAGTTAAATAAATGTTTTTCAACGTGAAAAAGGTTTGAAATAAGATTTAACTATTTCCTCATTCCCCAGCTTTGGTAAACCAATTAAAAAGATGTTTAAAAAAAATTGTAGTTCGAAAACAGATTTGTTTTATTCAAATACACGTTTTAAGTTAACCGTTTCGAGACTAACCGAAAAATATACCGGGTGTAAATGAAATCAGGCTCATCCCCTTATTTTTCTTTAGTTTTGATTTTAGACAAACTAAATTTGAAATGTTATATATGCAAAAATCAGGATTTCCTGACATATTTACACTTTTGTTTCACTTCCGGTTTCGCCGGAAATGACCCTAAAGTCATGATGTACTACGACTGCCATTAAAAAAAAAGTTGTTTTATCAAATATCTCGCACGGTAATTTATAAATAAAAATCTGATTATTGCCGTCTTATAGCAAACAAAATTTACAAAACATTTTTCCTTTGGCGTCTTTTTGTATTCGCAACAATAGCCGAGATATTCAAGCTCAAAAATTTTGATAGATTTCGGTTTTTTCGTTATATCACGCAAGCCATGCAATTTTTATACAAAACAAGATCTGGTTTAAACTACACTCCTAAATAGCTAACTTTTGTTCCATTTAACCAACCTTGTATTTTCATTATTTACGGAGATAGCAATAGAGTCCCATGGAAAAGTGAAACACCCTGTATATCCCAAAATCAAAATTATCAATTTAATGTTCTTTTTTTTATACGGTCCCGCCTAATATATTTATTTTAACTCAAAGATGATAAAATGTTGCAAATTGTACGTTCCATTAAAAAAAATCCAATCGAACGGACTAAGTAAGACTTTAGGTAATCAACAACAAAAATTATGCACTGTGATCACTTAAAGCGAATTTCAACATAATTTTGTTTATTGAAACTGTCAAGTATTTCTAGGATAATTATTGTTTATTTTATCTGTAGTGATTAAGGAACTTTCATTTTTTTTTAAATTAAGGTTGATAAGATGTAAAATTCTGGAATATTAAAGATTATTCAGTCATAGAGGAATGTATTAACTGCACATACATACTTTAAGTATTACAAAGATAATAAAACTGGCCGTGGAAAAGTACCATACCATTCGGTACTTGTAATTGCCAGTTATGTTTCATAATATGCCGAAGATAACAAACAATTGTGGGCATATTTCTTGATAACAATAAGTGCATATCAATCAGTTGTAATTCCATTTAAAACAACAATTGATTAGTATCAAAGCTTCTGTTATATTCGACATTAGGGACATTAAAGTAACCACAGAGTAAAAATCAAAATTGTATAAATAAAAATAAATTTTAGATATATTCATTTAATGTTTTAAATAGTAGCATAACCTTTGGGCAAAAGTTCAAGCCAAAAAGAATGAACTTAAGGTTAGGTATAAGTAAAAAAGTGTAACGTTGAATAAAAACTTCTGCCTGTATATTTCGACAAAAAAAGGGGGGATCTTGAAAACCATTATAGACAAAAAGATGGTTAAATAACAGGAGAAGTGTTTTTACGTGCTAATCAAAAGCCTAAACTATAATATATTTATTTAAATAAGTTACAAGCACATTTTTAACAACACTAGATTTGTGTTTGGGCTATACCTCGAAAACCGATTTAGATAGTTGATTTTCTTTTACTTACACAGTACAGATTCCTTTCTTTTAAATTTGGGTTGATATTGCATATTTTTTGTGACGATAATATGGAACACCTTGTACATCTTAAAAGAAAATTATCATCAGAAAAATCGTCATCTGCCAGCAAATTCAATTTGACCCCTATAACATTAACCATCCTTATATCTTTAATAGGCCGTTTACACTTACGGTTTTGCCGACTTGGTTTTGCATTTGGTTATGATCGTATGAACGCTAAATCAAACGATTTTATTTTGCACAAGTGAATCTAGCAGCGCTAGATTCACCACACGCGTTCACACTAGGGATTGCAATCCCGGGTTTCGGGATCCCGGTCGCATTTTGGTCTCGAAAATCCCTGGATTTTAAATGTAGAATCCCGGGATTTTCGGGATTTAAAACATTTAACTATAAGTACATTATTTTGTAAAAAAAATTGCTCATAGTTCGTATCTTCTGAACGTGAATAAGTTGAACGATGCAATTTTGCAAGTTTCAGCTTGTTTATGTCGCCGTATGATAACAAAATTTTAAAAAATTCTTGTACTAAGATAATAATAATAATCATCCTAATTTCTTTTATTTTTCTTACTTATAAAACAGCCTATTTTTGTGAATTAAAGTTGTGCTTTGTTTGAGTTTTTAACAGTTTTAGCAAATTTATGTTTATGTAATTATGTATTCTAATGTATAATAAGTCTATTCAAATATATTTCATTTATTTAAATGTTATATCTAATAATTCGATTATTTCTATAGTAATAAAACATAATACGGTAGGTATATATATATAATTTTTTTTTTTTTCAATTATTATTAACATCTTTACACCTGTGATATAATTAAAACAAATTAACAGAAATTATAGAGAAAACAAATTAAATAAAAAGTTAATAAAAATAAATTACTAAATTATACAATAATTATGTAAATCATTTGTAATTCTAAAAAGAATATATACACTGCATTAGCTTCTGTTTTTAAGCAAATACTTCACATTATATATAATCCCGGGATCCCGGGATTAAAACATCTTCAATCTCGAAATCCCGGGATCGTAAAATTTGATCGGGATTGCAATCCCTAGTTCACAAACACGATCATAACCACATGCAAAACCGTAAATGCAACCGGCCTATAACGGTTTCCGATATGCTCATATGCCCTATGTTGAAACGTACGGTTTTGGAGTTGGAAATATATATAATTAGATGAGCAATTTTAGGTGATAATACGTATATAATCGGTAAAGTCAACAGTACCTACTTGCTAAATGATACATACCGTTAGTAAAATCTTATAAGCGTAATGAAGACCCATGTCCTGCCCCCTCCCACATTTAAAATTTAACTTTTGTTTAAACGTAGAATGTTATGCTAGTCTTGTGCCAGCGTGTGCTGGTAAAATTTTTGATTGTACTGTTTCCGTTACGCTACAATTTTGATTTCAAATTGGAGGGGCTGTAGACACGTATTTCAAACGAATTTTTTAAACAAAAATGTTGTGGTGTGTGCTAGCTAGGGATTCTGTCCCGGGAATTTTCCGAGACGTAAGTGCCGGGAATTCCCGGGACTTTCTAAGTGTCGAATCCCGGGACATTTAGTTCGAGACTCGAGACGAGACTAAATGTTACAGACAGAGCCGGATTTACATACAGGCAAAACTAGGCAACTGCCTAGGGCGTCGAACAACATGGGGCGTTTTTTCTTCCACAAATCATAAAAATTAGAGAAGGCGCTCACACGTCGAGTACAGGAAACTTGTAAACTATACAAGCATGTACACGACTTCGGCTGCATTCAAGAATTCGTTCCCGATGAGGAATAGACCGGCAATATTGACAACAGACGCATGTAAAAGCACAGTTGCAAGCGAAATACACCTTTAGGCCTCACACACACAGAGCGTTTTCTGTCGCGCGACTCGAGTCGCGCGTTTGTTGGAGTACTGGCAATTTATTGCATGTAGGTACACGTACACACATAGTCGCGCGACTTTGGTCGTCGTATGTGTGTACACGTACATGCAATTGCTAGTACTTCACAAACGCGCGACTCAAGTCGCGCGACAGAAAACGCTCTGTGTGTGATAGGCCTAAGAATGTCAGGTCACAAAAGAAATTGCGGATTTCAGATTTCAGTGTAGAAAAATAGCACAAGAAAAGAAAAATAAATTACGGGACATAATCGCAAAAAGCGGTAAGTTGGACGGTTTTGTAATAAAACAAACAGAATCGCAACAAAACATCCTCATGAAAAATCAATCGATGAAATAGAAATTACTACAGTTGTATGCTTACCACAGACATTAAATAATACTTTATTTTTAAAATGTACTAATTTTTTATGGGGGCCATAGGCGTATCATCCTATGACGCAGTTGGTATGCCTGCACCACTATTGGGAACCCATTAGGATTTATTTCCCAAAATTTAGGTGTTTTTTTTTTTAAGTTTAGATCGCAATTTTTTTTTTCATAAATATATATTTTATGGCCCCATATACAGACTTGCACCAGGGTCCACGCTGATGACGATACGCCATTGACTGGGGCGTAGTCATATTTTCTGCCTAGGGGTGTCAACGAAGCAAATCCGGCTCTGGTTACAGAACATTGAAATTAATTTTGTATACTCCTAATTTTTAAACAAATTTTACGCCATGAGTTTAGCAAAAATATTTTGTTTCATAATTTTTTATGTTTATAGTTTATACTAACAATCAGTATTTAGCTTACTTTATTTAAATTTTTTGCTTGCCATATTTAATTATTTCTGATTATTTCTTGTCTGCTTTAAAGCTAAAAAATAATTGTTGTTTATTAGTTAAAACATATCTACTTATGCCTGTTATGTTTTAAAGTTTAATGAAAATTGTTAAGTTTATTTAAAATAGGCATTTACTGGGAAATATATATTTTATTTACTGTAGAATGAAGACTTAATTAAAAATAATAATATTACATCTACTACTATTTTTTAAGGTGAAAATAGCCGTTGAATTTTGAGTATATGAGTATATCATTATTTTTCTTGCACTTTATAAAATCTACCGTCATTTTTGACGGGTTAAACTACTACTTTATAGTATGTAAATAAAATTCGCAAAAGTCTCGAAGTCCCGGGAATTCCCGGGACTTTGATAAAAAAAAGTCTCGAGTCCCGGGACTTAAAAAATTGTCGAGACTCAGAATCCCTAGTGCTAGCGTGTGCCGATAAATACTTTGATTACCACAAATATTATATTCTAATGGTAAATCTGAATAAACGTGGTGTTGAACACTGATAATATGTTAGGTATTTGGGTTTTAATGTGTGCTGAAACAATCAAATTAAGATTTATAGCAGTAAATAATGGGGGGGGGGGAACTAATCCCGGGGCCCGGTGTTGCAAAGGGGGCCCGGATTCGAGCTAATACACAATGTTTTGTTTACAAATACTGTTAAAATCTATGAGAACAGCGACGAATAAAATAAAATAAATTTAAAACACAAACTGATGTTTTTGACCGAAATAGTTTTACTTTTTTTAAATTTAAGGTAATATTATGTTTATATTTCCTGTACCTAAATAGATATTAGTAGTAAATGTTTTTACCTTTATTAAAAATATGTTTGTGAGGAGTGTGGGGCGATCTGATAAAAAAAATCTGATGAGTTTGCCATAAAACTGCAATTTTTAATGATAAAGTATGTACGCTATATTATTTAATTTGGCATTAAAACACAGTTGATCTTTTAAAATTAAAAAAAAAAAACGCCTGCGGCGCATTTTGTTTCCTCCCCCACTTTTTTGTGCCAATTTCTTGCGATTAAAAAAAAGTCGCCGGGTCCCGGTTTGACTTTAGGAAAATATTGTGGGGTGGGCCTAACCATAGGCCTGTAGTTTATACCCATCTATATTTGTGTTGTCTATGCTGCGTATATACCCGGTGAAATATGTTTTTAAGAAATATTATTAATTTAATACGTTCAGGGACGTCGCAGAATTACATAGTCTACAGGGTGGTCCACATAGAAGTGCAGGCCACTATTGGGATCTCGTAAACTGTAAGAGCGACAAAGAAGTTGAAATTAGACAAATTCCTATTCAGTGATGCTTTAATGTTTTAAAAAAGTTCATGGCACGCTAGATAATCAACAAAAATCAAAATAGGTATTTATTAATCGTTAATAACTCGGTTACACTTGTTGGTACAAAGATACTTTTGGGGAAAAAGTTGTAGATTTTTTTACGCACTGTAAAATGAAAGCATTCATTTGTTTCAATATTTGTCAATTTGTCTAATTTGAACTTCTTTGTAGCTCTTATCTTTAACAAGATCCCAATGGTGGCACTTCTATGTGGATCACCTTGTATATCAAAATGCGAGTCTTAAATTTATACCTTTCTTAGAGGAAAGGGGAGCCCGTTGTCTATTGCTTCCCCGGGGCCCCGATTTTCTGTGAACGGCCCTGCCGACCCCTGGTCTAAATAATTCGTTTTTTGAATTACAAGCTGGAGGGGCTATAATGTATACAGCCCCTACAATTTAAATTAAAATTGTAGCGTAACGGAAACAGCACAATCAAAAAGTTTATCAGCAATCGCTAGCACAGGACTAGCACAACGTTTTTTTTTTTTTTTTTAAGAAATTGTTTAAATTACGTGTTGGGACACTATCATGTCCACAGCCACCCAACTTTAAATTTAATTTGTAGCCCAACGAAAACAGCACAATCAAAACTTGTTATCAGCACAAGATGGCACAAGACTAGCATAACATTAAACGTTTAAATAAAAGTTCAATTTCAAATGTGAGGGGGCCCGGGACATGGATTCAATAAACTAACTGTGAATTTTAAAAACAAATCCATAAGTTATCATCCAAATTAATTCTTGGTATATCAGTCTTTTAATATTGTATTCCTCAATGTTGCAAAATCAGTTCAAATTAGCAAATCAAAATATGAGAATTCGCTGTTTACAAACAATTTTCTGCGTTCTATATATTATTTGCGTTACTTGTTATTTGATAGCTATACTTATAATCGTAGTAATAGTAGGTATACGTTACATTGTAAGAGTAATGTATATAATATAAAAATGTTACTTTCAAAGAAGTAACTGTACTCAAATAAACTAACTACGAAAAGGAAAGCGGTGAAAGTTATACCGTTATTGATTTTTTAACAATATAAGTTACCGTTTTGAGCAATTTGTGGAAAATCTCTAAGGAATGTCTTCTGGGATTTTGAGCCTGAGTTAAACAGAAGTTGAAATAATGATATAAAATTTACAGAACCCACTTAAGAATACATGGGCGTTTGTGTTCAGCAAATACGAATCTTTCGTAAAAAATAAATAGAACTTTAGCTACGCTAAACAAAATTGGATATTTTGGACTTCTCTTTATAAAAATCCTTTCGTTCACAAAACTAATATAAATGCAGGTTGTCGATTTTCGCTTTTGTTTTAAAAATAGCCACAAAAACCTTATGTGTATTATTATTATTGAATGGCCAAGAACACTCATAAATTTAAATAGTTAATTTATTTAAACAAAAAATGTTTTTCCTTTAAGGCACTACCATGTATTTTTGTTAAAATCATCTTTCGGGTCATGTAAACATTTTCATAATTTTGATAATGACTTTTAGACAAAAACATCAAAATCTATAAAGTATTACATGTCTAAACCAGTTAGTTGCCACAGTTTTTGGATTATAAGAATATTATTGGTGAAAAATACGATCAACTTTAAAAACTAAAAGTTGGTAATTATTAACTTAATATTTTTCCTTCTCGAAAAAATATATTAGAGGTATTACTTGACAAAAAAAGAAAACATTTATTATTTGATTGTAATTGTTTGAAAAACTGTTGCTGAAAAGACTCAAATCCTTCATTGAAGCAAAAGAAATAATTCCAACCCATCAATATGGCTTAAGGAAGTCACACTCTACCATAGACCAATGTCATCGAATCACAGATGTAATCGAAAAAGAGTATGAGGAAAAAAAATGCTCCGTAATTTTTAGATGTCGCTAAAGCGTTCGACAAGGGGTGGCATGAGGGGCTAATGCACAAGATTAAAAAAATATTTCCAATCGAGTATGTACAGATATTACAGTCTTATATAACGAGCAGATTATTTAGAATAAAGCATGCAGAGGCTTATTCTTCATTTAAAGAGATAAGAGCCGGTGTGCAACAGGAAAGCGTATTAGGCCCAGTCCTTTATTTGCTGTATACCTGTGACATTCCGAAGACTAGGGGAGCTACACTAGCGAGTTTCACCGATGATACAGCTCTACTAGCAACTGGCACAAACAATGAAGAACCAGCCTATACAATGCGGACAGCAAGCGATGCTCGGGGAGAATTGAAATAAATGAAACCAAGTCAATACATATCAACTTCACTAACTGAAGTGGAAAGAACATATAAAAAAGAAAAGGAAAGAACTCAACATTAGATATAAAAAAATGTACTGGATGCTGGGAAGAAAATCTCAGATGCCCTGACAAAACAAATTACTACTGTATAAACAGATACTGAAGAATGTTTGGACCTATGGGGCTCATCTTTGGGGTTGCGCAAGTAAAACCAGTATAAAAGAAATTCAAACTTTTCAAAATAAAGTTCTGCGAGATATTGTGGGAGCACCATGGTACGTGAGAAATGATAACCTTCAAACAGACTTGAATATTCCCACTGTTAAGGAGGAAATCAAGAGGCTAGCAAGGAATCATCAAACAACATACCCATAGCAGCAGAGTGGTACACCAACTTCTGGACGTGAATGTAGTGAGAAGGTTGCAAAGAACCAAACCCTCGAGTTGTGTAGGGCGAACGTGTAAAAGCAGAGCCAAGTGAAGTGCGTTGATAACAACACGTGAAAAAGTGTTATACGACAAGATTAGTTAATTTTAAAATTTAAAAAAAAAATTGTAAAAAAATCTACTATGTTATTTAACGATAATAATAAAACACAGACAAAGAGACGAGAGTCTGGAAACCAGTATAAATATTTTCAAGAAGATATTACTTTCACAAATAAGATGAGTGATCTTTAATGAAAAAAAAATAATTAATGTCTTTTTAAAGATAAGAAATCTTCGACTAAATTTTTATGTTGTTTTGTGCAGCTTCTTCTGCTATCTAATAATATTTTAAATTTACTGGGGTTGTTTACAAAACAAACAACATAACCAATGTGATAATGATTAGGTACTAAGATGCATGAAATGTATTTTTAAATAGCTTAAACTCCAATTCAATGTTTACAAAAACGACGAAGCTTTATGGAAACATTACAAAATTATATACGTAAATCCGAATTGCTTGTAGGTCCATAATTTTTATTAAACAATCTATAGTGCTTACTAAAATTATGTTTTTGCAAAATTATATTTTGAGTTGGTCTACACACAATAATAAAATTATTATAAACTTCTAATAAACGATGTATACAACAAAAGCTCTTGAAAATTGTGATAACAATGAGTTCTTTTTTTATTTTATGTAAATTTATTAAGACCACATTGACATAACCAACAAAAATATTCTACTATTAAGTTTGCAATCAATCAAACGGTATCTAGACCGGAAAAATCAAGGATCTAGTTCACCAGCTGACCCAATTTATACTCCGTGAAACTTGAAGGAACTTTTTTTTCACATATCGAGACATCTTTGAAATATTTCAAAAAAGTATTATCTTCACGTTCTCACACAAGTCGGTTGCGTTTGCTTAAAAAATAATTCCCAACTGCAAGCCGCCGTTTGATTAGCCCCATAAATTTGAATTACATAATGAAATTTGTTATCAGCTAATAGAGGATTTATGGGAGAAACATATACGACGTACAGCATCCTACACAAAACCCACGATACACCTGTGACATAAGCAGTTGTTATCAACTGTCAAAATCTTCAAGGGCAGTGATTGCTACCAGATATTTGAAAAAAGTTAATGAACACGAATATGTTCAAAAATAAAGATCCAAGGAAAAAACTTAAAACAAATAGACGTTTTTTTTTTGTGATTTACATGTTTGATGCACGTGAAAAAATCCATCATTGTTCACCTATTGTAAGAAATAACCTTTACAACTTATTTTAGTTGTGTTGGCCTTTACTAAGAATAGAAAATAGATTATTTAACGACTTTTCCTTGATTTAATAGCAGTTTATTTTTGCACCAATTTATGAGTTACAGAGAATTTCTTACGGCAAAATTGTTAAGAGACTTTTTATTAAAGAGAAACATTTTCTTTTAATAAATTTGCATTACTTACCGCGAGTCTGGAATTTCACCAAAATTAATAATAACTTAAACTAAGATTTTTTATTTCTCGTGAAAATGGGAAAAGTGCAAAGGTTATAAATTAAAAAGGTTTAAAATTAAAGCAAATGGTTTCAAACGTCTTATACACGTTATTTTTGGCTAAATTAAGAATTATTTGCCTTTAAATACGATTTTTAATTACTTGTGGAAATGAGAAAAGTGCACTTTTTTCCATTTAAAAATCGACTTTCTTTTAAACTAAAGCAAATGGCTTTAAACTTCTTATAAACGTTATTTATGGCCAAATTAAAGATTATTAGCCCTTAAATAATGTGTTTAATTTTTCGTGAAAAATGGGAGGCACTTTTTTCCATTAAAAAAAAAATATTTTCTTTAAAACGTGAGCAAATGGCTTTAAACTTCTTATGCACGTTATTTATGGCCAAATTAAGGTTTATTAGTCCTGACGATTATGCTGACGATACTGTCATATTTGCAAGCTCCATTGAAGGATTGCAACAGCTCTTGAATAGCATAACAGCAGCTAGCGAACGGCCTCAAACTAAATATCAAAAAGACTAAATGCATGGCCATTAATAAAAACGTCCTACTAAACCTGGGAAGGCTTCTCCTACACAATGTAGAAATAGAAAAAGTAGAAACATTCACATACTTGGGAAGTTTAATGAATGCACAATGGGACCATGAGACTGAAATAATATGCCAGATAGACATTTTTGTAAACTAAATACAGTCTTAAAGAACCACAGTCTGAATCTCCAACTTAAGATTAGATTGGTGGAATGTTATGTTTTTCCAGTGCTCCTGTACGGAGTAGAATCTTGGACATCAACAGAGGCACAACGAATCAACTAATTGCGTTCGAGATATGGACACAGACAGATACTTAGAATTCATTGGAAGGACCATGTCACCAACGAAGAGATCCTAAGGAGATTAAAAGTAAAGGCACAGGTTGTGAATACCGTTAAAAGAAGAAAGCTGGTGTACTTGGGTCACATAGTGAGACATCCAGAAAAGTACGGACTGTTGCAACTGATACTTCAGGGGGAAGGTAGATGGCAAGAGTGGTCCGGGACGGAGAAGGATCTCGTGGTTGAAGAATCTGAGAACTTATTGTTAGTACAACACTACAATCACGGAATTATTCCCTAATGCTGCTAACAATATTAAAATCGCGTTGTAGATAACCAACGTAACGGATAGGCACGTTAAGAAGAACTCTTTAAATAACGTATTTAATTTTTCGTGAAAAATGGGAAAAGTGTAAAGGCTATACCGGGTGATCCAGTTTGACTGTCGCACCCCTATTACTTTTTAATTATTAAAAATAACCCCAACCAACTTTTCATGTTTTTGAAAACGGCGACAAATTCTCTATTAAGTGAATGTGCATTTGTTATCTTTAAGATGACGTATGTCAAATCCGCGATTGACAACTGTTTTTTTTTTTAAATTACATAATATACATTTGTTTGTTCATTCGGATAGAATTTCATTCTGAATCCGACCATGTATTAAAAAAGTATGCATGCATAAGAAAATTTTCGAGACAAATCAATTCAAAGTTTATTTATCAAATTATAGCAACCAGTTTATTTAACATAACAAAACACGATCACCTCTGTAAATGACAGTTTAAAGTTTATAACCTATGTTGTCATTATTGTTAGTTGTTAATAATTGTTAAGTGAAAATGGAATTTTATACTAACCAAGAAAAGTTAGAAATGGTTTTAATTCACGGCGAGTGTGGAAGAAATAAACTTTGAACTGATTTTTCTCGATTTTTTTTTATGTATGCCTACTTTTATAATACATGGTGGAATTCAGAATTAAATTCTCTATCCGAATCAACAAACAAATGTATACTATGTTATTAAAAAAAAAACAGTTGCCTAACGCGGATTTGACATACGTCATCTTAAAGATAACAAATCTAAATAGAGAATGTGTCGCCGTTTTCAAAAATATAAGGTTTGTTGGGGTTATTTTTAATAATTAAAAATTATAGGGGTGCGACAGTCAAACTGAATCACCCGGTATGTCTGTGCACTTTTTTCGACCAAAAAATCGATTTTCTTTAAAACTAAAGCAAATGGCTTTAAACATTATTTATGGCCAAATTAAGGATTATTATACCCTAAATAAGATATTATTTAATTTTCGGTAAAAACGGGCAACAACAAAAAATCGAAAAATGACTTCAAACTTCTTATACGCGTTATGTATGACCAGATTAAGGATTATTCGCCCTCAAATAAATTATTCAACTATTTTTTATTTATCGTGAAAAATAAGAAACGCCAACTAGTTACCAAATTTGGTAACGCAGTTTTGTGAAAAGACTTAAAAGAATTTAATAAGTTTAAAAATAAGCTAAACAAGCTTATGTTTATCATATTTAAATTGCAACATAATATGTAATAATAAAAAAGTGTACATTGAAGTATTATCGTAAATACCAACTACGTTCTGTTTACACTCTGCAATTATGTTAATGGTTTTTTAATCTTTTGTTTTTATATTAATAAATAAAAATAACATGTTTATGTAACTTTTTTGGTATATAAAATTACTCGGTTTTCTCCAAATGGACGTTAAACAATTTATTTCACATTAAAACTATATTTTTACAACCGATTCATTCATAAATGCGCATAAATGATGAATTAAAGTTGCTATGACTCATGATTAGACAAATATGACGCCCTCGCATTAGTTCTCAAAATACTTCACATATCTAGAAACTACAATTAAAGATGAGTAAGTAATCAAAAAACCAATTAGCGAATGATAATCTATCAAGGCTGTTCCACTTAATAAACAGCAAAATACACAAACAAACTGAATTTTATCAATCAGTCGTGTTGCACAACTTACTAAAAAATAATGTTCGTTATCAACCTAATACTTTTAATTATGATGCAAACTTATAAATTGCATGTAATGTCCGAAAAAAACTGGTTTTGATAGACTCAACATGTACATATGTTTTTATTTGTGTAATGTAAATATATTTATTGGAAAAACCAATAAACACTACTTAAAATAATTTCATCACACTGTCAACCTCAAGAACATTTCCTGTTAATGTTTTTTAGAAGTTATTTCTTTTTCATATTTACATATTGCTGATTCAGCTGTTTGCTTGGCAGCGATTCGTTGCGAGCTGCATAATTTGTGATTCGTTTTTATAAAACAAATTCTCCTGCAATGAAAACCGAATACGAAATGATAAAATTTGGAAATCGATAGGTCAACGGCTTTGCATTTATTTTTATCCTTAAGTAATCTAAGGGCAGATTTGAAACATGTAATTTTACTCGTAAATCAATTTTACATTTGAATTAAGTATTCCTATTGCTTGCGGAAACTGGATATTTTGATTACAGTCAATTAATATTAATGTACTTTTGACCTGGCTTTATTTTTAGTGTTTGTATAAATTTTGTGTTGTTGAAACAATAATTTTAACCATGTTTAGTCTATATCTTTGATGTTGCAATTTAACAAATGGATATAAAAATTCCCTTGGACACAAACACGGGTTATTTGCGATAAGCATGCAAGATTAAAGTATATTAAATATGAAGTATCTTAAGACACTACTAAACATAACCAAAGTTTCCACATTTTTAATAATAAATTGTGAAAATTAAAGAAACAACGTCAATACCAAATGTTTTTAAATTATGCATAGTAACTATTAAAAATCATGTTGTGTAATATTATTTAAGAGGATATGCACAGAAAAGTAGAATGCAAATTACGTAAAATTAACCACAAAGCTTGATAAAGTTTTGTATGATTATTAATATTAAATTAATAAAAATTTAAAACGAAAACGGATTTTTTTATTTTCGTTTTGTCTAGTAGATAAGTAGTTTTATGTTAAAACATAAGGCTAAATATTTATATCCACAATTAATTAGTCATTTCTGGGTAATTTTTTATACATTATAGTTGTCAGTTTAAGTAAGCAGAAATATTATTAATTGATCCAAATGCAAATAATTTTTCATAGCACCGTAATTGCATTTGTTATAGCTTCTGATATCTTAAATCTAATACGAATAAGCATCCAGTATACTGACATTTTTCCACTTAAAAAAGTCGCTGGCAAATCTCTTAAAGGAGAAAGTTATTGGCCAATTTTTTCAGTCTCACGCGCTGCATTGACGTCAATCGAATTATAGTGGTTTTATTTTTGAAGACATGTGTGGCAGATTAAATAAAAACAACAGAACTTTTACAATCTCGATATTGCAAAGATTTAATCAGAAAATAAATGTTATTAGTGTTTACGACGTGAATGTATGGACAAAAATGCTTATAGTAAATAAGAAACTATTTCACGATCAACAAATTTTGTTTATCGCGGTGCGGGTATTTCTCCTAAATAGCGCAATCGTTCCAAAATCCTTTCCAATTGTTCGAAATAATCTTCAAAATATTTCTTAAAACAAAATTTGTTTGTATAATGTAAACAAGTTTAGTTAATGATTGCTTTTCTTTATATTTATGAAGAATCTTATTTGTAGAACAACTAAATCAGTTTTGAAGCAGAATTAAAAAAGCTACTGACGAAAAGTTTTAAAGCTCATCTGGTATTTCTACCAAAAAAAGGTAATAAAATAAGTGATCAAGAACTCGATTGTCCAGTCACTTTTAAGTGAATTATTTAAATAATGCAAACATGTATCAATTAAAAATTTGTTTGTGTGCTTTCGTCAAAGACCAATTTTTTTACCTTACATCCTTACAACAATATTTTCAATTTATATAGATTTTAGTTGCGACGCATAAACCATATTTGGTTTGCAAGGTATGATACGCATTTTCAGTTTTTTTTTAATGTTAAATATTTAAAAAAAAAAGACCCAAAGACGTTGAATTTTTTTTAAAGTCGTTTTTAGTCGTATAGCTAGCTAGTCCTTAAATAAAATTTTCGGTTATAGCAATGTTATTTTACTGTTTACAGTGTTTTCTTTCATGTAGATTGTTTCAAAAATATATGTTGTACGAACACGGGACATAATATGAAGAAAATATTGGCTCTCAAATAGGTAACCAGAATAAACCCTAGGCTCCTCGCATTTGGTACACATTTGCAGTGTTATTTAACGAATGGCTAAAAGCTACACAGACGTATATGTTGTTTACTATTTTTTAAAGTCTATTTGCAACAAAATTAGAATTTAACAGATTTTCAACTTTTTTAACTTTGTTTTAGTAAAATCTAAATATGAAACAAAATTTCATCACTGCTACTGCTATATCATCAATACAAACTACATAGTTCCCAAACTACCTAAAAAGTCAGTTATTAATGATTACTTACAGTGTTGATAAATGATAAAGTTTGAAAAAAAAAAAATCGGGATTCAAAATTTGTACCAAATATTATACAGAAAATCTTATATCGTGTCATACAGGAAACAGGATACAGGTTTCTCGTACAAAATTCTGTATAGTTTCTTGCATGTCCAAGCGTTCCATGCAGTTTCTTGTACAGGAAATACAATAGGGCGTGTTCTATTTGCAAGCAAGTTTTGATACAGTAAGTGCGTGCTACAGATGCGCAATCAGTTCGTGAATAATGGCGACTAACAGCTTTTGAACATCTGCAGCTAAAGGAGATATAAACAATGGAAATTTCTGTTAGCAGTTAATTCTTGGTAATCCGAAGTAGGATGTTGTTATTGTTTAAAATGGCAATTACATGGGATAAATACCTTGTTTTAAAAACGAGTGCATATCTGTGTTTATACTGTTTAGACGCATGGGCAGTAACTTGTACATAAAATTGTATCAGTGTCACACAGTTTTAAATGAATGGAATTCTTTACTGAAATCTGTACAAGAAAAATAATACAAGACATTTTGTATTAAATTTTATATAGAAATTTGCACCGTGTCACACGGGCTTAATACATCAAATTAGAACAAAATATGTATAAACATTGTATCACACTTTATTTTGATGTAAATAAGTAAATATTTTATGTTTTTTAGCAGGGGGGATGAAAATGTTTTAAAGATGTATCTATTAAAAGTATAAATAACAAAAAAGACGCGATACTAGCGTAGAAAAATTGTTGCAAAAAAGTGTGCATCAGTGTAATTCAATCGTTGTTGTTTCAACAATGAATTTTAAAACCGTTAACGTAAATAATTAATGCTCAATGACGCTTAAATACGAGTATTTGTGCATCAACGTGCAACGACCTTATTTGCTAAAAACGCATTTTTATATACAGGTGTCCAGTACTTTTCCATGTTAGTCACAGCGCGCCAGAACAACTCGTCATTGAATCATTGTCACGTATTACCTTGTGAATGCCGCGAAACAAAACATTTGTTGACATTGTGGTGTAAATACAATTCCATAGAATTTGTGTTGTAAAACCTAGTTCAAATAGCGTTATCAGAATTATTCATAAAAATTATTAGATAAACGTTACAAAACCACTTGAAACCGATTTGATTGTTTTGCATAATAAATAATAAGTTAAGAACTGGTTGGTAGACAGGCTGCAGACGTTGATTCATAATTTATAAGAACATGTAACCTAGAAATGATAAAAATGTATTTATGACCTTCGCAAAGGTTGCTATAGCGTTACAGAAACAACTTCAGTTCGTTAACATTATACAAACTTGTGCAATAATAAGTAAACGTCATATTACTGTTAACGTTGAGAATCGCAAAATAAAGTTTGGCTGCGTTTCAATGTATAAACAATTTCTCAATTTGTGCAAGTTATATAAGACATTTATACACGTAATTAATTACTTGACGTTATATAGGGAAATATAAGACATTATGGATAATCTATTGTTTGAGCGTCCCTTATTATGAAACTAAATTTTTATGGCTGCCACCGCACACACCAATATAGCATCAGACTTGTATTGACAGTAAGTTTTTGCTGAATTCGTTTGAAAATATCAGTCATTTACTATGATTAAATTATCAGTAGTAATATAACAAGTGCATTGAAAATTATCGATAATTTTTGGTACATATGCCCGAATGCAAGTTGAGCTGAAAAAATAACGAGTGCACTTCGTGCACTCGTGATTTTTTCTGCTTCAACTTGCATGAGTGAAGATTGGTCAAAAATTATAGATTATTTCCAGTTATATTCTGTCAGAAAATTTCCTTCACCTAACCTACCTGTCAAATTAAATGTATGTTATGTCAAATTTTACAAGTACTGTCAGAGTGCTGCGTCAGGGGTGTGATTTAATCTGTATTAAAGTAACGCTACTGGTAGCCGAAATTCGTCAAAAAATTATCAAGACCAAAATATTTAATCCCCTCTGCAAATTAATATTTTCGACCAACCACAACCTCAGATTTCTTAGAAACGACCGATAAACGCATGAAAATCTGTTTTGTGAAAAGGATATTATCAGTATATGATTATGTTTATTGGTCGTTTCTAGGAAATCTGAGTTTGTTATTGGCCGAAAACGCAAATTTGCCAAGAGGATCAACATCTTACAGGGGAATGTAAAATTATTACTGTGTAATAATGCTTCTATTGGTAGTCTATAGAAGATTTAAGATTAGTGATTGGTTGAAAACGCAAATTTGACAGGTGAAGGAAATTTTCGGAAAAATAACTTATAAAAGTTTGAATGATAGTTAGGTATGGTGACAGGACGAGATGACGAAAAGAAGTTTGTAAAATATTTCACGAATTAATTACCTAAATCAGCCTTTAATTTGGGACACCTTAAATAACTTAATTAGATGATCATAAAACTTCTTTATAAAAAGCTTTAGTTCTTTTATTGTGCTTGATCAATTAATTCAAAATATTTCTGTCGCGAGCCAAATTAGGCAGCAAATTTTAACTTGAAATGAATGACTTGACACATTATTAATTACATATCTAGACAGTAGCAATTGTAAGTCGCCAGCTTTAAAAATAAACGCTAAAACTATTAGCACTCCGTCACGCAATTTAATCTAATAAAACACAATCAAACCCAAATTAACCCTAACACAATTAATAAGAAATAACGCTAGAAACTCGTTTGAAGAACATGACACATTAAAATGAATTGAATACTTGACAAATGATGAAATATCGTAAATAAAGTATCGTCAACGCTCTCACATGATTGCTATTGAAGTGCACGAGAAATAATAAATTTATTTTGAGTTTCCACATTTAGAAAACGTTTCTATATTTAGCACACTGATTAGTTCTATGTTATTTACGTCACTTCCATTATTGCTTTATACCAATAGTTCATTCATGGAGCTAAAAATGAAATCTAATTTAAAATGATTGTTACAATGTACTGCGTAGTCCCACATGGAAAGGCCACTATTGGGATCCCATAAACGGCAAAAGCTACAAAGAAGTTTAAATTAGACAGATTCTTCCATTTTCGGAAACCTATTCAATGATGCTTTAATGTTTTTAAAACTTCCATGGCACGCTAGATAATAAACAAAAATCAAAATTGGTATGTTTTTTAAATCGATAATAACACGGTTATACTTGATGGTACAAAAAAATGTCTGGGGGAAAAAGTTTTAGATTATTTCACGCAAGTATAACTGAGTTATTAACGATTTTAAAAAAGTGTCCATTTTGACTTTTATTAATTATCTAGCGTGCCATGAACTTTTTTAAAACATTAAAGCATCACTAAATAGGTCTCAGAAAGGGGAACAATTTGTCTAATTTAAACTTCTTTGAAGCTCTTACCGTTTACGAGATCCCAATAAGTAGTGGCCATTCTATGTGGACCACCCTGTATAGGTACGTCGGATTGTTCAATCGTGTATTAAAATAAATACCCATGGTGTCAAAGTAAGTAATCAATCAATCATGCAAAAACTGTTATTATAATTTATAAAATATTTTCAGTTGGAGCCAAAAAAGCATGCTTTATATCTAGCCTTAAAACTTGCTTTTTAATAATGTAACGAGGATACAGAATATATTACTCCTAGCTTTTAGTTTTAACCAGAACATTAAACCATGAGAATAAATTAAATGCTATATTAAAAATATAAACGCTATATAGGTATGCTATATAAAAAAATCGATTTGCTATATAAAAAGGATAAACGCTATAAAGAATGGATAAACGCTATATAGAAAGAATAAACGCTATATGGGAAGATAAACCCTATATAAAAAAGAAAAACGCTATATAGAAAGGATAAACGCTATACAGAAAAAATAAACGCTATATAGAAAAAAAATAACGCTATATCGAAAGGCTAAACGCTGTATAAAAAAAATAAACGCTGTATAGAAAGTAATAATAAATGCTATATTTTGAGTTAAGGTTTACATTAAAACTATGTTTACATGTAAGCAATTGCTTTCTTGGAAACTTGAAAGAAAGTAATGAATATGCTATACTTATGTCAGAGGGTGCAAAAAAAGTATTCTTTAAATTTTACTACTATTATTTATTAATAACATAAAATAATTTAAACAAATATAAAATACATTGAAAAAAAAAACGCTTTTTCTAGGTTAAAGAAAAAAATATCGAAACAGACTTAGTTATTTTTGGACAACTAGTGCCCTTTTAGCTTTCGCAGGACGTCCCCATGATCTCTTTCTCCCTATTGGGACATTCTTGGCCGAGAATATGTTTACACATATAATTTTTTAAATAGGCTGGACACACAAATTGCGTTTAAAAAGCTTTCTGTTTTTGGTAATATAACAGTGTATTGTTCGCAACATACACTTTTGTATTCATTAAAGGTAAAACAATTGGTGTTACTCATGTAATTATCTGGCAATTCTTTTAATTTCTTTCCAGGTATGATGTTGTACTGGATAAATCTATAGTTTTAATAGTTTTATTTTCACGTGCCTAGTTATATGATTTCGTCCATATATTTAAAGATAGAGTGGGACTATCTTCAAAACATTTTATTCAATTTAGGTTAGGTTAGGTTAAATTTTCTAATGCACAAACTCGAACTTATATTTATAGCTAAGTAAATTTTCCGTATAGCAAAAATGTATTATTTTTATAGGGGGAAATGTATAGCAATTTAAATTATTTATTTTGCAAAACCGTTATAATTGTATAGCACAAGATTTATAGCAAATTTAATTATTTAATATAGCATTTATCATTTTTTAATATGTCATTTGTTAATTTTGTGTATAGCAATTTTAATTTTCTTATATAGCAATAACGATTTTTTATATAGCATTTGTTAATTTTATATATAGCATTTTATTCGCATCCTTAAACCATGGTTAAAGATTAGACTAGACATATTTTATTTAAAAAAAAAAATACTTTAAGATCAATACGTTGTTGAACACAAGAAGAGTTTATTTGCATTCGGATGCATAGGTGTACAATAATTCTCGAGTTATAACGTTATAAGTGAACTGACAGACAGGGTCGCATTTACCATTAGGCACATGAGGCGCATGCATGGGGCCTCGCTTTTTGAGGGGCCTCACTTTATTTATCACCACTGTATAAAAAGGAAAAATGAAAATAAGAAATTTATTAACTTGCCAATGTATTACTGGATCAGACTCTGGTTCAATGTCTAGCTCTAGTGCAGGGGTTCCCAAAGTTTTGACCAAGCGGGACAAATTGTAGACTCCGAATATTTGGTGGGCCAAAAAAAGAAGTGTTTTTGAGACCTTGATTCGTGGAGAACAGACAAAATCTCGAAATGTCAAAATTTATGTAGGTACCAATATATAATTTTTTTTGTAAATAGAAAATTATCTGGTATGATTTCAAGATGACGGATGGTCTGACATCGCGCGGGCCGTATTTTTAGGGTTCGCGGGCCGCATTTGTCCCGCGGGCCGTACTTTGGGAACCCCTTCTAGCGCATGAGTGACACCATTGGCTTAGTCAGGAAAATATGGCATAAAGATTTCGGCATCCCGCGATAGTCAAACTTCATACGTTTACAATTGCCAGTACCGTGGTAAAACAGGTGATCAGCGACAACACAATCAAAACAAAAGAAACGTTTTAGAAATGATAAAGGGGTTAGATAAATCAGGGAGAAGTGTGTTCAACTATATTTTTTTACGAGTCTCGAACTTGCAAGAGATTTGAAAGAGAAGAATTTAACATTGCTTATTACAGTACGGAAAAACAGACTAGGAATTAATAGATTCGCGTAAAAGAGACTTCTTCTGTTTCACTAAGTTTGGCTATCAAGACAACGCTATATTGGTATCTTATTGCCAAAAAGGAAAAAAAAACTGTAAAGCTACTATCAACTACACACGAAACTTGTGAGACTTCTGAAGGTGACAAGTAGGGGTGGACGATAGCGATATTTTAATAAAGAACCCGAGAGCTAAAAGAGTTACTAAAAAACTGTAATAATAGGCTGGTGACCTAAAAAAAAAGGCTCGTCGCCCTAACTTTTGTTGTCGATACCAAGAATTATCGAGAAAATATCGAATAATATCGCTATAGTTATCGACATCCGATATCGATATATTGATATCAAAATTACGAGGGAAGTCCGATATTAAAGGTACAGGTGGCGAGGTAGCTGTGAAACAAACACCGCAAGCGAAACATTGCCGTCATATGCATGTCTAGACAGGTTGAGGTGTGGTAGCAGAGTCTGGAACGTTGTTGTGTGTAAGGCTACTCGCACACTATGCGTTTTGCAGGATGCGGTAAACGGGATGTGTTTTTGAGGGATAGACTGCACGCGTTCACACCATCCTTCTTTTTACCGGACGTGCGAGGAAATTTGATTTAGTTTACTTCTTGACGCGGTTGGAGAAACTTCTAGTTATGTTGTCTAAATTAAAAGTAATTTGTGCATTAGAAGCGGAAGGATTACTGCGACAGCCAATAACACGAAAATATTGGGTTCATCCCTACAACTCAGAGCGTGAATCGAGCAATAAATTTAAAAAATTTTTGTAATTCCGTCCAATTAGGAAATAATACTTCTCCTATTTCAAACCATGCCTTGTCCCGAATATTTTTATCTCCATACTCCTTCGAACTCTTTTCCCACAGCGCTGGCTTTCCATGCACGCATTCAATGAAGGCATCCATATCAAACATCTCGTAACCTAAAAAAACGCACCCGCTATCCTTCAAATGTGAACGCTTGCATCTGACTACGTGTGTTAGCGAAGCAATCCCTCAATTCTACCGGTCCGCTTTGCGGCAGCAGAGTAGGGGAGACCGGGAATAAAAGTAAAATTTTTTTGTTTTAATTTAATTTCTCATAGATTATTACAAATAGGTAATAGAATAAAAACAATGGCGGCTGGTAGGAAAACCAAAAGTACCAGATCTTACCAATTTACATAGGTTTTATAATTTAAAATGCTTTTTAAGAAATGATTTAGCTTTACATACATTTCCATCATTAAACCGATATTATATACTGAGTTTTATAATTTAATAATTTGGGACTGTAGTTACCAGGTTTGCCAAGATTATAAGTACATATTTAAAAATTTGAATCAAAAAGATACAACAAACTGGAAAATTATTCCGACAACTCTTGTATATTCTCATCAACGAAGAAAGCCACCAATTATGTGCTAAGAGTGAACATTTGCCAGTGAAAACATTAATTGGGGTTGGTTGTAACACTTTGTTACTTTTGACCCCAAGTGTACACAAAAAAAATTTCATGGAATCCACAATTAACCACGATTCTAACGTCAAATTGTATTGCATCCACCAATAGCCAATTAAATTTAGAACAAAATGATATAGGTACTTTTTTGTTCCTATTTTAGAGATCGCCTAAAAGTCACTCGACGGATGAGACAACGCAGTAACTTTTAGGCGGAAAATAGTGACTCTGGCTGGCCAAAACGTTAACCTCTATGACAGATGAAAACTAGCAATGTAGGTAGGGAGCTGGATGTAACTTAACATTGCAAAAGCGTTTAGGGCGATATAAAACAAAAATTAAAGAAACTATAGGCACTGTTACAACCTACCCGTGTTACTTTTATCCCCGGTCTCCCCTACTACCGCATCCCGTCGATGCGTTAGAAACGGATAGATGTGGGCGCTCTCATTTAAATGCATGTGTTTACCACCTTCCCTCAAAACGCATCCCGTTTACCGCATCCTGCAAAACGCATAGTGTGCGAGTAGCCTAAGATTCAATTTAGTAGCTTACGGGAAGCAAACAAACATGGCGTGGCGCGTGGCGTGTGTAATCACAGAGTATTCCAAGCAGTGTTGCCACCTTTTGAAAATTGCTGATCCGGACATTTGTGCATAACGCGGGTCGTGTGGAAGTGAGGGTATTTTTTTTTTTTTAGCGTTGCGACGGAATGTATTCCATACTTGAGGTCGCGCGCCGCCAATTTGCTACCCCTGGTATACATATGATACATTATTTCATTATTAAGTAATACAAAAATCACATCTGGCAATTTCTACGAAAACCGGACAAATTAATAATTAATCCGGACCGTGAATCTAAAAACCGGCTTGTCCGGGTGAAAACCGGCCTGGTGGCAACACTGATTCCAAGTGTGAAGTTCGTGCGGTTATCCGATTTTTGCAGGTCGAAGGAGTTAACCAGAGCGAAATTCATCGCAGATTAGAGGGAGCTTATGGCCCGAAGGTCTTAAGCCGAAAAAGTAAGCGTTTGGTGCAAAAACTTTAAAGATGGACGAACGGATCTCATTGATGATCCCACACAACAACGCTCCAGACTCTATTACCACACTTCAACCTGTCTAGACATGCATATATGACGGCAATGTTTCGCTTGCGGTGTTTGTTTCACAGCCACCTGTACCTTTAATATCGGACTTCCCTCGTATATCGATATTTATCGATATATCGCCCACCCCTAGTGACAAGAAGAAACCACAAATAATAATTGACTATAATAAAACAAAATTAGGTGTAGACTAGGTAGATCCCATGGACAAGCTTGTTCGAACATATACTGAGAAAAGATAAACACGAAGGTGGCCTGTTGCAGTTTTTTTTATATTTATTTGCGAAAAGCTAATTTTGGAATGAACGCTATTTGGACATAAATATGTATTAGATATGTTCGACATATTTTTAAAGAAGTATGTATATCTAGACAAGTATATGACTAGTGTTAACCAGGGCTGCGGAGTCGGTAAAAAAAAAGTCGACTCCGACTCCGACTCCTGATAATTTTAGTAGTTCGACTCCGACTCCAACTCCGACTCCGACAAAATTAAATACTAAGACATTTTATGATGTGCAATATAAGAAAAAAAAAAGAAATATAAAAAAATTATTTAAAATTTGAGCTTAAATTTTGCGGCAAAGGACTATCTCGCAATTTTTTGTTGTACCCGGAGTCGGTACATTTTTTCCGACTCCGACTCCGACTCCACTGACCAGAAATTCCTTCTAAACTCCGACTCCGACTCCACAGCCCTGGTGTTAACAGAATTTTACAAACTCATAGGAATGATATTGACAGGAAAATTTTTATTGACGGAGTCAAACAATTCTCAGTTATGATAAAAAAAGACAATTTTACAATTAAAAATGTGTACAAATTAGGAACGACGGGTTAAGGTTTACGTTTCTGAATCTAAAAACTATTTTAAAAATATTACTTTTTCCTCTCGTAATTTTGTCCGGACTAACGGAGATGCCGTACCATCAGTTACTGGGAAATCGGTGTTGTACCTGTTCTTAATTTTTATTACATGTGTTATTTTTATTTTATTAAATTGACTTTTTGAGAAAAATAAAAAGAATATTCATAGATTTGATTAGCGGATAAAAGCGTTTGAAGCATTTTTTTTGTACTATGTACTGACTTGATCTGATTTTTTGGGGCCTCATGATGGTGTTGCGTCCAGGGCCCCCAAAAGTGTAAATGCGGCATTGCTGACAGACACATTGCATGGAATATCTCCTTACAGATTTATTTATGCGTATTGATGTATTGATTATACCATTAAAGCTCAACTAGCAACAATTCTTACGTTGCTCAAATTCTTGTAACCAAGTTTTAGACCTTCCCTTGTTAACGGATAAGGTTGTGCAAAGTCTAGTGGCTTTTAAGAGTTTTAGGAATAGCCAAATTGTAGAACACTACAACTGTATCAAGATTATGAGGAAGTAAAAGATATTAAATGTGTTGAGGATAACCTCGCGTTCACTATTTATTGATTTGATAAATGTAACAAAACAAGGACACCTAGAGCTTGTATACTAAGACATGTTTAAACATTCTTTTAACTAATTTGATTACGTTTAGGGTATTTTATTAAACTTGGGGTTTAAACCTATTTTACTTTTCGAACAATAATGAAATAAATCATGTTTTGATCCACTTTATCTAATTGGTTATGTTATTAAATCTTAAAGCGATTCAAGTTTACCACAAAAGCTAGAAAAAAAATTATTCCGCTTATTTAAATTAATATTTGTTGCTAAACTTGTGTTTAATCGATGAGGAAATAAAGGAGATGGCAATAGTCGGTATCGCTGGAAATATTATGCTATAAACAATTTGTTTTGTTGATTTTTATTGCTACCGAAGTTTTTACGGCATAATTTACATTCTTACATGGTCAATGTCAAACGCGTCTCATTCAAGATCAATCGATTTTTGCTAAGAAAGGGGAACTTAAAGCATTAACCCAAGAAATAAATAAATAACAAATATTTTTTTAAGCTAAAACTTAAAAAAAAGATTTATTATTTATGTAGGTAAGGCATTATTTGTACACAAAATCTAATTTTACGTTTAAAAAAGCTTAATTATTTTATTGTAAGTAGTTTTAAATAACTTGTAGGTACATTATAACACCAAGGGCATAAAGTGACCTTAAAACCAGAAACATAACATTGGTCGAGTTAGTTATCATCTTTTAATTTATTGATTAAATAAATAACTAATATTTGATTACTTCCTTGCTAATAAATATGGGTTATTTCCTGTTCCTCGTTTGAGAATTTTCTCCTTTTATGTAAACTTGGTACTGTGAAAATCGTTTTAATTAATTTTTAGACCAATGGCATTTGTAAAATACTAATTAGTGCCTCATTAACTGGGCCAAATATAATTACAGGTATAAAAGTGCAAAATATTAAACCTGTGCACAGTTTTATTTTACAAATATCTTCTTCTTCTTCTTCTTCTTTTACTAAACCTTATGCCTTACGGCGTCGGCTTTTGGTGGTTCTCCACCCAGCTTTTCCAGATCTTTTTGTCTGCCGTCATCGCTCTCAACTCCCCAACTGTTTTCCCTCTTTCACGGGCTATTTGTTCTATCCTGTTTTCCATGTTAGCTGTTGGCCTTCCTACGCGCCTTTTCCCATACCTCCTACTTTCTGTTATTTTTTTTGTCATGGATTCTGGCGGCATCCTCTGCACGTGTCCGTACCATTTTAATTGTTTTTCTTCGATATTCTGGGTTATTTGTTTTTGTTGTAGGTTATTCTGGATGTCTTTATTTTTGCACTTATCTCTTTTTGTTTTTCCAGCTATTTTTCTTAAGAATCTCATTTCTGCTGCCGTTATTCTTTTCTCATGTTTAGATGTTAGTGGCTATGTTTCACTACCATACAGCATAGTTGGAATTACGACCGTGTTGTATATTCTGGTTTTTGTTTGTGCACTAATTTCTTTTTTCCCAAGGATAGTTTTGTTTAGTTGGTAGTAAATTATCCTGCTTTTTCTGGTTCTGTTTAGGATTTCTGCGTCAATTTTCCCATCTTCGCTAATTTTCGTTCCTAAGTACTCTATTGTCGAGATTTGCTCCAGTACGTCGTCTCCGCATTTGATGTTTTGCTGGTCATCATCGTTTATTTTCATTATTTTTGTTTTCCCTGTGTTTATTTCCATTCCCATTTGTTGTATCGTTTCGTTCCACTGGTTCAAGGATTTTTGTATGTCTTCTCTATTTTCCCCCACTATTATTATATCGTCTGCATATAGTAGGCACTGTATCTAGATGGGCCAAAGATCTTTGAATCCGACTGTTACTTTCGGCGTTTTTTTTTTTACAGGTCTTCAGTATTTTGTCCATATAAATATTGAATAATAGGGGGCTTAGGCTATCACCCTGTTTGATTCCTCTTTGTAGTGTAAATTTTCTGGATCTTTTGCCTTTTATTCGTACTTCCGCTATAACTTTTCTGTATACACTTTTTATGGCCTTGGTGAGTTTTTCCGTGACCTTCAGTTCTTCTAAGCAGTTCCACAATCTTTCTCTTGGTACTGTGTCGAATGCTGCTTTCAGGTCCACGAATGCTAAATATAGTTTTTTCCGTTGTTCGTTTGCTCTTTCAGTTAGTTTTCTAACTACACTTATGTGATCTTGCGTTTGTTTTCCTTTCATAAAGGCTGCCTGCTCTACTTCCATTTTCTTCTCCACTTCATTTCTTAGTTTCCTCTCAAGTATTTTAGTGTACATTTTATACGTTGAGGCTAGGCATATCGCTCTATAGTTTTCGCATTTACTTTTGTTTCCTTTTTTGTATAGCGGTATAATTACATTTTTCTCCCAGTCTTCGGGTATCTTATTTTCTGTCCATGCTTTACGGAACAGCCTTGTTAGCCATTTTTCCATTGCTTCCCCTCCCCATTTTATTAATTCTGGCACTATTTCATCACTCCCTGCTGCCTTGCCTGTTTTTAGCAGTCTCTTTATCTGGGCTACTTCTTCTTGTAATATTACCTTTTCCGCTCGGTCTTCCTCTTTTTCGTTGTCTGTGTTTGCTATTTCTAGTGCGTTTGGGTGTTGGCTTTTGTTATTTTTAAATTTCTCTTCGTAGTATTTACTCCACACTTCTAGTATTTCTTCTGTTTCTGTTTTGAGTTCCCTGTTTTGATCTTCTATGTTCCATATTTGTTCGTTTTTATTTCTTTTTAGGTTTTTTATTGTTTTCCAAAAGTTACTTTTGTTTGTATGGTAATCCCTCTCTATCTCTTCTCCGAACTTCTCCCAGCTTTTGGCTTTAGCTTTTTTCACTTCTTGTTTGGCTTCATCTCTTTTCTGTTTGTAGATTGTTTTGTCCTCTTCTTTCCCCGTTGTTATATATTTCTTCCAAGCTATTTTCTTTTGTTTTATTTTAGCTTTCACTTCGTCGTTCCACCATCTGCTACTTTTCCTAAACCCATTTATTTTCCTTATTCCGCAGACTTCTTTTGCTGTTTTTATTGTTATTTCCTTAAAGCTTTTCCATAAATCTTCCAAATCCATGCCTTCCACTTCTTCAATTTTTCCGTACAATCTTTTTTCTATTTTCTCGTGGTAGCTTTGCCTGATTTTCTTATTTTTAAGCTTTTCTGTATTTATTTTTATGTACTGTTTTACTATATGTAGCTTGGGTAGTTCCTCTTCCAACTCCATTAATACTAGTTTGTGATCCGTGCCTATTTCTGCTTGTTTTTCGACCCATACGTCTTTTATTTTTGCTTCTAGCGTTTTTGTGATTACCACGTAGTCTATGATGCTCTTATGCTCTCCATCTTCTGACTCGTACGTGTATTGGGGTTCTTTTCCATGGTCGTAAAATGAATTCCCTATCTGCAGATCGTTACTTATGCAGAATTCTAGCATCTTCTTACCATTTTGATTTAGGGTCTTTTCTGTTCCATATTTGCCCATACAGCCTAGTGCCTTATTTGTGTCGTTTGCTATACGCCCGTTCCAGTCTCCTATTATTATTACTTCTCTTTCTCTTTCTCGTGCTTCGTCTGTTTGTTCTTGTAACATTTCGTAGAAGTCTTCTATTTTTTGTACCTCTGTACCTTCTCTTGGTGCATATATCTGTATTATTGTTATATGTGCCTCCAGATTTATATCCACGTATATTATCCTGGAGCTTATTGTTTTCCAATCTACTATTTTTTTCTCTATTTTCTCGTCGGTTATAAATGCTACTCCTTCTACTGCCCATTCTGTTACTTCGACTCCCGAGTATCTTAGTGTGTACCCGTTTGTTAGGTCTTTTCTTCCTGTCCCTTTTTTCTTGACTTCACTAATTCCTAGCATCTGAATGTTCCTTTCTGTCAAATATCATGTAATAAATCTTAAAATTAGTTACTTAAAGGTACACACTTCAACATTTAACAATTTAAAGACTAGAAAGTATATAACTAAACTTCGCCTATTTGATCCTAAACAGAATTCCTTTCGCGTTTAAATTTTATATACGAGCGATAAACAGTATCCCAGGAAGACGCTTATCCACCAAAATCTTAATCTAAAATCATTCATAAGCACTGTGACCCTTTTTATGCATGTACAGACCAAATTCGAATGTAAAACGGGGTATCTTGGTTTCCAAAGGTCACGTGTTTTTCCGCTCGCGCGGAGACTGCTATAGGGCGTAAGAGGTACAAGGATAATGGGTAGGGATGTGGATAATCAAGGATGGGCAAGGATAGGTGGAAGTACTGCCACAGCATTTGCCTTAACCATAGAGGAAACCACCTGAAACCTCTACAATGACAGTCGGCCCTGGGAATCGAACCCAGGACCTCCCGATTACAAGTTAGGTTGTTTTACCAACCAGCCACCAAGCTTGGTTTCCGTAATAGTTAGCGAAAGTCTGATATCGGACTATTGGGTTATTTTTCTTATTAGAAAAGAACACCTTGAAATCAAATTTTAATATCGCTTTCCATTTTGACACTAGACGAAAAATGAAATTTCATTATGTTTGTAAATTTACTATAACTTTTATATTTATTAAAATGAAACAAAATCTTATATGTATAGATTTTCTATTAACATTTCAATGCTTAATTGAAAATATTTTTTTTTTAGCGACTTTGACTTTTTGATATATGAAGTAATCTTATAAAGTCTAAGAGGTCATGACTTTATATGAAAGAGTGTTTTTTTTAGCTTTTCAAAAATATATAGTTTTATATACAGGGCGCAAATATTTTAGGTGGCGATAGACGACCTTTTTCTAAGAAAAAATTTCAAGTAAGACTTTTTCCTAAAATCAAATGCTAAGCAGATATCAACACTTACTTGATTTTTTACACTTCTGCATTTAAAGACTTT
This sequence comes from Elmis aenea, assembly GCA_947652605.1. Taxonomy (NCBI): domain Eukaryota; kingdom Metazoa; phylum Arthropoda; class Insecta; order Coleoptera; family Elmidae; genus Elmis; species Elmis aenea. The sequence goes on along the minus strand of OX393581.1, from coordinate 23,189,052 downwards.
TATACTATACTATTTTTTCGTTTAAGAAAATCGTATACGATTTTTGATACAAAAATTCCGTTCAAGAATTTAGCATGGAAAATATGAACCTTTTACATTGTACTATTTTTTGGTACGAAAACCCCAATATACTTTGGTTACTTTTTAGTAACTTTTATCATATTTTGTTGGCACTTTGAGTAACCATGTCAAATGTTCAATTTGATCACAGAACAGAAAGCGAATCATTTTCAAATTTAACGTATATTTAACGCTTGTTCCATTCTACAAATTTATTCCTACAAAATAAATTGTGAGGGATAACGGTAGTAAGTAGGAGTAGTATTTAACATCGTTTGATTGTTTCAGTTAACCTAACCCACAAATGACATGCGGTCAGATACAGTAACAGTGGAATACGCATGCGCGCATTCTAAAATTGGACGCATATAGGGACGGTAGTAATTTCGTACGAATTTTTAATTTCTGATTGACACCTTACTAGAAAATCGTATACGATTTTCTTAAACGAAAAAATAGTGTAGTATAAAACAGACTTAAGACTCTGTCGCCGAAAATATCAATGTTATTGCAAAATATCTTCAAGTTTTTAGATACAGCATGAAATTCTCTACAAAATTGGTTTCAGTAATTTTTTGTCTTTAGGCAATGGTTTAAAAGTTATAAAGCAGTTTTTACAGAAAAACGTTAAAAATTTAAAATTTTTGTTTCTTAGACTTTGCAATCGCTGTATCTTTAAAACGAAAGGTTGTACAAAGAAGCGGACGGCACGTTCCGGATAGTAAATTTTATGGCCTACAACTTTGGCCCAGTGAAAGTTTTGGAAAATCAAACCGATTTCCCAAAAAAAACTGAAAATAAGGAATAGGTGTAAAAAAAATCAGAGAAATAATGTTTTGCACTTAAAATTACTGTAGCATCGGCATTAGTCATAATATTATGTATATCGTCATCAGTTCAAGGCTTTTAGGAAGTTTAAATTTTTTTACAAAACCACCCCTAATCATTTTTTAAGGAGCTAACTAGCAAACGAAAAAAAAATCGTTGGTACCTTTATAACTTTTTTGATGGTCAGTTCTAGTTAGGTGGCTATGATGGTCAACTTTGATAGTAAAATTTTCACAAAATTAGCCATATCTCATTTATTTTTTGCAATACATATACAGGGTGTGTATAAATTGGCGGAAGCGCTACACGTGGCGATGTTCTTTGTAAAATTCCAAGTCAAAAATCTTGATACAAAAATGTTGTACCATGCTTCCTATGGCCTCAGGAACCATTAAAAAAAAATATTTGGCAACATTGCATCCATTGATTTGCGTTTGGACATTTTTTTATTAGCAATTTTTACTTAGATATTTATAATATTTGTTCGATCTGAAAGCCTTCAGTTCATAAACAGAGATGACAGCTAATGAAAATGTTGCCATATGTATTATTTTCATTCAAATCAGTGATTAACATATTTTCAACACCAATATTTGAAAAGAAAAACGCAGTATCTAGGAAAAAATATTGTTCGAAATTTATTTTTATTCCAAATCGCAGCTTTTTCATTAACAAATATTAAATAATAACGCTTATTAAAGGGCTGAATGTCAAAACTTTGAGGACCTCTTGCAGACACAGCAAGCATGGTACAACATTTTTGTATTAAGATTTTCGACTTGGAATTTTACGAAGAACATCGCCACGTGTAGCGCTTCCGCCAATTTATACACACCCTGTATAAAATTATGTATTTTTAAAAAGCTAAAAAAAAAACGATCTCTCATGTAAAGTTATGGCCAACTAGGGTTTCCATTTAAAAAATATAAGTTTACTTGATATCTCAAAAGTCAAGGTTGCAAAAAAAAATAATTTTGTTTTTAAATTAAGCATTGCAATGTTAATCAAAAACCTTAATAACATTTTGTTCTATTTTAATAAATATAGAAGTTATAGCAAATTTTCAAATATGTATGCTAAAATTTTTCATCGCATCAAAATGGAAAGCGATATAAAAAATCTGATTACACAGGCGTTCTTTTCTCAACAAAAAAAATAACCCAAGAGACCGATATCAGATTTTCGCTAATTAACCGAGATACCCCGTAAAACATTTGAATTTGGTCCACCCTGTACAATACATAATACGAGTACATATGTATTATATCACGTGGAATGTATTCATACATCATTTGATCTAGTATTGTTTAAAAATTATAATAAAAGAAAAACTGTTTTGTTTGATCCGTAAATTAAACGAAAAATTTCGATCATCGATTTCCATGTTTCAAAATAATTAATAACGATTTATTGATCAAGAATATGCCAAACTAATCTGATTGCTTATTGCGAATTGGTACAAAAAATTAATAAGATTCCAGCAAATGCACGATTTGGTTCGGCGTGCTTATTTGTGTCAAGGTTGTAGAACATTTGAAAATGGAAATGGAATCGTGTATGCATTTATATACTTTTGATTTTACGCAGATAATTGTAAAATAAAATTATTTTTTTAAAGTTTGTGCTGCTTTTGTAAAGACACGGGTGTATTGCCCTATGATTTCATCACTGCTATAAGTACAGAAAGCGAAGATAAGCTATAAGGATAGCCCTACCCTTAAAGCATTTTATCGACAGTATACCAGGGCTTCCTAAACAAGGGTATACAATATATATCTTTAGGGATACAGTCAGTATTGTACAGGATGGACCAAATTCGAATGTTTTACGGGGTATCTTGTCACCGTAATAGCAAAAATCTGATATTGGCTTTTTTTTAAAGAAAAGAACGCATGTATTATATAAAGTCATGACCAACTGGGGTTTCTATTTAAAATAATAGAAGTTTACTTCATATCTAAAAAGTCAAGGTTGCTAAAAAAATAATTTGGTTTTTAAATTAATCATAAAAATCTTTATATAAAACCTTTATAACATTTTGTTCTATTTTAATAAATGAAGAAGTTATATTAAATTTTGAAAATGATGAAATTTCATTTTTCGTCTGTAGTGCCAAAATGGAAAGCGATAATAAAAATCTGATAACATGGGCGTTTTTTCTCAACAAAAAAAAATAGCCCAAGAGACCCATATCAGATTTCCGCTAACTATTACGGCGACCAAGATACCCCGTAAAACATTCGAATTTGGTCCATCCTGTACAATACTGACTGTATCCTTAAAGATATGTATTGTATACCTTTGTTTAGGAAGCCCTGGTATAATGTCGATGAAATGCTTTAAGGGTAGGGCTATCCGAACTATTGAAAGGTAATGAAAAGGTCGCTTCTAAGATCAGTGTCGCGCCGTGGGTAGGAGGCGCCCTTGTTCAAAAAGTTTTTTGCCCCCCCCCCTCAGTTTTCCTGAAATAATTAATAATTTTTTTCTTTTGAAATTGCATTTTGGTAAAAGTATACACAAAAATAAATTACAGAATGAAAAAAAAAAGAAATTTGGTAAAGAAAATACATCAAATTTAAAAAATATCATTTACCTATTTGTACAGGGTGGGGCACGGGAACCGACTGTTTTTAAATTGATTAGTACTCGGCCATTAAGAAAGGTAGCGTCGTGTGACAGGTGTCATTTAATTCCTTAACTCAAAGCATTTTATTATCAACTAACATGGAGCCGTGGACACTAGAGCACCGCGATTCAGCGCGAGTTTCGCCGCAGATTCAATATTCATAGAAATTACTCTGTTCCCGCTCATGACACAATTTTACGTTGGGTAAACAATCTTTGAACAAAAGACCCAATGATGAAAAAGAATCCGCCCGGCCCCCAACGTACTATGCGTACTCCAGAGAACGTGGAAAGAGTCAGACAAGCGGAACTGCGAAGCCCAGGCCGCTCTGCTCGAAGACATTCAGCTGCACTCACATCAGCAATCGTACTGTAAAGCTGAGTTCACAGAACAAAGTATTGATTGCTGCGACATATCTGTTGAGCGACACGAAATTTGTCCTTGTTCACAGAACTGAGCATCTGTCATCAGCGACACATATGTCAAAAAAGAAATGGATGCAAAAACATAATGAACGTCAGATAAGGATGGAGCTATGGTGTCGTTGGCAAAGTTAAACCAAATCCAACTATGGGCGACACATACCTAAAATTTCGCGACAGAACAGTAAAACGTTCCGATTGGTTCCAGCTGATTTTGACAGGTGTCGCAGCGACCGATACTTTGTTCTGTGAACTCACCTTTAAGACGGATTTTGTATGGTGAACTACGTTTCCATTCATAGAAACAAGCGGGTGTGCAGAAATTGAATGTAAGGGATTACCCTCAACGATTGCTTTTGCACAGGAAATGCTTGCACTCTTCGAGCAAAATGAAGACATGAGCGATGAAGTCCATTTCCACTTTAATGGGGCCGTCAACAGACAAAATTGTCGGTATTGGGCTGCTGAAAATCGGCGACAATTACACGAAAAACCGCTGCATAGCCCGAAGGTGGCAAAGTTTACCCAACGTAAAATTGTGTCATGAGCGGGAACAGAGTAATTTCTATGAATATTGAATCTGCGGCGAAACTCGCGCTGAACCGCGGTGCTCTAGTGTCCACGGCTCCATGTTAGTTGATAATAAAATGCTTTGAGCTAAGGAATTAAATGACACCTGTCACACGACGCTACCTTTCTTAAGGCCGAGTACTAATCAATTAAAAAACAGTCGGTTCGCGTGCCCCACCCTGTATAAACATAAATCAAAAGATTTTTTATAATTGGTAAATTGCATTATTATCAAACTCAAAGATTTTTCGTAATTACCGTTGACGAAATAACTAAACTGAATAAGATATAAAATTAAATTAAACTAAATTAAGTACTAAATTTACATATTTACGCGTCCTGCTTTTGCCGTCTCAAAAGTTTTTTTTTATATTTAATGAATCCATTATATCTTTCTCGATAGAAATCTCTGACAAGTCTGTTAAGCGCTCTCCTGGCATCATATAGAGCAAATAATTTTTTATTAGTTATAATTTCGAAAATGTTCTTTCTCCTGATGCTACGGATACAAGTAGTGATAAAAAAATACGCAATACATTGTCAGAATTTGGAAATGTATCGGTTAATTTGTTTTCATGTATGTAATTTAATACATCCTGAGGAGAAAACTTTTTTTAAATAAATCTTTGCAAGGTTTTCAATATGTACGTAAACGTTCGCGAACAAATTCAACAGTCACGACCATTCAAGTATCTTCCATCGAACAGGTATTTGCGCCTATTTGCTTCTACCCCAGTCAGTGTTTACAAACATTAACGAATGAACCGGAGGTGAATGAACTGTATTCGCAAGCGTTAAAATTTTGGGAAACACTGCTTAAAACAACAAAAGGATCCTGCTACGCAACCGCAGTTGGTCCTGACCCGCAGTATCTGGTCCTGAAATTCCAGGCTACGTGCCTGACGTCACGCAATACTGTGTGCTACGCAACCCCTGTCATTGAACTCTGCTATACTACATTATTATTGTATTCTTGCCATTTGTTTTCCCTCTCGTTCTCAAACCGAAACACTTAAAACGGTAAACAGAAATATAGGACGTTTGATCATAATCACACAGATGGGTTTTTTATTTATTGTATGCTTAATGATAGGAAGATAATGTTTTTATTTGATTAATCTAGGCTATCTATTCTATTTTTTGTGCTTTTAGGAGAACAGAAATAGAAATGTAAAATTGTACCTAGGTCATATACATTTCAAGGAAGGAAAAACTTTCTTATATATAATTCTGCTGCGTAGTGAATTTCTTATGTCAATAATTATTATGTTTTAGGAAAAAAAAATCCATAGAAATTAACTAAGAAGTGTTGTGTGATAATATTGTTTTCAATAGCATGCACGAAAATACACCAGTACAATTAAATTTAATATCGCTCGAAAATTTTGGTGTTTTTAGTCATTGTTAATTAAAAGAAAACCAACAATCACGTAGTGTGTATTCACGCGATGTTCAGATTACCGGAAATGTTGATTGACTGGTGGTGAGTGCTTATTCCGGTTGAAAGGTTTTATTTTTGCCCAAAAAACATAATATAATATAAGTAAATGTAATGTAAAAAGTCATGATGGCGTTTTACCTGAAATGATTAAGTACATGGGAGTAGAAAGAAAGAAAATGCTGCTAAGAATAGTAAATAAAGCATGACAGGAAAAAGATATTCCAAAGGACTGGGAGGTATCTGTTATATAACCGATATTCAAGACGCGATAGTAAAAAATGCGAAAACTATAGAGGCATATCTCTACCTAGTGTAGTGGAAAAATTATATGAAAGAATTTTGGAGGAGAGATTAAGGAAACATTTCGAAAGACATATGGAAGAGGCGCAATGTGGCTTTAGACCGGGTAGAAGCACGCAGGATCTAACTTTTACGTTAACACAGTTAAGTGAAAAAACAATGGAACATTCAAAAATTGTGCTCTATCGATCCTTCTAAAGCCTTCGATAGAATGCCAAGCGAAAAGATCTGGAAGATATTGAAACCAAGTAGAGTGGGAGAAGGATTATTAAAAGCCATCAAGAGTTTATATAAGAGTAGTAGAAATTAAGTGCGAACCCATAACAGCAGTTCCCAGGAACAGTGGGAGTAAGACAAGGAGGCACATTAAGTCCACTGCTCTTTATGATTCTTATGGATAAAATAATTAAAGAATGTAAGCAAAACACAACGAAAACCTACTGGGGTTAGAATAAACTAAAACTAATATCCTTAACAGAATTAGCCTTTGCAGATGATGTGGTGCTATTGGCTAAAAGCAAAAAGGACTTGCAGTTCATCTAGACAAATGGGCAGATACATTAAGTAGATATAATATGAATATTAATATAACAAAGACAAATGTTATGGTTATAGCGAAAAATCATTAACCAGTTACAATAATTATGCTAGACCAAAAAAAGATAGAGCAGGTAGGGAACTACTTCACTTTAGCGGCAGTTGTCGAAAATTGATAAAATTTTGTGGGTTAATAAAACTAGACTTAGCGGCAGCGACGAAATTTTACCACGCCACTTATAAATGTTTGATAAGGAAGAAAGAGATATCAAAAGAAACCAAGATGCGAGTTTTTAATGCAGCGTACGTACCCATTCTTACGTACAGTTGAGAAACTTGGACACTCAAAAACAAAAACAAAGAATACCGGTACAGGAAATGAGATTTCTGAGAAGAATAGAGGGATGTAGACTGATCGATAAAATCAGTAACGAAAAAATTCGAAAAAACCTAAGAGTAATACATAGATATTAAGAAAAAGATGGAGACGAATCAATTAAGATGGCTTGGACATTTACTACGCAAGCCAGAAAGTAGATACGCGAAAAAAGAATGGAAAATGCAGATTGAGGGAAAAAGAAATAGAGGAAGACCAAGAATAAAATGGGAAAAAGAAGTGAGGCAGAGATTAGAAGAAAAAGAAGTCAGCTGGAGAGATGTGCCACAATTAGCTAACAATAGGCAGGAGTGGAGAAACTTAATACGGAAATAGAAAAGCATACCTCTACACCGAAAGATACAAGAGAAACCGATTACGGAGACGAAGAAGTAAATGTAAAGAGTCTATACAATATTTTAATATTTACGTTATACATTAATTTGTTAAAAATGTGTACAAATACCTATGAAAAATATTTGCTTTCATACGGTGATTTACGATTTTTACGAACGAAGGTAATAGAAACATGTTTTTAGGTCATCTAAAATATAAGCAATTCAAATATTTAAAATAAAGCAAAACTTTTAAACACAAAGTTGCATATGGCAGATATCCTTGAACTAGTTTATTTTGGCAAACCGTACAAGTCTCGTAAAACAATTTCCATTTATCGTCTTTGATTTCCATCCACATTGTTAAGGAAAACTGGCGCAATCTGTCTAAGTAAACTTTAACAAAATATGCATATAAAGGTATTATAACAATAAAACGTACTATTTTATTGCACATCCTCTATTTAACTAACACAAACAATTTCAAAGGACGATCTATTTTCGGAGATTTTGTGCGCTCATGCAATTTGCACATCAATGATACATTTAAATTTTAAATGAATTGAAATTGCCGATGACAGAGTCTTTGGTATTTGCGCATATTTAAAATGTGCAAACACTGTACAAATATTTTTTATGACGATCGTATCTGTAACCGACGTCTGGACGTCTTACAAATTGCCGTGACGCCCGTGTGGTGCTAAATGTCACTCGTTGGCGCCTTAATATAATCTTTAACGAGGTAGTTCCAAACACCGATGGGTTTATTGTGTCTGTGTTGTCTTCCTGAAATTGCTCACGGTTATTATACCAGATAATGCTGAAAATAAACTGTACCTTGAGCTAATAACACACGACCCTAGTTAAGCATCTATCTACTGTAATGTTTTCAAGCATAATTAGTTTGTTTACCGTGTGCTAAGCTTTTTTAAAATGAGTATCTTCGTACAGCACATAAATCAGCGTTTTTTTTTATACACTGTCACTACAAATTGTTAACAAGTAGGTGCCAAATATTTCTAAACTTACACTAGCCAGGCAGGTGCTTTGCAATACCATAAAGAAACTTTTACGCTTAACATTTTTTTACGTAACTTATCCGTGTATTTTTGAATCTGCCCTTAAATGTTGGTGTTTAGTACTTGCAAAATTATCAACTAAACACTATCCCTTATAATATCATCGTGCAGACATAGGCTTAAACTTCCCGGAACAGTCCCGGATTCTAGAATTTTGCCCCGTATTTCGGAAATAACTTTGGCTTTTCTCAACAACTATGTTCTATATTAGTTTTTTAGCTTTTTATAATATAATGTTAAAAGTTTTGTAGAGATTGACGGGAAAACGATAAAACTACAGGGTCCTTGATACATTACCTCCTGATTATCCTGAAAGCTTTTAAAAATAACCTTAGAAAATCCTTCTACATTATATTTTAAGAGAAATCAAATTTGATCATGTTAATTAGAAGTGTATTTAGTTATTTAATTTTGTTTTTTATAATCCTAGATAGTAGTTCAAAAATTATGTGGTTGTCAGTCAAAATCTAAAGTTCACTTTCAGTGATTTTTAAATCAATAAATTGCGATATTAGCAGCCAGACACTAAGAATTAAGTATTAAGGTAACATAGATTAGGTAAAACTATTTCCAGCTAATATTTCAATATAAATTATTGTCAAAATTAATTTAATGAACACCGATTTATCGACTGATATGCCAATTAATCGGCAAAAGAGCCGATACGGATAAATTGTTATCTAACATTGTAAATATGAGTTTATTAAATTATTTATTTTAAATCATATAAATAAAGGATTAAGATTTTCCTTTCAGACGGTGGATATGACAAAGTATTAACAGAAATATAAACATTTATAAAGATTTAAACGTAAAAACTTTTTTGGCAGACCACAATATACAATAATATTATATAGTCAATAGTATTATAAATCCAGGACTGTTACTTAACAATGCTTAACTGTTTATGATAAAAACTGATTTCCATCAATGTCTATCAATTACTAAATCATCAACGTGAAAATAATATAAATATTTATTCTCTATCCATTTACTAAAATATTTCATCAGCACTTTTATTGACTGACGATGCATAATTTATAAAAACGTATATAAATAGAATCTGGCTTTATTATCGTGGTAAATTATTAATTATCCGTCAATACTTCAAAGGAACCGAATAACAAACAGTAATTTTGAAGGTAACCTATGAAAATTACTCTTTAACGTTTGTACTTAGCGGTAAAACGTGTACAGATCAGCTAAAGTTCTAGTAGACATAAAAAATAACGTGTTTATTTCACTTGATGTTTTTTAAAGTACGCCAAATATTTAAAATTGTAATCTGACTGTTGAAATTACACAATTTATCATCGTATGTTTACGACATACATTGCAAAACATGTAAAGTACATGATCATGTTATACGCACATTAACCATTCTCCTGTGGTAGTAACCAAAATAATTAGGTTTTCAAGAACACCTTCAGTTGTATTTCCATGGAAACTAAAACAAATTGAGTAAAGGGACTACAAACTTAATTTTTACTACCGGTAGTAATATGTCGGAATTGTTAGTTTTAAGGCCTCTACTCACCTACCAATTTGTTGGTACAACCGACCGACCATTCCGATAAATTGTTTAGTGTGTAGTCTGTCACCCGACGAACCCGACAGTTGGACAAGTTGGAACGGTCGGGTGGCTAGACGATCAAACAAGCCAACCGCTCCACCACATTCCTCTAGATAAGGACTATTAAACCGAAAATTTAACGCTATTTATAAATTTGTTATCCACAAAATGGCATCAGAGCCAAAATAATAAAAAAAGTTATGACGTTTATGCTGTGTTGGTTGGACTGGTCGGGATGTGTGTAGACAACACCCAACACGGAGTTCCCGACGCGACGGTCGGCTCCGACAAGTTGGATAATGAGTAGAGGCCTTTACTGAAACAAAATATCTTAAATATTTTTTAAAATGGAATTTCAAAAGTAGGTAGGTAGGTTTACGTTCCAATTAAAATGTTCAAACATCTACTTTATAACAGCTACTGTAGAAAAGCTATTGTTTTTTTTTTAAATAAATAAAAACACAAGGGATTGCATATCAAATTTCCCTTAGACATAAATTACACACGTGAGCTATAAATCAATAACGGCTCAAATTCCTGCAAGTGTTTTTCAATAGGATACAAAATTAAAGTCATGCGACGTAGCTGCTTTTAAATAGATTTAATCCATTTTGCGGACGTTATCACGTGTTTTGGCCATTCGCAGAATCCTGCATATGTTATCTTAGACATCATCGTTACACTTAATTAAAAAAACCAGATTAAACCACCACGTATTATATTGGCGTACGCAGTTTTATAACCCATTGGCCTTATCAATTTATCTTGCGACAATAACTGGTTTATTTTTACTTCCTTAATTATTGTTGGCAATGCGTAGCACTCTTTGACTCTAATAGTGAAATCCCAACGGAATATCCGACAGTCATAGAAATACGTTATTTGGTAATTCATTTTAGTAATTGAAGCAGATATTACGTCAGGATGGCGCCAGCTCAATTAAAAATTGCTTCTGCTAGATTATTTGCGACAGAAAATAGCCTTTAGACGTAAGAAATTATTTCATGGGTTTAGTCATTTGTAAATGCATTTTATCTTTTGCGATGCAACTTAAATGCTAAATATAAATTTTTGATAAGCTGCTTTTTTATGACTAATACTCAAAATACTCCAAACAGTACGATTAACTTTTGTGCGAGCTAGGATTCGTTTAAAACAGAATAATTTCATAATTATTACTTCTATAATTTAATAATCTTTAAAATTTACATAATCAACAGATCAACACGATTAAGAAATTGAACACGTAAGGAAATAACGAAAGAAATAAAGATAGACACTAGGCCCGATTACATGAAAATTGAACCTGGGATTAACTGCGGGATTAAACCACGTTCACCCAAGAACAGCGGTTCTGAACCAATTTTCATCGATGTACCCCTTGACCTCACTGTGAAGCGTCAAGTATTCCTTGTCAATTTTAGTCTAGTTATTGTATCTTACACGGTGTTAATGTTATCATCCATACAGGGTTTCATAATTGAATGCTGATCCTTAAAGGTGTTATTCCTTGGATGATTCTAAGAAAAAAATTTCATATCAATGTAGGTCCGGAACCGCCGTATTTTTGAGATACAGGGTGTTTTTTGAATCTTAGTAGGTAGGTAGGTTAGGTACTACTTACTAACTAGGTATAAAAACACATTTTTTTTACTCGGAAACCGTTCGTCGGACAAAAAAAAGTCAAGAGGCCATTTTTAGTAAGAGATAAAGCAAAATTATAAAAATAACATTTACTTTGAAAAAAAACAGTGGCGTATAATTTTTTTCATTAAAAATATTCAAGGACATGTTAGTACGGACGCCATTGGTAGAAAAAGAACAATTTTTTTTTCTGAAAAAAATGTATTTTTATGCCTAGTTAGTACCTACTAAAATTCAAAAAAATATCTAAAGCGGTATCAAAGATATTACGAAAAAACCGATATTTTTTTCAACTTTTAACACCCTGTATCTTAAAAATACGGCGGTTGCGAACCTACATTATTATGAACTTTTTTTCTTAAAATCATCCAAGGAATAATACCCCTAAGGATCAGCATTCAATTATGAAACACCCTATATATGCAGTATATATTACAAAAGAAGTACCGACGCTTGGGCGTCTTCTGCTAAAATTTACAAAAACGGCTTCGACTATGTTAGCTAAAAATGCCCAGATAATTTTAGAACCATGACTTTAATAATTTTCTAGTTATAGTATCTTATACGGGCGGTTATGTTTTACGGCATTGGTTTTAAACCCGTTTTCATTAATGTACCCCTTGTCAGTTGGTCCATTTTAAAAGAACTTTATTTATGCATAAAACACACAATGTAAAAATATTTATTGCGAAAATTGTTGGTTCTTGCTTTCCACCAATACATTTTTCCGGTCATTGTATTTGACAGGTAGGAGGTAGAAGTCCCTGTAGAAGTTCCACGTACCCCTTGGGGGTCCATGGACCTCTGGTTTAGAACCCCTGTCCTAGAACTAGGCAATATCGCAGCATAGTTGGCGCTGATATTGCCTAGTTTTAGGATTAACTTGTATTTTAACACCAGTTAGTAGAGTGAAGTTGGGATAGCTGTATATTTTTGATCCCCCCACTTGATCCCCCCACCCTAAAAAAACTTTCACTAACACCTGCACCCTAAAAAAAAAACTTTCACCAACACCTGCACCCTAAAAAACTTTCGCTACCAGCTGCATCTGCGTTTGACACAGTGACCTACATTTGGTGCATGAGTAATTATCAGACGGCTGTCTGCTGACCTAAATTTTTTTCAGTGGTGTATTTAAGTACAAATAAATTATAATTATCAGACGTATTACGCGAAAGATTCGCTCAGACCTACACACCTATTCGCATTAAAATTACCATACCCAACCATATGTTTAACCCAAGTACCAGTCGTTCCTCCAATCAGACCAGATAGCAGCTGTTTTACCAATAAGACCAGATAGTAACAATAAGACCTGATCAAGCTGTTCCAATCCATTAAAAAAACCAATGCACATACTGCTTCACAAAACGGTACTTGTCCGAGCGAGCTAAATTCAAGTGAAAGTGTGAGCCCCAATTCCGGTTTAATACAGTCTTTTTCAGTATTAAATAATCGAAGAATTTAATTACTGATCAAAAGTACTTGTGATAATTTTTTTATATTATCCAATACTGTTTTGAAGGGTGATCAAACTACCAGCATGGAGGGGTATTGCGTATAAATGAAAGAATATTTTTAGCGAAGTTTAGTACGATCATGAACACTGAAGTTTTATTTTTAGCTGTAACTGATTTGTATAAAGTGCTTAGAAACCGCGAAAATAGTTTGTATGAGGAAGTGTTCTGCTATCAAACTGCTAATAGAAAATTGTACGAAAAAGAGATAGCTTGCTGCCAAATCGCGAAAAATCTTTGCAGACAGTTTGTCCATGGTTTAATTTCTTTGGAGTGTTTTATATATTCATTTCTAGAAAATAGGATTGAATATTTTCTCGACTCGATTAAACCATTGCTAACTGAAAGCTTTATAAATATATTAGACATTTTAGAAACTTGTTCTGAAGACAGGGAGGTTTAAAAAAATGTGGATGCTGTATAGTGCTGAAAATTGGCCCACAGCGCATGATTTAAGATCAGCTATTAATCGGTTGTTGTGTGAACTAGGGGATTTGGAATTCGACGCCGAGCATCAAAAAGTGTATGGATTTTGGAAATACGATGCGGATTATTTAGATAAATTATCAGAAAAATACAACCAAGGCATCAAATATTGCGAGCAATTTCTAGAAGGCCGAATTAGCGTTGAAGATTTGGTGCATAAATTTATCGATACCGAAATGAAATATTTTATGAGGGACATTAAACATTTTTTACCAGAAGAGTTAAAACATTTGTTCGTGGAAGAACAAGAAAGTTCTGAAGAAAGTTCTGAAGAAAATTCGGAAGAAGAAAAATCCGAAGCAGAAAATTCTGAAGAAGAAAATAAACACTAAGATGGTGGAAGAAACAGATTTAGGCAACTATATACAAAACATATTGGCAGAATATGATCACAAGTTATTACGGGAATACCGGCTTATAAATGAAATTGCTTACCCCTTAAACAAAACGTGTACAGCCTCGGTTGGGTTAAGCCCCGTTCGAGGATTTGCACCGGTTATAAAAATTGGAAATACTATGCGGAAAACATGTTTGACGTTTTTGTACAGTGATTGGATTTTTTTTGTGGAACAAAGACAACAAATAAGTGAACATTTTTGTACAAAACAAACATGTTGTTTCAAGTGTAAGGAAAAAATTAAATCTTCCATATCTATCGGACAAAATTGTGTATTAAATTATATGTGCATAAAGGATCGCAAATTCATAAAATTAAATAATTCTAGTGTTGATATTGACTTGGACAAAAAAAGTTACAATAAGTTATTGGATACTCTATCTACTATAGAGTTGAGATATAAACGATTAATTAAACAAGATTTTGTAACGTATTATAATCAACTGTTATCATTAATAGTGCAAAATAATTTAAGTGGTGATGTCGTGGATCAAATTAAGAATATAATACTGACGGGTGAACCGTGGGTGTCAGAAAATGTAGACTGTATGTTGGAAATTTTATTGTTTGAATCGCAAAAGTTAAAAGAAGATGTAGGTTCTTTAAAAATTTATGGTGAACTTCAGTAAAATGTTAAAATGTAACAACAATTGTAAAAAAAATATAATAAAATAATTTTATTGATAGACATGTTTTTTTATTAAAAAAAAATATTATTTATACAATATCAGACTTTTTAATCCAACTGTTGTGTGCTTTCTTTAACCCCAGCCATTTCACAAACACGTTTTTACCCTTCCGCCTTAAGATTTTTTCTACCAGGTATACATCACTGTGTTTAGCTTTTTGTAGTTCTTCGGTATAAAACGACCCGAGAATCGGTTGTTTATTCATATCTTCAAGTAAATATGTTGTGGGGTCTGTGATATTAACTTTGGAAATGGTAAATAATTCAGTAGACCAATTAGGTGTATAACCCTTATCAAATATCGTTTTAAATTTGGATATCCTAACGGTATCGCCAATTTTAAAGTTTTGCTTATTTACCGTTTTAATTTGATTGTACACCGTGTGTAAGAGGGACTTTTCATTTTTACGCGTCACATTAATTGGCTTCATCTTAATTTTTCTGTGTATTGAATTATTATAAGCTTTAGTAATTTCTTGAAGTCGATTGACCCACTTATATTTGCCTAGTAGACTGAAATGTCTGTACAGTTTATCTTTTAAAGTCCTTATAACACGTTCGGCCATGGCGGCTTTAATTGTGGAAAATGTTGAATAATGATTAATGTCGTATTCAGCCATCAAAGCACGAAAAAAGGAGTTATAAAACTCACTTCCCATGTCGGTTTGTAAATTTTTCGGATGGCGTTTTGAAGTCTTGAGAATTTTTTGCATGGCATTTTTAATTTCAATTGATGTTTTATTTTTAACCGCAACAGTCCACAGGTATTTAGAAAAGCAGTCTATGACTACTAAAATATATTTATATCCGTTGTTTAGCCGTCCATAATGTTGCAAGTCGGCCAAGTCTGCTTGCCACAAGTCATCCAACCCTTTAAGAATCACTCTTCTCCTCTTAAATTTTTTTCTTGCGGGTTTGTGGAGTTCGTTAACTAAGTCAGCTTTAATTTTACTCATTGGGTACTATTTTAATGGCGTGGTTATAAAGTTTAGTGAGTGTTTCTGCAGGCACCAACTTCACAATATCTGCATACAATTTTTGAGCACTATCCACTAAATATGTCAGCCCTTTTATTTTTTCTTCAAGGTCTTCGTTAAATTTAAGACGATCTTTGTGCGCCTTGGTTTCATAATCCTTTACCACAGTTAAAAAATTAATAGTAAATTCATTATTTACTCTGTTTAAATGGTTAAAAAACTCAATGTCGTTTAAATCACGTTTTTTAAACTGAATGTGTGGTTTATGTGATCGTCTACCAAATTTATCAATACTAAACATTTTTTTTACTCTATTAAATTGGCCTCACGTAGCTCTTCAACTATAGCTATAATTTCGTTGTTATGTGAGGTATTACCAGCCTTTTTGGATGCATACAACAGCCTCAGACGACTAACTAGTTCATTTACGTCATCCCAATAAATAAATTGGTAGGGTTTATTTTCTAAAAACAGCTGGCCTCCACCGTAATCCCCCCACGTATGAATTCGTCGGCGGGCGGGCGTATTAAATAGCGGCTTTATTATATGCACGTACTTAAATAATTTTGTACCCCTGATTTGATTGTTGGGATCATTCCCGCGTTTATGAGCACTCGTGCGCTGTAATATTTCTCTGTAATTGCGTTCATCCTTTTTGGTATATCCTACTGGACGTTTTTTAAATAACAGTTCATAAAGACCGGGTGTGCCGTCATATTTTACATTTTTTATTAAAAGATCTTTTCCTAAAATTTGAACAGGACTATCCCCAATAATCCATTTACCTGATTCGGTGTAATGAACCCCATACATCGTGTCAAAGCTGTCGCTTGTATCACTCAGTAAACCCTCCAGGTAACTTCTGGGCAATATGTCATATTGATCAAGAAAATCTCTTACGACTTCAGGATTTTCGCTAGCTATAGACTGAAACTGTTGTCTTATATCGTCAAGGGTTGTGTCTGCAGGTTCCTCATCTTGGAAGGGGTCGTATTCCATCACAGATTCGTCTTGCATAACACGAGGAGTTGGTCTTTTTAGGGGCGTTTTAGTAAAAGTAGACTCGGGCGTTTTAGTAAAAGTAGACTCGGGCATGACATCCTGTTTTGTTTTAATTGGAGATAAATATTCGGATTTAATATTTTTTTCTTGCTTGGCAGTTTTAACTAGTTCTTCTAAAGGTTTAATTATAGGTTCATAGGTTTTCTGAAGATCGTCTGATTTCTCCGTTCGCGATCGTTTTAAAGCCAAATATTTTTTTCGTATAGCTTGACTAGTTTTAGAAATTTGAGTTTTCAATTTTTCATCCATGATTTAAAAATTCACAAGCATATGTACTGATCGAAATATTTTCTGTAGCGCCCCAAATTTAAATCGCTTTCTTTGTCTATTGTCAAAAATCCATACTTATCTTTCCAACACAAAGCACACATTAACTTAAACTGATCAAATGACAAATCAGCCCCAACATGTTCTTCATATATATGTCTCAAATTCAAGTCATCCTGTTTGAATATAATTAGAAAATTCGCGTTGTCCCTGATAAGATGCTTGGGAATGCGCGTATACGTTTGAGAGAGGTAAAACATGTCAACAAATTTATGTCGAGCGGCGGTGAAATACGATCTAATTTTATTTTGTTCTTCGCATATAACATCATCAAAGATGAACAATGAGTTTGGTTTCGCCTCGGAAACATCTATTATGTCCTCATTTTCTTTAAACGGAAAATAGCTCACACCAGCAACCGATTTTAGAACGCGTTCCAGAAATTGATATTTGGGTTGATATAGTGATTTTGAAAAAACATACACATTTTCAAATCGCAAACCATTCGGGTCACAAATCAAACTTAACAGGACATTAGTCTTACCCGCCCCCGATGGCCCCGCAAGAATGGCGCGGACGAGGTTTGGTAAAAGCACTCCATGTCTTCTAAAATTGGAATTTTCATTAAAATCTAAATTTACAACGGGTAATGTATGTTGTTGTTTAACCACACGCATTGCAATAAATAGTTTTTTTACAACTTCTACTGCCTATATAAGCTCGATTCAACAGATGAACAGTCAGTTCTACAAAGTATATCGGGTTAAACATGAAACGTGAGAAAAAAAAACGTTTCAGAAAAACATTTAAAAGTGCTATTTTTTCAAAAGCACATAGCGCTTTCCGAAAAACGGGTGGAAACTTAAGAGCTCGCACTATAGCTGCTATAAGAGCCGCAAAACAAGCTGTTAAAAAAAATGGGGGTAAAAAAAACATCAGTGTTCCGCGGATACTACCCGTGCGAAAAACGGGGGGCATAATACCGTTTCTTATTCCGTTATTGGCTGGTTTGAGTGCCGTTGGATCGCTTGCTGGTGGTACTTCCGCCATTGTCAAGGTCATAAATGATGCTAGAGATTCGAAAAAAAAGTTAGAAGAAGCTCAAAGACACAATAAAACCATGGAAACGATCGCTCTCGGTCAGAAAGGTGACGGTTTATATTTAAAACAATATCGCAAAGGGTTGGGATTATATATAAATCCAAAAAACTATTAAAAGAGCTACCTCGAAGAGCGCTTACTAATGTGGATTTATTGAAATACGCTAAACATCTACCGAATTTTCGAGGCGTTTTTATGCGCGATAGTCTACCAAAAAAACCACACACGTATGAATGTGGCATTATAAATTTAGATTTAACTCGAGGGCCCGGCACCCATTGGACAGCCTACAAAAAATTAGGCAATACAGTTCATTACTTTGATAGCTTCGGTAACTTAAAGCCCGCGTTAGAAGTAATTAAGTATTTTAGAGGTAGCAACATCGTTTACAATCACGAGAGATTTCAAGACTTTGATAAGTCAAATTGTGGACATTTATGTCTTCAGTTCCTGTACGGTATTATAAAATAAAAAACTAGTCATGTCCCACACGTTCACGATAAAAGGATACAGCAATGTGCTGTCCGCTAATTATTATCCTCCAATAATTTTGGACTCCGGCTACGAGTATGCCATTGGTCTAGTTGGTTTTCATACTTTTCACTCAATCCCCAACATAGAAGAGGGGAGAAATAATAAATTTTACTTTGACGAAAGAAAAACCGTTAGCATACCGACAGGTGCTTACGAAATATTTGACATTGAAAAATATTTACAACTCACGCTAGGCGATGACACGGTATTTTCACTGAAGCCGAATAACAATACCTTGAAATGTGAAATTAAAAGTGTGCACAGCATAGATTTTGAACCTGACGATTCGATCGGGCGTCTTCTCGGATTTTCTAAAAAAAAGTTGCAACCTAACGTTTTACATCAATCAGATTTACCAGTTGATTTAGTGAAAGTTACTATAGAAGAGGGGAGAAATAATAAATTTTACTTTGACGAAAGAAAAACCGTTAGCATACCGACGGGTGCTTACGAAATATTTGACATTGAAAAATATTTACAACTCACGCTAGGCAATGACACGGTATTTTCACTGAAGCCGAATAACAATACCTTGAAATGTGAAATTAAAAGTGTGCACAGCATAGATTTTGAACCTGACGATTCGATCGGGCGTCTTCTCGGATTTTCTAAAAAAAAGTTGCAACCTAACGTTTTACATCAATCAGATTTACCAGTTGATATTCTGAAAGTCTCAACGATACGCATTGAATGTAACATTGTAAATGGCACGTTTTACAACAGTGAAACTTCACACACAATTTATGAATTTTCTCCAACGGTGGACCCGGGCTTTAGCATAAACGTGGAACCGACGAACATAATATATTTACCAGTCAACGTCCGTTCTATCAACAACATCACATTAACGCTGCTCGACCAGGACGGGGATTTAGTAAATTTTGGTGGTGAAAAAGTTATTGTTAAACTAGAATTAAAAAAAGAGTTTTAAATGGGGTTACGGTTTAATAATTATAAAACGAAAAATATTAACTTTAGTAGCACTCGGTTCGCGAAACGCTTAAGTTCAGAAAATATCGCGTTCCTCAAGTCAATCGGTCTAAAAGTTAGAAAAAATGACGGAGGTGTTAGACATATTCCAAGAGCCTGAGTTTGAAGAGGCGATCACCAAAAGAGAATTTCACACATATTTACCGCGAAGTTCTAATTTTAATAATAATGACGAAATAAGAATACCTATACAGAACGAAGATCTGTATACCACACCTTGCGATAGTTTCATATATATTGAAGGACAGTTAGAACCCGGCCGTGAAGGGGATGGTGACATCGCCTGGACAAATAATGCTTATGCATTTCTGTTTGAGGAAATTCGTTTTCTTCTTTCGGGGGTGGAAATTGACAAAAATAGGGACCCTGGTGTAACAACAACTTTAAAAGCTTATCTGTCTTACAATGATAACGAAAGTAAATCTTTAGCAGTTGCCGGATGGAATCCAACAATGACTATTCAACCGACAACAGTTGCAACCCATTTTAGTACATGCATACCGCTAAAATTTTTATTGGGTTTTGCTGAAGATTATAAAAAAATTATAATTAACGCCAGCCAAGAATTAATATTATTGCGTTCTAAAACAGATGACAACTCCTATATAAGTACTGGTACTAAAAAAGCTCGAGTAAGAATTGATCGAATAGAATGGCGAGTTCCACATATTATGGTTGATGATCGGATGAAACTAAAGTTGTTAAATACGTTAGATAAAAATCAGCCCATCTACATCCCGTTTCGGCAGTGGGAGTTGAATTTTCTTCCTTCATTACGGGCTACAAAAAAAGACGTTTGGTCCGTTAAGTCAGCGACGAATTTGGAAAAGCCGAGATACGTAATTGTAGCATTTCAAACTGATAAAAAAGATAACTCTAAAGCAGACAGTTCAGACTTCGATCATGCATTAATTAGAAATATTAAACTGCATTTAAATTCCCAAAGTTTTCCATACGATAACATGAATCTAGACATGCCAACGAAACGATATGGTGTGGCTTACTACATGTACTCAATGTTTCAAAATAGTTATTATAAGCGAAAATTTTCGCAACCGATTCTCGATTATAACAAGTTTCACGATTGTGCGATTTATCTAATTGACTGCAATGAGCAACCCCTGGCTGTTAAAACTTCAACGGTCGACATAAAGCTTGACCTTGAAAGTCAAGAACTTTTCAGTCCTAAGACAGTCGCGTATTGTCTCATATTACACGATGTTGTTGTAGAATACAGTCCGTTAACTGGGGTTGTGCGGAAATTAATATAAATATGCGGGTCGCGTTTACAAATGTAGATCATGTGTTTCAATACCAACGAAACTATATTGCTCAAGACAGGTTGAGGTTTCGACGTCGAATTTCTCAAATGGAAAAACTTTTGACACCTATTTTGAGCGAACAACATCGAAAAAAGGTTTTACTTAGTCGAGCGCTTAAAAATAATTGCATTGTGGTCGATATGGAGGGATTTTACACACCGAAATTTACACCCAAAGAACTAGCCATAAGTGATGGACTAAAAACAAATCATTATGTATTTAAACCAGCAATTCCTTTTGAAAACTTAACAAACAGATGGAAACAAAATGTTCGTTGGTTGGAAAAAAATTTACACAACATCCCATACGTTGATGGTCATGTTGAATACAAGGAGATAAAAAATATTTTAAAAAAATTTACTGAGAATGCTAGTTGTATTTATGTTAAAGGTCACCAGAAAAAGGAATTCCTCGATAAAATTTTGGATCACGTCGTAATCAACTTGGAACATGCGGTAGGCGTGCCAAATCTTACGAAATCCGAATGTGATTGTTTTTACCACACAAAATCTAGTCGCTGTTCACTTCACAATGTGAAAATATTAAGCGATTTTTTACATTTAAATAAATAAGATATAATATGTTGTACCTTTACACTTAAATAAAAAATAATAAAATGTAATAAATTGTTTATTTTTTAAACCAAACAGTATACAAAAAAATGTGATTACAAAAAAAATATACTTAATATGTGAACTGTGTGTTTCACACACACACACAGTTAATAATTATACCTATTCAGCATGTATTTATTTAAAGTACATTTCAAGAACAACATTCATTTCCTTATTTAAAAAACATATATGTGTATGTACAATTTGTATACAAATAAAACAATCGCAAGTACAAAATAATGATAATAAAAATAGGTGTATTGATTTCACACCGTTAATTCGATTAAGAATAAACATTTAAAATAAATTTGTTTAAAACAACACCCTTAAAACACAACAATTTTCAATTATGAATAAGCAGACCTTTGTATTACAAAAAATTTAATACTTCAAATTACCTCATCGGTTTCAATTAATTTTTCAGCCGATTCAATTAGTTTGTTTAAATTTTCATAAAAATTTATTTCAAAATGACCCCACGCCAAAGTTTTGTGCGTTTTATTAATGATATAACGCTTGTCATCCTCAGACGACAAAGCGATTTTGTTTATTAGATTAGTATACATATCATGCATATGAGACCTAAAAGTGTACATTTTCCGATAAATCACCCCACCATTATCAACGATGTTTTTGTAATGATTTGGTCCTAAATGTTTTTCAATTACGTATTTTTTTACCCCTTTCGCCTTTTTTATGCAATCATTAGTTAAATTTACACAATATGCTTTTGGACCCGTGCCGTAAAAACTAGAAATGGGCTGACCAGCATACTCGTCTTTCATCTTGCCTAAAATTGAATGATTTTTGGGAATATTATGTACATTGTCTCGCGCATAATTTGAAGTATCAAATTCGCTCAAATTGTCTTTGATGTCATTGTAAAAATTGTCCGTAAAAATTTCCAATATAAGGGAGTCGGTGTCTGTGTACAAAAGAGAAGCAGAATCGCCATATTTTTGTTTAATGTATCCGTAAAAAAAATCATAAAGAACCATTTTGGAGAGATCGAGAATGGCGAATCCAACATAAATGGGTTTATTATATACAACTTTTAATTTTTGCATTTCGACTGCCACCAAATTTTCACAAAAAACAGTCATATTTTTAAAACTTGGTTTTGCTACATAATTTTCGACACCCATGACGTTACCTTTTCTTTCCCAGTGACTAATTAATTTAATATTTACCCTGTTATCAACGTTTTCTAGAACTTTTCCAAAGATACAATTATTAAGCAGCTTAAAAAAGTCTTTTTCGAACGAGTTTTTAGCATTATTGCGCAGACAAGTATTTAAATCAATATAATTTTTTAGCCATGGAGATTGAGTAAATTTTAAAACTCTATGAATTTTTATTAATTTTAAACCGTGTTTCAGACACTGCTTTAAATTTCGATAATGGATGACGTATTTTTGTTTGTTTAATAAATTGGGAATTAACTTTTTACAATTTTTTTTACCCGGTGGAATTATATTTTCCGGACAAAAGGGTAGATCATTGTGATCATTATGTAAATTTGTCGGGTATTCGAGGTCTATTTCCAAAACATATCCGGTTGGAGCAGTGTCCGATAAATTTAAAATATCCAAACTTTCAATTTCTTGTTCCGTTAACCAAGCAAAATCTCCCTTAGGCAAAAATTGGCTCATACTATGTCCGTACAAATTCGTCGCATCCAGATACATAATAAACGAATTAGGTTTGGTGGCGTCATAATTTGGAAGAAATCGATTATTAGCAATCGACTTTCGTTTCATACAAACACAGACACCGCCTTTTACAGATTTTTTGAAAAAATGAAGCATGTCAATGTCAGTTAAAAGTTCTAGTTCAACCCTGGTGTATTTTAGCATAGCTTGAAAGCTTAAGCTCGGGCTTGTAAAAAAATTCGCGGCGTCAAGTCCATAATTTGTCATGCAAACTGTTCTAAAATTCTCAAAAATGTCAGTTAAAAGAAGAACATCCGATTTTAAGTACAGGTCAGAATACCCCCCAAGACTTGTACAGTTAAACTTTTCCCATATCAGACACGCTCTTTGATAATCGGACTCGCTTATATGTTGATCACGTAATTTGTCATAAAAGTCTTCGATATTTGGTAATTTATTTTCGTCTAGCTTTTCAAAAGAATCGATATATGAATAAGGAAAAACACCTTTTTGTCGCATTAAATTGAATTTTTCCACGTCTGTATAATATTTCCTTATTTCAGTACACTGGTCGGGTGAAAGATTTTTGGAAAGCGTGTCTAATGAGGAAGACATGAAACGGAAACTATCTAAAAACCGAATTTTTAAAAAAACTTTTTGCGGTTTGCCGGAAGCATCAACAAACTCGTCAACAAATAAATGCTTCGTAAAAGAAATGTATTTTTCCTTATTCTGTGGTAAAACATCGATTTTTTCATCAGCTAGCGCAATTTTTTTGATAAACAAGTGTGAATCGTAGCCTAAATTATGAAAAAAAACAGGAATAAATTTGGGGATTTTGAAATTTAGGTTACACTCTTTGTGTGAGGGGCCGCGATAGTCCGATGACATATGGTCATGATCTAATACCCTAACATCTGTCGGTTCAAAAAGTCTATCACAAATGTGACAGGCGGGGGAATTCAAAAAATGATAATTTTCATCTGTAGTCAGAGTTCTACAGGGTTTGATAATTTTTAAGTGACTATGATAAATATTGAAAAGATCGTTTTCCAGTCTCGATAGAAAGACTGTTGCAACATCTGAACCCCGATAAATTTCGAATTTAGATAGGGAATCGTCATATCCGCATTTAATATTGTAAGCAAATGAATACGGTTCGTGTTGATGAGTAATTACTGTACATGAAGTGTCGGGGTTTAATTCTGCCGTATCGATAGGTTTTAAAATTGATTCAAAATCCGCGTAAACAACAAACGGAACTTTAATTTTTTTTTCGAAATTTGTAAATTTTAGAACATTTTCTGGTGTCAGTTTACCATATTTGTCAATTTTTAGGTCGGTTGTTGGTAAAGTTGCTGAAATGTGGTCGCAGTCATAACGCAAATGTAAGTTTAGTTTGTGTTCGGTTTGAAAAAACTGCAAACAACCGTCACATATAAATTTTCTGCCGTGATGTAAGCTTAATTGTTTCGATAGCAATTTGCTTAAATCTCTGATCCAACAGTAATGGCTGTTACCTTGTGAATCATCAATTAATAGCAGATTGATATGTCTAGGTTTTTTATTTTGCGTGTAATACAAAGGTCCAACAATTTCGTGCTTGCACACACCATTTTTAAAATTTTTTTCCAACCCGTAAACATTAATTGAAACATGATTTAAAAATTCAAATTTAGAAATATCGGTTAATTTAACAGGAAAAGTCAAACCTTCATAATTAAAATGTGTCGCATATTGTCGATAAAATTCCACATTGTTGTTGTTATGTCGCGGTTGAATGACAGATGAAATCACAGCCCATAGGAAACAGTATTCATCTTGGTTCTGAACATTGATAATGGCTTTTTTGAGGGAAATGTCTCGGGGTAGCGGGATGTAGGAAGACGCCCGAAGCGGGTTAAACTTGTATATGTTGAGTTCTAAAAACAGCAGTCGCTCCAAAGCCCACCCTGTAATAATTGTAAAACATATTTTTTAGTACATTGTATTTTATATTTGATACTTTAACTTACCGGAATCCCGTTCTTGAAATTCTGCGGCCTTTGCAGTTAAAATTTCGCAAAAATTGTCATATAAATTGTCCAAATCGGTGGTAATTGTGCCAATTTGGCTTTTCGAATGAAATGATTTTATTTCGCGAGCTTTTTTAACATCTTGAACGTACATACCAAATAATTCCATATTAAATTTTATAGCGTTGTTTTTAAATATGGAATCTTTTATTAAAACCAAAACTTTGTCTTTTAATTCCGACATCATTTGCTGGACATTTATATGACATTCTTTACTAAAAATCCTATAACTAATAATTCTGTTCCTAAATATGCTGTGAATCACGTTCACCCCTTCTAGATTGTGGGGGGCACACACTTTCTCTTTGTGTGCGAGGCTTAACAAATGACTGTTGTAGAAACGGTTCTCGACAGTTTTGTTGCAATCCTGACAAAAAATGGCCGTCGACGTTGATTCTAAAAAAATCTTTTAGTTAGTTATTTAAATTTATTTCTTTTACAGATATTACCACTGCTAGCGTCCACCAACTTGGGTATTTTCACCCCTGAACTTGATGCTGTAAAAGAATCTTTATTAGATTTTTCAAAATTATTTATTTCTCAATCCTTACCACAAGCAAAATCAATTTTCTGTTTTTTAGGTAAAACCACGCTGTTTGAAACTGTAAAAAAATGTAAATGTTAATTTATTATATTGTTTTTTTTGTGTGTAAACATACCACTCTCATTAGTCGCCAGCGGACAGCTTTGTTTTTGGTGACGCCTTAGATTGTTTTTTTGCGTGAAAGTTTTAGCGCAAAATTCGCACTGCATGGTTATTCTAGATGAAAAAAAAATAATTATTGATTGTCACTAAACGTAAACCATTTATAACTTACCAATTTCAAAAAACAACGGAGCGTCTTCAAACTAGCGCTGTTTTGAAATGGGTGCGAATTGCATTGACAACGATTTAAAACTAAAAAAAGATTTCTTTGTTATTTGAATAGTGTTAAAGATTTAGGGTGAACAAACCTTATTTTGGTTTAATTGTCAACGCTTTCCAAATGCTCGATTTGGCTGCCAAAATTTTCAAAAAACGATTTTTTTTACAAAAAAGTAGTCTTAGGTTTTCTTGAAAATCAGAGATTGACTTATCAAGTTCCTGTATACGTCTGTTCAAGAATTGTAAATCATTACACTGATTTTCAATTGCTTCAATATTTTGTAAAAAAGTCGTATTGTTGAACAAATCTTGATCGACAATTAACAATTTAGATAAATCTTGCTCAGGTATATTTAAATCGTTATTCGTGTACATTTCGGGGATACAAGACTCGGATAAAATTTTGTCCATCGCATCGTGTATTAAATTTTTGTAATAGCCGTTTTTACAGATTTCATCGTAACTATCAAAAAAATCAGGGGAATCTAAATTTTGTGAAAAATCAGGGGAGTCTAAATTTTGTGAAAAATCAGGGGAGTCTAAATTTTGTAACCGTTCTTGATTATCCCCGATCTGCGCAAGCCATTCACTACTTGAATTTTCTATTGTAAAAGTGTCTTTTTCTAGAGGGCTGCCTAAATCATTTAAAAAAATTTCTCTCTGAATTAAATTTGTATGGTGTATTTCGCTATTTTTCGGTATTAATCGATAATGATTGTGAATTTTGATTTTTTTAAAGGGTGAATTAGACACTTTCACATCAAAAATTCTATAGTTATATCTAACCTTTTTGGAATTAACTTGATCGGTCTTCATTTCACACAAAACTGAGATTAAGTAACACAAACTGAGATGCACACACTGGTTTTAAAAATTATATTGGTTCACCAGCTTATATAGTCGTAACCCTACCAAAACAGTACCGTTCAAAACAAGTTGAAGTGGGTCAAAATTCAACATCGGCTTTTTTTGCATTTCACATGATTCTCCCTAAATGAGGACACAGGATCTGTTTCACACAACAGCGATGTGCACATCAATTAAAAATTATTTATTGCAATTATACTGTATTGAATATTTAATATTGCCGACTAAAATCGTAAGCGTTTCTCCAGAATTGAGGTCAAATATTTATTGCAACTATTCTGTATTGAACATTTAATATTGTCGAGTGAAATCTTAAGCGTTTCTCCAGAATTGAGGTCAACGCCAGCGATGTATAACAAGTTTTTTCGTA
This sequence comes from Elmis aenea, assembly GCA_947652605.1. Taxonomy (NCBI): domain Eukaryota; kingdom Metazoa; phylum Arthropoda; class Insecta; order Coleoptera; family Elmidae; genus Elmis; species Elmis aenea. The sequence continues at coordinate 23,161,477 of OX393581.1, read as the reverse complement.
GAACGTGCACGTCAAATTGCGATTAATCTGTATCGAATTCACACAATTTTCAACAGGTAAAAATAATTACACAGATTGTATAGTTAAACATGTTTTATTTAAGAGTAGATAATACAAAATTACACAAATTTATTAACGTCGGATTTAAATATGTCGGGATATGTATGAAACAGTTCTAAAATGCATATACTGTTCACATTTTTTGGATTACTGGTGACATAATTTGTAATACTAGTACACAAATTTTCGGGAAATGTTGCCATTTTATTTATCAAGTGATTGTAATGTTGAGTAAAATTTTGCGTTTTTAGCAAATCAATTCTTTGAGCTATGATTGGTAAGTATTCAAAAAGTTCCAGAACTGTTTCCAAAGCGAGGCAAATCTCAGAACACTTCATATGTACTATTTTAATAAGTTTCCTCTCTTGTATTTTGGTGAATTCAATACACCAATTTTTGAGTAATACGGTAGGCCAATCTTCATCAGTTGTGAAAAACCAATTAGTGATTATTCCCTGATGGTTTAAAAATTCTCCCCACTCCAGTTCTGTGAAGATCACCTCCTGTTTTTTTGTTCCTCCAATTTTAATTGTCGGTTGAAAATTTGATTCAACACAGAGACCGGTTGATACAAATTTGGATTTGCTTTTATTGAGAAAATAAATGTTTTCATTAATTAACGGTTGTTGGCGAAAAATTTTTTGGGGTGCTTCATCTTTCGGTAATTCGGTTGGAAGATTTTGAAAATCATTGTGTCTCACAACAAATGGTTTCTTAAACACTAAATAAAAAAAATAATAATTTATTAAATACAATAGATGGAAGTAACTTACTTTTTAAATTGTCTTTAACGGACTGTGATTTTGCTAAGGTAAGCTGATTATTTATAGTAGACCCCACTCTTTTTTATTTGTTTTTTTACAACTTTGGTTTTCTTTGGTATTTTTTTTTTAATTTTGCTTGCAACACCCATGCCTAATTTTCGTTTAACTTTCATAGCATTCGTTACCAACCAAGCAGCAGTTTTTTCACCAAAAGAGGAGTCTGAAGATTTTACTCTTTCCCAAGCCTTTTCTTGCAAAATGCGATCAGCTTGATGTCTCTTTTTTATGTCATCGGTATTTTTTGAGTATGCTATATCATGTTTTCTACAAGCTGCATCTAATGGGTTAATGCCAAGATCACCTCTTGCCAGCCTTTTTTGTAATTTCGTGCCAGGCCCACAGAACTCATATTTTGGGATATGCATTTCCGTCTCCAAACGATTGATTATTTCATTAACAATACCGTCCCCCTTTTTTTTCATATTTTTTTTTCTTACAGCAGTATTTTATCGGGGGTGGTGGGCCGTCTATGTGAGTTCGGTGATTTATTTTATTATAATGTTCGAAACAAGGCAGACACTCTTGTAATTCTTCGCTTTGTTTTAGATGTTCCGGTAGCCTATCCCAAACTCGGAATAGATCCGATGGATTTGCGTAATCAATTAAGTATTGCAACGGGAAATGTTGCAGATCGGATTTTTGAAAATCACTCAACCTCTTTATTTGTTTATGATGCGCGTATAAATTATCAAAAAGATTTTTGTAGTTGTCTGATGACATTTTCTCGGACACAATCTAATTATCAAAAATCTTTCGCTGATGTGTAATACGTCTGTAGCAGACAACCGTCTGATAATTATAATTTATTTGTACTTAAATGCACCAGTCGGTGAAAAAAATTTAGGTCAACAGACAGCCGTCTGATAATTATAATTACTTAAATACAAGTACCGTTTCATGCACCAGTCGGTAAACAAATGTAGGTTACTGTGTCAAACGCGTGCATCGGGTGACCTTTGCAAGTATTGTACGTGAGCGAATGAAAGTGTAACGTTACGGTGCGATGATCCTGCTGGACCGCTTGACAGCGATAACTCGCCCAAGCGGACTCCGGAATTAAATTCTTCGATTATTTAATACTGAAAAAGACTGTATTAAACCGGAATTGGGGCTCACACTTTCACTTGAATTTAGCTCGCTCGGACAAGTACCGTTTTGTGAAGCAGTATGTGGGTTGGTTTTTTTAATGGATTGGAACAGCTTGATCAGGTCTTATTGGTGCTATCTGGTCTGATTGGAGGAACAAGAATTTTACTGGTACTTGGGTTAAACATATGGTTGGGTATGGTAATTTTAATGCGAATAGGTGTGGGTTTTTTTAATGGATTGGAACAGCTTGATCAGGTCTTATTGGTGCTATCTGGTCTGATTGGAGGAACAAGAATTTTACTGGTACTTGGGTTAAACATATGGTTGGGTATGGTAATTTTAATGCGAATAGGTGTGGGTTTTTTTAATGGATTGGAACAGCTTGATCAGGTCTTATTGGTGCTATCTGGTCTGATTGGAGGAACAACTGGTACTTGGGTTAAACATATGGTTGGGTATGGTAATTTTAATGCGAATAGGTGTGGGTTTTTTTAATGGATTGGAACAGCTTGATCAGGTCTTATTGGTGCTATCTGGTCTGATTGGAGGAACAACTGGTACTTGGGTTAAACATATGGTTGGGTATGGTAATTTTAATGCGAATAGGTGTGTAGGTCTGAGCGAATCTTTCGCGTAATACGTCTGATAATTATAATTTATTTGTACTTAAATACACCACTGAAAAAAATTTAGGTCAGCAGACAGCCGTCTGATAATTACTCATGCACCAAATGTAGGTCACTGTGTCAAACGCAGATGCAGCTGGTAGCGAAAGTTTTTTAGGGTGCAGGTGTTGGTGAAAGTTTTTTTTTAGGGTGCAGGTGTTAGTGAAAGTTTTTTTAGGGTGGGGGGATCAAGTGGGGGGATCAAAAATATACAGCTATCCCAACTTCACTCTACTCCAGTTTTCTTTGTGCAATTCGGGCCTATAAAGTATGAATTAAATTATGACTCATGACGAAAAAAAACGACAAAGTAGGATTGCAAGTATAGCAAAAAAAATTAGGGGATAATACGTAGCCATAGAATCAGAAACATACAGAGAAAACCTCAAAACAAAAGAAATTGAGATAAATATCCAGGAAGTCGAAGTACACACATGGTTACAACATGTACATCGAATGGAAGAAGATCGGTTGCCCAGAAAAAGGGTAAAATATTAAAACAAATACCTACCAAAGGCGAACCTGGAATGAGAGATAAAAAAATCTGCCATAAACTTAAGAATCAAGTAGAGTGAGATTAAACAATTGGTTAAACAGCATTAAGGTTACCAGTCGTCATCTAAAATATTATTGAAAAAAGTAAATACTTTTCAAGAATAAAAACACACTAAATCATAATTACGGTAAACAAAGCTAATTTTAAATCACACGTGCAAAAAATTCTACCACTTGACGAAAAGCTTGATATAAAGTAGGTACATATTTTTACATTTTAAACAAATAATTTCTAACCTCGGTTCTGGTTGTTTAAACTGAACATTTTGTTTATTGTTGTGCAGTTTAACCTTGCATATGGCTCATTAATGTAAATTTAAAGAACATTTTGGGGGTTATAAAGATTAATAATGAACAATATTGCATAATTTTTTTAATAAAAAATGTTGTTTGCACATGTTTTACAAATATTTACAAACTTAAAAATTTAATTTATATCTACTCTTTACATATTTTGTTGCACAGTAATTTAAACAACAGATATAACATATAAATGGAAACACCCACCCGTTTAATTGTTATAGTCGTTTAAAGTAAATAAAACCTTGTGAAATGTTTTTTTTGCACTTTCAGTGCCAGATAATCTTGTTGTGACGGTTGGTGTTACTTATGTATGCTTTGTGCCATCTGAATTACGTTTGATTTGATCGTAATCAAGAATATAATATGTTAATTACGTTAGTAAATCGAATCTTCTATAAATACGTGTATATGTAGACGTCAGAATGTTAAAACATACTTCTTCTTCTTCTTCTTCTTCTTTTACTAAGCCTTATGCCTCACGGCGTCGGCTTTTGGTGGTTCTCCACCCAGCTTTTCCAGATCTTTTTGTCTGCCGTCATCGCTCTCAATTCCCCAACTGTTTTCCCTCTTTCACGGGCTATTTGTTCTATCCTGTTTTCCATGTTAGTTGTTGGCCTTCCTACCCGCCTTTTCCCATACCTCCTACTTTCTGTTATTTTTTTTGTCATAGATTCTGGCGGCATCCTCTGCACGTGTCCGTACCATTTTAATTGTTTTTCTTCGATATTTTGGGTTATTTGTTTTTGTTGTAGGTTATTCTGGATGTCTTTATTTCTTTTTGTTTTTCCCGCTATTTTTCTTAAGAATCTCATTTCTGCTGCCGTTATTCTTTTCTCATGTTTAGATGTTAGTGGCCATGTTTCACTACCATACAGCATAGTTGGAATTACGACCGTGTTGTATATTCTGGTTTTTGTTTGTGCACTAATTTCTTTTTTCCCAAGGATAGTTTTGTTTAGTTGGTAGTAAATTCTCGTGCTTTTTCTGGTTCTGTTTAGGATTTCTGCGTCAATTTTCGTTCCCAAGTACTCTATTGTCGAGACTTGCTCCAGTACGTCGTCTCCGCATTTGATGTTTTGCTGGTCATCATCGTTTATTTTCATTATTTTTGTTTTCCCTGTGTTTATTTCCATTCCCATTTGTTGTATCGTTTCGTTCCACTGGTTCAAGGATTTTTGTATGTCTTCTCTATTTTCCCCCACTATTATTATATCGTCTGCATATAATAGGCACTGTATCTGGATGGGCCAAAGATCTTTGAATCCGACTGTTACTTTCGGAGTATTTTTTTTACAGGTCTTCAGTATTTTGTCCATATAAATATTGAATAATAGGGGGCTTAGGCTATCACCCTGTTTGATTCCTCTTTGTAGTGTAAATTTTCTGGAGCTTTTGCCTTTTATTCGTACTTCCGCTATAACTTTTCTGTATACACTTTTTATTGCCTTGGTGAGTTTTTCCGTGACCTTCAGTTCTTCTAAGCAGTTCCACAATCTTCCTCTTGGTACTGTGTCGAATGCTGCTTTCAGGTCCACGAATGCTAAATATAGTTTTTTCCGTTGTTCGTTTGCTCTTTCAGTTAGTTTTCTAATTACACTTATGTGATCTTGCGTTTGTTTTCCTTTCATAAAGGCTGCCTGCTCTACTTCCATTTTCTTCTCCACATAAAACATACGCCAATATAAATATGTACATTGTAGTCTCGCATTAATTTAAATAGTTACTATTTTAATCCTTTAATCCTCTAAATCTAAGTACTATAGTCTATAATAATTAAAAGTTAAACACTGATTCTTCATTGCGATAATGAGAAAAATCGCGAGTTTGAATCTGCCAAGCTTAGTTTTCATGACAACTTATTAAATCAAACAAATTTGAAATAAGTGGGACAAAATCTGAGATTTAAGTAGGATTAAAAATTCTTAAGTGTGTTTAGGTTTAATAATTTAGACCGAAATTCGACCAAATTGACTAGTTTAACACGTGTGATCATTTTATTTTGGTATATCTAGGTACCTAAATGTATGTTATTGCTGCATTCTTTTAACATCTGCCTGCATACCTCATAATTTTGCAATAGATTTGTCGTGGCAGTTTATGATTATAAGGCAATAAAAAGTAATTGAAACAAATAAAGGTTCTTTAAATAAACCGGATTGCACCAGTACAATGTAAGCAATGTTTATAATTTGCTATTGTTGTATGCCCAGCTGAATCATTTAAATAATAACAGCCTTTCGTAGCTTAAGTGTTAAGATAATGTTTTTCAATTGTTTAATACCGGGTGTAACTAAAATCAGGCTGACCCCCTTTTTTCTTTAGTTATAATTTTAGACAAACAAAATTTTAAACATGTGATATATGTATTTAAAAAAACAGATTATCTGAATAGATGTACGCTATTGTTTCACTTTCGGTTTCGCCGGAAATGACCCTAACTTTGTTATTTCAAATGGAACACCCTGTATATTTTTACGTTTTTGGAAAGAGGTAGCAATTTTGGATACAAATGCACATTTTTAGGTTTAAATAACCGCATGAGCCACTATCGTTCCACTAAAAAAAAAAGACTTTTTGTCATATAACTTATAACTAATTTCGCAACCTTTAAATCCGATTAAAGTAACCAAAATGTCAATTAAAATTAACACTTTTACACATAATAAAATTCAATTTATGCAGGTCATGGCACACTTTTGTCCAAAAATTATTTGAGGTTATAAAAATTAACTAAAATAGTATTCAACATTGCTTCCTCTTTTCAAAAATTTAAAAATATACAGGGTATTCGCTTTGAAATAACAAAGTTTGGGTCATTTCCGGCGAAACCGGAAGTGAAACAATAGTGTACATATGTTCAGGAAATCCGGATTTTTGCACATATCACATGTTTAAAAATTTCGTTTGTCTAAAATCAAAACTAAATAAAAAAGGAAATGAGCCTGATTTCAGTTACACCCGGTATAACGAAATAATTTTTCATCATTGATTGGCAGCTAACAATAATTAAAATAATAAAAGTCTATTAATAAAGGACCAACATTCGGTTAATTTGCAGAGCTTCCAAACAATGTTGAATCGAAATATAATTAGTGAAAAATATATGTAAAAGAAATTACTAAATCAAAAGTTATGGTCTGTCAATAATCGAATAAAAAATTATTAAAGGAGATGGGCGGGACATCTGCAATGAATGGAAGAAAGACAGATCAAGCAAGAGGGATACGAGGATACGACACCCAGAAAAATCCAGGAAACGATGGAATTTTGAGACGGAACTGGCCAATAGGCTTAAATCACGGAGAAGATGATGATTTCAGTTCTACTTAAAGACAAATAAAAAATATCATAGAAAAATCCAAATTTGGAGTAAGAAATTTACTCCCTTTTATTTTCCCCCATTACTTGTTATTGACGTCTTTATCCCGCAGTATGTTGTTACATCGTAAAAATATTTCAGGAGGCAGCTGCCTGTTTACAGTTTCTAGCCAAGTTCACGTAATACATAATGTACAATCAAGGCCATTGTCTATGTTGGCACAAGTTTATTTTTAATTTGTTTCCTTAGAACGTACAATTTATTGCTTGAAATTGATTTCATATTAAATTACAAAAAGTTATAAACTTTAAAGTTATGTAAACACATACTATATACCATACTTTTATTAATAAGTTAAACAAATTTACAAAATAAATAAACTGAACACTAACCCAGTCGTCCTAATTATAATAATAAATGATGCATGAAGTGTGAATGACAATTTCAAAATAAATACAAGGTGCGCAATTTTTAAAACAAGCAGTGTTTGACTTTTCACCTCATAATTAGGTGTGAAAAATGTTAAGGTAATTTTGTTAAAAATACCCACGAGGTGCAGCAATTTTACTTAACGATAAATTGTTGGCTACAATTTATTTAACGAATGTATAAATATTCACAAGTTCATTTTTTTTTTATAAAAAAATATGGTTAAATATTAAAAATTGGAAAATACTACATAAATACCTTACACACAAAAAAAAGCAATTTTCCTATTAGTACAAAAATATACAGGGTGTCCCAAATTCGAGTAAATGCATGGGGATCTCGCTTACCTTAAGAGCTACGAGGTCGGTTAAATTAGGGCAGTTGCGAAATTTGATGCTCATCAAATATCTGCAAAGAAAAATTTCATAGCTGTCTTAGTTCAAAAGTTATTCAAGAAAAACTGAAAAAATTGATTTTCGTTTTTTTGCCCCATTTCCCACATTTTTTAAGATATCGACAATCTGAAAGCACTTCTTCATGGCAACTTCTTACGCTTTATATGTTGAGATAACATAAAATTTCCAACGTCTCTTCAGAAACATCATCAACTTCATTTTTTTTAAATACGGCGAAAAAATTTTAATCTTATAGTCGGATAGCATTTTGTCTTCTTATTTCAATGATATATGACACTTAATATCTTAAATGATATTTTACCACAAAAATTTAAGAAGAACTCATTTTGTCCAATTTTTGAATCAAATGATCTTATACAAAAAAAAGCACAATATAAAACAAAACAATTTTTTGTTATTTTGTTGTTCTGTTAAAACTGTCACTTTGACATTAATATGATCTTGATTAATTATATAACTTGCAACCAGCTAAAAATTCTTTGAATTTGTGCTTTTTTTATTAAATATGAAAATCAACACTTTTTAAGGAATTCGAGATATGTCATAATATACACAAAATTTTGTTTTCTCATGGCATGCTTTTTAATTTTCAACAGTTTATTCAATACTTCATTAAAATCAATTACAATATCATATTTGTAACACCTTTTATTTTCCATAATTGACAAAAATTATTTTAACAATAGTCCGCAATACACGAAGGGATAGCGAATAAATAAATTAATTAAAAATGTACTACCAAAACATAGTGAAAATAAAAATTGCGTACAAAAGAACAAATATCAAAGAATTTCTAGCTGGTTGCAAATTATACAATTAATCAAGATCATATTAATGTCAAAATGACAGTTTTAACAAAACAACAAGAAAAGAATTGTTTTTTTTTTGTTTGTATAAGTTCTTTGATTCACAAATTGGATAAAATGAGTTTTTCTCAAATTTTGTGGTAAAATATTAAGTGTCATATATCATTGTAATCAGAAGACAAAATGCTATCCGACTATAAGATTAAAAATTTTTCGCCGTATTTAAAATGAAGTTGAAGTTGGTTCTGAAGAGACGAAACGTTGTTGGAAATTGTATGTTATCTCAAAATATAAAGCGTAAGAAGTTGCCATGGAGAAGTGCTTCCAGATTGTCGATATCTTAAAAATGTAGGAAAAAACGAAAATCAATTTTTCCAGTTTTTCTTGAATAACTTTTGAACTAAGACAGCTATGAAAATTTTCTTTGCAGATATTTGTTAAGCATCTAATTTCGCAACTTTGCGCTAATTTAACCGACCTCGTAGCTCTTAAGGTAAGCGAGATCCCCATGCATTTACTCGAATTTGGGACACCCTGTATAACAATATGTAACAATATAACAATAACAAATAACAAGACTTGACTGATAAAGAACCGAGAGTCGTGAAACTTGGGTAATAAATAATTTAAAATTATTTCTAATTAAGTCTATTTATAATAATAAAGAAATCATTCGATTAATCAAACAATGTACGAGTATGACTATTAAATAAGTTTTAACCATATTTTTTAATACAATAATTGTTTTTTATAAAGACTCCGTAGATCACGATTTTTTTCCAATAAATTGGCAAAGACCGAAATAAGGTAAAGCTTTTCAGAACTACTAATGGCAAAAGGATATTTAATTTATTAGGAAAATCAAAATTTTCAGTGCCATAAACTTTTTTAGTAAGAATTTAATTTTTCTTTAATATCACTATAATCAAAACCATCGCTGAAAAAATTTTAACAGGCAATCTTGGTTTATTAATACTCCAATACATTTGCAGCTCTTTCGCCTGAAGTAATTTTATTTTCACATAACAAGTAGTACGTTTTGTAAATAAGGACTACATTTGAAGTATTACATTTAAATAAGGCCAAATAGGTACAATTGATCACCTTAATGAAAATAAAACTGTTGAAAACTTGCATACTCTATTAATTGACATTTTGGAATCCTTAATAAGTCGTCTTGTGATTGATGTGTCTAAACAAAAAGAATTTAAATTTTAAGTAGTTTTAAGCTAGCATTTACAAATAGCAACGAAATTCAACAGTGTTCAATATTCGTTTCGATTGATTCCACTCTATAGATTTAATACATAATATATTACATGAGCACATATAAAATTAAGTCATGGTCTTTCTTATTTCTATCATTTATTATCTATTTATTTATTAATTAAACATTTGTTAAGCTAATATAAATACTTATTTTGCAAAACTTTGGACGGAAAACGGAAAACCCGTTAAAATATACTTTACATCAGCACTGCGTACTAAATTTAGTGAAGCATATAACTTATAAACAATGGTAATTACTTTAATTTGTATAAATTTAACTTAATATTCTATTTATATCTTGTAAAACAGATAAATAACTTTGTTTACAAATTCTACACTACGACCCATCTCATTTTGAGGGCGATTGTAAACTCGGCACAAAGTCGGGTAGAAGGATTAAAAGTATAGTAATCTGGGCACATCATAAAATTTTGCTGAACAGGTGATATAGTAAACTCGGCACAACCATACACAATAATGCTTAGATTGATTTCTAAAATATTTTTTATTTATTTTTATTTTTATTTTTATTTTTATTTTTATTTAAATGTAATAAGAGTAAATTATTTAATTAAAAACTTTATTATTTCAGAGCAAAAAATTTATTTATCAGTAGGTACATATTACATATTAGAATAATAATGCGAAACTAACTTTACAAATTGTAAATCGCTAATGCTACCATTCTGATAATTTGAAATGTGGTTTCTTAGATATATTAAGCGTTTTTTAGACTTCGCGTTCTGGTATTTATATAGGGTATTAATTAATACTGTTTATTTTAATAGGAGTATATAGGTATTTCTACTTAAATTTTTAATAATACATCTACAAATACGAATAAGGAGGGTGGCTACTATTGAAAGAATTGTTTAGATGGGAATGAAACGATTCGCATGCATTGGTCGTCATATTTAAGGATGCATTCATTTGAGCCCATATCTCGGGAGGAAATTCTGCATGTTCTGAAATGTAATTATCAATCGAAAAACAAGTAGAATAACATTCTACCCTATCACTTGTGCCCAGTTTACTACAGGGATTAACGATAATGTATTAATGACACCCGCTATTTGGGGATTTGTGCCGAGATTACATCTGGCCCATTTTGATTCTATTTTTATCTAATCACATACCTACCTCATAGTTAAAAAAATTCATTTCGTCCGAATTAAATGATAAAGCCATCATCAACTGGACGTGATTATAGGACTTTAAAGACAGTACGTCATGAATACAATACAACCGGCGTCAGATAGCCAACGGTTCTAATAATAAATTTAATCTGGCACGGATGTGATTAACTTTAAATGCTCGTCAACATTGTGCAAAAGCGTAATTTGTAAAATACGAGCAGTCGAAGGGTTTAAATATTTGAACAATTACCAGATTAAATGAAGTACGCATTTAAAAAATGTTGTTGTTACTTTAATAATTATCACCAGATATTTTGCGTTGTCATACACTAGTGTTTCACTAAATATGTTGATGATGAAAACAAATAGATATAAACAAAACAATTTTTGAGGACGAAAACGGAATTATAAGCGATACTCATGATTTGTTGAAAATAAATAGATAAGAAGCGGTACAAATTTAAGAAGATTCTACATGTCAAAGTATATTCGTTTTTTAGTCCACATGAAATTTACTACTTGTATTATTTCATTTTACCTGAAAAACCAGTGACGTACTTTTTAAAAAACAAATATTGTATAGAAATATTGATCAAAGTCCTGATAAAAACTCATTGCTTGGTGCACATTTAATTAGAATAATACAGATAATCAAATAGAACCATAAAGTAATTGCAAAAGTATCCTTTTTCAGCTGATTAAAATTAAGTTTGTAAGTATTTTTTATTAAATAGTCCATTAATTATATTAACCTTCTAATTAGTATGAACATTTCCTTCACCTGTCAAATTTGTGTTTTCAACTAATCACTAATCTTAAATAATCTAGAGACTACCAATAGGAGCATTATTACACGGTAATAATTTTACATTCCCCTGTCAGAAGTTGATCCTCTTCCTGCTGTCAAATTTGTGTTTGCGACCAATAACAAACTCAGATTTCTTAAAAACGACCAATAAACATAATCATACACTGATAATATCCTTTTCGCAATTAACAGATTTGCATGCGTTTATTGGTCGTTTCCAAGAAATCTGAGTTTGTGATTGGTCGAAAATATAAATTTGGAGAGGGAATTAAATATTTTGGTCTTGATATTTTTTTGGCGAATTTCGGCGAACAGTAGCGTTACTTTAATATAGATTAAACCACAACCCTGACGCAGCACTCTGACAGTACTTGTAAAATTTGACATAACATAGTATTACATTAATTTGATAGGTAGGTTAGGCGAAGGAAATTTTCTGACAAAATATAACTCGTGCATTGCAAATAATCTATAATTTTTGACAAATTTTCACTCATGCAAGTTGAATCAGAAAAAATCACTCGTGCACTTCGTGCACTCGTGTTTTTCAGCTCAACTTGCATTCGGGCATATGTACCAAAAATTATCGATAATTTTCAATGCACTTGTTATATTACTACTGATAATACATTACGTTGATGTGACATTATTTGCCTATAACAATAAAAGACATTACAATTATAGAAGAAATTATGTTTATTGAATCGATTAAATGGTATCCAATATACATTTTCCCACCTACTATAAATTTATAAATACCTTCCCCATACCTACTCCTACTAGATAATATATCTACCGCGGACCGCGGGTATTAATAAAACTTCTAGTTTATAACAAATACAATAATTAATGTGATAATGTGTAACTTCTTTTGTTTGAACAAACAACTAATGTAACGTACTATGTGTTTAGCTCAAACAACAGTGTATAAACACATTAATTTGACCTAAATCGTTCAATTAGCGAGCATCTTACCGTGATGGTTACATGTCACCATTGCCAATCATGGTAATAAATTTACGATTTGCGATTTTCTGCCAAGTAAATAAGAACATGCGACAAACTCGTGTGCCAATTACGCTAAAAACTCTTTGCCAATTTTTTTTTGTCATTTCGTATATTTCTAAAGCGAACTTTCATGTGCGACGTGTATTTACAAAAATAATGTATTACCAGTAAATCGGCATAAGGAGTTTTTGTTTATCAAGTGAAGCAAAAAATATTTACGGTTTTGCACACAATAAAAACAAGCGCAATAAACAAAATTAAATTTTATTTCTCATACTTTATAAATACCTACTACGGAAACGATTATGTTCATCGGTTTAATTTTTGCAGAACAGACGGTGATACTTGAACAAACAAAGACAGATCTGTTGCAAAATATAAAACTTATACACAGGAAATTAATTAAACATGGCACGACAATAATTGAGAAAAAAAACGAAAGCGATGGTTTTAAATGCGGAAAAATTAAAAATTCGAGATGGGAAGATGTTATTTTAATAATAAAGTTTATTTCAAGTCAATATAAATTTAAATGAACGTCGTTGCCAAAGACGATTGTTGGTTGTTACAACCACGTGAATAAATATTTATTAAGAGAGCCACTGACGAAAAGAGTCTCGAAAATGGTCTGCTTCTTTAACAAAAGGAATTCGTCATACCTAATAAGATAAGAGATCTTTAACTTAACTTATTTATTTTAAAACCAGTCACTTGGTGAGCCCCTTAAAATTTAAGTACCCTAGAGTACAACTTACTTTAAAAAAATGTACCTTTCAGGCAATTTTATCATTAAACTTAACCAAACCAATTCATACTAGTTTTCATCGTGTATATCTAGATATAGTCTAGACTATACTAATTTGTAACTATTTTTTCGTTTACCTAGTCCAGATTGTAAACAAATGTTTCGGAACAATATTGAACACTGTGCCTAAACAGTTGCGGTTGCGAAACATTGTTTCGGAACAATCTGTATACGTTGTTTCGCGTCCAGACTAAAGCCAGTGTTTCGGTGTTTCTCAAGTAATTATCATGTCCAGTGAGACTATTGCAGGAATTTGTGCTGCCAATTTATATATTTCACTTAATGGCCGAAGGAATAAAGAAAAGAAAAGAAGAAGGTAGTGGATACGGAAAGCACTAATGTAAGGCACCAGTTATGGCAATGAATGAAGAATGGTGAAGAACCACTTTTCTTAGTGCCTTGCAGTTTTTTGTTTTTTGTGTTCTAGTCGAAATTGGGATTTTAGCATGTGCACTTTCTTTTCAACTTCAGCAACAAAGCATCCCTCTTTTTATTCCTATTTTTGGTATTCACCACATGTGACATCCCACAAACAAGATGTGCTATGCACTTTTTCTATCAGTTTTAAAGTTTTTTCTTGATTCCACATTGTAATAAATATATAACCAAGAATCACTCTAACCAAAACTCTCTTTGACTGAACCGTGTTTGACAACAGACTTGTTCAATGCGGTGCACAGGAACTGCGGCGATTCTAATCCCATCATTACCAACTTTTATGACCATGCGTTAATCCTACCCTCGAACTGCGTACAAATATTTTCTAACCCTTGATTATATGGGTAAACCCTAATTTAATGTTCCAAGAATTAATCCACATCCCAATATTCACGTTTTTATGCATACTTAATAAACATTCAGACAGATTCATATATTAAGATTAACAGTGTTCATTGCGTCAATCAAACTCCACGAAGAAATATTCGGAATCGCCATATTTATTTGGAAAAAAATTTGAACAATACAAAGACAATTTGATTTATCGAGTAGATTTTGTTAAATGTTGTTCTTATATTTTCAGACTGTAGAAATTTTATACTCCTATTAATTAATTAATATGTATGTACATATTATTGACAAATAAAATATTCTATTTATATTTTTTAATTTCATTTAATTTAAGTAGTGAATATTTAGGAATACTCCAACCATTTCTGACCGCTTACCTGAATATGAAATTCCAGGAAAGGTATAATTAAGCAATGTCCGCAGTTCGTGTATCGGCTTAACTCTCATGCCTAATTACTTGCCGTAGTTCGAGTGGTACTTAAGTACAAATCATTAAAATCGCCGCAATTCGAGTGCGCCCGTTCAATGTTCCAATGTTTCCCATATAAACGAGAAACAAGGAACAGGGCTTTTTTTGTTTCGCAACATTAGTGAAACAGTTCCGAAACAAGCTAAAAACAAAGTTGAGCTGTTCCGAAACATCGAGAACATTGTTCATGAACACTGTTCCGAAACATTTGTTTACAATCTGGACTACGCTTTAAGAAAATACTGCAAAATAGGATGGAATATTTATATAGGTACATTTTTTTTCAAGAATTTAGCATGGAAAATATGAACGATTTACATGGTACTATTTTTTGATACGAAAACTCTAATACAGGATGTTTCAGACCACCCGTACCAGCACTTTTATTCGAAAATGAGACGTCTGACAAAGATGAGGGGAAAAAATATCACACAGTGCATAATGTAGAATTGACTGACGCTACAGCGGTTTTCACGATGAAACCGGAAGTGGTCAAATCCGGAAGTAACTTTAAAAAATTAAATGTAACAATCCTGTTTTTATTGCATAATTAGACAGATATTTGATAAAAAACACTTTTTACTTGAAAATTTTTTGTTTATCGGTATAGTATGTAATCCAGTGCACCTAAATCATAACAACATTTAAAACCCTATTCGCATGTAACTGAGTTCTGAAAACCCAGTTTTTTCTTTACTTTTGTATTAAATTAAATGAAATTTTAGACTTAATTATGATATGTGTGAAAAACCCCGATTATTTGAACATATGTACACTATTGTTTTACTACCTGTTTATCCGGAAATTACCCTAAGTTTGTTATTTCAAATGGATTACCCTGTATATTTCAACATTTTTGAAAATAGGAAGCAATTTTGAATACAACTGCACTATTTTATATAATGTTTATAACCGCAAATAATTTTTGGCCGAATTTTTTTTTTTTATTGAGTGCGAGTCATTTTTTTTTTAAACGAAATGGTAGTGGTACATTAACCAAAACAGTGCAGTTTTATTCAAAATTGCTTCCCATTTCATTTGAAATAACAAAGTTAGGGTCATTTTCGGATAAAAAGGGTGAAACAATAGTGTACAAGTACATATGTTCAAATAATCGGGGTTTTTCACACATATCATATGTCTAAAATTTCATTTAATTTAAAACAAAACTAAAGAAAAAGAGGGGGTGTCCAGACCTTGATTACAAGTGAATAGGGTTTTAAATGTTGTTATGATTTAGGTCCACTGGATCACAAACTATACTGACAATCAAAAAATTTTTAGGTAAAAAGTGTTTTTTTATTAAATATCTTACTAATTATGCAATAAAACCGGGTGTTTCCATTTAAGTTTTTTAAGTTAGTTCCGGATTTGGTCACTTCCGGTTAAATCACAAAAACCGCTATAGCGTCAGTCAATTCTACATTATGCACTTTGTGATATTTCTTTCCAACCATCTTTGTCAGATGTCGCATTTTCGAATAAAAGTTCTGGTACGGGTGATCTGAAACACGCTGTATATTTTGGTTACTTTTTAGTAACTTTTATTATATTTTGTTGGCAACTTGAGTAACCATGTCAAATGTTTATTTTGAGAAAGCACAAAATTGAAATAAAATGATGTTGCGCACTGAACAATCAACAACGAACTGTGGATATTGTGTGTGGATATTGTTTGATTGTTTCAGTAAACCTAACCCACAAATGACATGCGGTCAGATACAGTTACAGTAGAATACGCATGCGCGCATGCTAAATATTGGATGCAATTAGAGCAGGGCCCTGTTTCTCGAAACTTACAAGTCTTGTAATACAAGTCCGTAGCTTAGCTACACGTGTAGTTTCCAGTAGTTTCCATGGAAACTACACGTGTAGCTAAGCTACGGACTTGTATTACAAGACTTGTAGGTTTCCATTAGTTTCCATGGTAACTACACGTGTAGCTAAGCTACGGACTTGTATTACAAGGCTTGTAGGTTTCGAGAAACAGGGCCCTGGGTCCTGTTTCTCGAAACTTACAAGCCTTGTAATACAAGTCCGTAGCTTAGCTACACATTTAGTTTTCCATTAGTTTCCATGGAAACTACACGTGTAGCTAAGCTACGGACTTGTATTACAAGGCTTGTAGGTTTCGAGAAACAGGACCCCGGTCGTAATTTCGTAAGAATTTTTCGTTTAAGATTTTTAGTTTCTGATTGACACGATACTATAAAATCATATACGATGTTCTTAAACGAAAAAATAATTACAAATTAGTATAGTCTAAAAAGGACTTTACAATAATTATTATCAATTTCACATCTGTCAAATACTAGTATGACGCACTCTCTTCCTACTTAATCAATTGAGCTTGTACGTTGCATTTAATTAATTTATTACCATGAAATGATTATCATGTAAACACGATTGAGATAAGGACGTTGGTAATACTTTTGAACGATAATAATACAGAGAAAGCCGATCATTTACTGTTGTTTTAAAAGTTTTGTGTAAATTAAATGTAATCCAAGGATGGAGAATAATGTTACTTCAATAACACTTATAATGATGAAGAAATCAGGAAATTGATTACTTCCTAAGTTCCTTTTATAGGGTTCTAGAAGTATTACATTACATTATTAAAAAATCAAAATGCAAGCGTCAAAAAAGACACATTTAAAAAAAATTATTTAATGTTGTTACACACCAACGCACACTGTGGTTTATGAATATTTCATTGATGTAAGTGATTCATATTGTATGCAGCTGCATGTGTTTAATTTACATATTACTCATTTAATGAGTTTTCCTTCAAATCTTAACCTGACGAACTAGCTTGAAAGTATGTGATTAATATTAATAATTAACAAATTAAGTTTTAAAAAAAGTTTATGAATGATTTTATATTGGTACGAGGGCATATTTTTATGTAATCTCCCTACCCATGAAAGAGAGCACGTAGGGGAACCAAAAACATTTATTTTTTTGTTGAACTACCTCCAACACTACCTAGGCTAGGCGCAAATTGAGACGCGTATGACACGTGTGAAAGGACCTGACACGAGCGCTATGACGCGAACACACCCCTATGCGTCGTGTTGATTCGCATATTGCGACGCAGTTGTAGTGAACTCTCGACGCAACCCCAGGTGTAGAAATGAATCATTCGCAATGAAAACATATTTATTTAAATTTTATAAGTTCAGAATCAGATAGTGATGCTGAGGAAGAAGTGTTGCTCTATTCTTTGATGGGCAAAAAAAAGCACCGAATAAATTTTATTTATTTAAAGGAAAAGCCATGGACAATTTAAAATACAATCCGAATTTTCAGATGATATTTGAACCAATTACTTCCGCATGAATACTTGAATAGTTACCATGTTTTGTGTCATAAACTGCCTGTGCTCCCTGACTGCCTCTATTAACTTCCCATCAGCCATCATATATTATTATAAAATCGAAATAAAAAGTAAACAGCACAAAACATTTTGTGAAAATAGCCCAAAAAAACACCTGTTGAATACGACACGTTGAGCACGTGAGGCACGAGAAATGTGTCTCGAACACAGCGCCACGCGTTTGCAAACAGACGCCAGCAGCGCTGTGTACTGTGTAGCGTTGTATTACCATTTTACGCTGTCCTATTAATTTCCATTGGTTAAGTCCTTAGACTATACTAATTTGTAACTATTTTTTCGTTTAAGGAAATAGCATGGAATATTTATATAAAAATTTCGTTCAAGAATTTTTCATGGAAAATATGAACCATTTACATGGTACTATTTTTTGATACGAAAACTCTAATATATTTTGGTTACTTTTTAGTAACTTTTATTATATTTTGCTTACTTTTTAGTAACTTTTATTATATTTTGTTGGCAACTTGAGTAACCATGTCAAATGTTTATTTTGAGAAAGCACAAAATTGAGATAAAATGATGTTGCTCACTGAATAATCAGCAACGAACTGTAGATATTGTTTGATTGTTTCAGTTAACCTAACCCACAAATGACATGCCGTCAGATACATTTACAGTAAAATAAGCATGCGCGCATGCTAAATATTGGATGCAATTAATTAGGGTGACCAGATTTCTGTTTATGTAAACTGGTTGACGATGACAGGGGCGGAAGGGGATTCGAAAATACACCTTAATTTTTGGTTTTAGTTTACCCGGATTTTAATTCGTATCTAATAAAAAGAAAATTCCTCAGCGGAGAATATGCGATGTTGATACATAAAAAACAAAAAACAAGCAAATTATCTTGTTTTATGGATATATTACGAGGTAATAAGGTTAAGTTAATTTTTGGTACTATTACGAAACCCGGAAAAATCATAATAAAACCCGGAGCCCGGAGAAACGATGTTAAAACCCGAAGACTCCGAGTGAAAACCGGATACCTGGTCAACCTAGATGCAATTAGAGCAGGTTGTAATTTCATACGAATGTTTCGTTCAAGATTTTTAGTTTCTGATTGACACGGTACTATAAAATCGTACCTATCGATTTTCTTAAACGAAAAAATAGTATTGTATAAAACAGACTTTACAAAAAAAGCGTGCTGTGCTGTGTCTCTTCACACGCGTCATACACTTCTCAATTTGCGCCTAGCCTTCCTTACACTTACTTAATTCAACGTTTCTCGCTTCAAGAATTTTTTTTTTCGGAAGCTCATTCTTTGATAGATAACTTTTGGCCCATTGTCCTCTATAGTTAAAAAAAATATTACACTTCGATGCTAGAGTTTAATTTCACTAATTTTTGTTAAAAAAACATGTAGAGAACTCTTCAGACTTAATATTTTGATGAAACTTTTCTCTTCAGGTTCAAAATGTCACAGCTATTTATCAGAATGACAATTTTAATTTTGACATGTTATTTAGATTATATAAAAATACGTCCTCGTACATACAGGGCCGAACATAGGAATGCACCGCACACGGCCCTGCGCTTAGACCGGCCCCGCGCTAGCAGTTTAGGGTTTGCGCGGCCGTGTGCGAAAATTTAAAAAATCAGACTGGAGGGCACAAGAAATGCCTAGCGGGCGGAATCTGTACACACACACACGCTAGGAGTAGTTCTTGGTATGGACTAAATGGGGGCGAGGAGCTTTTTTTTGTAGGTCACCAACCTGTTTTTTAGTAACATTTTTAACATTTTACTTTTATTCGGCCCTTTATCAAAATATCCGACCCCGCATTTATTTTCGTATACGGCCCCGCAAACCCTAGGCCGGCTCTGCGTACATACGTACAAAATGTATGGCAACAATTATTTGGTGGCCACACAAGTTTATTTAGTGAGTAATTTAACAATAGATTACTAAATGAGAAATTCAAATGTAATCAACAAACCACAATATCCTTTTTTTTTAACTTTTTATCGTTTTTATTACTGAAATACTATACATAGTTCCATCTAAAACCTTTAGCGCCCCTGCACACAAGCGTCAAGTTGACGCGCCATACATTTCGTGACGCGCGGGTGTTATCGCTGGACCCTGCACACGACGGCGTCAATTTCTCGCTCGCCGCGGCTCATAGTTCAGTTTGACATGCACCAGCCTATCCTTTGACGCGCGATGTGGCAGATCTCGCGCGTCTATAAATTATCGCGCGTCAGTTCGTACCATCGCGCGTCTATTTATTTACCGCTCGTGTGCAGTCGCCAATATAGTTTAATGTAAAGCCAAGACGCGCGAACATTTATCGCGGGATATCGCGCGTCAACTTGACGCTCGTGTGCAGGGGCGCTTATAGCTGAGACTTGAATAATCTTAATAATTTTTATTTAATTAAATCTACAATGTCGAAAGATCCCCATGGTCACTAAAGGATACATAGGCGCCGACTACACGGGGGCAACGGGGCTTGTGTCCCCGTACCGATTGAACTAGGGGGGCATCGCCCCCATGCGACATCGCAAAGGCTAACTTGTGCATATCAGATTTTAATTATGCTAAACAGCACATATTACGTTCGAACTTCGAATACAACTTACATTTAGTGCCAAACTTTGTTTTTTTGTCCATTCTGAGACTATGTACCAATACCTACCTACCTACTTGTACATCATACATTTATCGTTCTCATTTCTTAACCCCAAGCTGTTAACAGTTGACCAGTTGTGTGCCATCATCCTTTCAAGTAAATTCCCGCTATGTAAAGATAAAATATATTTTTTACCAAAGCATTTAGTTACCAAAAGTACAAAATTCTTCGTACTTCAGATGTTATAGCAAAAAATATGAAAATGTCTAAATTATTTTTTCTCTCGTAAATATTTTCTTTTAATCTGTTAGTTCTTTTCACTTTTTTCGGCAATAACAGTTAAAGATGTTACTTTTTATAATTAATTTATATTTTATTTAACTATGTAATTTATTTAATTAGTATTTTGAATAAACTTTAATTTTGTACCTAAGCTCAAAACCGAAAAAAAAATTGGTCACCGGTTAACCGAAATCGAGAACTTTATTTTTATAACAGTTTTTGTTTAAATACCTGGGTTTTTTTTCGTAAAAAAAACGATTTAACTTATGAACCGGTTTTGAAAACCGCTTAAAAACCCGGTTTTTGTCATTATTTAGATTAGTAATACAAATTACGAAATAAAAATGCTCCTATCTAATTATAATTTTATAATATATGTACCTACAATCAAGCGTTCAGTAATAACTTTTGGTAAATTAATCGTATTTAGCACAGATTTTTCATTTTTTTAAAGTAATTTTTATTACAGAAAGGTTACCGTTTTTTGCCATTAAAAATAACGGTTTCGGTTAAAAATCACTTTTACGGACAAAAAATAACGGTTAACCGGTTTTTTAAACGGTTTTATGTCCTGGTACCTATTGTAGTTAATGAGTATCACCTGCCCCCCCCTAGCGAGTTAAGAAAGTCGGCGCCTATGAAAGGATATATGAAAATTTCGATTATGATTTCATTTCATACCCAATTTTTTTTAAATAAAGATAGAAAATAGAATACAGTTTCAATTTGTTTTTATAATGCATAATTGAAAAAAAAAATCACACGAGTATTATTATAAAAGCACCGAATCTTTTTAATCAAATCATAAATTAACAAACTGCGTAGTACTTATTGACTTATTATGTATCGTGTGCATACAAATATGACACGATATGATATACACCTGATAATTAGGTTGTTCCTGTGCTATTATAAATGCTACGCCGTTGATAAACTCTTTATTGTGCGCACTTATATAACCTTGAATAACTCTTGCTTTGACCCTAATCATGGGGTAGGTCGTATAAGAACGCGTCAGTTAAAAGAGGGATCGTGATATATTCGTCCATGACCTAGCAAATGTATTCATACATTTATACATTAATATTTTTATGTTACCATTTCTTATTGTTTTTACAACTGCATGTTATCATCAGCGTGCATTTACTAACAAAACATTGATTTTTTGTTGTTGATGTAATCTTTACGATATACTGTTAAACAGTACTTAATAAAAAAACATTGCAAATATTTACAACAACGTAATTCCTTTAATACGATGTAATAAAACTGACAAACAATAATTAGCAACGATTATTAAGCAGAAAATTAAATAAACTTTAGACGAAATGGTCTTCTATCATAAATACAATTATAAATTAAACAATCGCAAAAGTAAAATACAACCCTTCTCATTACTTACTCGCGTTTAGGTATTTGTCAGTTCTTGCTACAATATAATAAAATCCGATTAATCAATAATAATTTACATCTAGTTTCCATATTCTAAGAGGTAATTTTATTTATTTATTCATGAGAATGTTACACTAAAATGGTAAATACAAATTATTTATAAATTTGCACCAATATTTGGATTATTTATAGATCTTTGATTAGTATTTTTTAAATCGGCAATCATTGCAGTTTTGTCCAGGGCTGCGGAGTCGGTAAAAAAAATCTATTCCGACTGCGACAAAATTAAATACTAACAAGGGAAGTACTCCGATAGTGACTCGCCGATTTTTATACAAATTTGCAGAAACAAGTAACACATAAAATAATATATTTCTGCAATTTCAAAAGTTGCTTACGCGTACTGGAACCAGGAAAAAAATCGATTTGAAAATGGTTTTTTAGCGTAAATTCGTATATATACCAATATAATTCACAGTGTAGTCAGTAAGCCGGTAGCGCAAGCGGTAGAGTACTTGACTTGCAACAAGCTATCCCAAGATCGATTCCCGACGAAAATATTAATTTTTTGTTTGTTTGGTTGTTTATAAATACTTACCGCTTAAATTTCATTTAACAATTTTTTACGATAAATCAGAGAAATTAAATTAAAGTAATGAATAAGTAAAATAAAATATTTCATTTGTCAAAAATATATACAAATTATTTAATAAATCAACATATTTGAAACTTACAGGTCAATATTATTAATTTCTTCAAGCGAAAAATATAAGAACAACCCTTCGTACTTGTCTCATTATACATATTTATAACTACAAAATTACAGTGTTAACTGTTTATTTGGCAAATTCCAGAATTTAGATTGGATTAATTCTTGGAAAATTAAATTAGGTTGTATTACTTGTATCCCATTATAATCCAGGGTTCGAAAACATGTTAATACCGTTCGGGGGGTATATTAAGGAATGGTCATAAGGGCTGATACAGTTTTAGAATATTTGCAGTTCGTGTGCAACAACCCAAAATGTATCTTGTGTTAAGTTATAATATTAAAATGGCAAACGTGATAAATATAATGAAACTATTTACCGAAAAAATAAAGAATTGTTTTCCCTACAACCAAAGTAAAATAACCAAAAAGGAAAGAGATATAGCCGACAATATATTTAATTATCTTCAATCGCTATTGATGGGAGATGAAGAGGATTTCACTTCTCTAGTAGTAGTAAAAAATTGTTAAATAAAATTTAAGCGGTATAAATAACCAAACCAAAAAAAAATTAAATGTCTTCGTCAGGAATCGATCCTGGGAAGGCTTGTCGCAAGTCAAGTACTCTACCGCTTGCGTTACCGGCTTACTGACTAATCTGTGAATTATGTTGGTATACATAGGAATTTACGCTAAAAAACCATTTTCAAATCGATTTTTTTCCTGGTTCCGGTACCCGTAAGCAACTTTTGAAATTGCAGAAATATATTATTTTATGTGTTACTTGTTTCTGTAAATTTGTATAAAAATCGGCGAGTCACTATCGGAGTACTTCCCTTGTAAGACATTTTATGGGGTGTGTAATATAAAAAAGAAAAACAAATATAAGGAAACGATTTAAAATTTGAGTTTAAATTGCGACAAAAGACCACCAAACAATTTTTTGTTGTTACAGGGTGGACCAAATTCGAATGTTTTACGGGGTATCTCGGTTACCGCAATAGATAGCGAAAATCTGATTTCGGTCTCTTGGGCTATTTTATTGAGAAAATAACGCCTGTGCAATCAGATATTTTCTATCGGATTTCATTTTGGCACTAGACGAAAAATGAAATTTCATCATTTTTGAAAATTTGCTATAACTTCTCTATTTATTAAATTAGAACAAAATGTTATATAGGTTTTTTATGCAGATTTTTATGCTTAATTAAAAACAAAAGTATTTTTTTTTAAAGCCAATTTGACTTTCGAGATATGGAGTAAACTTTTATATTTTTAAATGGAAACCCTAGTCGGCCATGACTTTATGTGAAAGAGTATTTTTTTAGCTTTTCAAAAATATATAGTTTTATAAATTTGTTGCAAAAAATAACCGAGATATGGCCAATTTTGTAAAAATTCGATCATCAAAGTTTGCCATGATTTCGTAAACAAGTGATGTTTGCAATTATTAAACAACTAAAGTGTAATCTACAATACATACAGTTTTTTCTTCAAAAATAATATCGTCGACACTTGAAAAAACTAAATATTTACCCTTATGTGCAATAAGCGGAGGCTTCATTCTTGGAGTTCGATCATGGACCTCATTCAAGCTTAATCGACATGCCAACCGCTCGTTATCGTCCGGCATTCTTAACTTAAAAAAAATGTCGATTAAACCTTCTCAATCAAACAAATCATTTCTTCATAATGAGAAATATCTCGCTGTAAACTCTTGCGGACACAAAAAATATATAAATAGTATGAAATGATTTCGATTTTTTAAAAATATTTTTACATAGAAAACACCTAGAATAATTTTAAAATTGTAACATCAGGCTAACTTTTAAAATTACGTGATAAGAACAAAATGTTACAGATTTTAGCTAAAATCGAAACAAAACTGAACAAATGCGCGAAGAAGGTGATTTGTATGGCTGCTTTTTCATCCGTAATTTATGAATAAATGATGTATCACAGATTATTACTTCGTTGAATATAACCTTTTTGCGCAGTTTTTTCACCACTGAATAAATACATTCTGTATTGTAAAGTCCATAATAAAATTTAATAATTATCATGCTTTTACAAAGGTACAGAAACAAAATTAATTTTATTCGATTACGTGTGTTTAACACAACAGAAATACAAACGGCGCGAAAAAAAAAGAGTAAAAAGTGAATATAACAAATAAGATTTAATAAAATTAAACTTAGGTTAGTGGTATGTTTGATAAATAAGTAATATACCCACAAAAATGTCTTGCTAAAACCAAAAAGTTTAAAAAAGAATCCTATGAACAATTTAAGTAGATATGATCCATATTTTCATATCGATTTAAATTTGCCTAAATTGATATTTTTACTTTTAAAGACCGCAAATTTCTTTATTCATACATAACATTTCATAGAGAACAAGTAAAAGTAACGAAATAAAAGGCATACTAAAACTGACTTTATAATAATTTATTTACTTACAATTAATTGAAAACCAAAAATTATATTTTTTGGTGACCAATACTAACTCAACACTACAAAAGTTGTAAAATTATTTAAACAGTCGTTTTGTAATATTATACAGTAATACAAATACAACTACACTGTACGACAACATACTTTCAAAGAAATTTTGAACGTATTCAATGCTTATCAAACACATGTTACCTAAAATGCAATAAAAACTCCAATATTGCTCGAAATTTAGCAAAAAAGTGCTATTAGACAGAGGAGTAGTCAAACATTTCTAATAAACCAGAGTTGTATCTGACATTTTGTGGACCATGCGATCTACATAAACTAAGTACAGGGGTTCCCAAAGTTTTGACCAGGCGGGACAAATTGTAGACTCCGAATATTTGGCGGGCCAAAAAAAAATGTTTTTGACACCTTGGTTCGTGGAAAACGGATAAAATCTCGTAATGTCAAAATATGTAAGTAGTAGGTATATATAATTTTTTTTTTGTAAAAAGAAAACTATCCGGTATAATTTCAAGATGGCGGATGGTCTGACATCGCTCGGGCCGTATTTTTAGGGTCCGCGGGCCGCATTTGTCCCGCGGGCCGTACTTTGGGAACCCCTGAACTAAGATATATAAGATTGCTACTGACGAAGTAACAGCTTATATTTAAGGGAAAAATCTAGCTTTTGTGGTATTTTGATGTATTACAACTTCACCTAAAGTCAAAGTCAATTATATGTATATTTCTTTAAATGCAAGTACAATACCAATTCATGTATGTATTAGCCAAAAGTGTATTCGAAAATTTTCTATAAAGCAGGGTCGTCTTGAGTACTTTTTAAATCACCCAGTCTACGTAAAGTAAGTATTAGGACTTAATATAAATATTGATAATATTTTAATATTTAACTTAAATACAAACATTAAATTTTAAAACAAATAAAACATGACAGTTATGATGTTGCTCGTTGATAATGATTTATTGTTATATTCTTAAAATATTTGTTATATCCCGTTATAATTTTATAATGCAACATTATACCAACGTTTTCATTATATTTTAAAATTGCACTTTTGAATATTAAGTCTGTTTTATACTACACTATTTTTTCGTTTAAGAAAATCGTATACGATTTTCTAGTACGGTGTCAATCAGAAATTACAAATCTTGAACCAAAAATTTGTACGAAATTATTACCGTCCCTATATCTGTCCTATTTTAGAATGGGCGTGTTCTTTGGCATGGGCGCATGCGTATTCTACTGCAACTGTATCTGACCGCATGTCATTTGTGGGTTAGGTTAACTGAAACAATCAAACGATGTTAAATACTACTTATTACCGTTATATCCTTATATCCCTCACAATTTATTTTGTAGGAATAAATATGTAGAATGGAACAAGCGTTAAATATACGTTAAATTTGAAAATAATTCGCTTTCTGTTGTAATCAAATTGAACATTTGACATGGTTACTCAAGGTGCCAACAAAATATGATAAAAGTTACTAAAAAGTAACCAAAATATATTGGGGTTTTCGTACCAAAAAATAGTACAGTGAAAAGTCTGTTTTAGACTATTGTAACTATTTTTTCGTTCAAGAAAATCGTATACGATTTTTGTACAAAAATTTCGTTCAAGAATTTAGCATGGAAAATATGAACCTCTTACACTGTACTATTTTTTGGTACGAAAATGTTCAATTTGATCACAACAGAAAGCGAATCATTTTCAAATTTAACGTATATTTAACGCTTGTTCATAAATATATTTATTCCTACAAAATAAATTGTGAGGGATTATAACGGTAATAAGTAGTATTTAACATCGTTTGATTGTTTCACTTAACCTAACCCACAAATGACATGCGGTCAGATACAGTTGCAGTAGAATACGCATGCGCCCATGCCACAAAACACGCCCATGCTAAAATAGGACGCATATAGGACAGGTTCTAATTTCATACGAATTTTTCGTTCAAGATTTGTAATTTCTGATTGACACCGTACTAGAAAATCGTATACGATTTTCTTAAACGAAAAAATAGTGTAGTCTAAAACAGACTTAAGAGGTTCATATTTTCCATGCTAAATTCTTGAACGAAATTTTTGTATCAAAAATCGTATACGATTTTCTTAAACGAAAAAATAGTATAGTATAAAACAGTCTTTACATACGATTTTGATTGATTTTTAATTTCCAAAGATATTTCGTAAACAAAAATAATTCTGAGTACTACAAAAAAAATATTATTAGTAATAAATTAACTATAAACAAAAGTCGCATTTGGAATTCCCAAAAAAAAACATTTATAGTCGATAGCGAAACTTCCCATACAACAGCTTGGTACTAAACCAACCTGTAACTAGCAAAACAACAGAATTAATTTTGCTAGTGTACAACAGAGCGCGTTACTACATTTTTTAAGATTTAATTTTTATTAAATAAACGTTAATCTTTGGATTAAGGGTTTAACTTAAAAAAAACTATTGCTTGTCAAAGCAGATCTGTAATTTAAAAAAAAAAAACGATTTTTGTCATATGCCTAAAATTTGCGTGCGTCTCGTTACATGACTTACCAATATTATTTAAATAAGACAAAAATTGAGCCCCGTTAAGTATATTACACGTTTATTTGTCTGTTCAGGAAACAAAAATACAATAAACTAATAGTGCGCTGTACTTTTTAAAGACTGGGCTTAAGAGCTACATTATCAAGCAAGAAATCTTCCAGTTTACTGGCACGCCACTTGTATTGTCATGCCAATCGTACCAGAGGGCATGCTTAAACCTTGTTATGGCAGCCAACAACCTATTATGTGATGAGTGAAAACATGAAAAACAAAAAGTGGAATTGGGAAACAATTATTAGGTTTTTACAGTTATACGAAACGCAGCCTTGTTTATGGGATGTTAAATCTAATTTGTACAAAGATCAAAATGCAAGAAAAAATAGTTTACAATGTTTAGTACAAAAAATGAAAATTGAAAATTTTACTATCCCACAAGCAAAGGCTAAGATTCGAATGATTAGAAATGTGTATACTCTCGAACTGTGGAAAATAGAAAAAAGTAAAAGGGCCGGGAGAGTATATCGGCCAAATCTCAGATGGTTCCCAGTTGCACACAAAATATTGCACAAAGTGGTACAAATACGACAAAATCCAACCACAGAATTAGAAAATGTAAGAACGTAGTTAGATAAACATAATCAAACAGTGCAGCAAAAATTGCAGCCAAAAATATTACATTAAATTTGAGTTTAACCTCCTTTGGAAAAATTTTCTTTTTTAAATATGTACAGTATTTGTTTTTTCAATTTCTAGTGAGCTTTACTTGTGTAAAGTGTAATTATTCCATTTAAAAAACAAATTAACTTCTGTTTGTTTCTTTAATTTTATTTTTATAAGATTTATAAATATCAAAACTATGTCTAGTCAATTTTTTGTTGTAGGCAGACAATATTTTAGAAGCAAATTCAACTAGAAATATTCCTGAGAGCTGTATTATTAATACACAATTAGGTGATACATTTTCTGTACCAAATGAACCACCTGACATTGACAAAAGTGGTCTTGAAGAAAAACAACCAAATAGTGCTGAATATTTATTACAAGAAACAAATGAACTACCCAACACAGTGGACAAAAAAATTAAAAGCAATAATGAATTTGAAATATTTGGAAAGTTAATTGCATGCCAGCTACAAAAACTTCCTGAATATACGGCTCTACAGTGTATGGCATTTATTCATTCACACTTAGTTAAACAACGATTACAAACAATGCCTACCTCGAATGTAACAAATGATTCTGATGAAATCCATCATTTTTCTACCCCAATACCCGGCACAAGTACAAGTAGTGGTCAATTTGAAACAGGTGTTTATCATTTAGCTGTGTGCAGTGCTATAGATACATTATTACTTAGTAAATAATAAAAAACTTACCTTTAATTTTTAAATTTCTCTTTAATTTATTACACATTATTTATTAAAATAAAAATTAATGAATTTCAAGACTTAAGATTTTAAAAACACTGTGCAACTGACATGATCATTGATTGTATGCACGAACCTTAATTGACATGACTGTTAAACTGGCATGAATAAAATTGCTTAGGGCAAGTTTGAAGTCATTAGCTAAAAAAAATATTTATTTAAATGAGGAAAATGTAGATAATAATTAGAGCAATAATAAAGTAACAATTTTTTTATCCACTATTTTAATAGAATCAATTAGTTGCAGTGGTTTGTTAGCTTAACTACAAATTCTGATTATATTACAACTATTGCACACTAGTAAAATTTTGTGTTAATTAGCATAAAGTAAACTAACTAAATTTTAATTTTTTTAAGAGACGTCTCCATCGTGGGTTAATACACAAGACGCCGTAAAAAAGGCAACACCTTCAGCATTACTTGCAAATAAAAGAAAAGAATCACTAAAAAGTACTAACTGCAATGAGCAACCAATTCCAGACTTCCAGTACGTGGATTATCACTTTTAATTTTACATCACTAATATAATATTTACTCCAGATCATCAAAAAGCTTACATTCAATGGACGCAGATTTGAATTTTGAAGAAGTAATAGTGAAACACGAACCTATGGAGGATTTATGTGAAACAAAGACATGTAAAAGTAAGGAGACCTTAATTTCCAAAGTTCAGGAAATGTGTGAAGAAATAGATTTTAACTGTCAATCACGTGAAACTCTTCTATTCAATACTGCTATAAAATTAGAAAACTTTTCAGATGATTCAGTTTTAGTTGTTAAAAATTATTAAATATATACAATTATAAGAACAAAAATGAAGTTATTATAGTTTTATTATTAATTCAACAAAATA
This sequence comes from Elmis aenea, assembly GCA_947652605.1. Lineage (NCBI taxonomy): Eukaryota > Metazoa > Arthropoda > Insecta > Coleoptera > Elmidae > Elmis > Elmis aenea. The sequence goes on along the minus strand of OX393581.1, from coordinate 23,131,075 downwards.
TAAATACAACTACATTTATCATAACTAACAAAAAAAAAGTTAGGAGTGCAGTTCCTTTGGTTTCACAAAATGATCAGGTAATTTTTGTAATTCAACCTAAATAAAAAAAAACTGTATTGCAATGTTTTTATATAAACGTCGTGTACTAACCTTTGTCGCCTTTAATGCAACTCCTTCTGGTAGATTTCTTTCAACATATTCCAATAAAGTATCTGCTGTTGAGCCAGTTAAATATTTATATTGAACAAAAGTAAAGTATGTTCTAAGTTCATACTGAACTCTGTGTTTTTTATAAATATGCACAGATTTTAAAACCGTGTACCTATCATGGAGTGGTTTTCTTAAGCTCCACCTACAATAACAATGTTTATAATAAATATGCTGCATCGACAAGTATAAACCTACGATTTGGATTCAACTTCAAGATGGTTGCCAGCGGTTGTAGCAAATTTTGCAAAACTCTTTAACACAGCAGGATCATTACCTTTTAATTCTAACTCTACTAATTTATACAATTTATCTAATTCACCTTCATCGGGCATTACTTTATTAACTTCATTTTGTGCACTATTTGCAAGAGGATTTGTACTTAAAAATTGTAGTAAATTTATTTTTTGAGAGAGTATCCTACGATTAAATGTTTGACAGGTCTGTTTCACGAAATTCTACAACAATAATATAATTAATTACTTTAAAACATAACGTTATTTATAAACTTACCATTGTTGAAATAATTTTAGAGGTTAACAGTCACTACTAACATTTTTTGAGGTTAATAATTTTTGTAGAAACTTCAGGGGACTTTTCACGAATGCATACCAATTCTGTGATAACTTAACCAGGGATTCCCACACAGGGTGAAATACTAGGGGGTCGATGAAATTTTGAAGACTGTTTTATGTTAATAGTTAATGTTCAGTTTGTTGAAAGAAAAAAACAATATTGAAAAGAGTATTATTAAATCGTTTAATTAATCCATTACCGTATAAAGATTAAGCATCTATACATAGATATTTAATGAATTAGCAGCTGGGGAATTATTTTAGTTAATTAGTATTAAAATGATTTAAAACTTCTTACACGTATTATTTATAGCTTAACCCCTTACTGCATGACTTTTTAAATTTTCAAATAAAATTTTTTGAATGTGTACAATATATTACAGAATGCTAAAAAAATGCTAAAAAAATGTTAAAAAAATTTTATTTTTATTTTAAGACGAATTTTTTTACCTTTTCTGTTTTTTTTCTAATATGTAATACCATGCATATATACTACATACATAATTTTTATTCATAAAAATTAAATGATTTGGCACAAGGGATTTAGACGTTATTATAGTAAAAAAAAATTACACGTCGAATTTATAATGTAAATAAATAAAATGCAATAACATAAATTTACCCAATTTGCATGAATGGCGGTAGTAGGCGGGAAATGTTAAGCTCTTTGACGTTTTTTAATGTATATTTTCTGTAGTTCAACATAGATGGCGCAATTTTTCAAATATTACGCGTAAAACTGTATATTATTAGTATAGTACACTATAGAAGGCGCTACTATATGAGAACTATGACTAATATCGCTTTATATGGTACGTATCATATCTGATACAATATGCGGTAAGGGGTTAAATAATTATTATTAGCTCTAAAATCATCTGAATAACGAAATTTGTCATGTAAACATTAAGAAATCCCCAATGGCTTTCCATACATTTCCAAAAACGTACACTTTGCGATATATCTATTTAATAAACATCAAACTAATACTAATTCGCACAACCGACCAGTTTAGTTTTTAATGACTCAAGAATCAGGTTTTTTGATAAAGTCCCATATCCCATATGGGATATGGCCCATTATTGCCCATATCATATGTGCAATTTAAACGCGCATGTTAATTTTTGTTGACAGGTAGACATTCAACTATACCGGGTGGGCAAATTTTGATGTTTTCATAGGGGATCTCGGTAACTATAAGATCTCTTTTTTCGAGAAAAAGTTAATAGTGAAAACTAAAATTCGTTATCGTCTTTTGTTTTTAGACTTTTCGTTTTATGACTATATCTCGCTTGTTTATGAAAATAAACAAAAATAATGTTGACGTTCTACAGGCACTTTTTTGATAAGAATGCAGTGGCGTAGACAATTTTTCTAAATTTTTTTCGAAATTCGAGTTGTTACATAAAATTGTATTTTTTTTTAAGAGGAACCCATAGTTGTCTGTGCCATCACGAGAAAGAGGATTTTTTCCCCATTCCAATAATATACAGGGTGTCCCCGTTATCACCGCGAATATTTTAAGTGGTGATAGAGGACCTTTTTCTAAGAAAAAATTTCAAGTAAAATTTTTTCCTAAAATCAAATGCTAAGCTGATATCAACACTTGCTTGATTTTTTTACACTTCTGCATTTATAAGACTCTGTAGCCGAAAATATAAATTTTATCGTAAAATACCTTCAAGCCTTTCAATAGAGCATGAAATTCTCTACAAAATTAGTTCTATTTATTTTTTGTCTACAGGCAATGGTTTGAGAGTTATAAAGCAGTTTGTACAAAAAAATGTAAAAAATTTACAAAATTTAATTGTTCCTTAGACTTTGCAACCGCTGTATCTTTAAAACGAAAGGTTTTACAAAAAAACCGACGGCCCATTCCGGATAGCAAATTTTATGGGCTACAACTTTGGTCTAGTGAAATTTTTTGAAAATCAAACCGATTTTCGGAAAAGCTAAAAATAAGGAATAGAGTGCAAAAACAAAATTTCCTACAAATATTGTTTTGTATTTAAAAATGCTTTTAAAGAAAGTGCGATTACGTGATTGAAAATGATGGAGGTCATTTTGAACACTTATTGAAGTAATTTTGTGGTTACATGTTAATTTTATTGCGTCCAGATGGATTTGCATTGTTTTGTATTTTATCGTTTTTTTTTTCACCTTTTTCACTATTATAAACATTTCTATGATACATTTAGTTTTATTGAACAACATATTTACCGAAGTTGTAGTCCGTTAAATGCCTTATCCGCAATAGGCATCCGTTTTGCTCTACGACGTTTCATTAAAAAGATGCGGCGTTTTTAAAAATTTACGGAACTTATTTATATGCAATTTTACAATTTTTTATTAAATTTGTTCGTTAGCTCCTTAAAAATATGATAAGGGGTGGTTTTCTGAAGAATTTCAAACTTCATAAAAAGCTTTGAAACTGATGAGATACATAATTTTATGAATGTTGCCGATGCTATGGCATTTTTAAATACAAAATATAATTACCGGGAGTTTTTGTTTTTCGAAAACGATAAAATGCAAAACAATGCAAATCCATCTGGACGCAATAAAATTAACATGTAACCACAAAATTACTTCAATAAGTGTTCAAAATGACCTCCATCATTCAATTACGTAATTCGTTTTAAAGATACAGCGGTTGCAAAGTCCAAGGAACAATTAAATTTTGTAAATTTTTTACATTTTTTTGTACAAACTGCTTTATAACTCTCAAACCATTGCCTGTAGACAAAAAATAAATAAAACTAATTTTGTAGAGAATTTCATGCTCTATTAAAAAGCTTTAAGGTATTTTACGATAAAATTGATATTTTCGGCTACAGAGTCTTATAAATGCAGAAGTGTAAAAAAATCAAGTAAGTGTTGATATCAGCTTAGCATTTGATTTTAGGAAAAAATTTTACTTGAAATTTTTTCTTAGAAAAAGGTCCTCTATCACCACTTAAAATATTCGCGGTGATAACGGGGACACCCTGTATATCAGGTGGGGTCGATTTATTCATTTTCCTTAAATTATAGCAAAAATGAGGTAATTTTTCATATTTTATTTTTTTCTAGTGGTAGGTTTATGTAAGAATATACTTGGTAAAACAAACTGTCATTCTGTTGTTTTAACGATAATTTGACAGAAATAATTGTTGATCTTTTTTATTTTTGTACATTAAAAACACGAAATGGTTTACGAATATTACGAAAAGTATATGTTACAATGCTCTATTCAAAGTAATAATAATTCTGAAGCTGCAAGTGAAACTTATTTTAATCGTTACCCAGAAAGGAGGCAATCTAATAAATCTATTTTTGAAAGATTAAAACAAAATCTCATTTTGGGTACACATTAAAGACAATTTATATAAAAATAGTAATAATAATATGAATGAACTAAGAAAATTGTATACAGTGTATATTAATTCTATTTCTAATATTCACCACCGCTGTAATACAATACAAACGCGATTTTCCGACCACACTTCAACCGATTGAATGTAAGACAGTTTTTGACCGTTTTGGTGGCATCGACGGTGGAATGTAAGGCACACACGATGTTGCTATGTTACCTCTCACGTTTCCATTTTTTTTAGGGCCCCAATCCAACATATAAACTATAAGGTTATGTTCTTAATGTTACTGTGGCCCCTCCCCGAGGGCCCTAAAATGAAGCCCCACATCCAATAACCGAGGATCAGCCCCATTACCATTACCTAATACTAGGGTGCCGCCCTCTTAAAACTTTTAAGTGTTTGTTCAATATTTGTCGCAGGAACCGCCCAGTTATATTATTAGTATACGTGAAACCTTTGAGCTTTCAAAAATCATTCTTTAAACATACGAGAACTTCATAAAAGATCACTGGTATAAACAGAGGTATTACACTTTAACTAGTTGAAAATATCAACTGCTTAAACATTTTTAGAGATGTTTTAAAGAATCTTATGTTATAAGTTATAGGCCTGCAAATTTTTGTAGTTAAAAAGTTTAACAAAAAGCTTCCTAATTTCTAAAATTGATAAACATTCTCCACGGAATATCTACTTCCAAATCGTTCAAAAATACATTTATACGGCTCTTCAGTTTTTAAAATTTTTGAATAGGTTAGCAATTTTTTTAATCAGCGTTTAAAAGTTTTCCATTTAACTTTATCGTTGTATAGAATACATATCTACTTTCTGTTTGTTCAGAAACGCCATAAATTTCTTTTACAACAGTTTAAAGTTATTTAATTATTTTCAAGTGTTTATTTACCTTAGCCTAGACCTAGACATTTGTTTTGGGCAAAAAATCGAAGGTTCTCCAATTGCCAAAAATAGTAACACAATTACCTATTAAGTGTACTGTGTACTGTTTTCTTACAAGTGTTCCGCGACATTGAAAGGTTGAAAAACACTGGGTTTACAAATAAGAAAACAAGCACAATGCTGCAATGTCACATTTATTTTGCTCAAAACTCAAAATCTTCAACAATTCAGTCATTCAATTACTGTATACTACAATCAAGTTAAACGCAAGTTCCAAATTTTTACATTTAGGTAGGAAAAAAAAACACTAAATGTAAAAAATTGTAGCATTGCGGTTTTATTACAAATAATGAGTATTATTAGAGTACAAACCAGTCTTAAAAACACAATCTTTAAATTTTCACTTAAAATGTATTTGGTCTTGTTCCACAAATGCAGTGCTTTATATACTACAGACCTAGTGACATCGATACTATGACAAATGAAATTCATTGACTCTGGGGGTAGTTCCAAGGATGAGATTGTTGCTGAGCCCATATGCTGGTCATACCAAAGGGATCGTAAGTTTGATTTCTCTGAAGACGCTGTAAAATACTAAATGAATTAAACTTAAAAATTACATAGCAAATAAATAAGTAAAATTTATTTGATCCACAAGTAGGGGTGGGCGATATCGAAATTATATCGATATATCGAAATGTCGATATAAAAGGGGCGGGAAGCTAAAAAAGTTAGTAAAAAACTAAAAAAAAGAGACTGGTGACCTAAAAAAAAAAAGCTTCTCGCCCTTATTTTTGTTGTTCATACCACGAAATATCGGTATATCGGAATATCGATATCAAAATTTTATCGATATAATGCCCACCCCTATCTACAAGCGCACAGCTTTTCTGTAAAAAAAAGTGAGGTATTGATTCTTTGATAACAGAAACAGTTAAACAGTTTCAGACACTTAACATGGCAGTCAATATGTTAAACAACCAGAAATTAACTATGTATTCCAATTTTTTACCTCCTCCATCTCTGGATTAGGTGCAAAACCTGGTGGAGTCCTAGTAGGAGTTCGCGGAACCTCTGCTGGAGCCCATGGTTGCCATACTGATGAAGAACCCCATAAATACCCACTCTGTTGATTTACTACTGGTTGGGGTTGTACGACTTCATTAACTGGGGGATTGTATGCACCATCCCAGACACCTGTTGAATTTATTGTATGGTTCCATGGATCTGTAATTTAAAAAACAATATAACATGCATCAAGTTTTTTCGGTAACTTTACATTGTAACATTTTTTTAAAATTAATATAGCTTGTTAACAATTGATAGAAAGTAATTTTTTATAGATAAAATACATTTACAGTTCAGTCGTTTTTAAAAATATTAATTCAATGCAAATGGTATTAGAATAAGGTGACCATACGTCCCGCTTTTGGAGGGACAGTCCCGATTTTTAACAATTTGTCCTGCGGAGTTCTAAAAAAGTCCCGCTTTTTGCCAGTGTAAAGCAAAAACTTAAAATATGCGCATAAACATAAACTTACGTCTTACGTTCAAGGCTCTTCATAGATCATGCTGTATAGTGTATATGGTATACAGCATCATAGCGTTGCGCAATGTTCGGCCGCATTTACAGGGTGTTTCTGAACGATGTAGCATAATTTCTACTGGTAAATCTACATAAAAAAATAGGACGATTTAGCCCAACCGGGCTGAAACTGGCAGCGGTTCTAGCAGCGAAACTCATTGAGAGCCAACATAGAGCGCGCATATAGTGTTCTATAAAATAACTTATTTCATTAAACACATACTGTATTTTGCCAATTTTTTTGGCCTGTAATGGGTAATTTGATATGAGTAACTCGAAAAAAAAATGCCAATGACGTCAGTGGCGTAGGGGCTTAAGCAGCCCCTTGTTTCATTTTATTTAATTATTGAATTAAATTTCTAACTTTTAAACTAATCACTGTATCAAAATGGTATTTTGGGTTTATATGTAAATTGATTTGGTGAACTCGAAAAAAAATATGCCAATGACGTCACTGGCGTAGGGGCTTTAGCAGTCCCCTGTTTCATTTTATTTAATTATAGAATTAAATTTCTAACTTTTAAACTAATCTTTGTATCAAAATTGCATTTTGGGATTATATGTAAATTGATTTGGTAAACTCGAAAAAAAATATGCCAATGACGTCACTGGCGTAGGGGCTTTAGCAGTCCCCTGTTTTATTTTATTTAATTATAGAATTAAATTTCTAACTTTTAAACTAATCACTGTATCAAAATGGTATTTTGGGTTTATATGTAAATTGATTTGGTGAACTCGAAAAAAAATATGCCAATGACGTCACTGGCGTAGGGGCTTTAGCAGTCCCCTGTTTTATTTTATTTAATTATAGAATTAAATTTCTAACTTTTAAACTAATCACTGTATCAAAATGGTATTTTGGGTTTATATGTAAATTGATTTGGTGAACTCGAAAAAAAATATGCCAATGACGTCACTGGCGTAGGGGCTTTAGCAGTCCCCTGTTTCATTTTATTTAATTATAGAATTAAATTTCTAACTTTTAAACTAATCTTTGTATCAAAATTGCATTTTGGGATTATATGTAAATTGATTTGGTAAACTCGAAAAAAAATATGCCAATGACGTCACTGGCGTAGGGGCTTTAGCAGTCCCCTGTTTTATTTTATTTAATTATAGAATTAAATTTCTAACTTTTAAACTAATCACTGTATCAAAATGGTATTTTGGGTTTATATGTAAATTGATTTGGTGACTCGAAAAAAAATGCCAATGACGTCACTGGCGTAGGGGCTTTAGCAGTCCCCTGTTTCATTTTATTTAATTATAGAATTAAATTTCTAACTTTTAAACTAATCTTTGTATCAAAATTGCATTTTGGGATTATATGTAAATTGATTGGGTAAACTCGAAAAAAAATATGCCAATGACGTCACTGGCGTAGGGGCTTTAGCAGTCCCCTGTTTCATTTTATTTAATTATAGAATTAAATTTCTAACTTTTAAACTAATCACTGTATCAAAATTGCATTTTGGGATTATATGTAAATTGATTTGGTAAACTCGAAAAAAAATATGCCAATGACGTCACTGGCGTAGGGGCTTTAGCAGTCCCCTGTTTCATTTTATTTAATTATAGAATTAAATTTCTAACTTTTAAACTAATCACTGTATCAAAATTGCATTTTGGGTTTATATGTAAATTGATTTGGTGAACTCGAAAAAAAATGCCAATGACGTCACTGGCGTAGGGGCTTTAGCAGCCCCTTGTTTCATTTTATTTAGTTATTGAATTAAATTTCTAACTTTTAAACTAATCACTGTATCAAAATGGTATTTTGGGTTTATATGTAAATTGATTTGGTGAACTCGAAAAAAAATATGCCAATGACGTCGCCAGTGACGTCATTGGCATATTTTTTTTCGAGTTCACCAAATCAATGTACCTACATATAAACCCAAAATACCATTTTGATACAGTGATTAGTTTAAAAGTTAGGAATTTAATTCTATAATTAAATAAAATGAAACAGGGGACTGCTAAAGCCCCTACGCCAGTGACGTCATTGGCATATTTTTTTTTCGAGTTGACCAAATCAATTTACATATAATCCCAAAATGCCATTTTGATACAGTGATTAGTTTAAAAGTTAGAAATTTAATTCTATAATTAAATAAAATGAAACAAGGGCCTGCTAAAGCCCCTACGCCACTGACGTCATTGGCATATTTTTTTTCGAGTTCCTCATATCAAATTGCCTATTACAGACTAAAAAAAGTGACAAAATACAGTATGTGGTTAATGAAATAAGTTATTTTATAGAACATTATATGCGCGCTTTATGTTGGCTCTCAATGAGTTTCGCTGCTAGAACCGCTGCCAGTTTCAGCCCGGTTTTAGCCCATCATGCCTTATGGAAAGTTGCATTGTTGCTAAGTTACAGCCTCATGAAGAGGAGATGAAAAATTGTTTTTTTATTGATAAATCAAGAACACTTTGACCTACAACATTTATATTTGACACGTATTCTACAATAGGGAAGCATGTTCTTATGCATAAGTTTGAATGAAATCCCACCATAGGGGGCGCTACAATCGATAATAGCAGAGAAATAACCTGCTGTATTTTTTTTGTCAATCGTAATTTTAATATTTTATTGTAACAGTCGGATAGGGGCGCTACAATCGATAATAGCAGAGAAATAACCTGCTGTATTTTTTTTGTCAATCGTAATTTTAATATTTTATTGTAACAGTCGGATAGGTAGGTCTAAAATGTACATTTTTAGTAACCTAAAGTTTTTTGATAGGAACCACCGTTTTGGAGAAAAACTCGATATTATTAAAATATAACTCTGATATTTATTGAAAGTATTTAACATAAACTAGTTTATTGTGAATTAACAAACGAAACAAATGTAGTCAGATGTCATAGTTTCGTTAATTGTAACAATTAGCGCCCTCTTGTAATGGGATTTTGCTCCAAATTATGTTTTTTTTTGTTAAAACTAGATTTGGAAGAAAAAAATTTAAATAATTTGGAGCAAAATCCCATTACAAGAGGGCGCTGATTGTTACAATAAACGAAAATATGACATCTGACTTCATTTGTTTCGTTTGTTAATTCACAATAAACTAGTTTTTGTTAAATGCTTTCAATAAATATCAGAGTTATGTTTTAATAATATTGAGTTTTTCTCCAAAACGATGGTTTCTATCAAAAAACTTTAGGTTACTAAAAATGTACTTTTTAGACCTACCTATCCGACTGTTACAATAAAAAATTTAAATTACGATCGACAAAAAAAATACAGCAGGTTATTTCTCTGCTATTATCGATTGTAGCGCCCCCTATGGTGGGATTTCATTCAAAATTATGCATAAGAACATGCTTCCCTATTGTAGAATACGTGCCAAATATAAATGTTGTAGGTCAAAGCGTTCTTGATTTATCAATAAAAAATCAATTTTTCATCTCCTCTTCATGGGGCTGTAACTTAGCAATGATGCAACTTTCCATAAGGCATGATGGGCTAAATCGTCCTATTTTTTTATGTAGATTCACCAGTAGAAATTATGCTACATCATTCAAAAACACCCTGTATATTTTACTCTACTGTACAGGGTGGACTAAATTCGAATGTTTTACAAGGTATCTCGGTTACCAAAATAGTTAGCGAAAATCTGATGTCGCCCTCTTGGGCTATTTTTTTGAGAAGAGAGCGCTTATGTAATCAGATTTCTTATATCGCTTTCCATTTTGGCACTACAAACGAAAAATGAAATTTCATCATTTTTGAAAATTTACTATAACTTCTTTATTTATTAAAATAGAATTAAATGTTAGCAAGATTTTTTTTGTACAGATATCTATGCTTAATTTTAAAACAAAATTAATTTTTTTAGCGACCTTGACCATCGAGATATGAAGTTAACTTATAATTTTTTTAAACGGAAACCCTATTTGGCCATGACTTTATATGAAAGAGCGTTTTTTTAGATTTTCAAAAATATATAGTTTATGTATTTGTTGCCAAAAATAACTGAGATATGGCTAATTTTGTAAAAATTTTCTTATTAATGTTTGTCATGATTTCATAAAAAAGTTATGTTTGCAATTAAAAATAAACAACTTAACTTAAATTCCAAGTAAATTTTGCAGCAGCCGCTACGTATTTACCATTTACAATGTAAATTTTTTAAAGTGATCAAATTTAGCCATGTTCACAATACCACAATAAACAGATGTAAAATACAAAAGAGTACGCGAATTTGATTAAAAGTTACCAATATCAATCACACTAATTATTAAACATTCTTATTAGTTATTCTGTAAAAGCAAAATACGTTACTGTCAAAATGAGCAAAAAAAATGCATTTTTTTAACTTTTATTCATATCCCCGTCGATTTTGTCCCGCCTTAACAAAACTAAAATCTGGTCACCTTATATTAGAAAGTAGCATAAATGTTTAAAGTTGTTAACGAATTGTGGTTTTTGATAACTATCCAATTTTTTTCTGGTGAATAGCCAACTTTTTTATTTTTTATGGACAACATAACTTTTAATTATTAAATAACCTAGAAGTCCACAACATTTTATAGTAAGGTAAATTTTCTCTGTTATGCTTTTATCTGTGCAACTTACCTTGAGTGTTAACATCGCCAGGAGCTTGTGCAATGGGGTTAACAGAATATACCCCAGCATTTGGTTGCATCAAATTCATTAACGTCGATGTGTTTCGTTGTTCCCAGATCTCACCAGACCCAAAGTTTAAAAACTGATTTGAACTTTCTATCGACAAATTATGAGCTTCACTGAAGAAACTATTAGATAAATTATTAAACTGGTGCTCTTGTAAGTTAGTGCCATGGTTCAGTATAGAATTTTCTTGATACGTCTCGGATTTTCGTGACCCTATCGGACCGAGACTTGCAGTTTTCTGTTTGTACGGCTCCACGTACATTGTGGGTTTACTTGTTTGAACTTGAGGTTGCGTTAGCGATGGTCTAATTTGTGTGGTAACTGCATTGTCACTTCTCGCAACAACATCACTGAATTTTGCCCGATTTTCGCCCCATACATTGCTGAATTGAGTAGTGGGGCTGACGCGTACTGCAGTTCCGTTGTTCGTTCCAAAACTTTCGTTGAGCAATTTTGATCCTTTATCTGACAGTTTTTTGTTAAGCGTCAGTTTATCTTTACGCTCTCTTCCACTATTTTTATTGCCTTTGTGTTTACATTCTGAGCTTGGTTTTATCTCAGTTTTATTCTCGATCACATCTTTTTCTTTCGTTTTTGGCACAAGTTTTGAAGTAGTTTTCTTACGTTGAGTTTTAATAATGTTATTTATATCGAGTGATATATCGTTTAAGTGGTGTGTTTCTGTTGTACAGTGATTACAGTCATTTTTAGGACTTTGTGATTTTTTATTATGAACTATCGGCAGTTTCTCGTCTTTATCGACTTCTTCATTGTTACTGCTTTCTGTCGTTGTGGATGACGTCTCTTCTTCAAACATGGCATTCTCGCAATGTTTGACAAGATTCTTTTTACATTGCGTGACTTTTTTGTTCTCCTTGTTGGTCGAAATGACGGTTTTTTTGACGGGATCAATGTCACCAGTACAAATTTGAATTTTATTTTCTACGACCTTATTTTTTGCGGATTTCTGTGTGTCTACACATACTTTCTTTTGCATTTCGTGAGCACTTTCACTAGGAACTAAATCGTTACTGTTTTTCTTCGATAATCGTTTTTTAGACTTTCCTGTAGCAGGCACCAACGCAGTGTACTTTTCAGGTTCCGGTTTTGGGGCCTTGCTACAGTCATCTAGGACAAAACTTGAATCACATTTATTAGTTTTGGTATCGCATTTCACTTCTTTGTTTAATTTACAGTCGTTAGATTCACTATCCGATCTTTGCGAGTGAATTTCTGATCTAGTTTGAGCTCCTACTAAGCGCAAATCTAGTGTTGGCTGTGCTGCAGTGTTATTTCTTGTGATCATGACACCGACCGCTTGCTTCAATATTCGTTCTGATTCCATTACTGGCATTATGACGACAAAACCTAACAGAAAACACATCAAGCACACTGCCGTGTAATATAAATACGGTTCCCACAGGGGTCGCACTAAAACATTTGAACAAAGTGCCAAGTAAAACGGGGGCACGGTCGTCATCAGCGTGTAGTTAACGAGAAAGTTCAAGCTCGTTTCTAGTACGAGTGTTCTTGTGATTTTAGCCAACGTAAAGTCAGGCGTAAAAGCTATATCAATTTTTCTCGTGCTGTTCGGTGCGAGAGCAAAAGGTTCACAATTCAACACTTTAAATCCGTAACCTTCGCAAGACAAACCGTTAATGAAAAAATCATTAATGAAAATTGTTACATCCCCTGTATTCCTAGCCGTGAAAGTTCGTTTAACGGTCAAATTTGGTGCTGGATATTTCTTATGTTTCTCACGGTCACAGTCTTTTAAATGTTTCTCGGTTAATTCAAAAGCCAAAGGCTGTGAAGAACCAGGTTTGCGATTGCCAAATTTAAAATTCGGATGCGCCCCTTGGCCATGCAGTTTTATAACTTCTATAACCGTGAGATTATTTCTTATATATAAATAGGCAGAATTTAACGACGAATCATGCGCATGAAAGCCTATGACGAAGGTAAAATTTTCACCAGGACTTAACAACACCGGTAGAGTCTTCTCGTGTACATCCACACCAAGCAAGATTTTAAAAACATCCAAATGCTCTTTGTACGCTGAGTGGAAAAAAAAACCGTGACTTTGGCTCGCAGAATTATCCGAAGTCGGCATAAAATTTGGAGGTAGTCCTTCATGCAAACTTTGAAATTCTGGATATATTTGATCCATAACGAGCTGCACTCCTAAATTGTGACTCGACGGATTCCGAATCGTTATATTTTGATACGTAACATTTCCCACCTGAGTCAGTGGAAATGTAAAAACAGTTTTATTACCCAAGCTTTGTTCGACAACTAAACTAGGCCAACTCATTTTGACTCTGGTCTTAAAAATGTGCCCTTTAACTTCAGATGTGTCTAATCTCATCGTTAAATTTTGCCATTTTTTAAAGCCATTCACAGTTTGATTCAAGTAACGATTATATAATACATTGACTAGACTTAAATCAAGATCTGGAGTTGTCTTTGGTAAGGTCAAAGTTTGAAACCATTGAGCTGCAACAAATACATTAATCCATGTGTAATAAACTACAAAACTTCGGAATATTAAAAAAAAAACTATCATAGGCTAATAAAAACATAAAACAATGTTACGATATCGACCCAGGTTTGACTGATACTTGATAGTTACATTTTTAATAACAATATTCACAGACAATTCTACTATTTAATAAACCTTTTCCAATTGAAAGTTAAAGCCCATTATAAGCATGAATCTAAAAACCTTGGGTTTAGCTGATTTATGTTAAACGTAATTATTTTTTAAGTTATTTATGTTCATGCTTAAATTTAATTACCAAAAAAATCATTTTTGCGCGATCGTACTAGAAACAGCTGTTTGACGGACGCGTTAGCAACTATAAAGTACTGCATTACCGGCCCTATCCTTAGCAACGGCCGTAAAAGTTACTTTTCAGGCCGTTACCCTTAGCAACGGCCGAACAAGTAACTTTTACAGCCGGTAATGCAGTACATACGCCGTCATCTGTCAGTGACAGAATGTCACGTAGTTTCTAACCTATAATTTTGAAAATTACTAAAAATTTAAATTGTTTTTAATTCGATCGCACAAAAAATAACTATTATCTTTACTAAATTGCTTCTCTTTCAAATTTCCTGTGCTAAATTCATCACTATTATATTGTTTCGTAATAAATTCTTTTTAATTAATAACATTACAGGAAATATAAATGTAAACTATTACTTTTATTATATTTCCTGTACTAATTTCTTTACTGAAATGTTATTATCAGTTGTTTTTTTAATTAAAAAATTTCCTGATGATAATATTTATACATTGATAATATTTTATAGGTTTATTTGCAAAAATAAGCGAAATAACTAAAACAGTTGCAAAATCAACGTTGCCATGGAAAAAACAATAACCGACTTCAATTGTTTTATTTCTTTAGGTTTTCTAATTCCCTGAAGAATAATGATTCACAAAAAAATTTGCTTTTTATCTACTGCTATAGGTGACAAAACATTGAATGATTTTCTACACTGTTGTTCTGGATAGCGATTAGATTTGGTAACTAATGAATTTACCAAGTCATTGTCAAAAATATTTACGAAAGTATACAAAGTACCACTGTTACTGGATAGGATCTTGTGCCGAGCATTATCGCAATGTAAAAAGCCACAGATATATATTTTTTATTTGTTAGTGAACAGACTAAAAATAATATTGCTCGTAAACTATTCACACCTAAAATATTTGAAATGAAGAATGAAACATTGAGCGAATGTTGCCTGAGAAGTAAATGGACTCGAAACATTAGAATTAAAACAATCAAATGTCGAACGCACACCGAGCTGTTACATTTGATAAAATAGAAAACGGTGGTACCTGTGACGTTCACAAAGCTGCACAATTTTGTATATAGGGAGTGCCAGATTACATTTCCAGCATGGGGATCTCGTTTATTATAAGAGATACAGGTTTCTTTAAATTAGATGAATTATTCCTTAGTATGAGAGGAGCCACAATCAATTTTTAAAAGTACAAAATTCCTTGTACTTCAGATGTTATAGCAAAAAATATGAAAATGTCGAATTTCTTTTTTCTTTCATAACTTTTTTGTCTTAATCGTTGGAACAATTTTATTTGTACTTTCTTAGGGTACTTTTTAATGGAGAATGTAAATGTTATTTTAGATTTTTTAACATCTACCATATTCGAGATATTACCCCTAATTTCATTTTTTCTTATGGGCCGCGAAGCTGGCTATGGAATAGTTAACTGTGCTTTTTTTCTCTTTTAAATGAGATATTACTTGCTATATCTATTTTTATAAATAAGCCACAAAATTAAAAAAATCGTATTTAAACCATCACTTATCAAGCTATCTATGAAAATAAAAACAAAAAACAACTAATTAAATGTCAAATGACAGTTACTATTTGTCTGCGGTATCATTTATTAGAATTTCATATTATTGTTGTGTAATTCGATAGTCTTTGAAGTAATTGTTACAATGATGGCTACATTTAAAAATAGCGAAAAATTTGACATGTTGAGATGCTACATTTTTTACCATAAAAACTGTGTAGAGGCTGAGCGAATATACTTAGAGCTTTAACCCAAGAAAAGGCAACGAAGGGTGCGTACTTACAGAAATTTGGAAATAAATTTAAAAGAATATGCTTTTTTCGAGAAACCAACCAAAAATCCAAAACAAATCAATAATTAATTAGAATTATTTATTTTACACAGTTTCTATTGCAAAGAATGTAGCATTTCAACATTTAAAATTTTTAATTAGTTTTAAATGTGCCTATAATTAATTATATTATAACAAATTTGGTACAAAGACTATTGAATTACATAATAATACTATAAAATTCTAATAAACGATACTGCACAAATAGTAACTATCATTTGACATTTAATTAGTTGTTTTTTGTATTTATTTTCATAGATTGCTGGATAGGTGATGAGTAAAATACGATTTTTCTTCATTTTGTGACTTATTTATAAAAATAGATATAGCAAGTAATATCTCATTTAAAAGAGAAAAAAAAAGCACATTTAACTATTGCATAGCCAACTTCGCGGCCCATAAGAAAAAATGAAATTAGGGGTAATATCTCGAAAATGGTGTGTTAAAAAAAATCTAAAATAACATTTACATTCTCCATTAAAAAGTACCCTAAGAAAGTACAAATAAAATTGTTCTAACGATTAAGACAAAAAAGTTATGAGAGAAAAAAGAAATTCTACATTTTCATTTTTTTTGCTATAACATCTGAAGCACGAGGAATTTTGTACTTTTAAAAATTGATTGTGGCTCCTCTCATACTAAGGAATAATTCATCTAATTTAAACAAACCTGTATCTCTTATAATAAGCGAGATCACCATGCTGGAAATGTAATCTGGGACACCCTGTATAGTGCATTAAGCGGTTAACTTAGCCTGGTAAATAAATTTGAAAGATTTTCAAACACTATGAAAGGCTCAAGGGATCCCTTCGGGGTCCGCCCTCGAACCACACTGTGAGAAACACTTTTAGAGCATTTAAATCATTTGATAGCAATAAGTAAAGTTTTTCGAACTACAAAATCTCAAAGCGTAAAGCATTTTTTAATATTCCATTACTGCATAATTTTATTAAAACTATTGAGCCATTACAAAAATATGTATAATATATAAACCTAACATTACACAAGCAATATGATATATTTACAATATTTCAGCAAATTAATATCTATTAATGTCTGTTTATCTGACCCTTTGTATAGTTTATTTAATATTTTAACAGCAAGAATAATTAAGTGACTGATAATAATTTGCGAGTTGCAAATATTATTTTCGAAAATAAACTCACTATGATGTATCAACAAAACACAGAAAAACTGATACAATGGTACATACCACTAGCATTCTGTTGTAATCCCGAATAACATTCTTGTTGACACCCCAATGTTGGATCTAAGTAGAGGTGGCCTATAACTTTTGTAGAACGAGCCATAATGTGCCCCGTATGTTTACTGCTCACTCGAATATCAGGGGGTATACTTATAATATTTTCGATAAACATTGGATCATTAAAAGTTGAATGTACTCGCAGGGGATGTGAACATATTTTACCCTAAAATGAATTACAATTTAGAACTTTATAACTGCTATTTGTGCATATAGTGCAGCTTTTAATCCACGACTGATCCATCTGTGTTATTGAATCTGTAGTTCCTTAAAAATTAGTGTGAAGTTAACTATAGGTTGAAATTATCTTACAAATTAATTTAACAGCAACGACTTGTCACTCCCACAATGTATCTGAGACATTACAAATAAAAAAACAATAAATTAAAGAGCTGCTGATAGCACTACAGTATTTCAACTAAATCGTTTTGCCCCAAAGCTAGCAACACTGTAATCTGATAAATAACCTTATGGAATGGAAAACACACTATCTCACTACATTTAAATAATACGAAAAAAAAAAAACGTACCGGAAAACATTTATCAAACACAAGTCTATCGGGTCCTATTTCCAATTTTCCTTGTGCTACTTTATAATGGACAGATATTACCAGATGTTCATACTGTGTTTCTATTACTACGTCACTTCTTATTAGCCCTTCAACTTGTGGCGTTGAAACTTTTAAACGTAAAATAGCATATTCTCCAGTTGCCAATTTGGTCTAAAATATTATAATATTAAGATTAAAAATATGCTTAAAGAGCATTGCAAGTTAAAAGTTCTTATTAAAAAACAATTTTTTTATATTATTTGATTACTTTTCTGTAGCACTACTTAATTCTTAACTGAGTAGATATTTTACACAACACTAAAAAAAAAACAATTTTTGTGAAGAGTTCGCTATCAACAATATTGTTTTGCTATTCTAAAGAAAAACAAATCTCACAGTAACAACCGTTATCGCTTCATTATAATAAATTATCACATATTTTGTGAGGCAAAAAATATTTCTACAAAGCAGAACTGGTACAAAAATTTTAAAAAGTATTTAAATAATAAATGTTTCATCAACATGCTTATTATTTAAATAATCTTCTTCTTCTTCTTTTCCAGGCTTAGGCCATTGGCCTGTTCCGGCATCAAATTTAGACCGCCATCCTTCTTCGCGGCCTTCCCACACTCCTTCTTCCTATAGGTCTATATTCTGATGTTTCTTTACACAGTCTTCCATTTTCCATTCTGTGTAGATGTTCTCTCCATTTCTCTTGGTGTTCTTTTATGGTGTTAATTGCGTTAGTTTGTAATTCACGCCTAATATTTTCGTTGCTTATTTTGTCCTTTCTTGTGCACCCCTTGATTGCCCTGAGAAATTTCATTTCCGTTGATTGTATTTTATTTTTATCTTTTGATGTTAAAGACCAACATTCGGAGCCGAAAAGTATAGTGGGTATAGCCATTATTTTATATAACTTTAATTGTGTGTCCTTTCTGGCCTTTCCGTTCATAGTTCTTCTTATTGTGCCGCACATCATTTGATAACGGTGTAATTTATTATCTAGATCCTTGTTTATATTAAATGTTATATCAGAATCTAGATATTGTATGTGTGATACTTGTTCCAGAGTTTTGTTATCAATTACTATTTTGGTTCTTACTTGATGCTTTCCCCAGAATGCCATTGTTTTCGTTTTCTTTAAGGATATTTTTAGATTATATTCAGTAGACAGTTTGTGTAATTGGTAAACGGATCTTTGTAAGTCTTCTTCAGACTTCTGTATTATTATTTGGTCATCAGCGAATAGCAAGGTATTTATTCTTAGATGGTTATTAATATTTATTCCAGGTTCTACTAGATTTTTCCATTTTCTTATCATATCATCTAGGTTTATGTTAGAGTGTAGGTGAAAGGCTACAGCCTTGTCTCACTCCTTGATTGGTTTCAATAATAAATACAAATATTTTAAATTATTTAAACAATAAAGATTTATTTAAATGTTCCCATGTATTTCAATAAAAACTACACCCCGAGTATTTAAATATATAAAAGAATTTAATAACTGGAAACTAGGGTCTAGGAGGATTCACCGGAAAGCAATTCACCGACTGCAATTCACCGCAAACACAATTCACTAAATCATCGAAAAATAAATGGATATAAATTACATGAAATATATTAATTAAAAATCAGAAAATAATATATCTATTGAAAAAATATTGTCAAAAAAATGTAATATACAATACAATAATAAAGGATAACAACAGGGCCATGTAGACCCCAACACCTTAGAACGGTCGCGGCGGGGCTCTTGGGGTAGTTAAGAACGAACCTCCGGGAAATTTACAACCTGTTGAAGGATAAAGTAATTTGTTGTTAAATTGTTGTGTTTTATGTGTTTCTTACTGTGTAATAATTGCTCTAGACCTGAAATATTAAAACGTAAAACAACGTTTTGAGGGTCCAACCACCTTATAAAGGCGACACGAGCCATAATTAAAAGCAATAAAAATATGTAATAAGTACTCAACCCCAAAAAGTGCAGCCAAGGTATAGAATGGTCAGTCGCAATATATTTCTTTCAGATCATTAATTAATATATTTCAACAATAAAAATATAAGTAATAAGTACTCAACCCCAAAAAGTGCAGCCAAGGTACAGAATGGTCAGTCGCAATATACTACTTTCAGACAGTTAATTAATATATTTCTTTCAGATCGTTAATTAATATATTTCAACAATAAAAATATGTATAAGTAATAAGTACTCAACCCCAAAAAGTGCAGCCAAGGTACAGAATGGTCAGTCGCAATATATTACTTTCAGACCATTAATTAATATATTTCTTTCAGATCGTTAATTAATATATTTCAACAATAAAATTATAAGTAATAAGTACTCAACCCCAAAAAGTGCAGCCAAGGTACAGAATGGTCAGTCGCAATATATTACTTTCAGACCATTAATTAATATATTTCTTTCAGATCATTAATTAATATAATTCGACAATAAAAATATAAGTAATAAGTACTCAACCCCAAAGAGTGCAGCCAAGGTACAGAATGGTCAGTCGCAATATATTACTTTCAGACCGTTAATTAGTATATTTCTTTCAGATCGTTAATTAATATATTTCATATAATTTATATCCATTTATTTTTTGATGATGCGGTGAATTGCTTATGCGGTGAATTGATATTCGGTGAACTGCAGTCGGTGAATTGCTTTTCGGCGAATCTTCCGGATACCATTTAACTAACCCCTGCCTTATTATATACTTAAAAGGAATAAGAACTTGTTTATGAAAATAAGAAAGCAAAACACAGAACAAAATAATGCATTAAATTTAAAACTGCATAAAACGCAAGACCTCCCTATAACTCTGACGTTTTTATGTGAGTGCAAGATGAACTTGCAGATATTTATAGTTTCTTCTATCATAAAAACTATAACAAGTGAATAAAAATTGATATTGTAAGGCTAAAATAGTCGAATGAAAAAAACAAACGAACTTTGCCATAACTTTAATGCTTATCCACAGCACTGCGAAGTTAGGCAACAACGCACAACACAAGCAAGGTTTGTGAGTCGTTCACTGGAACGTATGGTAGAAATCTCCACTTATTACCAGTAGTGTGAATTCAAAAGAAACGGCTAGTAGAGGAACAAGGCCTTAGACAAAATAATACTGGATAATGGCTAAGAATTATATCAGCATATAATAGCATTACTGCAGAGATCCTCGAGATACCCGTAATAAAGACAAGACAATATTCAATCATATTTAAATGAAGAGAATGGGGGTTCAACTTACACATTTTGTCATATTTTTCGAAATATCCTTGATAAGTGCATCCATATGACCATCCTTGTTGCACCCCACAACCTCCACCATAGTAGATTTAAGGGACGTCGACATTTTCCTAATTTTAATATCTACGGGATTGGTATTTAATATGAGAAAATAAGCTTCTTTCTTAGTATCCAAACTAATAAGACCCAAATCCAACACATCGTCTTTGCTCGTGTACGGTAAATGCTAAAAATCATGTGTTGTCTACATCAACAAATGAAAATTTTTTAGTGCAGACATCATACCAGTTGCAGTTTTCCATTGTAACTCAGTAAGGGAAATTCTATATCTGAAATATTTGTACCTAACAAAATACGAGAATTAATTTTTAAATTCGACATTGCAGCGTCCGGTTTTAATTTTAATGTGAAAATCGTAGTTTCTTCTTGAGGTTTAAGTATCATTGGTTTAAAATTCGATATCTACAAAAAAAAATCAATCACAGAAAATATCTAATATAGTCGTTTACTTTTTATCACGATTTTGACACAGAAGATACTTACATAAAAAAAAGTATTAGCTTCAGCTGGCAAAGAAATGTTAATCAGTGCTACGGATGTTAAAAACCCGTTTTTCACGACAACATTTCTCGACAATAATTCCTCGCGGGTGTCATTAATAAAATAGGTCGTGTTCGACGAATTAAACAACAAACCTCCTTCTAAAACTGTTAAATAATAAGGAATTTCAGTTTTACTTTTGCCATTTTTGTATTTCACTACAATTTTTCCTGAAAAATCTTGTGTATCGAACGCAATTTTCCCTAAAATGGGGACATTAAAATTAGAAATAAAGAAAAAACCATAACTATGAGTTTAAAAACTACGGACGAATATATTACACTTACAGTCGACAGTTAGTGTAGCGATTTCAACTGAAGATGTTTCACTTTTCGAATAAGTAACATCTGGAGATATTTTAACAGTTTCAAAATCTATTTTTATCGCCTTTGAAGTAGTGGTTACACTATGTATTCGTACATGTTTTTTTAATGGGTTATGAACATTCAGCTTCACGTGTTTCGGGGGGTCCAGAGAACCCCCCACACCAAAATCAACTGATCCCTGCGGTGTATATAATCCAGCATTTGAAGTTACCTCAACTTCTAAAGGTACCACCAATACATCATCAGTGTTATTTACTTTTATCCTATAAAAATAAACAAAAGAGTTGCTGTAAAATAAATATTTAAAAAGTATTTAAATGTGCACAGAGTCAATAAACTAGTCTTAATTACTATATTAAAATCTTATGGTTTTGGTAGGATGACACTTATTTTTGCTTTTTATATTGTATTATAAAATACAATTCAGGTTCCACATCAGATCCACCAATTCATTGGGAAAGCATTCTATTTTTAACTGGTCAAAACCAATCTTAAGAACATTATGTTGAAATATTAAGAAACATGTGAAATTCAGTAATTTTTTATCTATTAGTTTATTAAAAACCTTATTTTAATTATTGAAATAAATTATACCACAATGTAGAGCAACTTTTATTATACAAATAAATATCTAATACTGTGTACTGTGTCCATCACAAAATCAAAAGTTGAATGTTATATCTTCGTATATACTTGCGTATGTTCTGTGGCATATACATAGGCCATGGTAAAATTGATACTGTCAGTTTATTTGGCATCTGAAATTCTCACTATTGCCAAAACTTTGGATTTTTATTTTGAAAACTAGAAAAGATATTGTACAAAATTTAATTTTTGCTTCTACAATGCTAAATATGCACTACAAATTGAGTTTACATATTGATGATTAAAGTTACGCAATATGACATTATTTAATTTATAAGTGTGTGATTGTAAAAAAGCAATACACAATCAACAATTAAGTTGTACAATACAATCATTAATAAACAATGATTCATAGTTTTTGGCAATAATATAAATCATTACATTTTCTTCAGAACACGATACTGTTATCGGTGAAAATAAAAATATGTGATAATCTTTCGAAATTCGAAAACAATACCGTATAAAACAAAAGAAATATATTAGACTGGGAAAATACAATAGTACTTATACATCTTAAATTACCACAACCATTCAAAACTATCAAACCACAGATATGAAGTATAATCATGTTTACACTGTACAACCACAAAAAATAAACAAAAAAATTAGGTAGTTTTCTACATATCCAGATCATATTATACTTTATAATCAGTCTAAAACTGCATAAATCATTTTAAAATAACATAAATATGCGAACATAAACAATTTGATAACAAAAATAAATTAAGCATAAATAATGTTTGCAACCTTCAGTTTATCTACAAACAATTTTTCAAGTACTTTAAAAACAACAATAACATTAATGATGTAATAAGCACTTTAAAAACTGTGAAGTTTTAATTTTGATTCAATACTTCGTAAATTATTACTTAATGAAACACCAGATTGTGCTTAAGATAATAACTTCACTGTAATAAAAGATTAAACATTTAAAATAAATCCTTCTCTAACAATTTATGAATTAACTTTCAAGACTGCAGTTTCTCCTCCGACAAACCAAATAAAAGCAGTGGACAGTTTTAAAATCATTAAAATGTGAATGCATGTTTTACAGGATGTCCCAGGAAAAACTACCCAACCCTGCAGTTTCTTGATTTTAAGATCTCTTGGGTCTCTAATACAAAATTTTTAGAAGATTGCAATTTGTCTTTAAATATGTTATTAAATTTTACATATGCTCCAAAATCTAAGGTCCTATTTACAAACAAAAAATTAAATAAAAAATAAAATTAAACATGTAAAATCTATTAGCATATTTAAAAATAAGTTGCGTTTCAAATATTTTGTAAAAACTCTAAAGCTCTATTTCTCAAAATAAATAAAAGCTGGAAAGGCCTTAGTTTAAAACTGTTGACACGGCATACGTTTCAATTACAGCTCAGAGTATTTAGTTTTAAAAAAGACTAATTAATTTTTTATGAGTAAATTTCACACATAAAATGTCTAATGCACAAGTAAAAATTTGGGGTCAACGTAGGGAAAATTTTTGTAGAATTAAAGAAAACAAGACTAATATAGTATCAACAAATGAATGAGGATGAAGGAAAGTTGGTAAGTAGGAAGTTTATGCAAACTAAAAACCACATGATAAAATTAAATGAGTACACATAGATAACAAATGGTAAAAACAAATGAATACCAAATATTCAAAATAAATATTCAGAGGACTAGAAAAACATTTGCTAGACTGGGACTGAAAAATTGGATGCTGGGTCAAAATTGTGTAGTCCCTTTACCATAACTAATAGTATTGACAACTTTAAAGTCTTAAATGACCATCAACCATGATCTTTCGGCTAACGTTTAAAACAATTAATGAATTCAACGTAACTTCAATAATAAATTATTCTGTTTGTAAACTGACTTATAGTCCACGGTGTAGCTGCGTCAGATATCTTAGTAATATATACTAACCTTACGTAAGCGGTATGATTTTGCTCCGTTTTGGCTTGAAAACGCACCCTTATAATCGGCTTTGTTTGTAGAGGTGGAATTTCCCACATATCTTTAGGACCCTCCAGTTCTCCACTTGGTAACTCTAAGTGAAAATCACCACCGCTACTGTATATTTCCACAATCTGTAAAAAAAAAAAGATTTTCACCAAGCTGATTGCAATTTTCAAGCATATTTGTTACCTGTATTGGTTCCGTATATGGATTATGCATATGTATTAATGGTGAAAATGTAGTATTCAATGGCAACTTAATTCCTACGATAGGTCTAAGTCTATATGGACTAGAAACACTTGCACCCTTTACCTGAAACATTTACTTTTTATACAAGGTCTTCACCAATGTTATTTGAATTTTACCTGATATTTAAAATGACCTTCTGTTGTATGAATAAATAAGTTACTTTCTATAGTGCCTTCTTCACGGCCCAGAAAAACTACATTAAAAGATGTATTTCCTAAAGGAGGTATTCGCTAAAATCATTAGTCAGTTGCTCAGTCAGAACATTAAGAATTCGACATGGACTTACTTTATCTTCAAAAAATGAACTATGAAAGTGTACTGTACTTCCGGATATGGAAGTCATATCTATCGTTTTATTACTGTCAACATTAAACAATGTTACCTTTTTTAAGTGTGGTACACCCAATGGTCTAAAATTAACAATTGTTAGTTCTGGTTCATGTTAAGAGTTATTGGAACACAAACCTTTTTTTAAAATCGAGGAATTCGGGGTCAAATTTCAGTAACAACTTCAAGTTGGGATCTTTAAGAGCTGAACTTCTATATATTGTAGAGAAACGTTAAATAAATCAATTTAAAATAAATAGATGAACCTTACCTGACACCAGAAGCAAGTTCCTGAAAAACAGCAAAATAAATACAAGATTTTCGATATTTTCTGTAAACTTACCTCATGAATAGAAGATATATCATCGACGAGATATCGCTCATGTTGTTTTGAAACAAAACCTGTAATTTAAAATCATAAAAATAATATGGATCAAATGTCATAAAGGACACAAGTTTTATAAAAAGCTGTAAAATACTAACCATGACTACTGTCATGTTCTGTCAGATGAGTTTTCACAAACACATCAAAAAAGGTTAGAAGTAGAATAAACCACGATAAAGAACGCTTAACCATTTTTTCATGTTGATATTTACGTGCACTTCATATTCACTAATGCAAAATGCAATCTTGCAGTTGTCATTTGCACGCACGACTATGACGTCTTTATCTCCAATCAAAACATTTCAAAAATCAAAAGTTACTGCTATGTGCTGCTCAATATGAAGCTGCAACTTCACACGAAACGAAAATTTAAAGTACATATTTTAAAATTCGAAACTTAAAACCCATCGTAAACCTAAGACTGGTTATAGAAATTATTTTAATTAAAATGATAAACATTACAGAACATCTATGCAAGTGGAAAGTAATTCATACTATTATTACCAGTAATGATCAGACAAAATCTAAAACAATAAATATTACCGTATCAAATTTTGTAACATTTTTTGAAAATTTATTGAAGTACCTACACAATTGTTTTAATAGTATTTATTTTATACTGATATGATTAACTACATGTGTTTGATGTGTTTTTAAACACCGTTCATTGCAAAACATTTTTATTTTATGCATTTTTGATGCAAGTTTTTATTTTAATATTTTAAACACCCTGTATACAACAGAACTATCAGTACAGTTGTTAACATAACAATTTTGTTGTACAAAAAATTGAAAAACAATTTAAACTAGGTTTGAAATAAAACAAACATTTCTTTATAATAAATATGTATTCTTAATCCTTTCCATAACAAAATTTGGAAACAACTTTTATTATACATTAAGCATTAACATAGGTTTTAATTGTCGATACTGCATTACCAATAAAAAAAATCTCAAGAATGACATGAAAAAAAAAGAAATTTTCAACGTAACATTGAGGTGATGTGGAAAGCTGCACTGACAAGTGAACCCAGCCATGAAAAGTAAATGAGTAGGGTTAATAAAAAAAAAAGAATGTCCAAAATATGCGACCTTTAAAGCAATTACTTTTCACAGATGACCTCACACTTGCCTAAATCATGAAATTATCTTATTGCTGTTTGCAGTTCTGATCTGCCGGCACAGCGTTACGTTTAGGTCCGTTGGCACCATCGGATTCTTCTTCCTCTTCTTCGTCTTCATCTTCTTCCTCCTCCTCTTCTTCATAATCTTCATCTTCTATACCTTCGCCAGTGTAGTAAAGCACAGCGCGCGGGACAATGCGTTCACGAATATAGTGGCCAATTTCAAAATCAGCCGTTAAAACATTGCGAACTCCGTCATCCACGTCAGCTTCGTTGGCTTCATCTGGAACTATCAGCATTACATTACTCACAATTCGAAGTATGTAACAAAAATTAAGTTCAATTCACACATTATTGGGTTTTCCAACTAAAATTTTCTACCAAAATAAAAGTATTACCTCCAACCTCTTATAAATTAATTTTGAATTAAATAATTACCCTTGGCCACCAGTACATACATACATATGTAATATAATTGAAATTTATTAATTGTAAATATTAACTTACTAGTAGGTGGAGCAAAGAAATTGAAGAACGAATCAGCTTGGACAGTTTTAGTGACGGTGCGAACAAGGCCACGACTCTTATGTTTCTGTTTCTTCTTTACAGTTTTTAATGTCACATTTTTCCCTTTATTCCAATTAATTGTACAACCTCGACATTTGTAAATTTCTGGGCCTTCAAAACCAAAAGGATCGTCTTCTTCCGGTACGCATTTCATATCATATTCTTTGGTAAGAACCGTGTTTGTAAAATATTCGTTTGGTTCAAAATGAAATTCTAAAATAAAACCCTAAAACCACAATAATTAGTTATTTCATGTATTAATTATGTCTGCTTGGACGTACCATGGGTTCTTCAACAAAATTAACCTTAATATCAATAAGATGCTTTAAAATTGGTTCATCATATTCCTGCACCATTTCTGACAGTATACTGACATTTTTGAGAATTGTAAACCAAAAATCTGGAATACCCTTTGTTGGCACTTCTTCGGGAGTTTCTTTTTCTTCAATTTTTACTTTTTCTTTAATGCCTTTACTTAGTTCTTCTTCTTCATCGGAAGTCCATTGCGATTCTTCGTCTGTTGGTTCATAACCTCCTGACACAATTGTACACCGTTTTTCAAATAGAGGTACATACAGTTTATGATATTTACATTCTAAGGCATGCACCTCTGCAAAAAATTTCGATTCTATATTAGTAGCTTCCAGCTGTAATTTCTTTAGAGCTTTTATTCTTCGTTTGACAGATGCAGGGAGCCCAGCCAACATTTCTGCATGACGTTGACTTTGCAACACAGCAAGTACCTCGGGATATTTTAAAATTCTTTCTGCAACATCTACTGCGTTTTCTTCCTCCTCCACAGATTCAACTTCGTCGAGACCATCCCCTGTATGATCTGGTTCTGCAGCCATGATTGTTACTAAAACCCACAAAACTTTTAACGTTTTAACTTAAAATTATCTTATATCTTACTGTATGTACACGAATCTTATCATATATTTAAAAACAACTTTAAAACGTAGTTAAAATTTAGGCGCCATTCATATGGGAAATGATCTAACAAAGAAATGATAAAAACTGCCAAAAACGCTAAAAGTACTTTGTATTTAATAAACAAAATATTTATAACAAAATTTCCATGGATAGTCCTACAGTTTTAAAAAGTCTGAATAAAAAGTAAAAGCTAACTTTCATAAAATTACTATTAAAACATAAAACCACGTTGTCTACATACCGTTTTGCCGCTAGAAGACACCAAAAAGATGGTGGCTGCAGCTGCTTGAAAAGACTGGCATTTGTAGGGAATTGTACTTTTATTTTGGTACACTTCCGGCAAAGTGAACAGTGCGCAATTATTTAAATGTTGACAATTATTTGTTTATGATATACAATTTTAAATATTGTGTCATAGCTAGTAATTTATTTACGTTTATTTAAAGAGCCACAGTTGTCTAAACAACTTTGTATCTTTTGGAGAATTATTAACGTAAAATGTTAGGTTATATTTTCAAGTTAAGATTAAAATCTACAGTTTTAATATTGTGCTGTTTTACTGCAATAATATGTTTTCTACAGGTAACACAATATTGTTATCGTATGTACTTAACTTAATTGTTATTTATTTATTAGTTATACATAATAAACTATCCGCAAAAAAATTCAAATCCGGTACTTATATGGTGGACACCATTTATGTTTGAAATGGAGAAAATCATTAAGTGTGGTGATCATACATGTTTACTAACCAAAAATAGAAACCACTTTAATTATTATAAATTAGGAGTGAGTACTATGTTTGTCGGAGAAATAATATTTCTGTTTACAAAAATTATGCTTAATTTTAGGCTTATTTATTTTACGGATCAAATGTCGACGTAAGTGATCTTCCATTACCCAGAACTGAAACACCATGGGCTATTTTACATGAGGAATCACCCAAAAATTTAGCTTTTTTCTTACACAAACAGGGACAGCAGTTGTTTAACATTACAGCAACATTCAGTCGTTACAGTCATTTCCCTTTACCACTGCAATATTTAAAAAATACAGACTTACTTTTGGGTAACTAATTAAAATTACTTTGTTTTTAATTAATACGCTGTAAATTTCATTTTTAGATATGCAATATTACATCCCCGTAATTAATAAAAATAAACTATTAAATCATATAGCTCCCGTTTTGTATATTCAATCAGATTGTGATACACCGATTCAGAGAGATAGCTATGTGGAAGAATTAATGAAATATATTTCAGTAGATTCGTATGGAGCTTGTTTAAAAAATAAAGAACTACTTAAAGGGTACATATTAAATTACTCCATTTTAATGAATGTTTTACAATAGTGTTTTTGCAGGCTAAGTAGTGAAAAGGTTCTTGAAAATCTGTATGACAAACATTTTATGAAGTTCGTTGCCCAGTATAAGTTTATCATTGCTATGGAAAATGCTGTATGTGATGATTATATAACAGAAAAATTATGGCGTCCACTAATTGTTGGGTCTATACCTATATATTTGGGTTCACCATCTGTGAAGGTAAAATTTAATGTTTTATCTACAAATACTAATCTTGTTTTCCATTTTTACTTTTTTCACAGTAAACTGGCTTTTTGTTATAATAAAACAATTGCAATCTAATCAGTTATGTTTAAACCATAGCACACTAGTCTTAGCATTGCTAATGCTGGTAAATTATAGTTATTGAACAATGAACATCAATATTAACTAAACATTGTATTTTTAAGGATTGGTTACCACATAATAATTCAGCAATATTGATGCAAGATTTCAACAGCATGCAAGAATTAGCAGAGTACATCAAAAAAGTGAATTCAGACGACAATTTATATGTGAAATATATGGCCCATAAAACTGTTAAAAAAGTAGAGGAAAGAATTCCCAATCCTCTGCTATTAAACACTTTATTTCAAGGAGATTATGGCATGATCGAAGATGAAGAATATACAATACCAGCATTTGAATGTCATGTATGTCGAAGCATTCATGAAAAAACAATTAAAAAAATTAATGTGTCTGTTTACAATTGTCCTACTCCAAAATCCAAAAATGGCAAAGAAAATTCATGGAAATTTCATTGGGAAATCGGTAAATGTGAAGCAAAGAGTCTGAAGTATTTTATAGAAGATTTAAAGCTTAGCAATTTCACCAAAACAATATTAGAGAAGCAAACGTATGAGTATTTTAATAAAAAAGAGTGTTAAACTAGGCCATCGTTTGTTGCTAAGAAGTTGAATCTTCGTAGATAATGAGAAGTATATTAAGTAAAGCTAAACTGATGCATTTGTTTTATATACATGAAGCTAGTCAATTTGTGTTTAAATATTGTAGTTATAAATCCTTGAGACCATTATACAGGGTGTTCAAGCAAAATGAGTCATTCGATAGTGTTTTGTTTCCACACACACCAATATAATACGTACCTTTGTCACTTAAAATAGAACATCCTGCTTGTACATTTTGCATTTAGGTTTGAAATCAAATTTTATTTCAAAATTTTAGAAGCTTTTTTGTTTCTAAAATCAACTGTTTATGAGTAATTTTATTGTTTTTAAAAAATATTGACAGATATTTAACAACTTAATGATAACCGAGCAGAAGTATTAATTGGCAATCTCTTTATGGTTGCTGACTACTTAAACTTTTAAAATAATACACAGGGTGCTTCCATTGGCATATTTTTACATTATCTTAGATATCATCTATCGTTTAATTTTCAAAAAACATGTAAATTACCCAACCCAAAAGCAGTTGATTTTAAATACAATTTCCAGCTCTCCACAAAAATTTGAGATTTTCATAAATAATATTAAACACAGTTTAAAATTAATAGTTCATGACACTAGAAAAATTATAGGACTGTTAATTAATAGTTTGTTTTATGTGATAAAATATGTTGATGGTAATTTTTTTTTGTGTACGAGGTTAAATACATTTTTTATCCAAAGCTGTGTATTAGTGATTTTTAAATTAATGTATTTATATAGAAAATTTCAAATATAAAAGCGCTTTCAACCATTATCATTAAATCGTCATACCAGGCCTAGCCTCAGGGCCTATCACAGAGGCGGGGGGGAGACGGGACTAATTCGCGGGGCCCGATGTTGCAAAGGGGACCCGGCTTCGAGTTAATAACAATGTTTTGTTTACAAGTACCTACTGTTAAAATTTATGAGAACAGCGACGAATAAAAAATAATTTTTTGAAACGTTATCTCTTAATATCTGACTGCCCTGATTACATTGTTTATTATCTTAATCACTATATACAGGGTTCTCGTTTTTCGAGGGCTACTATGGGGATATCGTAAACGGTAAGAGTTACGACTTCAGTTAAATTAGGGCAAAGTTGTATATTCAGGTGCTTAATAATTTGACGCAAACAGAACTTATTTAGCTTTTTTAGTTTTTGAGATATAGGGGAAAAAGTAAACAAGTGGATTTTTATTTTTTGTCCGTAACTTTTTCATTTGATGTCGAATTTCATTTCTGTGACAACTTTTTCATGGCCACTTTTTGCAAGGAATCAAAATCCCCAATTATATTTTCCATACGACGTTTAGCTTTTTTAAACCATCATCAGGTCAATTTTTTCTTATGGATGCTATATCTGATTTTAACTCCAATTTGTAGAGAATTTTATTCTGAATTCGAAAATGTATAACACTTGCAACTTTTTTGAAACAATTGTTAAAAATGGCAAAAACAAATATATTGTTTAAAACAATTCCTAATCGGCATAGTAAATAATTGTCTTTGTCCCTTTTTCCCTGGAAGCAAGTAAGTGAACCGCATGAAATTACTTTTACAGGGATTTAATACAAAACTAACATAGGTAGGTATTTATTGATTTATTAAAATAAAAAAACAGCTATGCAATCCATGCAC
Source organism: Elmis aenea (assembly GCA_947652605.1). NCBI lineage: Eukaryota > Metazoa > Arthropoda > Insecta > Coleoptera > Elmidae > Elmis > Elmis aenea. The sequence goes on along the minus strand of OX393581.1, from coordinate 23,099,063 downwards.
GGTCACCTAACCAAGACCTAACTTAACTTGTCAAACGAACGCATTAGTTACATCTTCAACGAGTTATGCCCTTTATCTGCGTTAAGGGTTTCTAATCAGTAAATAGCGTAAACAGATTTCTGGACGTTTTTTGTAAACTATGAAAACATATTATTTGATAAAGACAATTTTGTTAAAAATAATTGTATGCCAAATAAGGGATTCAATACACATATTAGTGAAATTTATTACTAAACTGAGGAAAATATTCTAAAAATATTTGCTAATAAGTGAACAATGTATGCATTAACATTGTTTACTTATTTAGTAATACCTTTTTTTTTAACGAAATGGCAATTGGTAATTTTATGCGGTTCACTTACCTCCTTTCAAGGAAAAAGTGACAAAGACAATTATTTACTATGCCGATTAGGAATTGTTTTAAATAAAATATTTGTTTTTGCCATTTTCAACAACAATTGTTTCAAAAAAGTTCCAGTGTTATACATTTTCGAATTCAGAATAAAATTCTCTACAAATTGGCGTTAAAATCATATATAATGTCCATTAGAAAAAATGTACCTGATGATGGTTTAAAAAAAGCGAAACGTCGTATGGAAAATATAATTGGGGATTTTGATTCCTTGCAAAAAGTGGCCATGAAAAAGTTGTCACAGAAATGAAATTCGACATCAAATGAAAAAGTTATGGGCAAAAAACAAAAAACTACTTTTTTACTTTTTCCCCTGTATCTCGAAAACTAAGAGCCAAATAAGTTCTGTTTGCGTCAAATTATCTTCTTCTTCTTCTTAATCGATTCCTCTTGTACCTTTCGGTGTCGAGGTATGCTTTTCCATTCCTGCGTTATGTTTCTCCACTCCTTCCCATGGTTAGCTAATTGTGGCACATCTCTCCAGCTGACTCCTTTTTCTTCTAGTTTCTTCCTCACTTCTTTTTCCCATTTTATTCTTGGTCTTCCTCTATTTATATTTTCTCTCTATCTGCATTTTCCATCATATTTTATTAATATATGCCCTTTGTCGAGCTTTACTATTCCTTTCCCTTTTTTCGTTTCCATCAATCTTAATATTACTAATTTTCTATTGTCGAATTCCTCTACTAATTCTACTTCTTTACCTTGTCATTTATATTCCCAATGTTTCCGCTTTGGGTACTCATGTGGGAATTCCAGATTACCCCATCTTTAAACTTGCTTGTTAGTTTTTTGAATCCGAGTGTTTGTTTTCCCTTCTTTCTTGCCAATTTCTGTTCCACTCCATCCCATGTATGTAGTTGGTCGTGTACAGTTTTCTCCCTTTCATTTTGCTTTTGTTTTTCATTACCTCTAAGTTTTGCCTGCCGTTATCTAGTCTAGCTATTATGACTTTTTGCCCAGGCTTTTTTCCCACCTTATACGATTCTGTCACGTCAACTTTTGCTCCAATCTCCTTCCAAATGAATTCTTGCACTCCTTCAAGTTTTTCTTGCTGTGTGTTTATAGCTTTTACTATGTTGTTTATTTTCCTTTCTTTTTCTTGTGCTTCCGGTCTGTCTTCTAATCTTTTAATTCTCTTTTGCATGCCCTGTTTTTCCTCTTCCCCTTTTTCTTCTCTCTCTATCATTTTTTCAGTAAGTTTCCTTATTTGTTCATTGCACTCCTTAAAACCTTCTCTCAACTCCTTCCTAATGCTCTCCAACATAGCTTTTACCTCCTCCATATTAATGTCCGGTTTTATTTCTGTTCTCTCTTGATAGTTAAAAATGTGCATTGTTGCTGTCAAATAGTTTGTCCATTTATCACACACTATTAGATCGTTCACTTATAGTAACCGCACTCGTTTATAGTTGACGCGCTGCACTAGATTATAGCCGTGGGTCAATTACCTACGTTTCGCGCACTCAGCGTTTCCCTTAGATGTACGTTTAAACTTTTAAGTTTTTATTATTGATGTTTAAATTATGTCTTTCTTATATTAAATTCAAAATCACTTTAACTTTCACAACTATTTTTAAATGTGTTAGGATTCCTTTTTGAATACTTAATAACTGGGGCGTTAACTACTTTAGTTTACATGGTTCGCATTATTTTACTTACAAGTTTAGTGTTATTTATTATAAACACACGGGTTCCCGAGGCAGGCAGAGGCTGAAGCCAAGCGATTGGTGCAAAGGTGTATGCAGCGTACATAAAACAAAGAAGCTTGTGCCACTGATAACATTTAATAATTAGTAACAATTATGTACTCACCGGGGGGAACCCACCCCCGCGTGTGATGCCGGATCGCCAGGGATAATATAAGCCCATCACCATATTATAGTAACACACAAATCTCCAATAAAGCCAAGCATAAATCAACAAGGTGGTCTCACTCGCACACAAAGACCCTGGATCTAGTCCACTACAACTCCTGGACAACACTCCGGATCAGCAACCTGGACAACTATCAGACTCTCTGGTCATGTTGGGTACCGTTGGCATGCTTTGATGGCACCTGGGTGGACCCTCCGTACGACCGGATTCCTACGCTTAATGCGCCTCATCACCCAGGTGTACCCTCATGGGGCGGCTGCGGCCAGGTGTGGGCCAGGACACACAGCATAGACCCACCACCCAGGGGCACCCCCCAAAGGGCAGCTACGGCTGGGGGTGTGAGCCAGGACACACAGCATAGACTCACATTCCCCAGCACTCTGTATGGAGAAATGGAGAGAAATTAGCAGCATGATTAGTACATTACCAAATGATTGCAATCCAAAACACAATAACACAATAACATAGTAAACACCAATAACTGCAGTATTACGATAATAAAGGCCATATAATGTAATTTCATGCACTACGCAACGATTAGCTAACCTTTTCACAACCACTCTCTTTGCATGCATTCAAACATCTGTGTTAAGAATGTTAAGGGTTGTTTATGTAACTAAGGGCTCCGACTACCTGCTACAGTTATATTAAAAGTCAATATGAACGCACAATCTTTATTTAAAAATGTAAAATATTCTAGCGTAAAAGTATTATGTGATAATTGAGATAAAAATACTTTAATTAAAAATATGAGCCTTTCATTCGGCCAACCTGACAGAAATCGCGTCCCCGCGATTACCTATAAGGATATTTAACATCTCATTAATATTTTTATTTATTTTATTTTATTTTTTTTTTTTTTTTTTTAATTTTCCGCTCCTAGTCGGTTGTGGGTGGCGAGGATAAAATTTCTCTCACGAGTGGAATTTTTCTGTCGCTGGATTCGGTTTGTTCGAACGACGACAGTTGTCTTCAGTGTGCCCAAAACGATTACACTTCGCGCATTGGACACGGGCTTGGCAGTGGGCCATCGTGTGATCTGGCGAGCCACACTGATAACAAAAACGCCCTACAGGAATACAATTTTTCGCCATTCGGTGGTCAAAACGTCCTGATCTTGTTTCCGTTTCCAATGTTCGAATGTTGCGGGGAAATTGGCTATTGGCGACCGTCTCCTCACAAGTTTTTAAATACGGCAGCAGATCTTCAGGTGTTTGGTACCTGCCACCTTTAGCAGCCGCTTCGACGTTTTTGTCAGTCAGTCCTCCGATTAGGCATGAGACTGCGTCCGGTCCTGTAATTTTACACGACCGCAAAAGTATCGATTTTTCGTAAAAATACCGCACGTATGTTTCGTGTGGACGCTTCTTCCGTTTATGCATTTCTTCAAGCTTCGCATAAAAATCGTCGCACGATGGAAATGCTTTTGCTAATTCCTCCTTCCACCGTGGCCAGGTGAAGTTTATCGATGGCAAGCTGGCGTACCATTCTTGAGCCAGTCCGCGCAATTTTGTGAGCGCATGGTAAACTGTTGTTTCGTCTGTCCACCCGTATATGCACTTCAACTCATCAATTGCGTGACACCAGCGCTCAATTGACTGACTTCCATTCTCAGGATCAAAAACGGGCACTATGTCGCCGCGAAACAATTGAGCACCTTCGCGATTCGCTCCAGTAGCCACTTGAAGTTCAACAGTTTTAGTGAGTTCGCGAACTACACCCAATAAATCACCAATCTGGCTACTGTTCGCGGAACCTGCACTTCGATCGCATACACGTTCTTCATCACCACTGTCACTATCGCTTGATGACAGCACACAAGCACGACGTTTCGCGACGCTTGAAGCTTCCATTATTTTTTTTGTAACCAAACCAATTATTTCGCATACAATTTTGAATTAATTATTTCGAATTAAAATTGCATTCAGCCACTGCACTGCTCGAGTTGATCCCACTTCTGATACTGTTAGGATTCCTTTTTGAATACTTAATAACTGGGGCGTTAACTACTTTAGTTTACATGGTTCGCATTATTTTACTTACAAGTTTAGTGTTATTTATTATAAACACACGGGTTCCCGAGGCAGGCAGAGGCTGAAGCCAAGCGATTGGTGCAAAGGTGTATGCAGCGTACATAAAACAAAGAAGCTTGTGCCACTGATAACATTTAATAATTAGTAACAATTATGTACTCACCGGGGGGAACCCACCCCCGCGTGTGATGCCGGATCGCCAGGGATAATATAAGCCCATCACCATATTATAGTAACACACAAATCTCCAATAAAGCCAAGCATAAATCAACAAGGTGGTCTCACTCGCACACAAAGACCCTGGATCTAGTCCACTACAACTCCTGGACAACACTCCGGATCAGCAACCTGGACAACTATCAGACTCTCTGGTCATGTTGGGTACCGTTGGCATGCTTTGATGGCACCTGGGTGGACCCTCCGTACGACCGGATTCCTACGCTTAATGCGCCTCATCACCCAGGTGTACCCTCATGGGGCGGCTGCGGCCAGGTGTGGGCCAGGACACACAGCATAGACCCAACTGTTAGGATTCCTTTTTGAATACTTAATAACTGGGGCGTTAACTACTTTAGTTTACATGGTTCGCATTATTTTACTTACAAGTTTAGTGTTATTTATTATAAACACACGGGTTCCCGAGGCAGGCAGAGGCTGAAGCCAAGCGATTGGTGCAAAGGTGTATGCAGCGTACATAAAACAAAGAAGCTTGTGCCACTGATAACATTTAATAATTAGTAACAATTATGTACTCACCGGGGGGAACCCACCCCCGCGTGTGATGCCGGATCGCCAGGGATAATATAAGCCCATCACCATATTATAGTAACACACAAATCTCCAATAAAGCCAAGCATAAATCAACAAGGTGGTCTCACTCGCACACAAAGACCCTGGATCTAGTCCACTACAACTCCTGGACAACACTCCGGATCAGCAACCTGGACAACTATCAGACTCTCTGGTCATGTTGGGTACCGTTGGCATGCTTTGATGGCACCTGGGTGGACCCTCCGTACGACCGGATTCCTACGCTTAATGCGCCTCATCACCCAGGTGTACCCTCATGGGGCGGCTGCGGCCAGGTGTGGGCCAGGACACACAGCATAGACCCACCACCCAGGGGCACCCCCCAAAGGGCAGCTACGGCTGGGGGTGTGAGCCAGGACACACAGCATAGACTCACATTCCCCAGCACTCTGTATGGAGAAATGGAGAGAAATTAGCAGCATGATTAGTACATTACCAAATGATTGCAATCCAAAACACAATAACACAATAACATAGTAAACACCAATAACTGCAGTATTACGATAATAAAGGCCATATAATGTAATTTCATGCACTACGCAACGATTAGCTAACCTTTTCACAACCACTCTCTTTGCATGCATTCAAACATCTGTGTTAAGAATGTTAAGGGTTGTTTATGTAACTAAGGGCTCCGACTACCTGCTACAGTTATATTAAAAGTCAATATGAACGCACAATCTTTATTTAAAAATGTAAAATATTCTAGCGTAAAAGTATTATGTGATAATTGAGATAAAAATACTTTAATTAAAAATATGAGCCTTTCAAATGTATTAATAGCTTAGCTTCGATTCTCTTAATTGTTATTATTTCTTTTTTATTATTTCAGCTGAATTTCTTCCTTTAACTAACACGATGTGACGGAGCCGTGTACACGGTTGTCGCGTCGCCACCTTCACTCACAATCTTCTGCGTCAAATTATTAAGCACCTAAATATACAACTTTGCCCTAATTTAACCGAAGTCGTAACTCTTACCGTTTACGAGATCCCCATAGTGGCCCTCGAAAAACGAGAACCCTGTATATACAATGGAATATTATTTTGTTTCTTTAATAACAGATTATTATTATTGTTATTATTAACGAATATTGATTAAAATTTAATTTATATGAAATTACGATGAAAGATTATCATCCTAAATCCTGGATTCCAAGAGAAAAGAAAAAAAATGTATCCAAAGCCGATAAACTCTAGAGACTTGGATTATTATGTTATATTAAATATTTTGCTTTGATTTTTTTTCTCGTATTTTTAATGCAGAATTACATAGTCTACAGGGTGGTTCACATAGAAGGGTGGGCCACTATTGAGATCTCGTTAACTGTAAGAGCTACAAAGAATTTTAAATTAAACAAATTTTTCCTTTTTCTGAAACCCATTTAGTGATGCTTTAATGTTTTAAAAAAGTTCCACGGCACGCTAGATAATAAACAAAAATCAAAATAGGCATTTTTTAAAAATCGTTAATAACTCGGTTACACTTTACGGTACAAAAATATTTTTGGGAAAAAAGTTGTAAATTTTTTTACGCACTGTAAAATAAAAGCATTAATTTGTTTCAATATTTGTCAATTTGACTAATTTAAACTTCTTTGTAGCTCTAACCGTTTACAACATTCCAATAGTGGCCCTTCAATGTGGAACTAGCTGATTTACCCGGCGTTGCATGGGTGATTACAATTGAAGGGTTTGGTGCAAGAATCAGCTATGTAGTTTTGAGAAAAACTAAAAAAACTCTTTGCAGTCCTTGTGTTTGGAGAAGAATAGGCTATGTTTCATGACAAATACTTTTTGTTATTCAATACATGAACGATTCTTACACCAAACGATGTTAAAAAAATTTCTATACAATAATAGATCCAAAACTCATTTTGCTCGTAAATGGCGTTTAGCCGGTTATTGCGCCAAGTCCTTCAATTCTCTTTTATCAATCACAGACTACTCGTGCTCGCACTCGGCGGACGTTCCCGGCTGTTCTTTGTACAATGTTTAATCCGTCAGGTCCTAAATAGTAACTGTGCAAAATTTGGTCCCGATCGGTCAACGGACCTAGGATTCTATAGTGAACAAACACACAAACAAGCTCTTTTATATATGTAGATGGATGCTAAAAGAAAACAAAAATAAGAGAAAAATATATTTATTAATTCACACAGATTAAGGTATGTTTAATGTACCAGTATCACATTTTTACAAAATCGTTTAAACATTTTCAATGAATAAATTATGTAGCACCTAAATAAAATGTAATTTTACTTTACAGATATTGCTAATAGTGTCGTTTTAAGCAGTTTGTTAAATCAATGTTAAATAAAACTTTGTTCATGAAACAACTAAAGAAATAGTTACATTTCGCATATCCATCAGTTAGTTACCCAAGATATAAAGCACTTCCAGTTTTAAGTTGGTTACAAATGTTCTATTTCACAGGAGTGACTTCCTTAAATGATTTAACTGTTTTCAAGAACAAGTCTCAATACATAATATTTTTTCCATCACTTATAATTATTAAACTACTTATTTGCTTAATCATGGACACAAAATTGTTTAAGTACCTGCAATCCTTTCGTATTTAGTAATGCCTAACTTTATTTTCTGCATAAGCATTTATTTAAAAAAATTAAACATCTGTATAAAAGCAAATACTCTAAAATACAAAAATGAATCTTTCTGTCCCATAAAATTGTTATTCGAATTAAATAAACACTTACAATCACAAAATATTGACTTTAAGCTAGCAGAGCAAGAAGTATGGTAGGTACATATTTTTAAATAATTATGCAAGAGTGGCAAATTAAGTCATGATTTTGCTAAATAAATATATCACCTTAACTATATTGTCCTTTATAATTTAATCCATGCTGTTATTTGCATTCTAATACAACCAAATAATGCATATAGTACATAGTCTGTTCACTATTTTCAAACAACAGATTGGAATAGACTAAATAAAACATTTTGATGTTCTAAAATATCACTGAAAATATCAAGAGATTTAAATAAAGGTCACAAATTTGCAACAAAACAAGAGATTACTTTGTAAGAGTATAGTGATAGTGCATAAATAAAATCATATTTACATAGTCAAGTCTGATAGTGTTAACAACCCCTTTATTAACTAATTAAAGTACACTTAAATTGTGACTAAAAACAGTCACTATTAAGATTCATAATAAATATAGTAACCTACATCTGACAAAATTCCTTAAAAGTTATTTTACATGACTATTGATTAAATAAAACAGTGCCTTGTATAAATATCATAAGATACTGAATACACAACTGTTAATATCTTTCATTTAGAAGAGATTCCTGGTCATTATACATAAAATAATACAATTTGTAAAGCATTAAACGATATAAAAATAATTTTAATTAACATAAAATGGCATATTCCACAAAAAAATTTACAAGAGTAATAAATATATTTATGTACATAATTTAATTTCTGCCTAAGAGAAATAAGGAACTATCTGTAAGGATTTGCTAAGGAAAAAAATGCAAAATAATTGTGCACTATAAAATAAATTATCGATAGTGCAAACTGAATATACACTATATTAAATTTAAGTCATGTAAAACAATAAAATACAAGTTAAATTCAAAAGTAGGTTTCCATATTTTTAAGCTTTTCAGTAAAAATATTTGGAATCAATCAATGTATATCAAAAATCTAATATAAGTACATTATTGATACACTAAAAGTGGAATAGTTACTCAGTGTCGACATTAAAATAAGGTACATACTAACATTCCCGTTTAAGGAGTTAACTGCTTTAGCTATAACTCGTTTCTTTAAAAATGTAAGCTACTCTATTACCTATAATAAAAAGTTAAGAAAACTTACAGCACCACCACAAAAACAATAAACTAAGTGTGCATTGTCTTTTAATTTTTTATTAATGTATAGGTCAAAATTGGAAGACATAAAATTTGCGTACAATTACCTAGCGAATAGGATTATTTCGTTAAAACTGCTTAAGTACCTTACATTTTTTAAATCTTTTAACGGAAGGTAAAATCTAGGCAATCATAAACAGTCTTCATATAATCAACAATATGTTGATTGGGGTGGTAAAAAAGTTACCTTTTACCTATTAAATATATCCTATAAAAACAGCAAAGATCATTCAGCTTTTGACTTATGTTTTCTAGTAAAGCCAAATAACTTCTTCTTTCGTTTTTTAATTTCGTCGTCCATTACCGATGAATCGGTAGAACAAATATCTTCTTCAATACTAATACAAGGTTGTTCTTTAATAGTTTTTGGTTTAATAGTGTTAATAATAGTTTTTGGCTTCATAGGATGCTCTAAGGAAGACTCAGAATGGGAGTATTTGTGTTGAGCAGTTATGTCCATGGGCCCTACTTCTTGTGAGTATGATCGAATCATGGGTCCTGTTTTCACTAAGTTGCTCGAAATATTATTGTTACTAATACTTCTCAATGAAGGCGGTTGCGAAGACATTCGTACATGCTTTTGTATAACTGAAGAAGGTTCTTCAGGTGTCATGTTAGCCCTACGTACAGAAAATACATTTGAGGATCACTTCAAACAAAACCAATTGTAATTTATTGGGTTTAGCGTTTAGCAATAAAACTACTCGTACAGTTAGATAAGGCATGTCGTTAAAAGCGTTCCAGCAGCAACTAATACATTTATTACATAAACCAGTTTGTGTATTAATCAGGGATGGAATCACGTTTTAAATTGTTACGTTATTGTATAACATTATTTATTATTTGTTTTCATTACATAACATTTAAAAAATGAATCGTTATGTTATATAACGTTACATAAATTATGATATACAGGGTGTTTCTTAAATAATGCGAAAAAATTTCGGGAGGTAATTCCTTATCGAAAGTTAAGGGGGTTCTATTATATAAAATTTTTCCTTAGACGTCTCCTTTCGGGGTTACACCCCCTAAAGGGGATTGGTAAAATTACATTTTAATTTTATTTCTCAAATTTGGATAAATGTAGGAAAATTATATTTGGTATGTTTTGTACTTATTAGGTTTCCCATAATAATATTTTGAATCATCTCCCACCATCACAGGGGGCTGAAAAGTGCGACCTCTGTTGGTTTTATAATTAGAACTTTTTGGTGAGTTACAATTTTGCAATTACATTTTTTTTTTAAAGTTTGATTTATTTAGATTTTTTTATTTTTATTTTTCAACTTTTCTCGTAAAATCTACAGTTTTTGAGTAAAAAATTAAATGAGTGAACATGATGTTTTTGTTCATATTGGGTAGAATTGACGGGCGTTTTAGCGTTGTCGCCGCGTAAAGGTCAAAATGAATCGTTTTATATTGGTTGATGGTTCATGTTCACTCATTTAATTTTTTACTCAAAAACTGTAGTTAAAGAATTAAAAAAATTCTAAATAAATCAAGTTTTCAAAAAAAATAATTTTAATTGCAAAATTTTAACCCACCAAAAAGTTCTGATATATAAAAAACCAACAGGGGTCGCACTTTTCAGCCCCCTGTGAAGGTGGGTGTTGACTGAAAATATTACTATGGGAAACCTTTTAATAAGTATAAAACATCTACCGAATATCATTCTCCTTCATTTATCCAAATTTGAGAAATAAAATAAAAACCTAATTTTACCGATCTAATTAGGGGGGTGTAACTTCGAAAGGAGACGTCTAAGGAAAAAATTTATAAGAAAGACCCCCCTTAATTTTCGATAAGGAATCACCCCCCCATTTTTTCCGCATTATTTAAGAAACATCCTGAATAACGTTATAAAAATAATTTTCATTTGTAACTTTGAAATTATTTTTCGGATTTGTAAATGTAAATTTAAAAAATAGTACAAAATTACGTTGAGATATTGTATTTTCATTTTAATTTCTAAAATATGAACAAAATATTATATCTTCTGAAAATAAAACGATGGCCATTTAAAATTGTAATTTATAGAGAATAACGATACAAAATAACTTTTAATGAAACGTGATTATAACGTTATTAAAATATTGTTACGTTATTGTAAAAAAAATTATAATTGAATCGTTATTATAATGTTATCGGGTATCGTTACGTTTTCCATCCCTGGTATTAATTCATGAATAATTAGTACAAGATCGTCTGATGGAACAAACCTATAGTTTTTGAACACCTTGTTTGTGTCACAAACTTTTTATTATTCTCTGGAAAAAACTTTTTGAAAAGGATCTTTCAAATGCTGCATCTTTGAAAATTCTATTTTTATTAGAGCTGAAGATATTTGACTTTTGCCGAACTGTTTACAGACGATGTATAAATATATAGATATAAGGCCCCAAAATATTAAAACAAAACAACCAAATTTAAAATATAAAGTAACTAGGTATATAACTAAACGGTAGTACTTACACTTCTCCACCTACAAGGAAATGGACAGAATTATGAGAATTTGGCCGAACTTCCCCTGTCGTTTCTTCTTCAGGTTTACTACCTTCACTTCCCGAAGAATCGGCTTCTTTCCAAGCGTGCGATCCCCCTGAATCCATGTACCCTGCACAAATAGCGCCATCTTACACCTTGTTAGTTACCCAAACATGCAATATCAGAAACAAATTTCATACTATGTACAACATAAATTTGACAATGAATTCCTTTGCGCAGTTGTCATCTTACACTTATATTCCAATGTTGCCACTATATCATACAATAACAATAACTACAATATCGGCCATTGTTAAAACAATCTTACGCATTAATTACGCACATGATTTAGTAACAGCCATCTGCATTACACCATAATGAGTTTTATGAAATATACAATGAAACATTAATACTCATATTATGTTATTCTACTACAGCGGAACATCTTTAATTAATATGTGCAGTTTAATGGATTGGAATTTTAATCTGCTGACAGCCAAGCATTACAACAAATACAACACTGTTCAATTAAGAAATTTAAAGCCAGTTTAAACAAGCTGTTTGCATTTTAAAAGGTTAACAAATGAGATCAGATAATTTAGTAAGTTAATTTGTTTGTATCATAGCCGCTACACGATATTGCTAGGCACTGTAAAATAGCTATTAAGCCATAAAAGTCGGGGCTTACCTTTTAAGTTCTACATCCATAAATAAACAAGTGAATATCTTAAGTAAATAAAGTTAACTGCATGGGCAAGGCAACTGTTTCTTCTTGTGCAAAATAATTAAGTTACTCTATTTAACATTAAATAAAAATGCATATTAACCAATCCTACATATTTATATGCACAACTAATATATTACACCATATGTAGCATATATACGAGATTAAATGAGTAAAACTCTAGTTCTTATATTATTTTCTATCTTGGGAAAGCATATACATCATTCACAAGAAATAGTACAACTTTATTTAATATAATATTACTAAATATATGCAACCGGAAAGCAGTTTAACAAAAATTTAAGAAAGAAAATGAAAAAGCTAACCACCTAATTTCAAAATTAGTTTTTTATTTGGCAATAGTTAGAAAATCTAAATCAGTATCAAACCATGCTTTCAGACAGTGTTGAGCAACTGTTTTTTTCAGCGAGTCAGAACTGAAAACCTAATAATTCATACTAATTAATTATCTTAAAAATGTATACTCTGAAGTACGTAAGGTATTTTATAAATGTTTAAATTGCATTGAACGAAAACATTTTTCACTTTAAATAATTGGGCAGATTGCTCGTCACTGCTTTAAGAGGACAACTATTTTGGTTGGTCATTTAACAAGTCTGTGTGAACAGTTTATACTTTGAATAACCGTAATTTTATTTTATATATTTTACTTTAAATATTGTTAGTATAAAAAAATAATTCATGACTATAAATAAATTTTTCCCCACGGAACGTTGATCATCATCTTTTGTTTCTTATATCTCAGATACATCTATAGTTAAAAACCCTCAGTTAAAATCTAAAGATAAATAGGTACCTAATACCTATATATAATTAATGTATAAAATTGTTCATATTTCGATACTTCGAATCTGCATTAGTTTAAAAAAAAATATTGTTGTGTTAAGTGGCACTGGTCTTGTTAATGATATGTTTTATAACTGGGAATCTTTTCTTTCAAATAAGTTAAAACAACAAAAAAACTGTAATTATTACCAACTTAAATTTACGAACCGAATCAACGGGCAAAAAAATTATTAAATGCAGTAACTTATATGGTAGTAAAAAATAAAATCAAAGCTTTTTTAGTTAAGCTATATAAATTAAGCATACTTGCAATAAAAGCTATTTAAGCACTTCCTTTACTTTGGCACTGTTTTTTTGCTCAATTCGAACTGTCAGTCATTATTAAATAAATATGTCGTGTACATGTTTCTCAAGACAGATTTGTACCTAAAACTACATTTACACCTGAACCTGCATAAAAAAAATTATACAGTTGTAACTTAACTGCCAAGTAACAGATGTTCATAATACACTTAAATATAATATAAGCCACAAGCTTAAGTATTTTATAATAAAAAGTAAAATCAAAAAAATAAGGAACATTCTTTAAGTTGGTAACTATCTTCGTCAGATGCAAGGTAGTAACGTGAAGTTGATCATTCAGACATTTCATGGAAATCATCATCAAATGGGTTGCTCTTACCTGTTGTTGGAGTGTAGATGGAACTCGTATCGTCATCCAAATCGTCTTGGCTGCTCATGCGTCCTGTAAAAACACAAAAAAGCTAGCACTCTGAACACATTCACAGAGTCACAAAAAAATACCTCTTAGACCAAGCGGGGCCCGTCCGTTCAAATTGGCATTTCTATACAAGGTATTTTCCAAATGTTGAAAACCATTATTAACTATGATATTAAAGCCACACAACATTTCTATTTGTCTCCATCGATGGACACGTTCTTGTAATTCTTGTGTTACTTCGTTTAACGATGTACGGGCTTCTACTATGCTACGGTCCACATCGTCTATGGATCTGCCGTGAGTAGAAACAAAGGCACCAACCAGACTTGAGCGTTTCTTTCGTAATTTTTCACACTAGATTAATGAAATAAAACGTGTCTTACAACTTAATATAAACAACAAAAAAAAAAAAAAACAAAGAAGGCCACGTTTTGTCAACATTGTACCACGCGTGTGTGTCAGACGGTAAAAATTTACATTTTTTACATGAGTTATCGATAGCCCCTTCCAAAGTATATTCCAAAGTGCGTGCATATATTTGATTTTTTTAAATAATAACTAATATACAGGGTGTTTAAGTTGAAACGACAATCCTGAATTACATAAAAACGATGATAGATAAAAAACATATGTTTATGTAGGATTGTAGTCTATGTTAAGGTCTATAAAAAACCTTCATAACTTTTTTTGGTTTAATTTAAAATTACGAAATTATTTAAGGGATTCAAAATTTTGAAAACTTTCCTCCAACAATTTTTTTAAAATTTTAGTATGTTAGAGACTTTATGTTTCTTACTAAAATGCCGTTTGTCTCAACTCTCTTGAATTTCTGTAAAAAAAGTAGATTTTTTTGAAATTCTGAAAATATTTTTTTAAGAACCCTGTGGTTGTTCATATTCATACACGGTCTACTACACAGGTTAGGAAGCCTGTCAAAAAATCTGGAACTTTTTGACATAAATTTCCGCTAGGTGGCGATAAGTCTAAGAGAACCATTCGCCATAAAAATCTGTTAGATGGCGATTAAGTTTAAGAACACATTTTGAACAAAACTGACTTAAAAATTCGGTTAAAACAATTTTATATAATGGGTTGTTGCATAATTTCGTGCGGTTTTTTTAGTCTTGTTTTGCTCGGGGTTTCGCTTGCTTGTCGGGGCTCAGCCATTCTTTGCGCTGCTTCATGTTCACGTACGCCGGTGACTATTCGATAAAAAAAAGCGTTGCTTATGGCCGTGTGTTGATCGATGACGGGTGAGCAAATTGGCGGCAATCATGGAACGTTGATTTTTATTGTTTTGGCTCAAAACATGTGGTACCTATGCCCCGAGTTTTTGGACCTTACCCATTGATTGCAAGTCGCGAGCTACCGTTGAATGGTCACAATCCATCTGCTCGGCCAATTCTCTTGTTGTTTGATGCGAATTTTCGTGGATAAGCTGGTTCAATCGCTCTTCGTCAAACTGAGAGGGTCGGCCGGTATGAGTTTGGTCCCGGAGACCGAAATCTCCGTTTTTGAAACACGAAAACCATTTTTGAGCCTTTCTTTTAGATATGGCATCATCGCTGTACACAACACAAATATCGCGAGCAGCTTTAGCAGCTATAAAACCTTAATTATACGTGAAAAAAAGGAGTTGTCGGAAATGCTCATTTTTGTCAACCTGACGCTCCATTTTGACAAGTTGTATAATAAAAAAAAACAAATGATATGAAAAAAACGAAAACACCAACTTGTAGAGAAAAACATTCTCCGTCGAATAGCACATAACAAATTACCAAAAAATTTAATTTAAGGTGCGCAATTTTGAATCTAAAAAAACCGCACGAAATTATGCAACAACCCAATACATCATCTGATTGATTAAATTTGAATTTTTTAAGCGAAAGCTTATAAATCTTGCTGACTGTCAAAATCTTGTGCACGAACCGGTTGTTAGACTTATCGCCATTTAGCGATAATTTATGGCGAACGGTTCTTAGACTCATCGGCATCTGTTGGATAATTTACGGAACTAATTACCGGCCTCGGTCGGTTTCTTATGGGAGTTTCCCAACCTGTGTAGTAGACCGTGTATTCATAAACATTCACATGAAACTTCATTTTGACAGACGTCATTTACGTCATGTTGACAGACGTCATTTACGTCATGTTGACAGACGTCATTAACAAAAATGAGGTTAGGTAGAGCGCCTGGAGCGACACTTTTTATACCCACTAATACACAAACACACAGACGGACATCAATACAATATTTATGGCGAAAGTCATTTGGTGGCCACACCAGTTAATTTTTTGTTCTAGTTCTTTTGTTTTTTGAAAAATCAGTATTTAACTCTAATTTTCATGATACAATTATCCTTAATGTAAACCAATAAAGTGATTAAAATAATAAAAATACACATACACTCAACATGAACCATTAAAACATTCTCAAACACATGGATCCGATAATTTTTACAATTTAGTAGGTAAACAAAAAAAAAAAAATGATGAATGTTTTAGAGTAACTATTTTTATATTGTTAAAGTAATATGTATGACTTGTAATTATTATCACTGTATTGTTAAAGCAATACAACTAACATGTTCTTTTTAATTAAGCTGGTTGTTATCTTAATGTAAACCGCAATACTAATAGCGAATCAGGTTATTTGGGACCCTGTATAACAAATTTTAACTACAAAAACTGTGGACGCTTATTTTCCCCCTTTAAAGTGAACCAATTCAAGTTATTTTTGGCAACATATGTTTTATTGTTTAATTCTGTGACCTTAAACTAGAATGTTATTTGTTAGTTTCATGGCCATTTGGAAACAATACAATAATTGGCATATTTTTGAATTAAGTTCATCCTTAATATAACACTGAAAAAAGATGAAAAAAATCTTATTTGATACAACAACCAGCTACGAATCCTACTTAAAACTTTTGAAGATTTTGTTATATCTCAAATACTTAAGTAAAACAAAAGGAATATAAAACTCACCTGAAGCTTTAAAAATGAATTTTTGAAAAATTTACATTTTAAAAATTACTTAAGTTTAAAAATTAGGCATATATTAGACTACTTTCATCATGCAGTAGTGTAAAAAATACTTAAGAGAAACAAACGAATATGTAAACATTTCTTCGCTTGTTTATATGGCATCAAATAATAGTTCACACATTGTGCTTATATGTCATCACTTTTAAGTTTTTAATATGCAATATAGCAAAACACAAATTTTTGTAGCGATAAAATTGTATTTATCTGTTGCAAATAAATTACCTTTAGAAATTACAAACCTTAGTTGTAGCACAATTTGGGATGTCTTTAAAATAAAATATGTTTCACGTTTTCATTCAAAAATGTAATAGTTCTAGATAACAGAACTATAGACATAGCCAACTAACAATAATGTTTATAATATGTTATAAATGTCTAGCTGTCGACGATTAAAAATAAGAATAGCAAAAATAAAAAACTTACTGCTTCTCTAGCGTGTTGCAGCTGTTTTTCTGCAGATATTTTCTTCTTGATATACGCTTTGTTTTCGATTTCATGAGTTAACTGTAACCACTGTTGTAAACCTAAAGGGGGCGACCAGCACCTATCTTTAAGTTCACCTTCAGCAATTTGAAGTTCAGTTCTCAACATCTACAAAACAACTCACGTCAAACAAATTTGAAGCTATTAAGCGTCCGCTAACTTGCCTCAATTTCTGCTTTCAACTGAGAAACTTCCAGATCTGAGTAAGAATTACTTAGAGCACTAGAATCTTGTAACTTTTTTTCTAGATTAAGTTTTTCTGTCGCTACACTTTCTTGTTCGTGGCGGGCTTGCTCTAGCTGTGACTGCAGATGTTCCAATGTCTTTTCGGCATTTTGCAATCCCTCCATATCCTTATTCATTCTATTTAAATGGCTTTTGAACTTTTTATTTTGTTGTACGGCATACCACAATCCTATGCTTCCACCAACCAGCAAAATTATAAGAGTCAGATCCTTCCAATGTGGTTGAGCTTCTGCTATAAATTTCGATGGAAAAAATTCAACAACACCTTCAGTCAAATAAACCATTTGTCTCACACAGTCATCATATTTGTTTGCAACGATATTATAAATTTCACGTAATATTATATTTATACATTGTCAGGCTCTGTTGTGTGTTAACTGTAATTTTTTAATGATTAATGACTCACAGAAATTATGTAACCTTAACCATTATGAAGTATTTACTTTTAATACTGATTTTTCACAGGTGATGATATGCAACTTTTATAGATACAGAGCGTCCCAAAAACATTTTACAACTATTTTTGGTTTACTTTAGAGTTGCAAATCATAATCACTCTAACATGTGCATAACTAGTAACGCCCAAAGAACTAAATAAAAGTAATTGTTTCTTTAAAAAATAAATGGCATAATACACTCTAAGATAGCCATAGTATTTATGTAGGTCCACTGGGTATTGCTTTTAAGTGCAATGGATTTTTAATTTTCTTTCTCGTTAAAGAATTTTTAACAATATCAGTCACGCTGTTTTGTTACTTTATATAAGAATTAGTTTCAGTGATATAAATAGACATTAAATACAATTGTATATAGGGTGATCCACATTTAACGATGTAGTATTAATAAAAGACTTATGTAAAATTGTACTAGGTGTAAAAAAATGTACTTATAACATTTTCAGTTTTTTTTTTAAATTTCATTTTTTCATTAATCTCTCTATTTCTTCTCAGAAGTATTTTTAAAGTTTTGAAAATAACTGACTAATACAGGGTGTCCCCATTATACACGGCAAAAAAGTAGGTGCATATTCCTGAGTGAAAATTATGACCATTTGTCAAATATTTTGTTATCCGAAAATGCTTCCTTTCAAAGTTAGAGACCTCCAAAGTTGCAAGAAAAAAAATTCAAAAAATCGATTACGTCCTAGCCGTTTAAGCTAGAGCTATCAAACTTGGCCGAAATGTTTGGGTGTTTCCCATTGACTTTGTGGGATAATTAGAAAGAAAACACGTAATTGGAAGTATGATTTACAGGCAGGTCATCCGCTTACCATCTTCAGAATTTTTTTCTCTGGGATAAAATAGAAAATGTCATTCGTCCTTAAGAAAGTACGACTTAAGAGGAAAAAATTAGTCCCTCTTTGTTTTTTGCTGTAAACGTAGCCGTTTTCGAGAAAATTAGCACTAAAGATGCATCGACAAACTTTGTTTATACACCTCAAATATTTTTTTTTACTAAACTCAGTTGGCTAATGTCATGCTTGACTTAAGGCTTGTTCATAACCTAACCTTTTTTTAAAAATGTCAGACACAAACTTGTATACTCTAAACCACGGTCTACTACACAGGTTGGGAAACTCCCATATAAAACCGACTGAGGCCGGTAACTAGTTCCGTAAATTATCCCACAGAGGCGATAAGTCTAAGAACCATTCGCCATAAATGATCACTAGATGGCGATACTTCTAAGAACCGGTTCGTGCACAAGATTTTGACATAATCAGCGACATTTATAAGCTTTCGCTTAAAAAATTCAAATTTAATCAATCAGATGATGTATATAAAAATGTTTTAATTGAATTTTTAAGTCAGGTTTGTTTAAAATAGGTTCTTAAACTTAATCGCCATCTAACGGATTTTTATGGCGAATGGTTCTTAGACTTATCGCCGTCTAGCGGAAATTTATGTCGAAAAGTTCCAGATTTTTTGACAGGCTTCCTAACCTGTGTAGTAGACCGTGCTCTAAACGAATTAGCCGACATTCACTTAGTTTATTATGAACAAGCCTTAAGTCAAGCATGACATTAGCCAACTAAGTTTAGTTAAAAAAAATATTTGAGGTGTATAAACAGAGTTTGTCGATGCATCTTTAGCGCTAATTTTCTCGAAAACGGCTACGTTTACAGCAAAAAACAAAGAGGGACTAATTTTTTCCTCTTAAGTCGTACTTTCTTATGGACGAATGACATTTTCAATTTTATTCCAGAGAAAAAAATTCTGAAGATGGTAAGCGGATGACCTGACTATAAATCATACTTCCAATTACGTGTTTTCTTTCTAATTATCCCACAAAGTCAATGGGAAACACCCAAACATTTCGGCCAAGTTTGATAGCTCTAGCTTAAACGGCTAGGACGTAATCGATTTTTTGAATTTTTTTTCTTGCAACTTTGGAGGTCTCTAACTTTGAAAGGAAGCATTTTCGGATAACAAAATATTTGACAAATGGTCATAATTTTCACTCAGGAATATGCACCTACTTTTTTGCCGTGTATAATGGGGACACCCTGTATATGGAAAAAATATCCTATATGCTTGCAAGTACTAAAATAATCAATGTCAATCTTTAAATCAACTTAAATTAATTAGAATGCAAAATCGATTTGGGATGCCTTATATTACTAATTAACGTTTAATATATTCTTTGACACATTTATCACATTAAATTGGTCTATTTACTAGTACAACTGAGTTTAGATGTTTCTAAATAACAAGTCTTTTAAAATATTTAACAACGAACAAATTTTTCAGCAGTACATAAAATACAAACTTTTACTTAAGTATCAAAGTACTGCAATAATTATTCTGGATAGACTAAAATGAAACAAGAAGTGCATTCAGTTAATTTTACAATGGAAACATGCAGTCATTACTTAAATTTTGATTTAATTAATGCTTACGTTTACAGTCTCAAATTGTTTTCGATCATTAACAGTTTATCTAAGACTTTTAATTACTTTTCGTCATTTCATAATTTTATTACAAGCATGCAACAGGTAATTTTAGGAGCTTTCACATCAAGTCAGGGCACGATCTAGCTTTTCCGCCGCTCTGGGCAAATACGATTTTTGCCGCCCTTTATATTTAATTATAAATAATATGTTGATAACAAGTCTTTTGTTTCATAAAAAAAATTAATTCGTAAAAAAACAGTAACAAACAAAATGAAATATATAAGTACGACAACACATAATTTAAAAAAAAAATTAATTAAAAAAAAACGTAAACACCAAATATTCTACTGCTTTCGGAGGAACTGTTTCGGGAGGGAAATTCAAATTATAATATGCAACGACATATTGTTATTCCATATATCAAAATATACAGGGTGTTAACTGAAAATATCGTACAAAGGGCTTTACCATGCAAAATTAAATATTTGCAAATATTAGCTCCCCTGATTATTTTAAGACAAAATAGAGTGTAAACATAAAAGTTTTTCATAATCAAAAACTACGTAAGATTCTTCACTTGCATTTTCAATTTGGTTAGCATTTTGGCTTCCATGCGTTAACATCAGCAAATTGGCACAATTTTTAAATTTTTATAAGCATTTTTCACTTTTCTACAATTATTTGAAATTTTTATTAAATAAATAAGAAGTAGGAAATAAATAAGCGCTATTATATATTGCAAGAAGGTAAGTTTATTTTGATCTAAATTTTAAAAGTGCTGTTGGCATTATTATTCGGAAAATAACAGTGTTTAAAAAACTCTACAAGTCCGTACACCACAAAGACAAAAATATCTGAGTTCTGTTTGTTGCAAAAACTTCGTTAATATTTTGTTACAACTTCGTCTCGATATAGTAGTGACCTATTTATAAAAACAAAAAAAGTCCTCATATGTGACATTTTACGCTACACGCGCTTTCCAGAATTTACGAGGTCGCACCTTAAAGTTATTTCACAGTTATTAAATCTTGTGAAGAATAATTTTTCACAGTGCAATTTGGCCAATCGAAAAAAATAATTCACAAAAATCGCCGAAATATGATAATAAATAAGGTAGTTATCAAGTTTTACGCATAAAAAAAAAATGAAAAACGCAAATTTTTCAAATTTCATAAGTGGAAACACTGCACTACTTCGAGCATCTGAAATTCGAGTCCATAGGATGATTTTGCTATGGGAACCTTCAGTTTAAGATGCATATTGTTAAGTTGCATAAAATCCATATAAAGCTATAGGAAACCATATCGCCATATTTTTTAAGTTTATCTAAATGAAGCGGAAATCCTAACCAAATTGAAAATGCAAGTGAAAAATCTCACGTGGTTTTTGATTCTGAACAACTTTTATGTTTACACTTTTGTCGTAAAATAATCAGGGGAGCCAACATTTGCAACTAATTAATTTTGCATGGTAAAGCCCTTTGTACGATATTTTCAGTTAACACCCTGTATATTTTGATATATGGAATAACAATAACCAAGGGTTATGAAAAAAAAACATTCACCAAGTTTCTTGGAAACCATGCAAAATTAAAAAAAAAAAACGTAAAGTAAAAAGTCGGACATTTTTGACCATTTCAAAACTTCCTCCCACTCCAGTTTTCGTATCCAATGAGCGGTTACACTATTACGATGTTGTCAGACTATCAGATTTGCAAAATTTTGCAACAATGCGGTACGATAGCTTACATTAATTATTTTAAAAATGTATGAGAAAATTATGTAACTCGGGGAAAAAAATAATCCGGGACTTGTGTCGTGCTTCGGGGACTGTCCTCCCCGAAAATTGGGGACGAATGGCCACCTTATGCCCTTATGGTAGTCCTATTGTACAATACTCTCAGTCAACCCTGTATGTAAAGCATAGTGACATTTGTAAAAAAATTTAAATGAAAATAAATTTCAAAGTGGAATGATTAACTTTAAACTCATCCTAAACGCTTTACCATTGAAGAACTATTATTGTACCAACTCACAAGTACAATAATACTCTGATGTATTTGCGTATACATACTCTGATTTTATATTGGTTTTTATTGATTTTAATTTTCTCTTTCTACCAATTTTGCTGCCCCCAAATTTGCCACTCTAAGCAATTGCCCTGCTCGCGCCCCCCTAGGTCTGGCCCTGCATCAAGTATTTGGAAATATAAGAAACATAAAATAATTTTCTTTTCACTGCTACTCGCCACTGTCTAAGGGCTGTGTCCTTTTGTGCATGCAAGTGTACCTACTTCACATAAAAAATGTTGTTCACTCAAACTTTGTGATTTTAATAAATTAGTTTACTAGAAGAGTTTACAAATTGTTTTTGCAAATAATATGAAGGTTATTCAATAATACGAAGCAGCAATTTTATTTAAAATGATTACAAAATTCTAAATATATCAAGTTATTTACATACACACATGATCTGTTTGTAAACCATAACGATTGTAAATTTCGAATGAAAATAAATCGATTTAATGTCTACTATAAAATGGGAAAAGTTTAAAATCCAATCATCAACTTACTCATTCCATACCGATTTATGTAATAATTATTTAAATTATTCTTGCAAAATATAAAATAGATATTATTGTATTCAGTATTTTACAAAAAAAGTAAAACTTGACGTAAGCAAATGATTATTGATTAAACAACTATTTGCACCCATGTTTAGTTCCATAATAAATACTAAAAAATATTACAAAAATCACATATTCAAAGCATGTAGACAAATTTAACATGATTACAGAGACGGTTGAATTTTCGTTCACAGTTGCATAAAATATTATACATTGCTAACAATACATATGCAGTGTTCTATTAGTCATGTCTGATTGGCATCTACGAATTAATAAATCAAGCACATGATCACACATTCATTAGGTAATATTTGTATTAGCTGCATTATTGTATTGAGATTTCTTATACGTATCACATAGATAATAACAATAATTTTAATTAATGTCATGCAAATGACATTAATTATGTTTGATGATAAAAAAATTAAAATTCCACTCAACATTATGTAGTAAATGGTGAACAATTAAATATTATGGAGCGTCTAGAAACACATTTCATTCGCATTGCTCAGTTGACCATGTTTTAATATTTAAATAACATTTGTTTATGATAATCTTGTACAGTCAATACATTGATCATTTAATTGGGAAGTTGTAATTTAACAAACATCGACAAATCATTGGAAATAAAATCAGATACATAAAACATCGCCAACATCTGCTGTAAATAATAGTTTACTGAATTCCAGTTTATTTATTTTTTAAATCATAATACGCTTATTCAACAAATATTGAAAGTCCTACACTCTTTTGCAAAATACATCTTTAAAATTTTAATTGCAATAACAAATAAATGCATTTAACTTCAGCTTCATCATACCCGATTTTAATGAATTAATTTTTTTTATAAATTGATAAATTAGCTTCCATTATTTGACAGATATTTATACTGCTTTTAAAACATGTAAAAAAATTGTTTTCTATGGACTTTATAGATTTGTCAAATTCAACCAACGAACTATGCATTCCATGCATATTACTGATATCATTAAAATTTTACGATTATTTTTAATTAAAAATAATAAAATGTGCTCTTATGAAACAGTACTCTGATTGAGTTTGGTGTTTAAAAGCGTGTGTGAATAGAATAAGAAGATAAAAATTATACTGCACACCCACTACTGACTTATAGATAACTTTATGTTAATATGTGATTGTTGTTTAAAGTTTAAAGAATATTATCACTCAAAAAGTTTTTGTACACCGTTACAGATTTATTTTATTAGTTTGTGGCAACCTTAACGAGAATAAATATAAACTGCGTACCTTTAGGGGGGCCGAACAAAACAACATCCATCGCCTTCAATGAAATTTTTTGTTTGTGTATCGGATCTTTAATTCCTAATACAGTTAACAATTGCATGTTGTTTACTGCCAAACTAAAAATTACCAAACAATTACATTAAGATTACAAACGATCGTAGAAGACTTACCGAGGTAACATAGCACCAGTAATTTTATGTTTTACAAAATTATCGACATATTGAGGCAATTCTACACAGGCGGCCAGCCATTCCGAGGTTTGTTCCACTGTCCAGTTATGCACCTCCGACCGTAACCAGACATCCCATAATTCTTTGACCGATATATGTGTGTCATCATTAAAATGAAATACTTTTTGTCTCCTTTCGTATCCTGAATCATATTTCAGTTCTTCCCTAAGAAACTGATAGCGACAAAATTAATTTGTGGATTTTATCAATAGCTGTTGCACTTACATCGTTTGTTTCTGTCAAATCTACATTTCCATTAGCATCGTCATCTAACTGTCTATGTAAAGTTGCTATTGCTTCCAAGTTAAGTTTATCGCTTGATCCCACTTCGAGACAAGACAAATCATCACTGCTACAGGTTTCATGTGAATCTACGAAGTATAAATAAGATAAATCGATTAACATAAATAATGTGACCTAACCTGCATCTTTTACAACTTTTGAAATAGTTTCACTGAGTATTGAATATGTGCTTTTTGAATTTTCTCGACTGGCTCGATATTTACTATCGCCGAAACGGCTATTTTGTGCATTTTCAAATTCAGGCTCTGCACTATTTCCATTACACCAAAACGTAGTGAATATTAACCAACACACAAAATTTCTACTATTCATAATAAATTAAACAATTTGTACTTTACATTTAACACACGAAAATAAATAAAAAATCTATATCTTAATTTTCACTTGTATTTTTATCATATTTTCCCATTTATGTTTCAGTTTGACATTTCACAGCCACAAAACTACTTAATGCTGGTTCTTTAGTACTCAAGGTTGCCGTGTGTATCAGAAGTCAGAAGGTCTACTTGCTACTAATCCGGTTCGCGATATACAGTTGGCAAGGCGGTGAAAATCAACTGTATACAAGAAAAAATTTAATCAAAGATGCGTGATTCATCATGCTCCAAATTGCGATAACGTAAAATTCACAGATTCACACGTTTAATTTCCAGCCATTTTTTAATGTACGTATGTTGCGTTGCACAGTATACGCAATAACCTTTATTTCTTAAAAAAATAACTTGCGGTAGTTGAATAACTTTAATTTCGATATTTTAAATAAAATTATTGTGCACTAAAAATAGCGTATTAGGTATTAAATTAAATTGCCCATAACAATTGCTGTATGGTAGAATATTAATAATATGAAAACGTTTTTTAGTGGGCGAATTACTGGGAAAAGGCCACGTAGAATATTTAGCTTACAACAACCCTTTTAATTGGGCATTCTTTTCTACGTTTTATGGTCTTATTGTTCTTAATATAATTATATATATATTCGTCAATGCCCCCGTTATAGATATATTACAGCCTTTAAAACTATTCCACTAATTTGTCAGGAAAGGCAGAAACAATTTAATTCGTTGAAAGTTTTTTGTTCAGCACTTTTTTTCACAATTAGTAGCTACATGCTACATGCATTATAACTTCAAAAATTATAAGATTTTCCGGTTGTAATCTTAATAATATAGCGTTTTGCGTAAAATACGTTGTATGTTGTATTATTTAAATAGCCACGATATAAGACTCGGAAGGTGAGAAGTTTAAGCGAATTGATTTGTGAAATAATAATTATTAATAATGAATTATATACAAGATCGTAAGCGTAAGAGAAATTTTTTAAGAGTTTACTGAATTGTTCTGTAATAGCTACATGTAAACTGTGCATTCATTGTACAATGTTTCAAAAAGCAGACAAACTTGACCTGTTTTAAATCATTCATAGACGTACTATACATTCTTCAAATTCTTATTGAATTGAATGGTATATGGACAAAACTTATAAAACTATAATGTATTTTGAAACGGTTGTAAAATTGAAGAGAATCTTTGATAGAACCTAATTTTCTACGTAACATTTTTCCAAAGTATGCTTTGTTACAAAAGAGGAAAAATAAAAGTATTTGATCTCAAATATTGTAATTAAATAAATCATCCCGAACTTTATAGCAGTGCGTTGTTAATTATCTGAATTTTAGCGTAAAAGTTACACAGTAAAGATAACACTTAAAACAATATTTAATAAAACACATTGTAAAATACTTATGTACTTTTGTACTTTATTACTACAGTTCACAGGCGTCCTTCAGTTTTGCGGCCTTAATCGTGAGGTTGCGAGTTATAATTGTGGTATTGTGGTAAATGGGGCACAATTAATTGTTGATCGAGAGAGAAAGATTATTGTTCTTTCGTTACTTGCACTTCAAAAATATTAAATTTTACAAAAAATCATGAATGTATGAGATATTATTCAAATTCACTTTTAAACGAAACACACATGTAAGTTTTAAAATATGTTTTCTTTGCCTGTTTGATTCGTGTATAAATTTATTTATGAACGAATCAATTTATTTTAATAACGACTTTAATCAAAACCTATTGAACTTCTGCTTAAGTTGTTATTTGTGAAACTTTACACCTTTCATTCCACCAATAAAATAAGAAATTTGTAAAAATATTCATCAAAATATATTTGCAATTGTGGATATCGCATTTTAAGCTAAAAAAAGATCAAACTTTTATTCGCCATTTAAAAAATGACTATTTTGGAAACTCCGAGTTTGCATTTAAAAGTAGTAAACAGACCTTCACAACTAAAAAATATCATTACAATAATTACTGATGTGACAAACTAAATTAACACAAGTTGAAGGACCCTTGACAAAAGCACTTCCAATAAAATAATAAAAACACAAGTTATTTCATTTTCAATAACAAATTTAAGTCATTTCCCAAAACAAAGGATGTGTATAAAAATTAAAAACAAGTTCAATCTCAATTAAATAATTTTTTTCTGCAATCGTCACTAAACTAGCTCAACAAGTACCCAAAAGCGGCTGTAATAATTATAAAGTAAAATGCGCTACGCTCTACGCTCATTGGTTGAATCACGTTGAATTTAGAAAAATTGAGCGTGCTTTTGTTCAAAGATACATATTTGACAGGAGAATGAGAATCTGACAGATGAAGTAAAACTTTCTGTATTTGCTTAATTTTTCGCTATTTCTTGGACGATTGCAGAAAAAATTTAATATGCACCTCGGCAGTAAAGTTCCTTTTTATCACTCGCGTGGTTATTTGCCTCGACTATGTCCACACTCGTGATAAAAAGTCGAACTTTACTGCCTTGGTACATAAATAACTATTTTATGCTTGATTTTAATAATTCAAGGCAAATGTTTCTTACTGACTAGTACTAAAAAATCCTGTAAAATAAAATGTTGTAGTGCATTGAAATATTTTTTCTGTATTGTTGATGGATGATGCATGAAAAGCCAAATGTTTTGTATCCAAATATGTTATCATTCGTCAAACTTGCAGACCTGCAGATTCGGGCATTTTCCAAGTATGCAAACTTAGTAGATTTAAATTATGTACTGTACCCAACTATAAAAAATAATCTTTTCGCACTATTTCCAGAGGCGGATTTAGGCATGGTCTTTATGGGCTGCAGCCCAGGGCCCCGTAGTCAAAGGGCCCCCTTCGCAGTAAAAAAATAAAAAAAGAATATTAAAACTACCTTTTTGCAAATACTATTATATGAATTCTTAAAGTCTTGCATGAGTTGTACCAAACTTTAACTTGTCAATATCTACAAAACAAATGAAATGTATATGGTATCTAATATCAAAGACATCAGTATTGTTGAGTCACCATCATAATAGCGATTCAGCAATCTACTATCACTTGTTTGGGCGATACACGTCAAAAATAAATTCAGTTGGTGGGGAAGCGGTTAAAGTTACAACTTAAATTGTTAACTTTTTTGGAGTAGTGCAACAAATATATGTTTTCTGCATCTACCCATAGGTGGGAGCTTCTAAATCGTGAAACAAAACTAAAATTTTCGATAAAAAGTTTAAGCCAAACTAGATGATCTTGTCATTATGACGCTGTAAAGCTAAGGCCGCACTGCGGGATGGTTGGCTGGAGGGTAGATGGTAGACAATTTGTTGTGAAACAAAGCGCCTGGATTGTCGCCAGGCGACGGCGTATATCTACCATCTACCCTCCAGCCAACAATCCCGCAGTGCGGCCTTAGCATTAGAGCTTTAAAAAATAGTTACGGTGATATTATGAACATATTAAAAATATTTAGTGACAATTTAAATATGAAACTTGATTTTCGAAGAGAGGCACATAATTTATATAATAATTTGGCGAAACTTGAAACTGCGATTTTAACTGTATTTTGGAAAGAAATTTTAGAGAGATTCAATTTAGTTTAGTGTAGACCCCAGGCTTAGACATATGTGAAGGTGAGAAATTAATTACGTCATTAGAAGCGTTCTAGAGCAGCATACGAGAAAAATCAGCAAAAGATTCAAATTTTTAATGGGGATTTGCAAGACATTAATATCGAGAATATTGATTTGAAAAGTGCACGTAATGTTGTTGATTATTATTCGGATGGCATAGATGAACATTTACTCAATGAATGCATTCAGTTAAAATCCTACTTACAGACTAAGCCAGATTCATACATCCGGTGATATATTCAAGCTAATTTATGAAAAGAAGCTTGTCGATGTTTTTCCGAATTGCTATACAATCTTAATTTTCTTTGGCGTTACCAATCACCAGCTTTGAGGCGGAGCGATCCTTCTTCAGGATGTCCTATATAGAAAACAAATATAGGACAGCAATGACGAATGAAAGATTAAAATATTTATCAATTCTTTCAATAAATTCAGATTTAACCAAAGATTTACAATATGATAATCAAATTAAAGAATTTGCAGCACAAAAATGCAGAAGTGTTGCGCTTTAAGCGACTATAATGTATTAAAAATAGCCACATTATATAACTACTAGAATGTTTTATTTATTTTATTTTTAAGAATACTTATTATTTTTGTTTATTTTTTTTCTTAGTATTTATTTTTGACCTGAAAGTTTGTTTCTTTTCTTTGTTTGTTACTAAAAGCAATACCTAATATATTTTATTTGTTAGATGTTTATTTTTCCTATTTAAAGAGGGGTAAAAAAGTGTTTCTGCAAAATGGCGAATGAGTCATCAGAACTAATCCAAACTTGGGTTAATTTGAGTTGTGGGTAGGCCCCCAAACAGTATTAGACCAGGGCCCCCAAAGTTAACGGTCCGCCCCTGACTATTTCGCAAAAATCTAAAACGCTCAAGTAGGTATATTGTTTATTGTATGTATTTGGATGAAGGTTAATATCGATCTGATAAACATTTTTTTACTTATGAGGTTACATAGTGTTAACAGGTAATTGGACTTGCCATTTAAACGTTTTTCAACTTTTTTTTAAACATCCATTTTAACATGATACTATGGTGTACAAAAATATGATAAACAGTGAATAATTATTTAATGCTTTATATAAATCTTCATACAATTAAGTGACACATTAATCGTTGAATTATTATTCTGAAGTCTATTTCTTCGGAATGCTTTGCCCAAAAGGTTTTACCGTTTGAATTTTTTTCAGCAAAATCTTTAAACAAAAATGTGTTACAGTAAATAATTCCATTTGTTTAAAGCTTAAAATACTTACTAAATTTTCATGATCAATTTTTCGCTGTTGTTTTCTTCTGTTAACTTCAGCACTTGAAACTTTTGGTATATTAGGAGAAACCGTAAATCGATTTGGTCGACGACTGTGTGACAAAATTTTTTTCATTAAAAGTGTATTCCTGTATTCTATTTCTCTTATTTGGTCTTCCCTAAACGACTTGTTGTAGCCCTTTGCAGAATGAGTTGAATTTTTGTCGAAAGTATCCAAAAAAACTTGTAAGTCCCCATCAGTTTCTATTTCTACGCTATTATTGACATCGTCTTCTTCAGAGTTATCTGAATCTGCAGAATTACTCGTATCGTTATCATCACTAAGTAATTCATTCAAATTTTGTTCAAGAGTGGTACAACTACAGCTACATTCTTCCAGTTTCTTTGATTGATGTGTGTTGCCAGTTTCCTTTGAGTTTGATTTATTGCGTTTCTCAACGGGAACTGTGGTTCCTTGAATAACTATAGAGGTTGATTTTTTAACGTCTTCGCACCCGTCCAACATTTTTAATATACATATAAATATTGTATCGCAAAAAAAGATTATTTTCACACGCTTTAAAAATAAACGGTATTACAACATGTCACAAGGAGACAATTATTATTTGGATGTAACTATGACAACTGGATATAGTCTAATCAATTAAGGTCATATCATATGTGCTTGAATGAAATATGTACCTCGTTAATTTTTGGTTCGATGTTTTATCGATTAAAGTTTAAAATATTTTTATCAGTGGCGTAAATATAATTTTTACATTTGACTATAATTTTAAAAACGTTTTTCATATGCATTTTGCTGAGATTAAAAATGGTCTTATTTTCATTAAACTGTGGTTTATGAACATGAATCCTAAAAATATTTGTATTATAACATATAAACGTATAAATAACATACTCCTAATATTTTGTACGTACCTGTTATTTTTCTTTCCATCGAAAACTTTTTTTTTAAACGTACGTACATGTATTTTGCATCTATATCATTAAGTGTTATTTTTATTGTTTTTTAATCACTGTTTAGTCTGATAATTATATCAGTATATCAGTATTAACAAACTGAGATTTAAAAAATGCAGGAGTAATTTTCTCTTGAATTGTAAGGACTAAAACACGTATTGTTTACACTACATGAAATACACAAAAGTATGGTATAATTCTAAAACTAATAAGATAAATTTAATTAAATAACGATGCTATCTATAACTTACTTGAAAACATCCAAAACCATTTTATATGTTTGATATTTTTAGAATGAAATAAATTATTGCGAAAACATTAAAACGGTATAAAATGAATTTTTGGGCTTTTGTTGAATCTATACTTTTCAGTTGCTCTTGGAAACAAAGATTTGTGTGGCATAAAATTAGCTAAATTTTGGGATTTCAAAATAAATTTAAAGCCCAAAGCCGTTATTAAATAATTTGCATTTTTTAGGTTATTTTGGTTGTTTTTGAAAATAGACATATAAAATAATATATCACTGTAAAGAGAAAAAAATAATCTTTAAATCTAAGTCATCACCTACTACGACTGCCATTCAAAAAAAAGTTGTTTTGTCAAATATCTCACACGGTAATTTATAAATAAAAATCTGACTATCGCCATCTTATAGCAAACAAAATCTACAAAACATTATTCCTTTGGCTTTTTTGTGTATTCGCAACTATAACCGAGCTATTTAAGTTTAAAAATTTTGATCGTTCGGTTTTTTCGTTATATCACGCAAGCCATGGAATTTTTAAACAAAACAAGATCTTGTTTAAAATACGCTCCTAAATAGCTAACTTTTGTCCCATTTAACTAACCTTGTATTTTCATTATTTACGGAAATAGCAATAGTGTCCCACGGAAAAGTGAAACACCCTCTATAGAAGTACCCTAAATAAACCCATATAGATTTCAAGAGTCATGGACCCTGGTGTGCTCGAATCATAATATAGCTACGCGGCTACGCCACTGGTTGTTATCAAAGAATTGTATGGATTAAACAAATATTATTAGTATTCAGGGATGGAAAACGTAACGTAACGATACCCTATATCGTTATAATAACGATTCAATAATAATTTCTAATACAATAACGTTTCATTAAAAGTTGTTTTGTTATTTTGTATCGTTATTCTCTATAAATTATATTTCAACATAGCGTTCTTATATTTTCAGAAGAAGGTATATTTAGTTTGTATTTTAAAAATTATAATAGAAATAAAATATCTTAATGTAATTTTGTACCATTTTAAAATTTTACATTTTACGTACCCCAAAAATAATTAGAGCTACAAATAAAAATTGTTTTTATAACGTTATTTATCACTATTTATGTAACGTTATATAAAATACCAATTCATTTTTTTAATGTTATTTATAACGTTATGTAACGAAAACAAAACGATTTAAAACGTTATTCCATCCCTGTTAGTAAGTAATACATGTCAGTTCTAGTAAGCGATTTTTAAGCTCTTACGTTTTCCTAAACGTCAAATTTTCAATTATTAAAATTTTTCCAAGTCACATTCCAACACTAGGCGTCGGTTTAATTAATACCTGTTTTTGGGTCCTGTCGATCTCTATTAATTTAAAAAAAGTCTTAAACCCGATTGCATAAAAGTTGAATATGGGATTAACCCCGCCTTTAAATTACGTTAACCCTAGAACTAATTGTAAGCCAAATCGCAGCATAGTTGACGCTAATGTCAGTGGCGGATCCAGGGGGGGGTAAATGGGGTAATTACCCCCCCCTAAGACTAGGATATTTAAAAAAATTAAGTTTTACAAATACCTTATTTCCTGCGTTTCCGCCTTGGTTTATAACTAAGTCTACAGAAGATATAAATGAATTTATAAATTCAATGGTCACTTATTTAAATAAAGTATTTAAAAACGACGACCTAATAAAATTAAAGCTTAAATCTGAAATCGATTTTTGGACATTAAAATGGCAAAAAAAAATCAGTTAAACGAAAATGTACCTACCAGTGCAAAAGGTATAGAATATGCTATACCGGGTGATTCAGTTTGACTGTCGCACCCCTATAACTTTGTAAGTATTGAGAATAACCCCAACAACCCTTATATATTTGAAATCAGCGAGAAATTCTCTATTAAGTGTGTATGTCAAATCCGCGATAGGCAACTGGTTTTTTTTAAAATTACATATACATTTTTTTGTTGATTCGGATAGAGAATTTAATTCTGAATCCGACCATGTACTCAAAAAGTAGGCATACATTAAAAAAATTCGAGAAAAATCAGCAGTAGCGGCCATTTTGAATACATTAAAATCTAATTTTTTATGTCGGCATTCATTATTTGTTTTCATTTTTATTAAAAATTAATTTTTAATACATTTACATTGATAGTTATAGCATAATTTTTAAGATTTGATCGTTTTTTGTTATGTTAAATAGACTTTGCTATAATTTGAATATACTTTGAACTGATTTTTCTCGAAAATTTTCTTATGTATGCCTACTTTTTGAGTACATGGTCGGATTCAGAATTAAATTCTCTATCCGAATCAACAAAAAAATGTATACTATGTAATTTAAAAAAAAACAATTGCCTATCGCGGATTTGACATACGTCATCGTAGAGGTAACAAAAACACATCACTCAATAGAGAATTTCTCGCTGATTTCAAATATATAAGGGTTGTTGGGGTTATTCTCAATACTTACAAAGTTATAGGGGTGCGACAGTCAAACTGAATCACCCGGTATATCTCAGTAAATATCTACTTTAGGAAAAACTGTTTTGAATAAAAGTTGTTTGGTACTTAGTTTTCCAACATAAGACAAAATAACTATTTTTTTCGAATAACAAAAGCGCAATGAAAAACAATCGACTTTTTTTTAAATGACAAGATACCCCTATATTATACTCATTTGACAGATAATTGTTTTTCTCTTTTCAGTGATGCAAAACTTTAGAACCCTTACATAAGCAACTTTTTGAAACAAACGCAAAAAATTATTTTAATTGTTTAGTATTCATTTCTAACAAAAACATCATAAGATTAAATGTTTTTGACGAAATCTACAATAAGTGTTCAAACTGTGAACCATTTACAGCTTGGCAATGATAAACTCGGTTTTTAAACCCATTTATAACATTCCCAACCATTTCAGGTGTAATAGACCTCGTCTCTTCTCTAATACGATCTTTTAAATTTTCGATATTCTCCGGCCTCTTAGCATAAACGTAATTTTTAAGGTGACCCCATCATTAAAAAGAGAATCTTGTCATTTAAAAAAATTCAATTGTTTTTCATTGCGCTCTTGTTATTCGAAAAATAAATTAAATTTTGTCTTATGGTGGAGAACTAAGTACCACAGAAATTTTATTCAAAACATTTTTCTCTAAAGCAGATATTTACTGAGATATATTTCATACCTTTTGGACACACTGTATGAAAAATGTAACGCCGAAATATACTCCACTTTAAAAATCATTTTGCAAATTTTAAGCACTCTTTCTGTTGGTGCTGTCTCGGCAGAAAGGAGTTTTTTGGCTTTAAAAAGGTTAAAAGGGTGGTTACGATCTAATATGACACAAGAACGTTTAACGGGATTGGCTTTATTGCATATTCATAGAGGAATAGATGTCAACATAGATGTTATAATAAATACATTTGGAGCCAAATGTAAAAAACTGAATTTTATTGTATAATTTTTAAAAAGCCGAACCGTTTATTTACTATCACTCACAATTAAATAAAGTACTTTTTGATTTAATAAAATTAGTTTTAGTTTAATGTACCTACTATTGCCTAAATTAAAAGATTAAAACTGTAAATTACAAAAATAGTCATATTAATTCTACACTTCCCGTATACTTTTAGCCGTTGGCCTGTTTTTATTTGAAAGATTGATAATTACAATTATTAAGGGGCAAAGCGAAACAATTATCAATTGCTGATTAAAGTTAAGAGGAAAAAAAAAATCAGCGGAGGCCAATTGGCAAGGGCCAACTGAAATTTTTAATTACCCCCCCTAAGATGGAGGGCTGGATCCGCCCTTGGCTAATGTTGCCTAGTTTTGGGAATAATTACTTCGTATTTTAGCACCAGTGTCACTTTGTGCAATCAGGCCTTAATATGGTCAGCGTCAAGTCTAATGACGAGCGGTGGGAGTGTTTTCGCTGAGATGTACTTTGTCCAAGAGGGCTGCGATCAAAAAAGTTTGAGAAACACTGTTTTAGAGGACGTCTAATGGTGCTGGGGGCCGTTTACATTAAAATTCACCGATTTTTGAGGAGTAGGAACTTTGCAAAATTAATTATTATTCAACTGCCAAACTATCATGAATGAAATCTAAGTTGAAGCTCTATTGATCTCAAACACAAAAATATAAGAATGAAAAGAACATATTATAGATTTTAACACTATCCATGACGATTTTTGCAGTCACTTTCCAACCAGGATCACCTTGGATCTGTGTAAGCAGCTCCTGTACTGGTACCCGCACTTAATTGGTAGTAGAACTTCACTCATCACAGGAGGCACAAAAAAATTATTAATATAAATTTAAGACAGGCAGCAGTAAAAC
The DNA here is from genome assembly GCA_947652605.1 of Elmis aenea. Lineage (NCBI taxonomy): Eukaryota > Metazoa > Arthropoda > Insecta > Coleoptera > Elmidae > Elmis > Elmis aenea. Next base: position 23,063,418 of record OX393581.1, on the reverse strand, counting down.
CTCGTGTTGTACTTTAAAGCTGCGTTCACATAGAAAAGTATTGTATTCTATTGTATCGTAAGCAAAGTTAAGTATACGAATATCAAATGATAGCGTTCACATAAGCAAAGTAGTGGAATTGCATTGTAAGCGGCGTGATAATAGCTCGCAAGGTCCAAGCTTCTTGCAATACCCCATAACAAGAACCAATCACAGTGATCTACGGATTAACCCTGCGTATGCGCAATGGGAATCGCCATTAGTGTACAAACACTACAATACCTCTATGTAAACGCTACTCTTGCAGGCACGTTACAATACAATTTATTACGCTACAATACAATGCACCTTAACTGTAGCATATTCACTGTCTTTAATGTATAGGTGAATTAAAAGGTTAAAAAAACTCAGTAATTTCATAAATTAGTATATTACTTATTTGACTAACAACAAGTAAACAGCACCTATTAAAATGTTATGACAAACAAAGTCAAAAAGAAGTTACATTTTAATTAAACAATGCCTAACTAGTCACAATTTTTATGCAAATTATTAAATAAATTTAACATGAATAGATTAACTAACAAAAACAATCAAAGGCACAAGCTATAAAAAATTAAAACAAATACATACAAAATCCTCCACTGACTATCAATAATTACAAAAGCTACAAATTCTTTATTTAAAAAATAGATTTTACACAGTCATACAAAACGTTGCTAATTAAATTGCAGTCAAAAATTTACCCTCAAAAGAGGGCACTTATTAATAATTCTAAATTTTTTTTTCAGTCGTTACTTGGTCTTTTGTTACATTATATTTAAATAAAAAAGTACAACTATTATCGCTTTTTAAAACTATGTTATACCTGCAATGTATTTAAATATAAAAAAGAGTGTACACATCAAATCATCACAGTGTAAGTTATTTTGTGCGGTATTCGTTCATAAAAAAATATTGCCCAAGACACACTTAAACCTGCGCATGTGGTGAAATAAATAATAATTTAATAATATGTGTACAAAATTAAACCGCAATAATATACGACAAAGCAAAATTATTTAGTACGTGACATAATACAGTACACATAGGAATCAATATTTGGCAATAATAATTGCAATATTTAATACAAAAGCTCAATATTACATCAAAACATATATGTGTGTTTTAAAAACTAATGTATATGATATGTTACAAATATACATGCGTACATCATTTACAATGTTGATAAGGACAATAATATAAGGCACATAAGATATTGAGGAAGGTATTTTGTTAGTAGTATCCTCCTTTTATATTTGGCTGGCTACCTGGACGAAGATTTGGACGTGGATTTACTGGTCTAACACAAAAAAAAGTACAAAAATGGTTTGTTAATGACATGCGTAGTCAGTGACGTAGGCAGGATGTTTCCATAGCGGGGTTGATAAATGCAAAAAGCCGATTATATTTTTCCTCTTTCGGCCATGAGTCTTTTTTTAAAGTTTTTTTTAGCAGAAAATTTACAGTTCTCCGGCCCTATATCGATTTATTGCAACTCTATGGGAGTGTTCTGACCCCCTCTAACCCCCCGCACCTCTGTATACAGGCTGACAATTATCTACATGTGTTGTATGGGTAACTTTGTTATAAGAATTACAAAGTCAGTTAAACTAGCAAAGTTAGGCAGAATTTAATGTGATTTTGACATTTGACCTACACCTTCAACTAAATATTTATAAAAAACTAAAAACAGACGATTTTTTCAATAGTAAATAATTCTATAGCCACCAACGTTAAAATCAAAATGCGAAATGATTCCTGTAGATATTTTTACAAAGAATTAGAAAAAAATATCTAAAAAGTCAAACCTGACTTTTTTTAAATGAGAACCATAGTTTTAGCTATGGATTGATTAAAATGATTATTTTATTCATTGTCAAATTGACCAATCAGAACACGCTATTAGACCACCGTGTGTCTTACATTGCACCAAAGTTCAACCGGTTGATTGATGACGTCATTCACCGGTGGATTTGTGGTTGCTCGAAAACAGCGGTTGAATGTAAGACGCAAGCAGTGAAACCGTGATTGTTTCTAACCTAACTTCGCCTATTGTCGTATAATACAGTACGGTAAACAATAATGGCTGCTACCCCTTCCACAATCCACCACAAAAACACCGGCTTCAAAATCGGTGGATTAAATGGCCGCCGATGGCACCAAAAACTCCCCACCGGTGTAATACAAGACAGAAGCGATGTTCCTACCACACTTCAACCGGTTGAATGTAAGACAGTTTTTGACTGTTTTGATGGCACCGGTGCCATCGCCGGGTAATATAAGACACACGGCAACTAACATGAAATTTGATAAACTGTCCTTAAAATAGCTAATCTTAATTTATCAATTAAAGGGTTTGGTGCAATAACCGGCTAAACGTCATTTTCGAGCAAAACGAGTTTTGGGTCTATTATTGTATAGAAATTTTTTTAACTTCGTTTGGTCTAAGAATCGTCCATGTATTGCATAATGGTGCCTATCCACGTGAGAGTAAACTACTCTCGATAGCAGCGTCGCCAAGGATACAGCCCCTGAGAGTAACTCGCGATTGGCTGTATCCTTGGCGACACTGCTATCAAGAGTAGTTTACTCTCACGTGGATAGGCACCATAAGAAAATGTATTTTTCATGAAACATAGCCTATTCTTGCCCAAACGCAAGGACTGCAAAGAGTTTTTTTAGTTTTTCTCAAAATTACATAGCTGATTGTTGCACCAAACCCTTCAATTGTATTTAACTGTCTTTTTAAGATTAGCTATTTTAGGGACAATTTATCAAATAAAAAGAAATATGCTTAGGAAAACATTATTATCTACAAAGTGCATATCTCAAATTTGGAGAGGGCTACACCTTCAACCATTGAATACCTTCAACACATGTTATAATTTAAATTTAATAGTAATAGTAAGTGACAAATCATAAATTGTTATGAAATGTAAAAAATATCTTAAATTATTTCAGCTTTCAATTTTTTATGTGTTTAATTAAAGCTAGTTTATTTATGTAATTTTGTTTTTCAATGGCCACTTTGATTAAATCTAATAAATACAATTATATTGTTATAACTTACTCATTTTTTAAGATATACATAACAACCCCATACATCAAAATGAGAAAAAAAATTTACTCAAACTTGCATAGTAACGAATGTCAATTTGATAGTTAAAATATCACGAGCACTTGCGCGAGTGATATTCTATCAAATTTACACGAGTTATTACTATGCAAGCTTGAGTAAAATTGCCAAAAAAATTCCAGATCACGAATTGTATTTGACAAGATTATTTACTGTGTTAACTGTGACATACAGAAAGCAAAAATATTTTATGTCATTATGACGTTAATGAGTTAAAAGGCTACTACATATTTTTTAATAGCAGCACAAATTCGTAATCATGGCAACTTATCAACAAGTAAAATTATCGAAAAATTACCGATATAATTTCATGTTAGTTGGTCTAATAGCGTGTTGTGATTGGTCAATTTGACAATGAATAAAATAATCAGTAGTAATATAACAAGTGCATTGAAAATTATCGATAATTTTTGGTTAATATGCTCGAATGCAAGTTGAGCTGAAAAAATCACAAGTGCACGAGTGATTTTTTCTGATTCAACTTGCATGAGTGAAGATTTGTCAAAAGTTATAGATTATTTGTAAAGCACGAGTTATATTTTGTCAGAAAATTTCCTTCACCTAACCTACCTGTCGAATTAAATGTATGTTATGTCAAATTTGACAAGTACTGTCAGAGTGGTGTGGTTTAATCCATATTAAAGTAACACTACTGGTCACCGAAATCTGTCAAAAAATTATCAAGACCAAAATATTTTATTCCCTCTTCAAATTTATATTTCCGACCAATCACAAACTCAGATTTCTTAGAAACGACCAATAAACGCATGAAAATCTGTTAATTGCGACAAGTAAATTATCAGTGTATGATTATGTTTATTGGTCGTTTCTAGGAAATCTGAGTTTGTTATTGGTCGAAAACGCAAATTTGACAGGGGGATCAACATGTGACAGGGAAATGTAAAATTATTACCGTGTAATATTGCTCCTATTGGTAATCTCTAGAAGATTTAAGATTAGTGATTGGTTGAAAACGCAAATTTGACAGGTGAAGGAAATTTTCATTTTAATCAATCCATAGCTAACTATGGTTGTCATTTAAAAAAAGTCAAGTTTGACTTTTTTGACATTTTTGTCCAATTCTTCATAAAAATATCTACAGGAATCATTTAACATTTTGATTTTAAGGCAGTTGGCCATGGAATTATTTACCATAGAAGAATAGTCTGTTTTTGGTTTTTCAAAATATTTAAAAAAACTTATGGTGCAGGTCAAATGTCAAAATGACATTAAATTCGTCTTGAAATTCTCCCCAACTTTGCTAATTTAACCGACTTTGTAACACTTATAATAACAAAGTTACCCATGCAACACTCATGTAGATTATTGTCACCCAGTATAGTGGCTGATATACTCAAAATACCTTGAAAAATAAATTACAGTTGTAAGGGTTTGGGGACCTTCTAATGGTAGCTCCAAGGGCAGAAAAAAAAACGTTAAATACAAGGAAAAAATTACTTCTGAAAATGTTGGGGATAAAAAAAGCAAATTAGTGGCTGACATATTTCTGAATAAGCTAAAAAAAACTGTGGTAGTTGTAAGGGATTGAGGGTCCCCTTGCACTGGTTGTTATCTACAGTTTTTGTTTTATTTATGTAAGCTGTCAACTATTAACTAGGGATTCTGTCCCGGGACTTTCTTAGTCTCGAGTCCCGGGACATTTCGTTCGAGACTCGAGACGAGACTTCAATGTTACAGAACACTGAAATTTATTTTTTATACTTCTAATTTATAACAACAAATTTTACTGCCACGAGTTTAGCAAAAATATTTTTATATTTTAATCTTTTAAAGTTTAAGCAAAATTGCTAAGTTTATAATTTAAAATATATTTTACTTATGCCTGTTATGTATAAAACTTTATGGAAAATTGTTAATTTTATTTAAAATAGGTATTTACGTGGAAATATATATTTCATTTACTGTAGACTAAAGACTAAATTTAAAAAAAAAAAATAATACTACTATACTTTATTCATAAAATAAATGCTTCAAAAACAAAATCCGTGAATACGGTTTAATTAAAAAAAAAAAAAAATTATAAGTTAGCCACGTTCTGTCAACTGTCACGACCGATTTACGATTACGACATGTTCAAAGAAGCAATTTTAAGTATGTAGCCTGTGTTTTCAGAAACAATGTCACTGTATAGAAATAATTTATTTTTTACTGTGAAAATAGCTGTTGAATTTTCAGTATATGAATATTGCATCATATTTCTTGCAATTTATGAAATCTTCCATCATTTTTGACGGTTTATACCACCATTTTCTACTACGTAAATAAAATTCGCAAAAGTCTCGAAGTCCCGGGAATTCCCGGGACTTTGATAAAAAAAAGTCTCGAGTCCCAGGTCTTAAAAAATTGTCGAGACTAAGAATCCCTACTATTAACGATAGTGTAGCTTAGATGTAATGATGACTCATAAATCTTACCTAATAGCTCGTGGTCCAGGTATTCGTGAAACAGGTCTTGGGATTCCAGTTAAACCACCCACCGCTCTTGGTAAACCACTTGGTCGGTATTGAGCTTTAAGAAGAGGATTCGACAACAAAGAAGTCACCGGTTTCACTTGTTCTAAATAAGAGTCCCTTACTGTTGGTCCCACCTGCAAAGATGCATTTAAAAACTTTATTATCATACAAAAAACATGAGCAGCCTCCTACCTCTGCAACTTTTGGTTTAGACATCGCATTGCTCTTTGGTATACTTTTTGTGTTTATTGTAATGGTAGTATTATTTGGCACAGCTTTAATATTCGGAACGGAGCCTTTAAAACCAGAAGCAGCAGTTTTAAGATTTGTGTCGTTTCCGAATGATTTAAGGTTTGTGTACGAACCTTTATATAGGTTTGAATATGAGCCTTTGTTGGCAGTTGCATTTGTATAAAGTGTTTGAGTATTAAGTTTTGGGTATGAACCTTTCAGATTTCGTTCAGGAGGTTTCATGTTTAAAACACCTCTTTGTGTTAAAGTATTTAAGCTTCTGGGATGCTGATTTAAAGTGTTAGTTTCCATTCTGTTGGTGGGTAAATTTTCAAGACTGTTAAAATTGGGTTTTGAATATCTTAAGTTAGAGTCTGAACCCAATGTAGCTTTGGATAAGCTTGAACGAACTGTCATATAGTCATCGTTAGAAGATCCTGAATCCGACAGCTGTTCAAGACTTTTTGGCTTAATCGGTGACATACTGACATTATCAAATAGTCTTATTGTTGGCTGGATATTATGCCGTGGTGTTGACATAACTTGCTGCAGGCCTGCAAAATTAAAATTAAAAACAAAAACATAATTTACGAAGCAGGCAATTGTTTACTTAGGTTGCAGATTACTGAGCACTCAAAAATAATTACATACTTTCCAATTTTAGTGCGTAATATACATAAACAAATCCTAATATATTATATTAATTGAACAAGTTCTTTTAGTTTTGTAACTTAATAATTTAACAAACAGATCAAATGCTAACTAATTTGCACCTTTCATACAATCGCTGCCTTAAATAGACCTGTTTTACTTACTTTGTTCTTGTAATTGCACAATAGCATCGACTTCTGCCATGTTGAGTCTTTTGTTAGATCCTCTGCTACTAGTTGACAGACTACTACGATCAAGACTATCTGACGAACCTGTCAGGTAAGTAATAGAGTTTTGTTTTAGTTTTGGACTTAATTGGTTATGACTGTTGTGCTCTTCAACAATAAAATTATACTGTTTTGAGCTTATGTTGTCTTGAATTCTGTTTGAATCAGCTTCCCCGACAGTATCAGTCAATAATGAAGTATCGATATGTACACTGTTAGCTTTAAGATTGTCACTACCATTTAGTGTGTTTTGGAAGACGTTTGTTTTAAAACTAGACTTTTTTTTATATGTACCGGTAAAGTCTTGCGATGGTGAATTTATAATTACAGTTGCATTTGGATCCATATTCTCTAATTGCACGTCATTGCATACTGGTTGATGTATGACCGATATAGAATTGGAATCTAAATGAAAACTTGCTTTTTAGTAACAATGTATTACCTCTAATTGTAAATTACAATACTGCATCAAAGGTACTTTGTTTTTTTAAATATTGTAAATCAAATAAATTGTAAGTTTTGTGCTACTACTCAAGGGGTCTATATAAAGGGTGCCCAAGAGATCATTACCACCTCGATAATATTATTAATTTTTAGAAATAATACCAATAAATCTTGCACATAATTAAATTTGCATATAATCACATTAAAAAATGTACATTCAAAATTTTGATGTGTTGAAAAGTTAAGTTTTACATTACCATTGAAATGAAATACAAAAATTAATAGATGGTATTCAAAAATCAAATGAAAAACATTATGACTCAAAATAATAATACGGTTACTTCAAGTTAAAATTCTGAATAAATTTAAAGTACCATACAAAAAATATTAGCATCAGCCTGTAACCTTAAATTAAGGAACGATTTAAATTCAAAAACTTACCAATAACAGTACAGGAAGAACAATTTTCAATAAAATCTGCTTCAATTGTATCATCATCTGCATTGAATGTTTGATTCATAGCCATAAAGAAAGTTTCATTTTTTCCATATAAATCATTATAGCATGCTGCATTAAAAGTATCTCCCAAAGTTCGTTTGACAAATGTTTCTGCAGTGTCTGAATTTATACTACTACAGCTTTCAGTGAACGACTGGAATAATACAGGACCCGATTCTTGAAGTATTAATGTTTCTAAGTCATCATCACGAATCTGTCTTAAAATAGGATCATTATTTATTAAGCTGCTTTCCATGACGTTTGTAAACGTCGATGAACACATTGAGTTAACTAAACTTGGAGGAGACATGTTTTGAAAAGAATCTAGTTCACCAGCTGACGCAACTATTTTATCAAAGACACTCATATTAACAGGTTGGGATAGATCAAAACTTAACGGTTTATCTAAAACTCTATTGCCACCAACAATAGGAACTGATGGTATATCTATCGATTGAGCATTATTCACTGTAGTATTAAATATAAAATCATCATCGTCGGAAGCTAATGCCAATATATGATTTCGAAGTTTATCTCCATAATTTTGAATCATGGACGGGCTCTTTTTTTCCGAACCAAAATAGTCTTCGTTATATTTTTCAATATTAGGACGATTAATTCGTTTTTTAGGTCGAGTAAATGTGCGAGAGTCAATTTTTTTCTTGGTATCTAATTGTGCAACATCACGTAATAAAGACATGCGGTTCACATGATAATCTTCATTTTTAAGATCATCAGAGCGGCTGTAGAGCCACTCTTTTAGGTCTTGGGTTTTAGAATGTTGTGTTGTCGACTCATACAACCTAAAAAAGTAATTTGTAAATTTCAACTACACTACATAATTTTTTTAATTAATACCAAGTTTCATCGTCATAAAATTGTATTTTATCTATATTAATTAATTCATTTGAGTCAAACATAAGGGCATAATCTTGGCTTAAGGGTAAATTTTCTAATAATGATGTATCTTTTTCTGTTGACTGATCACCGTTATCAGCATGAAGTTTAACTTGTTCCAATATATTATGTTCTTGAGGTGACAGTTGTTGATCCATTTTACAGTTATATTTGTTAATTGAAAAATAATAACAATCAAGACAGCCAATTTATTCTGGTTTCCTACATAAAACCTATAAAATTAAATGAATAAGGAGTTAAAAATCTTGCAATTTAATTTTATGACTTAACACTTACCTTCATAAATTTACAAACATTTCACAAAAGTAATAAAGTTTTTTTCATCTTCCTTGTTCCATATCTATCCAAGACGGCCACTGCATACTTATTTGTGATTTTTCGGAACTACCAAAATAGAAGTTTATGTTAGAAATTTTTATTATTTTCTAATTCTTTTCCTCTAACACAAAATAGGTTTATTTATCTCTGTTGCCCGAGTATTTGTTGGGGAGTTTGAATATTATGCGTTTGGCTATTCATCAGTATCATGTGTCAAAATAGAGCAACATAACCTTAATATCTGTTTTTATTTAGCCCTTTAATAACATGTCCCATAATTATTTGCTTGTAGAACATAGAAGTGACTTAAATGTAGTTATTAATCAGCCTCTTCAGCTCACACAGCGTATAAAGGTGTGTCATTAAATACAATTTAATTTTTAACTTTTATAAGTTGATTTTGTAGTTCACTTGTTTCGATGTATCGGACAGTTACATCGTTTTTGGGGCCACAAGTGGAGGGTTGTATATTTTCAAGCGTTATCCATGTAGATTTGTTAAACTTATTCCCAGTAAGGTAATGTACAAAGTTCATAATTAAATAATTTTTTAAAAATTGCACGGTGTAATGATTTTTATATATTGTATATTAATTATTACAGGAAGGCTCTGTAGCCTTAGTGAGTATATCATCAGATGAAAAAAATATAGTCATAGCTAGTGCAAAAGGAATAATTGTAATTATAAAAGATGTTATTGTGGAAAATACGGTGCAATACCAACCATACAATGAACATGAAGGGACTTTAATAACTGCAATAAAATGGCATTTTAATGAAGTGTATATTGGTACTAGCATAGGAAAAGTTTCATTTATATCTGTAACAAATGCATTAGTAAGTCAAATTTTATTGAAAGTTTTTGTGCAGTGAATATAATTAATTTTATTTTCAGACTAAAGCAATTTTTCATGCACCATGTGCGCATTTAATGCACCTTGATTCAACAATCGTGCAAATCGATACTTTTTCCAACTTTTTACTTGTTTCCACTCAAACTCGTTCTTATTTGTGTGACACAGAGAAGGAGCAGTATAGACAAATCGGTAAAAAACAACGTGACGGAAATTTTGGAGCTTGTTTTTATGTCAATAAACAGGCTATTAAAGCTCAAGAGGCCCCACTACTTAAAAATAAACGCTTTTTTAGGAGCCTTAAAGATGACGAACGTTTAACTCTTCAAAATAACAGCGATGTTAAAATATTTTGTGCACGACCCGGTGTACGATTATGGGAAGCAAATTTTGATGCATCCGTGGCTAACACCCACCAGTTTAGAAATACATTAAATCAGCCACCATCTAATGTGATACATTTAACGGAAAGCGCCGACTCACATTTGCAGTTGGAAGATTTTTCAAAAACGAGCTATAAAATACCGGATAATTTTATTTTTGGAAAAATTTTCGTATTGGCTGATAAATTTATATTGTCTTTTAACAGTAAGGGATTTTATATTTTTGATCCCGAAACTGTATCTCTAGTCTTTTGGCAACACTCATTTCAAAACATTAAAGAAGTAAAAGTGATAAAAAATTTCGTATATTTGTATACGGATGATAATCTAGTGACCATATTTTCTTTACAAAATTTACAAAACTTAGTTTTGAAGACTTTAATTAATAAGCAATATTATATATGCTGTGAACTTTGTATTCAGTACCAAGAAGAAATAAAAAAACTGATTCCGGTGTCTGATAAAATACATTTAATCACAATTCTCAAAGAAAAACTTTTGGAGCTGGGTGCAGAAGATTTACTAGAAAAACTAAAGCCTATTTTAAACGCTGTACAAGAACACTCGACTCAAAAGTACACTGGTGAAAAGCTTCACACTGGAATAGTTTTAGTTCAGAATGTTACTTCCGTGAAAAAAGATGTGCTTAATGATTTTGGAACAAAGTCCGAAATTAGCAGTAACAGTAAATATGAAAATGATCAAAACTTACCAGAAACCTTACAAGCCTTAAAAGAAATTAGTGCTACAGTTACCGATAAATTAACAGAGAGTACAAGAAACTTAAAAGAAAAATGGCAGATTTTAGAAGTCACCGTTAAAAACTTGACTACTTCAGACGAAAAAAATAAAATAAACGAGATAATCGATGTTGAACAAAATGTAGCAACTAAAAGCCACACGGAAGATTCCTATGCAGAACCTGCACAAGTTTTAGATGAAACCGAAATCCTAAAACTCGTCCAGAAGCAATTCCAAGTTAGCAAACTTAATCGGCACATAGAAGTGACGAAATTTTATAATATTTTGGAGTCTAAAGACATAGAAGGAGCTGTTGATTTATTTTCAAACTTCATCAAGTACGCTCAGAGTCATAATTTACAAAAGGAAGAAGTCGAAACGTGGTGTAATAAACAGTTTTTAAAATATTTGGATAAGAAACAGTTTGCCAAAGAAATAGATACACGCGAAGTGGGTTCGCAAGCTATAGATTTTTTAATACGGGCGTTTAGGAACGTAAATTATTCCCCTGAGTTCAGCTGCTCTTGTTCATATCCGGTACCGACAGCTAAAAATAAAAAACCGGAATTTTATGATATGGGATGTTCAATGATGAAAAAACTGTGGAACAGCGACAATCACGAGTTGGCTAAAATTATTTACACCGAAATTCCCTACATGTGGAAGTACGTTATAAAAAATCTAAGAAGGAAGGAAGATATTAACATTTTGTTACCTTTAATTATACAATATGGGGAGGAAGAGTTAACTTTATGTTTCATAAGAAAGTTCACTTACGATACTTGGGATGACGCAGTTAAACTGCTAATCAAACTCAAAAAAATGATCTGTTTGAATTGTGATTGTAAATTTGTACAAATTTTTGAAACTGTAACGTGGACTTCTTTCGGAAGTTTGATGGTACAGTCTCTCGGAGGACCAAGTGCAATCAAATTGTTAATGCGATATGCAACACACATTCCGTCTAATGAACTTGATAATAATTTTTATCAGCATTGTATATTTGCTACTGCGGTTGACCAGGTTAATATAGATCTCAAGGATAAAGCTGCCAATTTTACAAAGTCCATAAGAACCAGTGAAGAATCGTCAACGCAAGTAGGTATTGCTTAATTATATTGCTGTAAAAATTGTTTTCAATTATAAGTTAAAAATTTAAAAACTAGGTGAAAACGGGAATTTAGGTATGGGAAAGACAGTTGCATAAGATCTACGTGGCCGCCCTTAATTTCATTATTATACAGAGTGGGTAAAAATTAGTGGAATATTGGATAAAATGTGGTTATTTTTAAATATCTCTTAAATATTACGAAAAAATTCGGGAGGTGATTCCTCATCGAAAATTAAGGGGGCTCTTATAAAATATTTTTCTTAGACGTCTCCTTTCTGAGTTACACCTAAAAGGAACCAGTAAAATTAGGTTTTTATTTTATTTCTTAAATTTGGATAAATGTAGGAGAATGGCATTTGGTACATGTTTTATACTTGTTAAAAGGTTTCCCACAGTAATATTTTTAATCATCTCCCACCTTCACAGGGGGCTGAAAAGTGCGACCCCTGTTGTTTTTTTTTATCAGAACCTTTTGGTGGGTTAAAATCAGGGATGGGGAGTCGAAGTCGGGAGTCGAGGAGTCGAAGCTTTTTTGAGGAGTCGGAGTTGGTAAAAAACTATCGACTCCCGACTCTTTTTACTTTCGCCATACGTAGTATGAAGAAAGTATTGTGATCGCAATTTTTTTTATAAAAAACTGATTTTTTACATTTTCTTCATTATGTATTAAATAGAAAATTAAAATATTAAACTTTGTTTACCATCGGGAGTCGGAGTTGGAGTCGGGTGTCGGAGTCGGAGTCGGGAGTCGATTTTTACAAATACCAACTCGGGAGTCGGGAGTCGATTATTTTTCTGCCGACTCCCCATCCCTGGTTAAAATTTTGCAATGAAATTTTTTTTTGAAAGCTTGATTTGTTTAGAAACTTTTTTTATTCTTTAGATTTTTCCGTAAAACCTACCGTTTTTGAGTAAAAAATAAAATAAGTAAACATGAACCATCAAATATTCCAATATAAAATGATTCATTTTGGTGGTTACCATGGTTTGTTTATGTTCATATTGGATAGAACTGACGAGTGTAATTCATTTTGACATTTACGCGGCGACAACGCGCCAACGCCTGTCAAAATGAATTACACCTGTTAGTTCTATCCAATATGAACATAAACAAATCATGGTAACCACCAAAATGAATCGTTTTATATTGGAATATTTGATGGTTCATGTTTACTTATTTTATTTTTTACTCAAAAACGGTAGGTTTTACGAGAAAAACTAAAAAATAAAAAAAGTTTTTAAACAAATCAAGCTTTTAAAAAATTCTTTTTAAATTGCAAAATTTTAACCCACCAAAAATTTCTAATAAAAAAACCAACAGGGGTCGCACTTTTCAGCCCCCTGTGAAGATGGGAGAGGATTAAAACTATTACCATGGGAAACCTTTTAATAAGTATAAAACATCTACCAAATATCATTCTCCTACAATTATCCAAATTCGAGAAATAAAATAAAAACCTAATTTTACCGTTCCCTTTTAGGGGGGTGTAACCCCGAAAGGAGACATATAAGGAAAAAATTGTATATAAAAGACCCCCCTTAATTTTCGGTAAAGAATCACCTCCTGATTTTTTTTTGCAATATTTAAGAAACACCCTGTATACAGGGTGTCACACAAAACACGCCCCGCAAGCTGTAACTCTGTTGTTTGTGGTCCGATTTTGGTAAACAAAAACTAAATGAAATGGCTCCTCAAACACTAAACTGAATTGGATTTCAATTTTTTTCAAGTTTAATTTAAATGTCAAACGATAGTCAATTTTTTTTTCCAATTTTTACTAATTCTGGTAGATATTTTTTCTCTGAATTCAATGATGTAATCATAAGTTAATTTTAGTGCTAAAGTAATAAGAAATAAAAAATAAAAGTTTAACTAAAATAGGTTAGGTTTCACAAAATTTTCAAGCGTGCCGTGGAAAACAAAAAAAATCTTAATCAACAAATGTCATTTAAACGTCAGTGTGGTATTTAAATAATATTTGTTGATTAAGATTTTTTCGTTTTTCACGGCACGCCTAAAAATTTTGTGAAACCTAACCTACTTTAGTTAAACTTTTATTTTTTATTTCTTATTACTTTAGCACTAAAATTAACTTATGATTACATCATTGAATTTAGAAAAAAAATGTCTACCAGATTTAGCAAAAAAAAAAATAGATGGTGCCATTTGGAAAAAAAAATTGACTGTTTGACATTTAAGTTGAACTTGGAAAAAATTGAAATCCAATTCAGTTTATAGTATTTGAGGAGCCATTTCATTTAGTTTTTTGTTGATCAACATCGGACCACAAGCAACGGAGTTACAGCTTGCGGCGTTTTTTGTGTGACACCCTGTATATTTATAAATTGAGAGTTGAAATGATAAACTGTGCCCAAATGACACTTACTAAGCGAATTAAAATAAAATTTTGACGAAGGGGATCAACTCTCTGAAGATGATTTTTTAAATGTTGATAACGAGTTCAGCAGGTATAACACAAAATCTTTTTTATCAAATTAAATAATCTAGAAACAAATGAAAAATTTTGCTACTTACGATATGCTGTGTATTTTATTATTTTTTTAACATTTTATTAGATTTGTTTACAATTTACAGAAAAGTTCTTTGGCAAGAGATTATTATTCTCTGTTTATGAATAAAATAAAAATGTATAATCTCCTGTAGTAAGGGTACAAATTTAATATATTTGATTTAAATGTAAAGATTTTGTTTACTTAATACAAAGAGAAATTTAGTTGATAAAGGTACAATAAAAACAGTCACATGTTAAATATTTCTGTTTATTTTTTAGTTTAGTGAAATGTTGGCGAAGTTTCTGCACAGTAATTACCTGAAGAAATCAACTTTGAAGGTTGCCAATAAAAATTCAAATCTTGCTCTTTCAAAATGTTCCATTTGTGACCTTCCACTGACTATTTCTCTACTAGGTGATAATATAAACTTGGGTTGTGGTCATGTGTCTCATAAAATATGTTTTAAGCATAATGAAAATATATGTAAAATATGTAAAGAAGTGTTAATGTAATCTATCCAAAGATATTCTGTAATTTTGTTTTATTTAGAAATAATTATGTACATTACTTTTTTGTTATTTGATGTATTTAATTAAATATATATTTTATGAATTAAAGCCTTTCTTTTTTTTTAAATTTTTGGTTGGTTTAATAAAATAAAATAAAAATTTAAGTACATTTAATAATAAGTTTGAAAATGTTAGTAATCCAACATTTTTAAACAAATAAAATTAATTAAAGTATATAGTTGGTGTGTTGGTTTGAGGCAGAGTAATAGCAGGACTTGCTGGAGGTTTTGCGGGGCCTCGGAAAAAAGTTATCGGTGGGGACCCAAAAATTTGCATAAATAATTTTTTTTATAAAAAAAAACATATATTTATTAAATTCTGTTTTGAAGTTTTCTTAGAAATATGAAAGTGCAGGGCCCCTCCGAGCGCGGGGCCTAGGTCTAGGGTCCGAAAAAATGTGAGCCGGTCCTGAGGAGCAGTATGGTGCAACGCAAGGAAGCCATAAATTAAAGAAACCCTCAACAATTTTAAATAAAATGAATGAGAAATAGTTTTAAAAAAAATTATCTTTTAAAAATAGAGTAATTTTTTGCTATAATCAAAACACCATTTCAATATTTTGCGTTCCCTTAAATTGTGGCTTTAACTTTAACGAAGTTTGATAATCACAACTAACTCCTTTTCACTTTTAAAGTTGAAAATGATTTAAAATTAAAGCATCGCCTATATACAAACGCTTCAAAGTCTTATGTTGAATTAAAAGCACAGAACACATTAAAAGGCGTATAAAGGTCAACTCACACCGGCGCGATCTCGCTCGAGGTCGCGATCGCGATCACTATAATTGGTAACCATGTTACTTAATTACGTAACCAGGTTACTAATTATCGTGATCGCGATCGCACCGGTGTGTGTGGATCTTAAACCTAGTTAGGGATATAATTAAAGAAACATTTCGGCCAAGTTTGATAGCTCTAGCTTAAACGGCTAGGACGTAATCGATTTTTTGTTTTTTTTTTCTTGCAACTTTGTAGGTCTAACTTTGAAAGGAAGCATTTTCGGATAACAAAATATTTGACAAATGGTCATCATTTTCACTCAGGAATATGCACCTACTTTTTGGCGGTGTATAATTGGGACACCTTGTATAGGTACAATTTAGTTTTTGAGGCACTCAATTTTTAAAACTCTTATTTTCGTTTTAGTTAAAAATTACAAACTGGACAACAACAATTAACAAAGTAAATAATTTTTGTTAGTCTTCGAGGGTATCTTGATGGTGTAAAAACAGTTTTGTTATGTATATAAAAAACATAAACGACACCTTCGCTTAT
Organism: Elmis aenea; assembly: GCA_947652605.1. Lineage (NCBI taxonomy): Eukaryota > Metazoa > Arthropoda > Insecta > Coleoptera > Elmidae > Elmis > Elmis aenea. The sequence goes on along the minus strand of OX393581.1, from coordinate 23,047,055 downwards.
GTAAATAATATAAGCTAGTGGTAAATTTTTGTGATAATAAAAAGTCTCAGTCGAATGGTAAAATTAAATATGACTTCGTTAAGAATTAACTTGGTTTGTGTCGAAAAACTGGTCGCGAATGAGTTTTTACGGAATTAAAACATTTTTGTTACAGCAAAAAAAATAATCTCCAGATTTCATGTTAAAGATGCAGATAACTGAAATATGTTTAATTATTATTAATCAGCATAAAATTTAGCAGCTTTACCAAAATTAAACTTGCGGTCTTCTTAAATACTTAATAAATAAGATTCCAGTGGTCACCCTCGAATTTGAATTTTGCTGTGTATTCTATTTAAAATTCACCACCTATAAACAATTCAGACATTTATCACACAAAAATATTCATTTTTCAAATAACCAAATATTTGGAATATTTTTGCAAACTTAACTTTTGTAGTAAATCGGTAAGATATGCAAGAATATTTGTTACTTTACGTTAAAAGATCTGTTTAATTCGAAGTTCAACTTTGTTTCAAGTTGATATTACACAATTTTGCTGCAGGCTAATTACGAATCATTTACTTGCAATAATTTCTATTGTACGTGCGCATTTAATTGTGCTACACAATTATTCGCCAAGAATAAGACAAGGTGGGGATTAAACCTTCTACTTCTGCACAAGAGGTTGGATGGCAAAGAATGCAAAAGAAGGGATAGCGACTAGAGCAAATCTTAGTTGCACGATCTGTACATATTCAGTATTCAGCAAAATTCATTATTACACTTAGACATGAAATTTTTAAAAACGGCCAAACGTGTTATCAGCAGTCAATATTTTTCTCAAGTTCCCGCTTTAGAAGTTAGTAATGTATTTGATAAAAAAAACCGTGTTGACCGGGACAGTGCGTGGGATGATGCTGTACCATATAAGGACGTTCCAGGACCAAAAGCTTTGCCACTTTTAGGAAACAATTGGAGATTTATTCCGTATGTCGGTGTGTACCTTTATTGTCTTAAACTATTTCGTAGTTTCATAGTATTTATAGGCAATCGATGTTAAAACGTATTATTGCACATAAATATTTTTATAAAAGTGTACATAAATGACCCATAATGGCTAATAACCATTTCATGTTACATTGAAAAATTATGATCGTCTAGTTACAACGGTCTCCACTTTTTAGGTCGCGTACCCTTACTATAATATCGCAGGATTAGCGTGCACCCCAACATAAAAAATCACAAAAGTTGAAACATAAAATATGCAAAATTTTGCTGTTTATTTAGAATTATTAATGTATTACGAATTATCCCGCGCATCCCAGAAATAATCTTGCGCAATCCCCCGGGGGTGCGCGCACCCAACTTTGGAGACCACTGGTCTAGTACATGAAATTGCATTCAATTTATTAAGCTGTGTATCAATTTCACAAAGTCACATCAAAATATCATAATATTACATAAACATCAGTGGCGTCGGCAGGATGTTTCCATGGGGGGGGGGGTTAATAAACGCAAAAAGAGCTGACGACCTATTTTTTTTAGGTCACCACTCTCTTTTTAAGTTTTTTTTTTGCAGAAAGATTTGATTGTTTCATCATGGGAAGGTAAAAAGAGCCGAAGACCTTTTTTTAGCACTTATTGTGAACCTATGGGGGGAGGGGTTCTGACCCCCTGACTCCCCCATGCCTTGGCCACTGATTAACATATTAGCATAGGAGTTTTAGGTTTTATGATTAAAATAAATTTTGAGGCTTATTGATGATATATAAGCTACTTAGGTAATTTATTTTGATGAAAATAAGAAATACAATAAACATGTCTTAAGTAATATTACTTTAATAAAAATTATGACTATTACTTAAGTATTAATATTGTTTTTAACAACAAAATACTTGTTCAAAGTTTTTAAATATATTGTTATAACATTAAAAACGCACACTATGATTGCTTAAAAACATAGTAAATGCTTTTTATTACATACTTAAGCTTGCATATGCAAATTTTAAACTACTCACTGAATTTGATTTACAGTAACATACATTCACTTAATTAAACTTTGACAACTGTTTGCCATTTAATTTAATGATGCTTAATTTATTCATTTCTTTGATTTATGATTATTTATATGCATACGTAAAAATCTTATTTCATTGATGTGTCTTCAACGTAATAAGTCAATGCAACGCAGTTTTTTTTGGTTATACGGTACAGAATTTTACACCTGTGCACAAACACAAATGCAAACTAAAAATTAAATATTGAAAAAAAATGTATTTTAGTCAACGCGATTATATTACCTATCCAATTAATTGATTATTTTTTAGATTTAATGGTCACATCAACAAAGATCGTGATACGCCAATTAAATGCAAAAATTATTACACAAAACTAGAATATTAATGAACAGAATATACAGAAAATACAGTTGAACGTCTTTAAATTACTGGAAGTTATACGACATACGCTAATGCGGTGCTATTAAAATCTGAAAAAGTTATTTGTTTAAATCTCAAATTTAATTTTGGTCCTAAACATTTGCGTATTTCATATTAAGTTCATTTAACCTACGTGTTGTAACGAGCTTAAATAGATTTTGATCCATACGGTTTTTTAAAAGACATATTTAATGGTTGATTTATCTAGGTAATATTGATATTTACCTAGTTTTCTAGTAAACTTGAGCAATGAATAGAAATTGTGTACTACATTTGTAAGTAAAGTGAAAGTTTCTGAAACGCGCAATTTTTTTAACAATAGTAATTATTTTATACCGGCGCAATTTATAATTAATTACAAGTACACATTCACTGCTTCGTTGAAGGCTGAAACTGTGCATAAGATGTTTAAACATGCAACGTACACAATGATATTAACTTAATTTATTTAACTGCTTTAACTAACAATGACAGAAAATTTCGTTTAGACTCACGAGTTTAGAGTATGACGTAGATACTAAATCAATATTATTTTTAAAATCTTCTGTAATTCTTCTGGAAATCTTCTACAAATCCTCTGTAAATTTTCTGTAAATAAATGTGATTATCTCTTTTTGTTTGTATCAGCGGGTTTTAATACAGTTGGCTGCCGTCAGGGCTGTTCACCGAAAATTCGGGACTCGGGGTGAAGCAATAGATAACGGGGTCCCCCCTTTCCTCTTGAAAGGTATAAATTTAAGACTCGCATTTTGATATGGACAATGTAATTTTGTATTAAAAATATGAAAAAAATAATAATTCAAAGCAAAATGTTTAATATAATATAATAACCCAAGTCTCTAGAGTTCTTGGGCTTTGGCTACATCTTTTTTTTTTCTTCTAACAATAAGATTCAGATTTATGATGATAATATTCCATCTTCATTTTATGCAAATTAAATTTGTTTAAATATTCGGTAATAATAACAATAATAATCTGTAAGTCAAGAAAACAAAATAATATTTCATTTTACATAAATAGTAGATAATTAAAATAATAAATAATATTATCAGGGCTGTCGCGAGGGTATGTGTCGCCCTCAGTTAAACTTTTTAATGCCCCCCACCCTTTTCCGGTGTTATCTCAAAATTTACTAACGAACAAAACATTTTCATACACTTTTTTATAAGCATTTTTTTTTTAAATGATCGCACAGTTCTTTCAATTTTCATTTCCAATTATTGTAATTAATAATTTTACCGGCCCTGCGAAGGGTTGCCCTCAGGCGGTGCCCGAGTTGCCTTAGTGCTAGCGAGTAGCAACGCCCCTGAACGTATTAAATTAATAATAATATTTCCTAAAATCAAATTTTGCCGGGTATATACGCAACACACATATATATGAATATATGGGTATAAACCACAGGCCTATGGGCCTCATTACGGAAAAAGTCGACAAGTCCCGGGTAGTATAACCGTTTACGAACGGCAGGGTTTTTGGTGGGCGTGAGAAATACACAATATGACGACATAACATCACAGACAGACACCAGCGTTCTCACAACACTGCGACTTAAGTGTGAACTAGGAGGAAAGGAGTGGGAAGAAACGTTCACTATATACGATTTTCACATATTAAATTATTAAAAGACAACGCTTCAAAAAAAAAAATGTTATTCGTCGCTGTTCTCATAAATTTAAACAGTATGGAGTCCATGTCAGAATTTGATGTGGAATTCTATGAGCAGACATTTTGTTTAGTTTAGATGATAGTTCTAAAGACGTTGCTCTTTGAATTATATTGGCCAGGCTATTTACTGCATTTATTTTTTCCCGTATAACCCCGTTTCTTACTTTATCCATAATTATTGTTTTGTTAGTTGGCAAGACCTTCTTTAGAAGTTCATTTCGATTGATCGTACTCTCTCTTTTAAATATTTAGACATGGTCCACACCCAGCTCCGTACATAGCACAGCTTTGTACAAAAGATTTAAATATATTGCTTTTGGTTTTTAAGAAGATACTTTTACTCCATAATACTGAATTTAATTGCCGAGATATTGGTCTCCATTTACCAAATTCATTTTTAAGACGTCTTTGGTGTCAATTACATCTAAAGTTAAGATATTTTTATTCATCGACAATTTTTATCCTTCCTTTCGATGTTTTAATGTCTTTACCATTATTCCAATTACAATATATTTCGTTTTTTCAACGATGTTATTTAAACACCACTTCTAAAATTTTTCTATATTTTTTTTATCATGTATTCAGCATCCTGTTCATCTTCTGGCAAAATTATTTAATTATCGGCGAACAGACAACTTCGACAATTAATTTCCATAACCTCTTAAAGAAATAGTTTTGGTACTTAAGTACTTGTCTTTAAATTTTTTCGTTTAATTATTTAAGAGTTAGTTCGATTTTGAAACAATGCACCTTTTAGTGAATAAATAAGACTGTGCATCTGATGAATGTATACAGAATGTTTTGAGAGTTAATTTAACCTCTTGTTGATTTTTGCAGGTGATTTTGAAATTGAACATATAGACAAGGTGTCAAGGAAGTTGTATGAAAAATATGGTAGCATTGTAAAGATGGAAGGATTGTTAGGCCGACCCGATATGTTGTTTTTGTTTGATCCAGATGATATTGAAAAAGTGTTTAGGCAAGAAGACATGATGCCCCTAAGACCATCAATGCCGTCACTAAACCATTATAAGCATGTTTACAAAAAACACTTTTTTGGTGATAATGCAGGAGTTATCGCTGTGTAAGTAAATTCATATAGTAATGTAAAAAGGCTCTAGAAAAAAGTCGGGACTTTGTGTCACAACGTATCGGGGTACAGGCAGGGCCGGCGCAAAGGTATCTGGCGCCCCTAGGCAAAGAAAATTTGGGCGCCTCCATACATTGTCTAAATATGCGTATGTGTCTATAACAGGGTGATTCATAAATATTGCGTAAAATTTCGGGAGGTAATTCCTTATCAAAAATTAAGGGAGGGCTTTTATATAATTTTTTTTCCTAAAACGTCTTCTTTCGGAGTTACACCCCCCATGAAGAAAAACGGTAAAAGTAGGTTTTTATTTTATTTCTCAAATTTGGAGAAATGTACAAAAATTACTTTTGGTAGATGGTTTTTACTTATTAAAAGGTTTTCTACAGTAATATTTTCAATGATCTCTCACTTTCACAAGGGGTTAAAAAGTGCGACCGCTGTTGTTTTTTTTTTATCAGAACTTTTTGGAGGGTTAAAATTTTGCAGTTTTTTTTTCGAAACTTTGATTCATTTATAAACATTTTTTATTTCTTAATTGTTCCCGCAAAACCTACAGTTTTTGAGTAAAAAATAAAACACCTAAGTGAACATGCACCATGAAATATTCTAAAATAAAATTACTTATTTCGGTAATCACCATGGTTTGTGTTTGTACATATTGAGTAAAAGTGACAGGTGTTTTCGTGTTTATTTGGTGATGCTCACTTATTTTATTTTTTACTCAAAAAGTGTAGGTTTTGCGGGAACAATTAAGGAATAAAAAATGTTTATAAATAAATCGAGGCTTCCACAAAAAAAATTAAATTGCAAAACTTTAACCCTCCAAAAAATTCTGATGAAAAAACAACAGGGGTTACACTTTTTAGCAGGGTTGACCTGATTTAATACAATTGATTTAAATCACAATTTAAATCAGCTGATTTTTTTAAATAAAACGATATAACGTCACACGTCCACGTCACATGTAAATTAAATACACGTTTTACTTCCACCCGCTAAAACAACTGCTAGTAAAATACGCCGGAAATATTGCCAACTGGCTTCTTATAGATCGGGGAGAAATAAAGTCTATATGAATTTTCTTATTAGAGATGCATTCCGGTAGATTTGCTTTGTAAATTTTCACAATAATTTTTAATTTTAGAGTCAAAAGATCTACAGCCTCATTCAAAAAGTCTGCTACAATTGGAAAAGATTTTTATTATCGATTTCTCCGAAAATTCAATTCGTGATAAAAGTTGAGGCATCACCTAAAATTAATTTTAGAGACGAAAAAAAAATTCTATATGACACTAGATTTTAACGATTTTAAAAATATTCGCAACAGTAAAGTGCCCCTATTTTAAGAAAAAAAAATCGTAGGAAAAAAATCTTAAATATGCAATACGACGTTAAAATTTCATTTTTGAATTATACCGTAGTGTCAACATTCAAAAAGTTACTAATTGTAAAGCTTTTTATTATCGATTTCTCGGAGAATTTTATTCTTGATAAAAGTCGGTAATTTTAAGTTAAAAATAAGCTCGATAAAAATTTATACGACACTAGCTTTTAGCGATTTTAGAAATATTCGCAAGATTAGTGCCCTTATTTTAAGAGTTAAAAAAAGAGAAAGCGATATTTTATATTAAGTAAATTTTTTTATTGTAAACGTTTTTTTAACTTTTTTTAAAATTCTTAAAATAATGGCACTTTTTGGATGTTAAAATTAATTCAAAAATTAAAATTAAAATTTTAACGTCATATTTCACCTTTGATCGTATTTTTGAATTCTAAACTATCTTTCCCGATGAAGTTTTTCTTAAAATAAGGCCCCTTTACTTTGTGAATATTTCTGAAATCTCTAAAATCTGGTATTGTATACATTTTGGATTTTTTTCATCTTTTAATTAGCTTAGATCATCCACTAACTTATCAGGAATAAAAGTTTCTGAGAAATTCTTAGTAAAAAACTTTTTCATTTGTTTATACTTTTTAAATGACGCTGTATAGAAGATAATATAATGCAGCGTGAATAATGAATAAATCTATATATATAAAAGAGCTTGTTTGTGTGTTTGTTTGTTTGTTTGTTTGTTTGTTTGTTCGCTATACAATCCTAGGTCCGTTGACCGATCGGGACCAAATTTTGCACAGTTACTATTTAGGACCTTGCAGATCTAACGCCAAACTTTAAGTACAAGCACATATTACCAATTTAAAAAAAAAAAAAAAATTACTTGGACGGGATTCGATCTTACGTCGGCAAATACCTGGTCATAACACGATACGGCGCGGTGTATTTCACAAGTAAAGATTGTTTTGTATACAATTAGTAATAAATGTACATGAAGTATTATTTTTATTAGTACATTTTTAATTGAAACAAGACGAAAGAAAATAAATTTGAGTTATTATTCAATTTTTAAGCAATAAATAGTTATTTTTTAAGGAATTATAAGAAAATGAAAAGATGATTGATCAGAGTATGTCATTTGTGTATGATTTGGAATTATTGAGCTTATTCAAGTTAAAACAGTAATTAAAATTGTAATCGCCCGTGCAACGCCGGGTAAACCATCTTGTTAGTTATAAAAAGGAAAAATAGTCAAGTTTCTTAAAGAAATCAATGATTTTTGATTTTTTTAAATAAAAATCAAATTTTGCCCAACCCTGCTTTTTAGTCCATTGTAAAGGTAGGAGATGATTAAAAATGTTACTATTAGAAATCTTTTAATAAGTAAAAAACATTTACCAAATGTAATACTCTCCAAATTTGAGAAATAAAATGAAACTTATTTTTACCGTTTCCTTTAGGGGATGTTATTCCGAAAGAAGACTTTTTCGGAAAACATTTTATAAATATTAATATAATATTCGATTTAATGGGAATTACCTCCCGAAGTTTTTCGCAATACTTATGAATCACGGGCATATTTATAAAAACACCATTATAAACATTATAATTAAAAAATAAATAAATAACGTTAATACATTTTTATACCTATATCATACAAATTTGACCTTTTTTTATGAAGAAATCTGGCGCCTCTAGGCAATTGCCTGACTCGCCTAAAGGTAAAACTGACCCTGGGCACAAGGTGTTTCAAACTATACGACATTTCACAGCTATCTTTGTTACTGTGTTACTTCAACAACAAGAGTGATATGGTTTAAAATGTACCTACACACTACACATTTTTGGACGGTGGACTATTTCGTTATACAATTTTTTTTTTGTAAACAAAGTTTAAGAAAAGATTACTACATTTGTAGTGTTTTGTTTTTATTGTAATTATCAAGTATTTGTCTCAAGTCAATACTAGATGCATTTATTATGTACAACGTACATACATACAGGGTGTCACACAAAAAACGCCGCAAGCTGTAACTCCGTTGTTTGTGGTTCGATTTTGATGAACAAAAAAGTAGGTAATTGAAATGGCTCCTCAAATACTATAAACTGGTTTGGGTTTTAATTTTTTTCAAATACAACTTAAATGTCAAACGATTGTCAATTTTTTTTTTCAAATGGTACCATCTATTTTTTTTAATCATTCTGGTAGACATTTTTTTTTTGAATTCAATGATGTAATAAAAAGTTGGTTTTAGTGCAAAACTAATAAGAAATAAAAAATAAAAGTTTAATAGAAGTAAGTTAGGTTCCACAAAATTTTCAAGCGTGCCGTGGAAAACCAAATTTTTTCAACAGAAAAATAAAAAATTAGACCAACAAAAATAACACACTGACGTTTAAATGACATTTGTTGATTAAGATGTTTTTGTTTTCTACGGCACGCTTTAAAATTTTGTGGAACCTAACTTATTTACTTAACTTTTATATTTTATTTCTTATTAGTTTTGCACTAAAATCAACTTATTATTACATCATTGAATTCAGAAAAAAAAAACTACCAGAATTAGTAAAAAAAATATAGATAATGCCATTTGAAGAAAAAAATTGACTATCGTTCGACATTTAAGTTCACCTTGAGAAAAATTGAAATCCAATTCAGTTTATAGTACTTGAGGAGCCATTTCATTTACTTTTTTGTTCATCAACATCGGACCACAAACACCGAAGTTACAGCTTGCGGCGTTTTTTGTGTGACACCCTGAATTTGACGTAATGTATCTAAATTTAATGGTTTTATTCAAATCACTTGTGTCACAAACAATACTTACGCTATTTTTTTAGTTGTTGTGCAATATGGATAAGTGTACATAACAACGACTTTTTATTGTCAATATTAATTATCGTTGACAACTTTCCCAAAATAAAACAAATGCCACAATACTAGTGCACTATGTTTTAAAACACAAGCCTTTTAAAATAAAGAATTAAAACAATTTTGTTGGGTTGATTAATTAAGGAAAAGAAAGTTAAATTTTAAGGACTATATTATTTATCAAAAGTGAAATTTTCGGAATGAATGTTTATTTTAGGCAAAAAAAAAATTGCGAATTTGATCGAAACATTTTGTTTTGCGAGGCTAGTTTGCAATTTTAAAGAAACAAGGTATTTCCGGCTATTAATTTTTTTTTTTTTTTGAGAAATTGCTGTATGTGGCTGTTTTGTGTATATATCTAATTAATTTATTTTAAGTTAAACCAAATTTAAAAAAAAGCGATTAAAAAGCTAGACAATTAAATTTTCTTTTTTATCTGCGTTTTTTTTTTATCCTTAGGTTTTTGTTTCCGCTTCTGTTTGTAATATCCCTCGATCTTTTCCTGTTTTTTGCTAGTTCCATTAAATAAAAAAAATTATAATGATATTGTTACATGTGTTGAAAAAAGTTGATTTCTATTTCTTAGTCTTACGTTGTCGTGAAAATTTTGTATTGTCATACAACATACATAATATGTACAATAAAAATTATGGTCCCTGAAGATGTTGCATTAAAATTATGTAATGTTGATAACAACATAACAGGCATATTTTTCACTGAACCTTAGCAATATTGCAAGTCTTTTCTAATTTATCGAAGATTATTCATTCGATGATCTTTATACCACCATGTTAAAATTACGTAAATTATTTTTTTTGCAGTTTCGCTAATGGAAAGTTTGTTAAACAGGTCGCATGTTTAACGATACTTGGGTGTTGGTAATGGTGAATGATTTTTCACACTTTTCAATAAAGAGAAATTATATTAAGCTGAATACAATAACTTATTAATCGTTAAGTGGCGTGACTTAGCTGAGTGTCACCGTTCACCAACCATTAATTCTACTTTAATTTGCAACTAAATTAACGATTTTTATATTTATTCTTTTTACATTACCTAAATTTACATTCTGTTGTTCGTAGAATTTTAATACAGATTAAATAATTTGCTGAAACGGGTTGAATCAACATACTCAGGCAATTGAAATGGGAATATATTTAAACGTGCCACCGAATAATGATTTGTTACAAGCAAGTATTACATACACATAAAATCTAATTGTTACACGAAAATACTGAAATGTGCCAAAAGAAAATTAAGTTCAGGTGCGTATAGTAATTTGTACCAGAATATAATTAAATGTCAACTGAATTCATGATTTTTTCCATAAAAATACTGAGTGTGACAAAAGAAAAATAAAGTTTACACGAGTATATTAATATATAACAAATATAAGAAAAATGTACACACTGATTAACGACATGTTACATGAAAATACTAAATGTACCAATGGTAAATAAAGTTCACACGCGTTTAATAGTTTGTACCATGAACGAATAAAATGTCAACTGAATTAATGATAAAGAAATTAATTTAATATGAGTTTTAGTTTAATAATAAATTGCGATCAAAGTAATGGTACATTCATGAATTCATGTAATCATCACAGAATACACCAAGAGTAATCATGTATGGTTAAACAACGACAAAATGAAATAAAATATCTTCGATTAAAAAATTAAAAATGATTCTTACAAATATAAACCAAAGGCATTGGTGCATCTAGGGATTGTAAATTTACCGACATTTTGAATTGCCGGTAATTCGGTAAAACTGTCAATCAAAACCGGTTTACCGGTAATTTACCGGTTAACCATATTATTATATACAGGGTGTCCCCGTTATCACCGCGAATATTTTAAGTGGTGATAGAGGACCTTTGTCTAAGAAAAAATTTCAAGTAAAATATTTTCTTACAATCAAAAGCTAAGCTGATATCAACACTTACTTGATTTTTTTACACTTCTGCATTTATAAGACTCTGTAGCCGAAAATATCAATTTTATCGTAAAATACCTTAAAGCTTTTTAATAGAACATGAAATTCTCTACAAAATTAGTTTTATTTATTTTTTGTCTACAGGCAATGGTTTGAGAGTTATAAAGCAGTTTGTCCAAAAAAATTTAAAAAATTTACAAAATTTAATTGTTTCTTAGATTTTGCAACCGCTCTATCTTTAAAACGAAAGGTTGTACAAAAAATCCGACGGCCCATTCCGAATAGCAAAACAATGCAAATTCATCTGGACGCAATAAAATTAACATGTAACCACAAAATTACTTCAATAAGTGTTCAAAATGACCTCCATCATTTTCAATCACGTAATCGCACTCTCTTTAAAAGCATTTTTAAATACAAAACAATATTTGTAGGAAATTTTGTTTTTGCACTCTATTCCTTATTTTCAGCTTTTCCGGAAAATCGGTTTGATTTTCAAAAAATTTCACTGAACCAAAGTTGTAGCCCATAAAATTTGCTATCCGGAATGGGCCGTCGGATTTTTTGTACAACCTTTCGTTTTAAAGATAGAGCGGTTGCAAAGTCTAAGAAACAATTACATTTTGTAAATTTTTACATTTTTTTGTACAAACTGCTTTATAACTCTCAAACCATTGCCTGTAGACAAAAAATAAATAAAACTAATTTTGTAGAGAATTTCATGTTCTATTAAAAAGCTTTAAGGTATTTTACGATAAAATTGATATTTTCGGCTACAGTCTTATAAATGCAGAAGTGTAAAAAAATCAAGTAAGTGTTGATATCAGCTTAGCATTTGATTTTAGGAAAAAATTTTACTTGAATTTTTTTCTTAGAAAAAGGTCCTCTATCGCCACTTAAAACATTCGCGGTGATAACAGGGACACCCTGTATATATTTATATTAATTGAAAAGATGACGACCATAAGTTGTAAGGTAAATAACTTTAATGGGTTTAGTGGTCTTACTTCAGTGGGGCATAAAGAAAACTCTTTGTTGATCACCAATATTTCGGATTTATTTTAATCCTTCCTCAGGGTTACTATACAGAAGCAAGACATTTGTTTATAACAAAACATGAATAAAACAAAACAGTGTTTCTATTTTAGTTTATACTTACTCAAAGTGAGAATGTAATTTGAAGTTGAACTACTTGGATCCCAGAGTAGAAATTCATTTAAAAATTGTATTCACAAAGGGGTTAAAATTTTGACTGCATATTATTGAAATTTTTTAAGTATATCATTGAAATTTTTATGTATATCATTGACATTTTTAAGTATATTATTGAAATTTTTAAGTATACAGGGTGTCCCAGTTAACGTGAACAGCATGGGGATCTCGTTAACGGTAAGAGATACAGAGTTGGTTAAATGAGTCAAAATGATCTATGATTTGAGAGCAATTATTTCATTAAAAAAAATCTTGAAAAAAATTAACAGTTTTTGCGCTATTCATTAAAAACAAAAAAATGACGTTTTCGATTTTTGCTTTTAACTTGCTTATTTAAAATCATACCCAAAATATTTTTCGACATTATTAGGACACTTTTTTGAGTAGATTTGATATTGGTTAATAAATTTTCCCTATCTTCATTTGTTTTTGTTATTTTAACATCAACTTTCTTATTTTAAATACGGGTCGTAGTTGGCTATGACACCATTAAATAGAGAATTTTTTTCTCGTTTCAATGATGTAGGGTTTGTTGGGTTTATCTTTAAAAATAAGCGAGTTATTGCAATATCATTGTATTTATTACATTTGATCAAAGTTGCCATTGGAAAACAAAAAAAACAAACAGCATAACTGTCAATTTATATCTGAGAAGTTGTGTTCGTGTTAATTAGTATAAAATAAGCGTAAAATTATCTATTATGGAAAAATTTACAAACGAAGAAAAATTTGACATGATCTCGTGCTACATATTAGCTCGAAAAAATACAAAAATTGCCGCTGATGCTTACTTGGAACGTTATCCTGAACGCCAACCACCCGGTGCTTCAATTTTCCGCCGGCTTGAATATAATTTAAAAACCTTTGGTGCATTTATAAAACCACAGAAAGAACCTAGACAAGTTGATGAAGATTTAGAACAACTTATTTTAAACCAGGTAACAGCAAATCCTGAAATGTCTGTAAGGGAAATTGAAACAACCATTGAAATACCGAAAACTTCAGCTCACAGAATTTTGAAAAAGCACCGTTTTCATCCCTACAAATACCACATCAGTCAAGGACTTCGAGAAGGAGATGCAGAAAGACGATTGAATTTCTGTAATTGGTACATCCGACAGTGCGCTAATATTGATCGGTTTCCTTTCCATGTTTTATGGACTGATGAAACACGTTTTACAAACAATGGCATTTTTAACAGGAATAACAATCATTTTTGGGCAACTGAAAATCCAAACAATATCCGTGAAGCTCGAAACCAAGAACGTTTTGGATTTAATGTGTGGTGTGGAATCATTGGCAAAAGAATAATTGGACCCATAATTTACAATGAAAATTTAAATAGCCAACGCTATTTAAATCTTCTTGTTGGAGATATCGAAAATGCCTTAGATAATATACCTATTAATTTAAACCATCGTTTGTGGTTCCAGCAAGATGGGGCTCCACCGCATAATGCAAATGTGGTCACAGAATATTTAAACCACAGGTTTTTTAATCAGTGGATTGGAAACAAGGGACCTGTTTTATGGCCAGCACGTTTACCTGACTTAACCCCGATGGATTTTTTTCTTTGGGGTTATGTTAAAAATGCTCTGTATGGAAGACAGTTTAATACAAGTGATGAGTTAAGATTAGCTGTGTTAAGAACATTTAATCAAATAGATAGAAATATGCTTAGGAAAACGATATTATCTATAAAACGCAGAGCTCAAATTTGTATTGCCCATAGAGGGCTACACTTTGAACATAAGTTATAATTGTTATTTAGTGGTAATAAGTGAAATATCATAATTATTGTGCAAAAATGTAAAAAATTATCTTCAATTATTCCAATTTTTATTTTTTTGTAGGTATTTAAGTATTAGCATATTAATGCTGTTTTTTTTTGTTTTGTTTTCAATGGCAACTTTGATCAAATGTAATAAATACAATGATATTGCAATAACTCGCTTATTTTTAAAGATAAACCCAACAAACCCTACATCAATGAAACGAGAAAAAAATTCTCTATTTAATGGTGTCATAGCCAACTACGACCCGTATTTAAAATAAGAAAGTTGATGTTAAAATAACAAAAACAAATGAAGATAGGGAAAATTTATTAACCAATATCAAATCTACTCAAAAAAGTGTCCTAATAATGTCGAAAAATATTTTGGGTATGATTTTAAATAAGCAAGTTAAAAGCAAAAATCGAAAACGTCATTTTTTTGTTTTTAATGAATAGCGCAAAAACTGTTAATTTTTTTCAAGATTTTTTTTAATGAAATAATTGCTCTCAAATCATAGATCATTTTGACTCATTTAACCAACTCTGTATCTCTTACCGTTTACGAGATCCCCATGCTGTTCAAGTTAACTGGGACACCCTGTATAATTAAAATTTGTTTAAATTTAAAAGTTGCTACATAAGCCAACTCATATAGTCGAAATTTAGTATCACAACATTAAAATAAAAACACAACACAATTTTACATCTTAAAATTTGACTAACTAACTAATTATAGAAAATAACGTTATTTATACACTATTTTTTTCTGTTGACATGCGCGTGTGACAATCAGTATTTTGGTGTTACATTTTAGATATTTTTGTGTCATTTTATAAATGAATTTGGTATACATTTATGATTATTTTTTGTTACAAATTTACAATTTTTTAAGACATTTTACGTGTTACATATTAGATTATACATGTCACATTTAATTACATGCCATTGAAATATAGGAATCTCGCTTATTACAAGTATAGTGGCACAGTTGACGACTATGATGCTTCAATGAAAATATTTTTCAGGTGGCTAAATCTGTTTTAATGAAACTGAATTAAAACTAATAATTCATAGTCAAAAATACAAGTTTCTTGGCGAAGCATTCGACATGTTGTAGAAATATGATAAAATGATTTGTATTGTATATTGTACGAAATGGATTGCATTTTTACTTATAAAGTTTGTACTCTTAAAATTCCGATGTATATCTCAAGCAGTATGTTTTCCGGAACCACGTTTAAATAGGCTTCTACTGAATTTTTAACGTTTTCTTTACAAATTAAATAGCGTTTTATATTTTCTTGGCGATTAGAAGAAAAGTTGCATTTTATAGCACTAAGCCAGTGGTCCCCAACCTTTTGTGGTCTAGGATCACTTTTTATGTCAAATTCGTACTCGAGATCTACTTTTGAAGAATTATAAAATTATTGCCGTAAAATTGTATTGTTCATTAAAGTATTGCATAGCATAACAAAGGTAAATATGGAAAAAAAAATTATTAAAAATATAAAATTCTCGAGATCGACCAGTGAGGACGTCGCGATGGATCGGTCGATCGCGATCGACGGGTTGGAGACCCATGCACTTGTAAGCTATAATAAAAATATAAATAAATATCTCTTTCATGGATGGGTTGTGTAGGCAGTTGAAATACGAGCAACAGAATCTCGTCTACCATGACCTAGTTTTGTTTGGCGACCCACTAGTTGAAAACCGATAGTTTAACTATTTTTGCTGTTGCTGTTAGGCGTATTTAATAATGTATAGGTTATTTTTTTTATGTATTTAATTTACTATGATATAACACGCGTCTATTGTTATTGAAGATGCATTGAAATGAATTTGCTCAGATATAAACTGACTAAAAGGTTTTATGCATAAAGCTAATTAATTTCCTTTAAGTCACTTGTTTAATTTTTAATTTTCATATGCTAATTAGGAGCTGACCATGACACACACCCAAAGAAAATGAAAGTCAATGTTAAAATGTTATTTAGTTTTAAGTACCTATATAATGTTGTAATAAATTTGCAATGCATTTGTTTCGTGTTCTAGACATGGAGAAAACTGGCAAAATTTCCGATCAAAAGTCAATCAGATAATGCTTCAACCTAGGACAACACGCCTGTACATAAAGTCCATAGAAAACACTGCCAAAACATTTGTCGAAAGGTAAGGACTTGCAGTGAAAGTAGAAAATCTTTCGATATGATAAGTATTTGAATCGAATCGAAAAATAAATGTAACAGTTAATATCTGGTGTAGTAAAAAGACCGAACTTTCACTGAAGGCCAACTGGATGTGCGTAAATACTTCAGTGTTGTGAGCATTATGACATTGCCAAAACATGCAAGAGGTGTATTCAGAGAAAGCTGTTAAATAACATGAGGAGCGATTAATATCAAATACTACACCTGTTTGATAAGTAAATCAGGATCCAATTTTATTATTCACCGGAGGGCGTACTTCACAGTTATTTGCTTAGTTTTAAAAACATTTGGTAAAATCGGTAGATGGCCTTTGAAGTCTGTTGATTTACAGCTGTTTTAAAAAGTTGGATGACATTCAAAGCTTTAATTGATTTTTAAACATCCTAGCACCTGGCATAAATTCTGCACGTTCTAAATAAAAACGCAAAATTTAAAATGATGCAATTTTTGTTAGATCACAGAACTATGTAAAAATTATAGCATTCTTGGGACGCGTTTTTAAGGAAATACTCTTTATAAAAATGTTGTAAATTTAGATTCAACTGGTTATGTTTTATTTTTTTAAAGTTTGTTACATAGTTTTACTAATCAAAATATTTCCTGCATTTTAAACGACAAAAGTAAAGCATACCTTTCACACGCTTCACAGTGAGGTCAAGCGGCACATTGTTGGAAATGGGTTCAGACCACTGTCGTAAGAACACCCAGTAGATACAATAACTGAAAAATTATTAAAGTCATGGTTCTAAAATTACCTGGGCATGTTTAGCTAGGTTTGGTGAAAATTGCTCGAAAACAATTGCTCGAAAGACAATTGCTCGAAAGGAAAATTGCTCGAATAACAATTGCTCGAAAGGAAAATTGCTCGAAAAAATGAAAACATATTACATTTTCATAAATACAAAATAATTAAATGTACTAGAAAAGTTGTTTACATTTGTTTGCACTTGGAAAAATGTATTTAAATTTATTTACAAATACATGTACACTTATTCAATTTGTTGTTGAGATAAGCATTATAAATATTTGAACATAAGATAACAACAATATAGTCAGAATCAGCAGTAATGTAGTATATAATATTTTGAAATATTTAACGTGTTTATCTCAACAACAAATTGAATAAATGTACATGGATTTGTAAATAAATTTAAATAAATTTTTCTAAGTGTAAACAAATGTAAACAACTTTTCTAGTATCTACATTTAATTATTTTGTATTTATAAAAATGTAATGTTTTTAAATTTTTTCGAGCAATTTTCCATTGGAGCAATTGTTTTTCGAGCAATTTTATTAGAGCAATCTTCCTTCGAGCAATTGTTTTCGAGCAATTTTCCGCACTCCGTTTAGTTAACATAGTCGAGCCGTTTTTGTCAATTTTAGCAAAAGACGCCCAAGCGTCGGTACCTCTTTTGCAATATAACCTATACCGCATATATGGATGATAACAAAATTACCGTATAGGACAGCAGCCCGTATGAAATACGCTAAGTAGAAAATTATTAAAGTCATCGTCCTAAAATTACCAGGGCATGTTTAGCCAACATAGTCGAAGCCGTTTTTGTCAATTTTAGTAAAAGATGCCCAAGCGTCGGTACTTCTTTTGCAATATATACCGCATATATGGACGATAACATTAATACTGTGAGACAGGTGTTCCACACCAGAGTATAATGGACCCCCAAGGTAGAAGTGAAGCTTCTACAGGGGGTATGTGTCAATTACAATTCCCGGAAAAATTTGTTGGTGGAAAGCAAGAGTCAACAATTTTCGCACTAAATATTTTTTTACACTGTTTTTTCTATGCATAAATAAAGTCCTTTTGAAACTGACTAATTGACAAAGCGTACGTGACGCTTTACAGTGGGGTCAAGGGGTACATTGATGGAAACTGGTTCTGAACCGCTGATGTAGTCAAACGAATTTTTTTAAAATAAAATAATGTATTTTAATTTTTGTCCAAAATGTAACCTTTTTCTGTATTAATGCAAAGTTTTATACTATGTTCCTTATGATAGTCTTTTTTTAAAAATTTGTTATTTTTACCATATAAAAGTCTATGGTAGATGAGGGAGAGGATAAGAGGATAAGTATGTAAACGTCTTTAAATGTTTTGAATGTACGAATGTTCCTTAAGTGCAGATTTGCTTAATTTTTTTAATGTGTTTTTTTACAAGCGTTTTAATGTTTCGTTTGTGTTGTCCTTTGTGATACAAACCACAACTACTACAGAGTAATTAAACGTGTACCTACTATTACAAAATCGTCTTTCTATCACCAAATAGGCAAGCAAAATTAATTTCAGGTCAATTGATCTTTGAAATTACATACTTGTTACAAGTTGATACATGCCTTGTGCATCTAAATTGTCTACTAGTAAAACTTTGGTCGTAGGCTGTTCAAATATTTGGCTTGTTGAACTTATAAACATTTTTGCTAGTGATTTATTACATCGTTGAAATGTTGACATCAATATGCACTTCTTTCAATTGCCTGTTGTACAAGGGGCAATTGAATCGTATTGTGAAATTAAATAATAAAAAGTAACGGTACATGAGAAGTCTATTTGTTTTAAATTGTTCACGGGAAATTGAAATTGTTAAAGCAATTGTTGATTATTTGTTTTTTTATAAGGACCCAACAAATTTAAAACATAGTAACATCGTTATACAACCATTCTTAATGTATTTTTTTTTTACAGAATTCCATTGCTAATGGATGGTAATCAGGAAATGCCAAAGGATTTCCTTAACGAAATTCACAAATGGTCGCTTGAATGTACGTATAGTTGTATTTCTAAATATTTTGACACAAAATTTGATCAATTATAGAATAAAATTAAAGTCTATTTTTACAATATTTGACGGTGTTGCAAAATGGCTAATATGCCCACTCGAAAATCGTACAATATTATTGTAATTAAGTACTTTATTTGTTAATTTTAACTTAAGTTTTAATATTTTTTAGCTATAGCAAGAGTTGCATTAGATGTTCGATTAGGTTGTATGGATACAAATGCTCCTGAGGACACTCAGAGATTAATTGATGCTGTGAATACTTTTTTTATTAACGTACCTATACTAGAATTGAAATTTCCTTTTTGGAGATTATTTTCAACTCCGACGTTTAGAAAATACATTAGCGCCTTGGATACGATAACAGAGTAAAGTGTAACAGGTACAGCGACATACTAATTTTTGATAATCATACATTTATTGTAGTATTACTATGAAACATATTCAAATAGCAGTGGATAATCTAAAAAGCCGTGATCAAAATGAAAAACCCTCTGTCTTGCAAAGAGTTTTATCAATGGATGGAGATACCAAAACTGCTTGTATTTTAGCTTTGGATATGTTTTTAGTTGGAATAGATACGGTGAGTTAAATAGCGCCTTTCGGATATAAAACAAAAAACATGAATTTATTTCAACTTTTTATTTGACTCTTTAAAGAAAGCTGTGTTTGCAGTTCAAGTACTGGCTTTATTTATTTTTATTTGTTTACATTATAAAAGAATCTGTAGTAAATTAAATTAAATTTAGGTGCGTTTCTAAAAATTTTGAGGTTTTGTGTAAGTTTTTGTGGGGCCAGTGAACGAACTCGGGCCTTTTCAGGGGTCTCGTTTTTCGCTGTTTTCTACGGAACCAATTGTGGTAATTTCAAAAACTTTGCACAGTTTTACTAACAAAGAATGCGTGCATAGGTAAATAAAAAAATTGAATATTTTCTAACACGGTTCTATAGCCAACGCGGTCGCAAAAATGACCATTTTTAAGCACCATATTCGGACGGTCGTAAAGAATACTATCAAATGTTAAAAATGTATTTTTACACGTCATCAGATGCGCTCATCATTTGGCTTAATTTTGATCCCAAAATCAAAAATTTAGGACAAAAATCAACGAAATTATTAATCTTTTTGTGAACTGAGGTGTTTTCTTTTCCGAATAAACTGAATTTTTAGAGGTCTTGTTTCTACGGAACAGTTTAGGATAATTTTAAAAACTTAGTTTTATTCACAAAGGATGTGTGCATTGGAAAATAATAAATTTTGATTTTTTTAAAACACTTTTTCATAGCCAACGCGATCGCAAAAATGACCATTTTTAGGCAGCATGTTACTAAAAGTTTTTCGTTATTTATATTTCTACGTAAATTATCCCCGTAAAATATTTAAAAAAACACTATTTTATTAGTGTAATAGAAATACAAACTGTACGTTCTGCTCTACCTGTGATTTTCACAACAGGTGACTACCTTAGAGTTATAAACATAAAATATACTTAAATGACTGAAGTATAAAACAAAAAATTATATGTAGGTACATATGCCAAGCCTTCGAAGAAAGTAAGCTCATAACAGCAATAATAAAATTTAAATGCAATAATTTTAATGCGTTTTGAGTAAATAATATTTTTTCTCTTGGTAAACTTTGATTGAAAAGAAATAGTTATTTATGTATCAAGTCCAAAACGTGTAACCTTTTCGGCCGCGTCTGGTTTGCTGGCTGAGACG
Organism: Elmis aenea; assembly: GCA_947652605.1. NCBI lineage: Eukaryota > Metazoa > Arthropoda > Insecta > Coleoptera > Elmidae > Elmis > Elmis aenea. The sequence continues at coordinate 23,026,014 of OX393581.1, read as the reverse complement.
TAGTCGAAGCCAGCAAACAGGCAAGACCGAAAAAGTACGTTTTGGCCGAGGTGCATATTACATTTTTTGTTCGATCGAATTAAAAATTTAAATTTTTAGTATTTTTCAAAAATATAGGTTAGAAACTACTTGACATTCTGTCACTGACAGATGACGGTGTATGCTGTTAGCGGTGGAAACGTACTTGCATAATTCTGTACATAATTTAAATAACCTTTTTTTTTGTGCGATTGTAATGTTTTATTCATAAATTTAAACATTGATTATTTATTAATTACATAACGTGTACCATATCATATATTTATTTATTAATACATAGTATAATTGTATTCAGTTAACAGTATCAACACGAAAACATTAGGTTATAAACTGCCTGACAGTTAACAACCTAAAGACCTCTACGTGTCTACCCTTAGCGGGGAAGCCATAATCTCACTTATATTCAGACACGCACATGCGCTTTTTGTTCTGCTTAATGCAAATGACTTTTTTGTACGCTGTAGCGGTCGAAAAAGATTTTTTCGGCCGTTGCTAAGGATAGGGCCGGAAATGCAGTACTTTATGATTGCTAACGCGTCCGTCAAACAACTGTTTCTAGAACGATCGCACAAAAAATTATTTGTCTTTCTTACTTCATCATCATCATCACGTTTAGGGCCTTTTTTTAGCCCGTTACGTCGCTCAGTGTGTTCGATCTCTCAGATGGTCTTAGGATCTTACTATTTTTATTTTGTCTCTTGGTTTATATTTGTATATTTTTTTTGCAAATTTGGAATTGTCCATTTTGTTTAGGTGTACTTTCCATGCAGGTCCATATTCTATTATTTTTTTGTTAATGTTGTATATATCAAGTTCTTTACGTATTGCGCTGTTACGTTTTTTATCTGATAGGCTATATCCCAATTTTTGTATAGTGCAATATGTGGCAGCCCAAGAATTTAAAATTGTTTTCTTGTTCTATCGGTTTATCCCTCTGTATTATTTTTGATCTTATCATTTCTTTTTCTAAAAATGCCATTGTTTTTATTTTTTCGGGAGATATTTCTATGTAATATTTGTAGAAGGTTTGGTCTAGTTTATGCAGTCCCAATTTTGATTGCAAACTGTTTTTCGAGTCCATTACCAATACTTGGTCATCCGCGAATAACATTGTAAAGATAAATTGTATCTCTGATAGTTATGCAGATAATTATTCATTTTGCTTATCCTTTTTCTTAAAGCATCGTCTACATAAATATTAAATAAAATGGGAGATAAACTACAACCCTGCCGTAGGCCCCATGTTTGTGTTTTCTTTTAGTTTTTCATTTCCAGAAATATACATACATCATGTCCAAAAGGTATGGAATATGCTATATATCTCAGTAAATATCCACTTTAGGGAAACATGTTTTGAATAACCTTTGATATACCTATAGCATATTCCATACCTTTTGCCTTTTGGACACACTGTATATCTTTGTGTTTAGATAAAATTCTTTAATTACAGATATTAAGTGATTAGGAGTACCTTTTGTTGCATGATTTCCACAGTTTATATCTGAGCACTCGGTCAAAATCTTTTATACATATGGTCTACAAAGAGTATATCTGTCTCTCTTTTCAGTCAGGGGTTTCCAATCCGTCGATCGCGTTGTCCTCACTGGTCGATCTCGAGGATTTTATATTTTTAATAATTAATTTTTTCCCATATTTACCTTTGTTATGCAATACATTACAATTTTGCGGCAATAATTTTATAATTCTTCAAAAGTAGATCTTGGGTACGCAGTGGCGTAGGCAGGATGCTTTCATGAGGGGGTTTATAAACGCAAAAAGAGCTGAGGACCTATTTTTTAGGTCACCACTCTCTTTTTAAGTTATTTTTTTGCAGTAGGATTTTTGTTGGTTTTACCAAGGGTAGGGTTAATAAACGGTAAATAGAGCCGCAGACCTGTTTTTTAGCACAAAATTTACAGTTCTCCGGCTCTATAACGACTTATTGCGAACCTATGGGGGGCTCTGAACTTCCCCCCTGCCTACGGCACTGCGGGTACGAATTTGATGCAAAAAGTGATCCTAGACCACAAAAGGTTGGAGACCACTGCGTCTGGTGTATTCCTTGTGTTTTTCTACCAGCTGCTTTAAAGTAAATACCTTATAGTAGTAGACTTAGTAGACCTTCCTTGTCGCAATCCATTTTGTTCTTCCAATAATATTGTATTAGCAATATTTCTAAGCCTGTTTATAATTTTGGAGTATACTTTATAACCAATACTTATTTATACCCCTTAAGTTATCTGGGTTAGCTTTATTTACTTTTTGAAAGATCGGCAGTACTATCGCCATTTTCCACTCTTCAGGTGTCTGTCTGTGTATCCAACAATTATTTAGAAATCCAAGAAAACGTTTCATTAGTTATTCAGGGAGGTATTTTACAAGTTCGCTACTGATTTCGTCTGTGTCTGTTGCTTTCTTGCTTTTGACTTTAATATTTATGAAATTTTTGAACACTGGTCATCGACTACAAATCACTTCTTTTTAATAAAAAATCCGATGAGTTTTTACTTTTGCCATACGTAGTATGAAGAGAGTATTGTGTTAACTATGTAATGCTAGTAAATATTGAATATTAAATGCAATGTACTCATTTTCTCAATTCAGATGCCCAATAAATTACCTGCCAACCACGCAAATTAAATTATACTATCATACAATAAAATAACTATAAATTAACAACTTTCATTACTTTACCTACACTATCTAGCTATGTTTTTTTACAGACGTCTAATGCAGTAGCCTCCATATTATATCAGCTTGCAATTAATGAAGATAAGCAAGTGATTTTACATGAAGAGATATCAAGACTCCTTCCTGGCTTTCACACTTCTATTGATCATGAGAAACTTGAACAGATGACCTATCTCAAGGCGTGCATTAAAGAAACCATGAGGTGAGTGGTACAATCATATTTGCACACAATAAAACAGATAACAAAAATGATTATTCCCATCTTGTATAAAGTAAAAGTGCTGTGAATAAACAGTCGCCATTTTCGTTAATTTATCCATGCTTTTCATATCGAAAATTGCGGAAATAATTAGCATACAGAATTTATTACTCCTATTTGCAAAGAATGGTGTTTGTTGTAAAGTCGTTTTATAGATAAGTAAGTCAGCACTTAACGTGGAACGAATTTTTTAACATTTTCTAAATGTATACATTCTTTTTATTGTACTTAGTTTCAGTTCACACTGTCTACTGCTTCTATAGAAATATTAATAACTCTTACTAATTCTTGCATATTTATTGTTGAATTTTCATACGTAAACCTTGCCAGAGTTAATAGTTTCTGGGGCTTTATCCTGTGCTATTCTTGAGAAATTAGAACATTCTCTAAAAATTCGGATTACAGTGAAAATTTCCTTCACCCGTCAAATTTGCGTTTTCAACCAATCACTAATCTTAAATCTTATAGATACTACCAATAAGATCATTATTACACGGTAATAATTTTACATTCCCCTATCAGATGTTGATCCTCCTGTCAAATTTGCGTTTTCGACCAATAACAAACTCAGATTTCCTAGAAACGACCAATAAACATAATCATCCATTGATAATATCCTTTTTGCAATTAACAGATTTTCATGCGTTTATTGGTCGTTTCTAAGAAATCTGAGTTTGCAATTGGTCGAAAATATAAATTTGGAGAGGGAATTAAATATTTTGGTCTTGATAATTTTTTGACGAATTTAGGCGACCAGTAGCGTTACTTTAATATAGATTAAACCTCACCCCTACTGCACCACTCTTACAGTAATTGTAAAATTTGAGATAACAAACATTTAATTTGACAGGTAGGTTAGGTGAAGGAAATTTTCTGACAAAATATAACTCGTGCCTTGCAAATAATCTATAATTTTTGACAAATTTTCACTCATGCAAGTTGAATCAGAAAAAATTACTCGTGCACTTCATTCACTCGTGTTTTTTTCAGCTCAAGTTGCATTTGGGCATATTTACCAAAAATTATCAATAATTTTCAATGCACTTGTTATGCAGGGTTGCGCAAAAGTATGGAAACAAACAAATATCTAGAACACTATTAAAAATATTTCAATGAAATTTGGTATCTGACCGTTATCGTATATTCCGGATTCGATAAAAATATTGAGGTTGCGATACGACTTCCAGTTCAACCGGAAACGGACCCAACCCTAACCTTTTTTTATATTTAAAACTAAGACAAGTCAGTTTTTTTTTTTTAAATCAATGTTTATTTCGCGTACGTAATACTTTATCAATTGGTTTTATTTTATTTTTATTATGGCTTTGTAAACGATCAAACTCAATTGTATGAAAAACATTTTGGCCCTGATAAGGACTGGGTTATTTTGCCAAGTCGTTTGATACGAAGCGCTCAAGGTTTCTTCTTAGTCTTCTTGGGCAAGAGGACGCAGTACAGAAAATATTGCGAATTTATAAAAATTAACAAAATAGGGAATACAACAATTTAATGGATACGATACTCGAAATGACCACCATTTACTTCTTGGCAGTAGGCTAACCTATGCCGAAATTCCGTAAGAATGTTTAAAACCACATCTATTTTGTTAATTTTTATAAATTCGCAATATTTTCTGTACTGCGTCCTCTTGCCCAAGAAGACTGAGAAGAAACCTTGAGCGCTTCGTATCAAACGACTTGGCAAAATAACCCAGTCCTTATCAGGGCCAAAATGTTTTTCATACAATTGAGTTTGATCGTTTACAAAGCCATAATAAAAATAAAATAAAACCAATTGATAAAGTATTACGTACGCGAAATAAACATTGATTTAAAAAAAAAAACTGACCTGTCTTAGTTTTAAATATAAAAAAAGGTTAGGGTTGGATCCGTTTCCGGTTGAACCGGAAGTCGTATCACCACCTCAATATTTTTATCGAATCCAGAATATACGATAACGGTCAGATACCAAATTTCATTGAAATATATTTAATAGTGTTTTGGATATTTGTTTGTTTCCATACTTTTGCGCATCCCTGTAATTACTACTGGTAATATAATTCTATTATCAAAATCTGGCAGCGATGGTCAGGTATTCGAAGATACTCGAAGAAAATTAAAATTTCTTGTCTTATTCTTCGCCTCATGTACTATACCTATCTTGTAGAGAAAATTTCAAACTACAATACACGAGAATATTTAAAAATTTCCGTCACTGAGTTTCACTGAGATGATATAGAACCAAAAGCTTACCATATAGATGTAAAAAAACGACCTTAGCCACTTCTAGTTCATATCTGGCCTTTTAGCTAAAAAGTTTACCCGTTTTCGCAGTGGATAATAAATGTTCACCGAAAAAGTAAGAACCAAAACTCTGACATAAACAAGATAATCGTAGTGGCAATAATCTCTAAGACACTAAAGAAATTAAGTAACACTTATTGTACACCAAGCTGTATATTTTTAGTAAATTTGCTGTTGAAAGATATAATTATGCAATTTATATTGCTGTGGCATAACAAAGACAATAAGATCCAATTACAATTACAGAATGTATCCCGTGGTGATAGGAAATGGCCGGTGTACATCAAACGACTGTGTGATAGGAGGTTACCAGATCCCCAAAGGTGTAAGTACATTCTTTAGGTTAATAGCACACTTATATTGAAAGTGCATTGTCTAGAAAGTGTAATTTTAATCCGTGTTTTGATTTTCTATCAGTCACGCGCTAATTGCAAATTTTCTCCGATATCAGTAAAAGTTCTGATTCAGGTTCAGGTGGTGTTCCAACATTATGTAATAAGCAACCTGGAGAAATATTTTCCGCAAAGTGACAAGTTTATCCCTGAACGATGGTTAAAATCGTGTCCAGTTGAACACGACGGCATTTGTGTAAGCAAGAATCACCATCCGTTTGCTTCCTTGCCATTTGGTTATGGTAGGAGAATGTGTTTGGGTAGAAGATTTGCAGATTTAGAGATTCAAACTGTAATTGCTATGGTAAGAATTGTAAAATTGTGAAATTTTTGTATGATAGATTTAAAAAAATCTGAAATGACTGTAATGTTGTGATATTATGATTTTTTTTGGGTAAATATTAGTTTTGTGTAAACAACATTTCGGTGCAATACTTTCTGTTGTAGTAGTTTTTGATGAATGAAGTTTGTAAATGAAACGATGCATAATGTCAAGTTATATAAAATTGTAAGCAAGGACTAATGGGTGGACAGATATAGCAAATTTAATTATTACTGTCGCCGTTTGCGAGACGCGCCAAAGATATATATTAAAATTAATAGTCACACTTTTGACATCGGATTCATGTTCACAACATGTGTTGCAAATTTCTTATACAGGTGTCATTATCGATTTCAACATTGTTTAGCTGTTATATAATTTGCAAAACTATCCTTCGAGTATAATAGAAAAATTGGCACGTTTTAAAATGCCTTTTGGGTGAATATATCGACGTAACATTTGATGCAATCATTTCCTTGTTTAAAAGCATTGACTACAAAAACCGAAAGTTGTCTTGTAGCACATTAAAGTAGAATAAAATTAATAATGAGACTCATTTAAACGCACACCAAAATGCGAAAATGTAATTGCCTATGAAACAGCACGATGCCTGCTTCGAACATCACGTCTAACAAATATAAAAACTTATAATATATAAACCTTGATAATTAATCATCAAGCTGTTAAAGTTTAAAGGGAAATAAGATGCATAAAAGATATGACTAAAAGCTATGGGCTCTCAATAACAAAAATGATGAGGACTGAAACGTCAGTTCTCTATTGCTCAATTTTATGAAATTTTAATTAATCAATAAAAAGGATATGCGTATTATTTATTAATTAGTTAGATTACTTTATGCATTTTTAATTATTAAGGATTAAATGACTTAAGTCTGCTGTTTTAAAGACATCTAGTGTACGTTGCTTAATGCAATTTTGTTTAAAGTTATCATTTGTAAAACGCTATCATTTTTATAAAGACAACCAAAAAATACATACAAAAAAAAAGATTTGCCCTTGAAATTTAACCACGTCATATAATTACATTGTTGTTCCAGTGATCATTGTTGACAATAGGTAGTGAATGGTTTGAAATTAGTTTTTGTTATCAATTAAGCTTTGTTTCGAAGTAATTGCCATAGTTACGGTGGTTGTATTGTTTAAAATGAAAATAATAAACATTGTTTGGCATTTATTGCGAAAAGGCTTGGTAATAAAAAGATAATCCAATTTTATTTCTTTTTAAGCAGCGATTAACCAACTATAGCTGTGTAGCGACTTTAATTTCGTCCTTTGTTGTAAGATTTAAATCAGTATTTTTGTTATTAAGTAAATCTTTTGTTTGTTGTTTAACGGTATGTGGCTTCAGTCATGTAAAATGATACTATACAGGCTGTTTCAGACCATCCGTACCAGCACTTTTATTCGAAAATGCGACGTCTGACAAAGATGGGGAAATTTTTTTACCACAAAAGTGAATATGTAGAATTGACTGACGCTATAGCGGTTTTCGTGATTAAACAAGAAGTGGCCAAATCCGGAAGTAACTTTAAAAACTTAAATGGAATCACCCGGTTTTTATTGCATAATTAGAGATATATTTGATAAAAAACACTTTTTACTTGAATAATTTTTTGATTGTCAGTAGAGTTTGAAATCCATTGGACCTAAATCATAACAACATTTAAAACCCTATTAGCATGTAACTGAGTTCTGTACACCCCCTCTTTTTCTTTAGTTTTAGACATTTATGATATGTGAAAAAACTTTTTCGGCCAAAAATTGTATGAGGTTATAAAAATTATACAAAATAGTGCAGTTTTATTCAAAATTGCTTCTTATTTCCAAAAATGTTTCATTTGAAATAACACACTTAGGGTCATTTCAGGCGAAACCGGAAGCAAAACAATAGAGTACCTACATATGTTCAAATGATCGGGTCATATGTCCAAACTATAATCGTTACAACAGAGAACAAAGGGCATAGCATCACTTTAAATCAGGGCTCGAAACCGAAAAAAAATTGGTTAACGGTTAACCGAAATCGGGAACTTTATTTTTATAACGGTTTTTGTTGAAAAACCGGTTTTTTCCGTAAAAAACCGGTTTTTAAACGTAAAAACCGGTTTTCTGTAAAAAAACGGTTTTTTACGGAAAAAAAAACAATTTAACTTTTACCGGTTTTTAAAAAAAAATTTAAACCGGTTTTTGACATCTAGACTAAGAATGTATGAAAAGATATTATCTATTTATAATTTTATAATATGTTTTGCAAAAATTAATAGCCTAAAACGATTCTTTTAGTTTGTTAAAATTGAAAATATTAATCACAGATCGATTAAAACTCAAAACCACAAATATGTTTTTTTATTTGAAATTTAAATATAAAAAATCAAAGTAAATTGTACACTTATAAAACTCATTTAGTCAGTCAGTGTTTCCTCTGATAAGCATGATATTTTCTAAAATATCTTCTTTTAAAGAAGTCCTTAAATTCGATAAAATATAACGGAGACCAGAAAAGCTGCGTTCCACACTCACTTGAGTAGACGAAACAGCAAGAGCCACCTGGGCTAAACCATATAGATGAGAGTATTTTCCTTCTTTTTGTTCTTCCCAATATTGTAAGACATTTACATCATGATGTACCCTTGATACGTTATCAAACGAATTTATAATATTTAAAATATTTAAACTTTCTTGTGGAGTATGTGACGATTGCCTCTTATGAGATTGTCCTACAGTTTGTTCAGATTGTCTTTGCAGCATTTTTTCTAAGTCATCCTCTGACTGTATGTCACTTTGATCAGTTTCATCACTAGATGATTTCTTATCGTCTACAGTTTTATTTTTTTCCATATTTCTAATTGTCATGAATTCACACAGAGATCGTGCAAGTGGTGTCTCAATTTTTTTTGTTGCAGTTAAGCATTTCCACCAAGTACCATAAAAGTCCCCCATGACTAATTGCTCTTTTTGTAAGTTAATAGTGGCTAGTTTGGCTGGTTGTAATGAATCAACTACTGACTGAATTAAACTCCATTCTTTTTTCGACAAATGTAAATCTTTATTTGATGGCGCAAAATCAATACAAAAGCAACGCAATTCTAATAAACGATGTAACATATCAAATGTTGAGTTCCATCTTGTCGGGTTAAAAAACCGGTTTTTAATTATTTTGGTTAAAGGTTACCGTTTTTTTTGCCGTTGAAAATAACGGTTTCGGTTTCGGTTAAAAATCACTTTTACGGTCAAAAAGTAACGGTTAACCGGTTTAAAAAACCGGTTTCATGCCCTGCTTTAAACGGGCTTAGGTTAGAACTAGAACAGGTAGAAAGCTTCAAATATTTAGTATTGATCATAAAGAAAAATAGGGGAATGAATGGACAAGGAAATAAGTGAAAGGACAGGAAATGTGGGAACAATATTTAACAAATTAAGAACAACATTTTTTGAAAATAGAGAAGTCCCAAAACGAACAAAAGTGGAAGTGGTCAAAAAGGTAGTAACTCCGGCACTTTTGTACGGAAGTGAAACGTGGACGCTCACTAATAAAAATAGTAGCCGAGTGAATGCAGCAGAAATGAGATTTCTAAGAAAAATTCAAGGAAAAACAAAAAAAGATAGAATCAGGAACGAAACATATAGAGAACAATTATTAAGGATCAAATCGGTTGAAACAAAAATACAAAAAAGGCAGCTGGGATGACTGGGTCACATCTATAGGATGAAAGAAGAAAAGTTAACCAGAAAAGCCTATGATGCTAGATCACTGGAAAAAAACAAAAGAAGTAGACCGAGAAAAACCTGGCAAGACGAAGTTAAAAAAGCAGCAGCGGACATAAACATCAAATGGAAGGACATAAAAAAGTTAGCACAAGACAGAAAAACATGGAAAAAGTCAGCACAACACAACTCAACAGTCCTACACCTAACAGTAGAAGGACTCATGACTAAATAAATAAATAATGATTTAGGTCTAATGGATTACAAACTATACTGATAATCAAAAAATTTTTTAAGTAAAAACTGTTCATTTATTAAATGTCTTTGTAATTGTGCAATAAAAACCGGGTGATTCCATTTAAGTTTTTAAAGTTACTTCCGGATTTGGCCACTTCAGGTTTAATCACGAAAACCGCTATAGCGTCAGTCAATTCTGCATATTCACTTTTGTGATAATTTTTTTCCCCCCATCTTTGTCAGACGTCGCATTTTCGAATAAAAGTGCTGGTACGAGTGGTCTGAAACATCCCGTATAACATTTTTCATACCATAAAAAATTAAAGTACATATTTAAAAGGTTCACTCACAACGAGTATTTGTTATTTTGGTATTTTTTGGCTTATGTGACGAGTAGGACATTCCTTTTTTTTAAATGTACATTTAAAAAGAAATGTTTTACTACATTTTATCATACACATATTAACAAATAAATTACCGAGAAGCAGATCAATATTGAATTTTTTAAATGGCAATCATAGTTGGTTGTGGCTTCACAAAAAATCCTTTTTTAAAAGTTTCGACGATATAAAAGTTGTTGAATGTAATATTTGTAATTTTTAATGAGAGTGCAAAATGCGAATCCTTAAAAAGCAATGATAATTAAGACTATTTAATTTAAAAAAATGCTTATCTGTTAATTCAACCGATTCTGAATTCGTATAATAACAGTTGTCCATGTGACAATTGTCACACAGTATAATACGCACTAGGGTTTCTCATATTTGACCATTTTGCTTGTCCCGGGATTCCGGGAAGAAATCGGCCTTTGTCCCGGGATTTCCCGGGATCCCGGGATGTAATAAATTATGTCAATATATTTTTAAATAAATAACCCAAAAAATTAAGGGAACGGTTAATTACTTAAAAACAACTCCAAGTCATATATGTAATACATTTTGCTCCATCATTATTATAAATAATATAATATAAATAATATTGGTGAGAAAAACATACATTTGGGAATTATACCCTTTCTATCGCAATTTCATATTTATGAATACAATAATATAATTTTTACAATGAATTTTTGTAATGTGATTTAAGAAAACAAAGGTGATCTGTGCTTCAGTCAATTAGTCTTTTTCTTAATTTATTAACAAAAAGTCCTGCTGCATAAAATGCTCTCTCAGTCTCTATTGACGTAGGTGAAATTGTCTTAAGAGCATCTAGCACCAAAGAAACATCGTTACAATCAATAAAATTTCATTTATAAGCTATTTTGCTTTGAATTATCAGGGTACACAAAAATAAAACTGTAAAAGTATTTTGAAGACATTAACTTTGTCATGTAGACCGGGCTTCTTTGCGCCATACTAAAAGAGAAAAATTATTTTGAAATAAAAATAAAGTTTTTTCATAATTTACTGTTAGTAAAGATATTTTAAGTATAAAATTCTGATAAGTTATGATAGTATTACAAAGATCTTAGCACAAAATAAACGAAAATAACACTTTTTTAAAATCCCGGGAATTCCCGGGACAAAAAGCATTTCCCGGGAAATATAAAATAGCTTAAAATGGACCGGGATCCCGGTATCCCGGGATCCCGGAATCCCGGGAAAGAAACCCTAATACGCACCTTGTATAGGTCAGCAAGTATAGTTCTCGATTTTTTGATAAATGACTTAATTAGAGAAAAATCTATAAGTAGGAAAAAGTACCCATGAATGGGACAGTCCTTGGATGGGACATTCTTAATACACTATAGTTAAACACAAATCTTTATGTACGTGCTCTCACCAATAGATGGTAGATCGCGTACCTAATGTACTACCCCATTTTGAAGTTCTCATGTTAATATACAATCGTGTAATATCAGAATTAAAATTGTGTAACTAAAAAGTAAATATTGTTGTTTGTGAACTCAATGATATCTTGAAAAAGTTTAATGAAATTCGGTAACTCCAACAACTTATTTAAGTACATGCATATTATACCTATTAAATAACAAAACTTCAAGTCGATTAGCTTTTAGGTTAAGTGTCAGTAAAGTTATGTTTGACAAAATGTCCCTATCCTCTGAATGGGACATATTACTGATCCTTAATTGGGACACGTCGCAAACAAGGATAACTTTTTTTATTTAAAGAATTTATATATTCTTACTCTAAAACAGTTTTTGTTATAAATATTTAGATATTTTTTGCATAATTTAAACTTTAAAGGATAAAATGGAAAAACAGAAAAGGATCCGCGTTTCTTTAACGCAATGGAATCGGCGGTACGTAAAATAATTAAAAATAAGATTTCTATTCGGGAAGTTGCAAAATGCACAGGTATTTCTAAATCTTCTTTACATAGAGCTGTTAATAAAGCAAAACGAGAACCCACACTTTTAAACACGATCCAAATATTGGAAATCGCAGAATATTTTCAAAAAATGAGGAAACAGCATTATCCGAATATTTTCAGTCTGCTTCAAAAATGTGTCACGGATTAACTACACTGCAAGCCGGAGAACTAGCATATCAGTTTGCTGTAGCATGTAGCTTTAAAAAATTAATCTTCCGAAAAAGTGGGAAGAAAATAAAAAAGCAGGTAGAAAATGGCTAATAAAATTTTTTATATTTAGAAAAAGACATTGGAAAAATTCTTTAATATTATTTATAATGTTGTAAAGTTTTAAAAAACGCTGTCTTTTATGTTATCTTATATATTTTATATTATCTCATCTTGCATTTATGTTTATAACATTTCAAGTTGTTTACTATATAATAAATAAAAATTATATGTGGCATCCCATTCATTGATTTCGCATGTCCCACTCTAGGAACAAGTGTTTCCATATTGGGACATCGCACTCAAAATATATTTCTATTTATAAAAATTTGTTAACGTTACAAATCACGTTTACTTGTTTCAAAACACTTTTGTTACATTAAAACACATTACGGGGGTAACACAGCATATTCATCTGAGCTATTACTGAAAAATTTGTCAACAATTAAGAAAATTGTCCCATTCATGGGTACTTTCCCCTACCTACATATTTTTAAATAAGATAGAACGAGCTTGGCGATAAACGATTAAAAAAATAAATAAAAAGAAGAAGGTAAATTGAAATCAATTATATATCGAAAATTAATATCCGTGAAGGTATTTGTTTAATTACTTTTTATCTGTTGATTGTTATTTCTCACGCTAAGTATTTTTTGTTTGTTTTACAGTTGTTGCAAACATACAAGATCAAATACCATCACAAAAAATTAGATTACCACGTCCACCCCATGTACACACCAAACGGCCCCTTGAAACTACAATTTATTAAAAGATAGTCAATGAAAATTGCATAGGTGTGAAATTTACGATGTATACCAAAACAAGATTTGTAAACATGGCATGATGTCAAGGTGAAAGTGGAAATATTATGCAAGGTTGTTTAACTTTGACTTCACGTAACCGCAGATTACCATAATTAGTGCTTGTTAACGCATCGTAGTATTGTAGTAGTAATTCCATTGTTTAAAATATGTTTACAATAAAACTATGATAATCACTTATGTTTGTTTTATTAATTACATGCTTATTACTTTATTTATTATTATTATTCTTCTCTCTCCGTGACTTTAAACTTCAACTCGCCATCAGGAGCGTACATAAATGTGACTTTGTATTCCAACGGATCGTAAAGATATTCAAGTTTGTATGATCTTATGAGCTGAAAGTAAAGAAATGTAGAACATTTTAGATTGTTGTTTATGTTGTGAATACTTTGGCCAATAAAATTTGTATTTCAAGATCAGCAAATCGTCTTCCCAGACACATCCGCGCACCGTGTCCGTAAGGTAACGATGCAAAAGGATGCATTTTGTAGGGACAATTTTTCATCCATCGTTCGGGCAAGAAATTTTCAGGATCGCTCACATACTGTTCCATGCTTCCGGTTATTAGTGTGGGAAATACAACTTGCACCTACAATAAAATGATAGTTTTATTGCTAATTATTTTATTGGGTAAATATCGGAAATAGATGGGGTAAATGTCGAAAAGGAGATTAAATGTCAGTATAATTATGTCTGCGAAATTTTATGTTTCGTGGACGCTTACAAAAGGGTCAAGACGCAATTGGCGCTATCAATAAAACAAAAGTTGATAAATTCCCGATTGACCAACAAGCCAGGGCTGCGGAGTCGGTAAAAAAAATTTCGACTCCGACTCCTGATAATTTTAGTAGGTCGACTCCGACTCCGACTCCGACTTCGACTCCGACTCCGACTCCGACTCCGACTCCGACTCCGACTCCGACTCCGACTCCGTCTCCGACTCCGACTCCGACTCCGACTCCGACAAAATTAAATACTAAGACATTTTATGATGTGTGTCTAATATAAAAATGAAAACGAAATATTAAGAATTTTTTTTTTTATTTAAATTTTGCGGCAAAGGCCCACCCCGCAATTTTTTGTTGTACTCGGAGTCGGAGTCGAAGTCGGTACATTTTTTCCGACTCCGACTCCGCCTCCACTGACCAGAAATTCCTTCTAAACTCCGACTCCGACTCCACAGCCCTGCCAACAACAGACCATATTTTATTTTTCACTTATAGACTATATTTTGACGACGCCCATAGCCGATATTTATTTGTTTTATTGCCTCGTACGATTTCTTTTCGCGTTTTTTAAAGAAAATGTGACAAATGTAAAGCTGTTTATAAAATTTAATAAAAAGTCATTGTTGTACAGGTGATAAACATCAATTTAGTTTTAAAGTTAAATACGCTTAATCTATTGAAATTGTTAGATCTCGCTAAGTATCGTAAATTTTGTTTAACATAATTAATAGAACCTTTTGGACAACTTTCTTTCTCATTGCTTGAATGCCGTTTGTCACCCTAATTGTTTCTTTTTTTTTGCAGACGAACAATAGCATAATAAGCCTTTGTTTTGAAAATACTGCACTATATTCAGAGAGTAAAAGTTTTTTATTGTAGCTTTCACAAACTAATAATATCACTATAATTTATGTGACAAGTAATTTATTATTTATTGTCATTATTTATTTAGTTTGCAAGATCTATTAGTGTTTGCAGAAATTTTGGAGGTATAAAGATAACTATGTAAAAGGTAACGTTTTGATAATTGTATTTTCACTTAATATTATGTAGGATTTGTTTCCTTGATTTTTTTTTGTAAAACTGATAGTTAGCCAAAGTAGGTTATGGATTATAACATTGAAATTCGACAATTCAACATTTTTGGCTGGTATAATCACGGTTGATAAACTAAGGTTTTCAAGAATTTTATTATTTAAGTCAAGGTAAATGGGCAAGTAGTTACAAAATAGCGAGTGCTTCCAATTAATAGGCGACTATAAAGATAATAATACATGATTTTTGGTATTGATAAGAGTTTACAGTTGATTTATATCGAAATTTGCATAATAGAATAAAATTTATAAGTTTATATTGTGGTTCGAGGTCAACGAAATGTGATTATATGTACTTATTATATTATTATCTTTCTTAGCAAATATATGTAATCAATACTTTTAGTAGGCAACGATGCAGCTTTTTTAAAATCAAAAGTAGCTCGTTTTAAATTTTAATAAAAGCGAATATTTTTTACCAGAATAGAAGCTAGATTAACCTTGATTAAAATTAAATGTCAATAAGAAATTAACATGCTAAATTTACATTCACCAAAAATAACAAATTACTTACTCCTTTCGGAATTTTATATCCTTGTATAACTGCATCTTTTTGTAAAGTTCTTCCATTACCAATAACAGTAGAGTAGACTCTGGAACACATGTTTTATTACATTTCAACGTAAAGGACTTGTTTGTGCAACAAACCTAAACACCTCTTTGACAAACGCCTTTAAGTACACCATTTCGTTTAATAAATTCACAGTTAAGGGAGTGTTTGGATCAGGAATGACTCTTTTAAGTTCTTGATATAATTTTTCTTGCTGTTCTGGTCTAGTGGCTAATTGATACAATATCGAACAAACTGCCATTGAGATCTGAAACGTGTATTTTATTTATTGCAAATGTAATATTATTTATCTCATCTTATTTTATTTAAATATCGAAGCATCGTGGGTAATTTAAAGTTATATTTTAGCCACTGCATATTACCGTGTCTATTCCTACTAAAATCAGGTCCAGGGCTAATATAGTGGCCGTTTTAGTATTTGGTTCATTAGCTAATATCCTCTCCACTAAAGACAAATCTTTCTCATTTTGTACACTTTTAGTTTTTAGTCGTTCCATAGCAGCGTCGATGTATTTCGTGCATACCCTACAATTAATATATCGTTTGTTAATGCCTTAAAACAATTTCTTACATACTCTATGAAGTAGTTCATATTGTTGACGTATCTTGTCCAAAGGGGCGTCGGAAAATATCTCCAAAACGGAAATTTGAGTTCTAGTACTGCTACATTTCTCAGAGCGTATTTGGCAGCGTCGATGATTTTTTGGGGTTCGGAATCGGCAGGAAGATTTGGATCTAAACATCCTAGACGTGCGTCTAAGGATACTCGACCAATACCTAAAAAAGTTGTATTTTAATAACAACGCAAACATTTGTATGGTAATTAGTTACATTCCAGCGCCCATTTGTGGATTTCGTTATCAAAATCTCCAGGCATTTCGTTTTTAACATCTTTCATTTCCATCATCCTGGAAAAATATTAAGTTGAAAAGTGTACCTTTCCATGTACAATACGTATAAACATAAACAGTTATGAAAATGTAAGATAGATAATTTTTAATATTGGTTTAGATTTATTTTTACCTTTTCTTGATAATAAACTTTAAATTTTACTGGGTTTTAAAGGTGGAAAATTAAATACTTGTTTCCCTTCTTGCTACCACAACGTTTCCATGCTAGTTTTGCAGCTTTTTCAAGTGGGTTTTAATGTCAATCAATATGGTACATGTTAAGTTCTTGCACAAACAATTCTACATAATTTTACGGTGTTTTTGTAATTTAAAATATGATATTTTGATGGATTAAAAAGACGAACACAATTTGTGTGAACTTAGCATGTACCATATTGATTGACATTAAAAACCCACTTGAAAAAGATGCAAAACTAGCATCGAAACGTCGTGGTAGCAAGAAGGGAAACAAGTATTTAATTTTCCACCTTTAAAACCCAGTAAAATTTAAAGATAATTTTTAATTTATATTTTCTAAATAAAATCAACAATCTAAATTCCGATTCATAAATATTTAATTTATGTGTAATGTCTTGGAGATCATTACCACTCCAATAATCTTGTTGATTTTTGAGAATATACCAACAAGCCTATTACATTAATAAATGACGAAAAATTTGCAGACAATTTCATTAAAATGTACTAAAAATTTCAGTGAATATAAATATTAAATATGCCTCTTGTTTATTTAATGATTTTTAACTTAAATACGATAAAAATAGTATCTTTCCAGTTATTGGAATATGTCATTGCTTTTGAAAACAGTTTTTTCAAGAAAGTTTTAAAATTTATAAGATACCATAAGCCAGTGGTGCCCAACCTTTAACTGGGCTCGAGCCAATTTAGAATTTAAAAATTTTAGGCGAGCCACATATAATATATTTTGATTTTAATTTTAAACGTTTTAATGCACAAACAATAAAAATTTGTAATATGTTAAAGAAAATGAGGCACATCAAAAGTTGTCGCGAGCCACATTAAAAGGTGTCACGAGCAACACGTTGCTCGCGAGCGACGGGTTGGGCACCACTGCCATAAGCCATCAAAATTTGAGATGTATATTTATGTAAGTACATGCAGATTTTTCTTCATTTAAAAATATTTAAGGTTTCCTTAGCTCACTTTTAAAAATAAATTGAACTGTGAAAAAACACCCCCGTGTTTTAAAATGCACCTTTGAATAAAGTAGGATGTGACCTCTTCGATAGGTTGAATATATTTTCGTACCGTTTGTATTTGCAAAATCGGTTTCTGCACTTTGGTTCTGAACTCCCTCCATGGTTCTCCATGGCTAAAATCTAAACTTTACATAAAAATCCATCGGAATAAAGTTATACATACACTCCAACCACGCCAGGCAAATCCCCAAAAAAATCATTTCGCACCACGCCCTTATATTTCACTAAACAGGGCATAGATGGTCTAAAAGGTGTGGGTCCCTCTTGCCTATATATTTTTTCTATTTCATCAGCATCATATACAAACAACAAATCTGGCCTTCCTACAAGTCCAGAAAGCTTTACTATTTTCCCATATTCCTTATAAAAAAGTCCTGATAATTTAGCAACATCGGATACGTCATACTGTCCAATTAAAGGAAGAAGTCTCCAAGTATTTCCTAAAATGGGTATTGGTCTAGGTCCCGGTACATCTGAATAAGGTTTCGCCTCTTGTAGTTCTTCATGATGGTATGGATACAATTCTTCTGGTGAGGCTAAAGCTGCTTGTGATCGGTGCCGTTTTATGGTTTTAAACTTAGTAGGACAAACTCGAATTGTCTTTGGGCAAAGTTTTGACAACATCTTGTTTTATTAAAATTTCATCATACGCTATTATTGGGCCTAAAAATATTCATTATTCAGTATAATTAAACTCATTTAGCTTTGAAATAACTCCTTAAAGCAAGAATTTTAATACGTTTTTCACAATATTGTTATGTAAGTTCATAACTAAGTTAGTGTTAATAACGTAATATATTTTGTAATGCTATTTATCAATAAAACATGCTATAAGTATGCACTTTTATGGAACACAACTATTAGATAATTTTTCTATAATAGATACAGTACACATTAATCTAGAGTAAAACTTTTAAATTTATTTATTATAAAGTAATTCGTTTGCATATAATATGCACTTAACTTTATAATTATAAGAGTAGGTATTTCTAGAATATTTAAAAGATCATAATTAATTGCTTAATTTGTATCACGTTTAAATTTATTATCTACAGATTACCTACTACTGCCAACGATTGAATCTGTAGTATATCTGGCAGATATTTAAATTTCCTTCAAAATAACTTGTAAGCATTATGCAGTTTAGATACATTTGCAAGTACAGGGTAGACTATTTTCGATGCCCATACAGGGTATCTCGGTTATTATCTGAGATAGAAAAAAACTAAGTACGTAGTCTCGATTTATTTTTTCGAGAGAAATTCATTGTCGTAAACAGACTTTTGATATCTTTTTTAATTTTCGAAATATAGCCAAAAACCGATTATGGCACTTCAAAAATTTTAAATATCTCGTTTAAACGAAAAGATAGAAAAAAACTTTAAAGACATTTTTGGCATGAATTTTTGTGCTTCATAAGATAGCGATGTTCAATTGTTATTTACTAATATCAATATTGATATATTACACCTAACTTTCTTTTAAATGGCAACCATAAGCAAATTATATATTTTTGAAAAGCGCAAAAAATAAGCTTTCGATTTATGTCAAAGCCAACTATGGTTGCCATTTAAAATAAGAAAGTTAGGTGTAATATATCGGTATCGATATGAGTAAAAAACAATTGAACATCGCTATCTTATTAAGGACAAAAAATCATGCGAAAAATGTCTTTAAAGTTTTTCTCTATCTTTTCGTTTAAGCGAGATATTTAACATTTTTGAAAAGTGCCAAAAATCGGTTTTTGGCTATATTTGGACAATTAAAAAAGATATCAAAAATCTGTTTACGGCAATGAATTTCTCTCGAAAAAATAAATCGAGACTACGTACTTAGTTTTTTTCTATCTCTGATAATAACCGAGATACCCTCCCTGTATGGGCATCGAAAATAGGCCACCCTGTACATAGTAAAAATCTTTATTAAATAAGACCTCACGAGGTGGTTTTTAGAACCAAAAATTAAAAACAGAACGTTCGCACAAATTAAGAAATAATGTCTAATTCTGCGAGTTTACTGTTTAGATATACAACTTTAAAAAAAAAGTTACTTCAACTATAAATTAAATCACGTAAAGTTATAAAAAACAAATCAGCATGTAAGAAAATAGTTTGTGTTCAGTTAAGCATTAAGTGTTGTTCAGTAAATTTACCTTAATTCCCTGTAGCTAACACATCACAACGTTACAAAGAAATCGCTTGCAATTAAGGAGAAAATACATTAGTGACTTTTGTATTACGTTCTGCTTGAATGTATCTAGGTATGCTTACATTTTGTAACAAAAAGTTTGCTAGACAACGCATCTAATAATTAAAACTTTCAAATATTCACTTAGTAAACTAGTGCAATTTCATTTTTTATGCTGTACTAATAGTACTAATAGGTTTACCTAATAATAATTGTAAGCCAATATAAACCTAAGCTTATATTGTTTTGTTTAAAATAACTTACAACCAGTGATTTTATTTAACTCAAATCAGGTATCTACTGAATATACATCTAGGTAAAAAAACAACACCGTCTCATGGACGATTTTTATTTTTTAAATAACGATAAACAAATTTGTCTTTATGTATTTGTATTTTCAAATTTAATCTGTGTTATTAACAAATAGTTCTATTCTCCTGTATTTCGCTATTAAAATTTAACACCGCATTTAGAATGTGGACGCAACTATTTTGTTTTAAAATCGATGTACGTGATCAATTTTAATTAACAATAAAATTTGCAACTACACCAAAATTTAACAGTAATACTTGAATTTGCAATGCAAATACAAACTTGTCTCTTGAATTTTGTGTACGTCAGAAAAGAATTGTGTCACAACACGGTGAATTTACAAGCATTAAACACATGTGTTACATAAATGTTAATATGTTAAACCAATTTTTTTATGTTATAATGTTAATTTAAAACAAATATTAACAGCCAATTATGCATTTACATTATTAAAATGAAATACTGAATAATATTTCGTATTTTAATTTCTGGTAAACAGGGTTAACATAAACTTATTGTAAATAATATAAAGCTCTTTATAATAGTTATGAAACTTTTTATTTTAAATTGTGTTGTCATTACATTCAAAATATTTTGTACTATTTTTTGACGTAATAATCAACACCCTTTGTATTTATTAATGCGCCAATTTGCAAAATATTATTATTTACTATTTCATGTAATAACTGCAGAAGGAGTCCATAAGATTACTATTTAAAGAAATTAGGACTATTTTCAAAATTCGAGACGGTTTTTCGAACATTAAATAATGCAGGAGACAGTACATGAAAATTGGGACTGTCTCAAAAAATCTTGTAGACTTAGCCACCCTGCATAACACAAGTATTTATTAATACAATTGTTGTATACTACAAATTAGTTTAGATTAGATTAGATTATAACTTTGCAGTTTATTAATTGCACTACTATACAAGGTGTTTCTTAAGTATTGCAAAAAAAATTGAGGAGGTGATTCCTTATCGAAAATTAAAGGGGGTCTTTCATAAAAAAAAAAATCCTTAGACGTCTCCTTTCGCAGTTACACCTCCCTAAAGGGGTGCGGTAAAATTAGGTTTTTATTTTATTTATCAAATTTGGATAAATTTAGGAAATTAATATTTGGTAGATGTTTTATACTTATTACTTATTAAAAGGTTTCCCATAGTAATATTTTTGATCCTCCCACCTCCACAGGGGGCTGAAAAGTGCGACCCCTGTTGGTTTTCTTATCAGAACTTATTGGTGGGTTAAAATTTTTTAATTAAAAATATTTTTCTTTAAAGCTTGATTTATTTAGAAACTTTATTTATTCTCTAGTTTATCTCGTAAAACCTACCGTTTTTGAGTAAAAAATAAAATAAGTAAACATGAACCATCAAATTATTCCAATATAAAACGATTCATTTTGGTGGTTTTTATGGTTTGTTTATGTTCATGTTGGGTAGAATTGACGGGCGTTATAGCGTTATCACCGCGTTAACCTTAAAATGAATTACACCCGTCAATTCTATCCAACATGAACATAAACAAACCATGGCAACCACCAAAATGAATCGTTTTATATAGGAATATTTGATGGTTCATGTGTACTCATTTTATTTTTTACTCAAAAACGGTAGGTTTTACGAGATAAACTAGAAAATAAATAAAGTTTCTAAATAAATCAAGCTTTAAAGAAAAATATTTTTAATTAAAAAATTTTAACCCACCAAAAAGTTCTGATAAGAAAACCAACAGGGGTCGCACTTTTCAGCCCCCTGTGGAGGTGGGAGATGATTAAAAATATTACTATGGGAAACGTTTTAATAAGTATAAAACATCTACCAAATATTAGTTTCCTAAATTTATCCAAATTTGAGAAATAAAATAAAAACCTAATTTTACCGCACCCCTTTAGGGGGGTGTAACTTCGAAAGGAGACGTCTAAGGAATTTTTTTTTTTTATGAAAGACCCCCTTTAATTTTAGATAAGGAATCACCTCCTGAATTTTTTTGAAATACTTAAGAAACACCCTGTATACCAGTGGCGTGCGGTGACTTTTCAACCAGGGGATGCTGTCCAAAAAAACGAACAATTTTTTTTTTTTTAAATTAATTTTATTCTATGATCTTTTTTACAAAATTCGTCTATAGCAACATCATACAATCTTTTTTCATTTTTCATATTTAGCAACAATTTTTTTTCAATATTAAAGCGAGAGAAGACAGTCTATCGTCATTTTGGCTGCTTCTGGTGAATGTTTTTTTCTTTTCATTGTCGAAAACGATCGTTCAGCCGATGCGCTCGTGGAAGGTATAGTGCAAATTAATTGTATTAATTTAAATACTTCTGTCAAAACATCTTTTAGCTCATCTTTCACAATTAATTCTTTTATGCAATTTATAGATTTTAAATGAAAGTCGGGAGTCGAGTACAAGTAAACTAATTGACTTTTCAACTTCATAAAATCAAAGTATTTTCTACAAGTTGGCTGAAGTGATTATAATAGAAAATCCGGAAAATTCTTTTCATATTATTTAAATTTTCAATCAAAAATTGCAATTATTATTAACCACAGTTTCATCCGTATTATGGGTCGTATTAAATAATAATCAAAATTCTAAGTAGCGAAACAGTGCACTAAAAATAGAGTTAAGCTTATTTAAATAAAAGAAGCTTGATTTAAAGAAAGTAAACAAAAATCAATTTACAACGGAAATGATTATTTTGTAGCGTGCGGTAATATCAATCGAGTGCGGCTGCCCTACCATTTAATAGTTGCCCCACACAGAGGAACCATGAGAGTAATCGCTTCCCGTAGCTGTTAAGTAAAGCAACGATGCGGGCAATAGACTAGGGACTGCATCGCAGTGCGCATGCGCCAAGAACGCAAATTTCGAATCGACAATCAGAAACGCATCCCTCAGTCGGGCTCACAATCGCTAGCGATGTGCATCGCACACATTTAGTCAGCCTCTCGCTGGATGTAGATTATATAACGCAAATTTTCGAGCAGGCAAAACATCGTATATAATAAATAAAATTATCACGTAACAAAAAATTAAATCAAAGCGAAATAAAGCTACACGAAATTCAAATATGATACGGAAAAAAAATATTCTTGACGTGAATTTTAGGGGATGCGCCGCATCCATGGACCGCACGCCACTGCTGTATACATAATAACATAACAAACTGTTTTTAATATTTTAAAGCTGTTTTGTGTTGCAAATTTATACTTAAAAAGTGCTTTAATTGTTGTTTGGTTAGTTTAATAAAAACAATGGCCAATTTTTTCGTTCCACTTATGATTTTAAAAGAGATCGTTTTGTTTGAAGAGTGTAATTTATTGTGATTTGTCAGTGATGTAATGTGACAGACTGTGTGCAAAAAAGCTTTAGGTTTTCTGCGTTCAATTGTTTCAAAAACTGAGCTCTGCTTATTAATGTCAGGTCACGCGTCATATTACTTAATTGGGGGCTCGTCTTTATTTAAAAATATTTTATTGTGCATAAAAAAAACAAGTCCCATTAATTAAAAACATTAACTATTTTTATAGTTTTATACCTATAACCTTTTTTCGAATTTGTTTAAAGATTGTTGTGTAACAATGTAACACTTGCAGCAATAATTTCAAAATATTTCTCAAAAATTTTACGCGCAATCGGTTACATCGTTCTTCACAAAATTATTTTAATTTGTTGATAACACAAAATATTAACGCAGACCTCTGCCCATTGCGCAAAGGCACCGTTTTCCTGATGCTACAATTTACAGAAGGATATTGCGTATTTGACGTGGTCAAGGATCCAATTTCTTAATATTGTTTTTCAAGGTGTACGCCTGATTATGGTTAACGATTGCGCAAATTGTCAGGCTATAAACCTCTAATACCGATTAGGAAATCATTTAACATGATAATTCAGGTTGTGTCGACAAATATAAATGAAATAAAAGAATTCGTGTTAGGAAATATAGAGAAAAGGTATTTCGGTAGGTACATATAAAAATAATGTTAAATTCTGTATTATTTTAAATCTTTTAATCTAGTGCGATCTAATCTCAAAAACTGTATCAAGTTTAACTGGTGAAGTTTAATTTTTTCAAGGTTATAAATTGTGGGTGAAGTTTTGCAGATCGTCCAATGAAAAAAATGTATACAGGTTGTCCCACATTACATTTCCAGCATGGGGATCTGGCTTATTATAAAAGATACAAGTTTGCTTAAATCAGATGAATAATTCCCAAGTATGAGACGTGATACAATCAATTTTTAAAAGTACAAAATTCCTCGTACTTCAGATGTTATGGCAAAAAATATGAAAATGTCGAATTTCTTTTTTCTCTCGTAACTTTTTTGTTTTAATCATTAGATCAATTTTATTCGTACTTTCTTAGGGTACTTTTTAATGTAGAATGTAACTGTTATTTTAGATTATTTTTATCACTTACCATTTTTGAGATATTACCCCTAACTTATTTTTTTCTTTTTTTTCTCTTTTAAATGAGATATTACTTGCGGTATCTATTTTTATAAATAAGTCACAAAATGAAGAAAAATCCTATTTTACCCATCACTTATCAAGCTATCTATGAAAATAAAAACAAAAAACAACTAATTAAATGTCAAATGACAGCGTCATAATTTATTAGAATTTTATAGATACTATTGTTGGGTAATTTGATAGCTTTTGTAGAAATTGTTATAATTATGGCTACATTTAAAACAATGAAAAAATGTACATGTTAAGATGCTACATTCTTTGCCATAAAAAGAGTTTAGAAGCTAAGCAAATATACTTAGAGCTAGCTATATCCCGAGAGAAGGCAACTAAGTGCGCGTAATTACACAAATTTGGAAATAAATTTAAAAGAAAAAACAACTCAAGGAAGAATTTGAATTATTGTTTTTACACAGTTTGTATGGCAAAGAATGTAGCATCTCAATATGTAAAATTTTTCTTTATTTTAAATGTAGCCATAATTATAACACTTTCTACAAAAACTATTAAATTACATATCAATACTATAAATTTCCAATAAATGATACCGCAGACGATTAATGCTGTCATTTGACATTCGTTGTTTTTTGTTTTTATTTTCATAGAATACTTGATAAGTGATAGGTAAAATACGATTTTTCTTGATATTGTGACTTATTTATAAAAATAAATATAGCAAGTAATATCTCATTAAAAAGAGAAAAACAAAACACATTTAACTATTCCATGGCCAACTTCGCGGCTCATAAGAAAAAATTAAATTAGGGGTAATATCTCAAAAATGGTTGGTGTTAAAAAAAATCTAAAATACCAGTTACGTTCTCCATTAAAAAGTACCTTAAGTAAGTACAAATAAAACAGTTCTAATGATTAAGACAAAAAAGTTACGAGAGAAAAAAGAAATTCGACATTTTCACATCTGAAGTAAGTAGAATTTTGTGCTTTTAAATTGATTGTAGCCCCTCTTATACTCGTGAATAATTCATCTAATTTAAGCAACCCTGTATCTCGTATTATAATAGGCGAGATCCCCATGCTGGAAATGTAATCTGGGACATCCTGTATAAATATCACAAAATATTTTTGAGGAGTGAAATATTTAATAATTATAACAATAAACTGTGCATAGTGATTCAATGTTAATTTTTATAACACAACTCAATTTATTTGTATAAAAACTGAAAGCTACAATCGGAATTTTAAACACGAATGTTAGATTTTAATAAAATCTCGAAATCATATTTCTTTTAATCAGATATCAAATGATGCATTTTGACCAACACATATTAGTTGTTAGATGTTTCCAAATTATTAACAAATTTACAAAAAAAAATCGTTTTCAAAATCTTAAATGATTTTGTAAATAAACTCTTAAATTACGCATGAAAAATTTTAGTTTTGCCTCGTTAATATTGAATAAAATTTTTAAAAGAAACAACATAAAATTTCATTAGAAAAATATACCTTACCTCTTTTGAATATTATCAAAAAACTAAAATTGCACAATCAATAACTATAAAACAAGTGCCGTATGATAATAGATGAGCTCAGTTCACAATTACTGAATGCTTGCTATATCCAACGTTGTTAGAAAACTGTTTGTCCCAGTTTCCCATCAAGTTCTGTAACGCGAAGCTGTGCATTCGCCTATTCATATTGGAGAGGGACTATTAAATCTATTATGTTGTACTTTATAATAAAATTTACATTACTAAATAGTCAAATATCGCCTGTTTCATAACTTCCATGCGTGCAATTTAATTTATACCTACCGAAATCATTGCTAAACACTTGATTTGGTTTATATTTGTAGCTGAATTATTTATGAAGGTGAAACTGTCCCTATAAGTAGTTGCTGTAAGGAGTGTTACAAGTTAGATATGTGTAAAAAAATGCAATAATTATATATTTATTTCTCAGGTAATTGTTTATTGGTATTTACGGAATGTTTGATATTGTTATCATAAATATTAACTGGTTTTTATTTTCAAATGAATCAGGTTGTATAGCAATCTTTATTAATAAAACATATACATTTTTAGTGAACTAATGCAACTTTGGGTAATTAAAAATTCCTTTAATATGTAAGATTTAATTTTTAGTAATCAAATAAAAAATAATTGTTTTTTATTTTCGGCCATTACATTATTTAAAATAATAATAGTCACAGTAACTTACAACAGTTATTAGTTAAAGAAAATTCCTTTTTCTCAAAAGTGATTTAATTTAGTTGTATTATGTATCATATCAAAATATTATAATTATACCTATAATTACTATTATAGTAGTAGTCTTTATTTGTTCTGAAAAATCCATAAAGGCGTAGAACATGTCACAAAACAAAACGATGATTAAATTTTAAATAAATATAATTTGAATGCTGCAAATTTACTCATGAATCCTAATTGTTTTTATTATTACATATTTTAATACCACTGGAAATTAATGGAAAGCATAACGAAAGAAATAATAGATCAGGCAAAAACAAAATTCATGAAATTTGGAAGTAAACAAGCAATAGGAAGAGCCAAATCGGAAATCTAGAATTCGAGGAAGTAAAAGCATTTAAATATTTGGGAGTTATGATATCCAGAATGGGAGAAAGAAAATATGAACTAAAAGAAAAAATTACAAATGCCAATAAAGCTTTCTATGCTAATAATAAATTACTGAAAAGTAAAATGATCACAAAGACATCTAAAATAAACATCTACAATGCAACAATTCGGCCTATCCTACTATATGCTTCTGAAATAATGACCATGACAAAAAAAGAAGAAAATGTTCTGAGAATATGCGAAAGAAAAATCATGAGGGAAATACTTGGACCAGTCAGAGTAACAGATACTGAGGGCAGAATTAGAACAAATGCAGAAATCACGCAAGAATTAAAGGAAGGAACATAATAACCAAAATAAGACAGCACAGGGCGAGATGGTTAGGACATGTCTTTAGAGCAGACGAGAGCACCCAAATCAAGTCAGCGTTACAATGGGATCCCGGAGGAAAGAGGAGACGGTGCAGACCTAGGTCAAAATGGATGCAGGAAGTGATGGACGACCTAACCAGGGCGGGAGTTAGAAATTGGAAAGAAAAAGCAAAACATAGGACAGAATGGAGAAAAGTTGTTAGTTTATGCTAATAGACTGGGACTGATCCTCCCAAAATAAAGGATCTAGAAAGCTTAAAAGCGGCTCAGCCTCACTGGGGGTATAGCCACCATACCGGGTGTCACACGTTCATGGTACAGCCCCTTTTTTTTCTTTAGTTTTGATTTTAAATAAATGAAATTTTAGACATATGATATATGCAAAAAACCAGGCTTTTTGAGCCGTTGCACACATTTGTTTCACTTCCGGTTTCGCCGGAAATGACCGGGAACTTTGTTATTTTAAATGGAACACCCTGTATATTTTTACATTTTCAAAAAGAGGAAGTGATTTTTGATACAACTGCACTATTTTCGTTAATTTTTACAACCTCAAAATTTTTTTAAAACAAAATTTTGTTTTTTATTAAGGGTGCCGTCACCTGCACAAATTGATTTTTATTATGTCAACAATTTTCCAAAAAACGTTTTTGTAAATTTTAAATGACATTTAGGTTACTTTAATCGGCTTTGAAGGTTGAGGAATCGGTTTTTTGACAAAAAGTAATTATTTTTAAATGGAACCATGCTGGTACTAGCGGTTATTTAAATGGAGCATCTTCTAACGAATCCATCGATACCAATAACTTGTATTTTTATTAAGAGTCTACTTCAAAAATTTCAAATTATTGTGAAAATTTATTAAGAGATCCACTTAATCGCAGTAATCTAATTATGTAAAAATGATTACCAACATTTTTAGACTGTCTAATTAAATGACTATAGTAGTTAAACATAAAATAACGATCATTTGTTTTGTTGTAGTTATGCACAGTGTACTGCGATTAACAGGATCTCTTAATAAATTTTCACAATAATTTGAAATTTTTGAAGTAGATTTTTAATAAAAATACAAGTTATTGGTATCGATGGATTCGTTAGAAGATAATCCATTTAAATAACCGCTAGTACCAGCATAGTTCCATTTAAAAAAATTGACTTTTTGTCAAAAAACCGATTCCTCAACATTCAAGGCCGATTAAAGTAACCTAAATGTCATTTAAAATTTACAAAAACGTTTTTTGGACAATTGTTGACATAATAAAAATCAATTTGTGCAGGTCACGGCACCCTTAATAAAAAACTACATTTTGTTTTTAAAAAAAATTGAGGTTGTAAAAATTAACGAAAATAGTGCAGTTGTATCAAAAATCACTTCCTCTTTCCAAAGATGTAAAAATATACAGGGTGTTTCATTTAAAATAACAAAGTTGGGGTCATTTCCGGCGAAACCGGAAGTGAAACAAATATGTGCAACGGCTCAAAAAGCCCGGTTTTTTGCACATATCATATGTCTAAAATCTCATTTATTTAAAATCAAAACTAAAAAAAAAAAAGGGGGTGTACCATGAACGTGTGACACCCGGTATACATACGGGGATGCGGAAAAGTATGGAAACAGGCAAATATCTAGAACACTATTGCATATATAACAATTAAATTTTGTATCTGAGCGTTATGGTATTTTTCGGATTCGATGAAAATATTAAGGTTGCAATACGACTTCCGGTTCAATCATAAACAAACTCAAACTTTAAAATTTTAAATAGAACACCCTGTATATTTTTACATTTTTGAATTCCTCTTAATATTTACTTTAAAAAATGTAAAAGATTATGTGGGTCTAAAGTCAACCGTTTTCGTAATATTTACATTTTTGTGAAAATTTTGAGCGATACAGCACTTTCAATTTTTTTCAACAATAGAGTTATTTAAGAAACAGTAGAATTTCGTTTGAGAATTAGATTAACAATTGATTATTTATCACTTTGCGCTAGCTACATTTTCAAAATATTTGAGTCCATTTCCGGTTGAACCGGAAGTCGTATTGCAACCTTAATATTTTCATCGAATCTGAAAAATACTATAACGGTGAGATACAAAATTTCATTGTTATATCTGCAATGGTATTCTAGATATTTGTCTGTTTCCATACTTTTGCGCATCCCTGTATATAATACCGCTGCAATTAACTTAAACCTAATATCAAATGTACCAATTATAGCACATTATCGTGGTACGATGAAAAGTTAAACTAATGCATTTGTTGAATTTTAACGAGTTTTTCAGTAACAATAATAAAAACAGTGTGTAATAACTATTGCACTAATTATCTAGAAATTGCTACCCATTCACTTGTTTTAATTGCGTGTTTTGTTTCCACGATATGTACAGGAAATAAATTGAAGTGTTATTACAGTAACGATAAGAAAATGCATAGATGAAAACACAAGGTTATAAAATTCGCCTTAAAACCGGTAGATATTTTCAAGTACAACATAATCTATCATAAAAAATTAGGCAACGCATTCATTAATTAGTCACTAATTATTAAAATGAAAGAAATGTATAGCCTAGACAATAAATTTAAAACTAAGCTACTTAAAAAAAAGAAGGTAGAAATGCGTGCTTGCACTAATAACGAGTTCTTTCTAATTAATATTTGCTTTCGGCGACATTTTAAAATTGCATTTCACCAAGATTTATATCAAAATATAGAAAACAACCACTTTCTTAATTGCTAAACTGTTTTTGCGAACTGTATCTACATTATTTATAGTTTGGAAGTGTTTATTACCGGTGAAATGATATTTCTGTTATGATAAAAGAAAAATGGGAGTTCTACATAAATTAAGTTTTGATGATAATTTTTTAATATGCAAATAGCTTAATTTTAAGAGTTTGGTGGTGGTTGGCTCTGTCAAAAGTATAAGCGGGCATTATCAACGATTTTAATTTATTTTCGCGTAAATCCTCAGGTGTACAATATGAGCGAGAATGCCAGTTACAAATTTAATTGTTATAATTATTTTAAGTTGGCTCTACAGTTTTTATATTTACAACAGAAAAAAGGTAAATAAACCATTGGCGACTCCTACAGGTAACTGTATTAACTTGATTTTAAATTGTTAACTAATTTAATACAAGTGCAATATTGTTCTGAAATTTAAAAGACGATTTGTATAAAAATTGAAAATATAAAACATAATCTTAATTTAAATGTAAGTTTTATTCATTGTTCTTATTATATATTCATAACTGTTATTAATTATGGTCACAGAAGTTTCAGAAGATTTGTCTGAACTTATTACGCATATTCTTTGCCCATTAACACAATAACAATAATTACCCAACTAATGGCAAATTCAAACACAGCAACAATACTATAGTGTATACCAGGGTGGATAAAAATCATGATTTAAAAAAAAAAATCAAAAAAATCGATTTATTTGATTTAAATCAAATGTACCATATAACCGAATTTTGTGACATATTCACATGCTATTTCTGTTTTGTGCTAATATATTTAATAACCAATATATTTAATTCAGTGGTGAAGTTTTGTCAAAATGAAAAATTAAATAGAATGATAAAAAAATTGGAAAAAATCAGTGCTAAATGGTGATGTTTAATTAATTATATACAGGGTGTCATTAGTGCGGGATTGGTCGATTGTGATTGTGGCTAAACGGCTTGAGATAGAAAGTTGATTCAAACTCCATTTCATAAAGTTTTTTCTTCCGAACACGATAAAAATATTTTCAAATATATAGGGTGAGTCACCTCTCTGGAACTAATAGCAACTTTTATATTTCAAATACAACACCCCATTTTTTATTTAATATTTTTGACCGCCTTAATTTTAGCTTTGCATCAATATAAAATACTATAGGTTTTTATCCGGCGTTGTCAAAAAATAATAATTTTCAAAATTTTTCAAGGTTTTAAGTATTTATTAATTTAAAAAAATTTCCTCAAGTTGTTTTGAAGTGCAGAGTTGTAATTTAGTATGGACATGCAGAAAACATTGGTCTGTTTGCTCGATATGAAAAAATTTGAATCACACATACAGGGGTGGCAACTTCCATGATTTTCAAAAGCTTGTAACTCGATTTTTTCAAATGCAAACCCCTATATTTTTTTATGTCATCGAATTCGTCTTTAAGAGAGCTTCATTTTTTGTTAAGTGTGTCCTATACCCAAAACATACTTTTCGAGATATTCGACATTTTTCTTCAAATCGTTATTGAAGCAAATAGAGTGCCGTGGAAATCGAAAAAACTGACTGTTTACTTCACTTACGTCAAAAACTTGTCTTTTGTTTTTTGAAT
Organism: Elmis aenea; assembly: GCA_947652605.1. Taxonomy (NCBI): domain Eukaryota; kingdom Metazoa; phylum Arthropoda; class Insecta; order Coleoptera; family Elmidae; genus Elmis; species Elmis aenea. Next base: position 22,993,918 of record OX393581.1, on the reverse strand, counting down.
TATTGCCTTTCCACAATGAATATTACTTTACAAGAGCAAATTGATATGGTTTATTCATCATTTCGTGTATTTAATTACTAATGGTAATAAAATTTTGTTTTATTATAAATATTATATTGTACTCATATAAAAAAAACACTTTATTTAAATCGTGATTTAAATCAATTGATTTAAATCTGCTCAACCCTGGTGTATACTGCATAGGTATGACCTAGCTTTGAGAAATATTTTGATATCTATCATTTAAATTAATTTAAACGAAGCACGTTTTTGCCCCAGGACTCATGTAGACTTTCGATGACCATGGCAGTAACCATTCTAGAATAATTTTCGTAAAAACTTAACCTTAAAGCAAAGCATAATTATATCCGGCAGTAATTTAAAACAATTCATCTTATAAATTACACTGCAATAGATGTTTATTTTAGCTGCTGCACTGTTCATTGTCTTAGTTATTGAAGGATTTTTAAATCATCATTAATGTCATTTGCAAAAAATATTCACGTTGAGGAATATAATTAATTTTAATAATATGTTCATCAAAGACAATTTACAATACTTAAATATTTTGCAAAACTAACATGAATTTAAAAAACTGTAAGTTTAAATAACTTTGTTATTCAGGATATTATTACACACCACTCTAGAAAATGTTTCGTAATTTATTATTATTAACTAAATTGTTCATTTTACTTCTTGTTTCGCTGCTATGGATTAATATTTTTTGAAGTCATAGTTCATTATAGATTTTTGTATAAAGAAGTACCTACGTGAAATTCAAAGAACGATTAAAAAAGGAAAAATAATTATTCTACATATTAGTCATTACTCTAGTTCACGATATTCCAGATGCATCAGCGCATCAGCGTAAGATATAAGTAATGTAAAGATTTCTTTAGAGAGGTAAATCATTTAAGTATTTAATGTTGGGTCAACATTGTACTAGTAACAATTTAGTAATAATAAATAACATAGTTTATAAATACTTACCGATCAAACAATTTAATTAATTAACCTCACACACAATAGACTAAACTAACTTTTAAATCACAATTGTATATATTAAGTAGAATAACGTAAATATGCCATTTCCGCAGATTTAAATACAAATTTTAAAAGAGCGTTTTAAAACAAACCGTTTTTAAGAAATTTATAATACGTACATAGTCGTCTAATTTAGAAGATCAATTTTATTTGAAATAGTTATCGATACAACATTTGTTGAGAAAGTATGTGGGGATCTATTCGGAGAAACCGAATCTGGCATTATTTTTCTCCGATTAGTTCCCTTCTTTCTTAGAGACAAAATGTTTGAAGGTTTTAAAAGACCAGCAGTTCCGCAATAATTTTTAATCTGTCAGATTGTTTCACGAAGTTAGAATAAACATAATGAAGATTGTAAAGGACAAAACAAAATCACAAGTTTTAAACGTTATTACTTATTGGCTCTACTGATTAATCTGACGTTTTGTCTTAAAAGGCAAGTGGGAAATAAACTTAAAAAAGTTCGTTCCCCTCTCTAACGCATTCACTAACGGAATAGCATTTTAAAAAGATTGCAACACGTCAATAAAAATTTGAGTTTAATAATTAACCACTTTATATAAAATAATTGTTTATGTATAAACTAAATATGTTATGGGACATATACAGGGTGGTCCACTTTTTTGTAGAAAAACTTTAAGAGTCGATAGAAAAACATATTTTAAAGCGAATATTCCATATCAATATGGGTCCATAGGTTCATTTTAAAGATACAGGGCGTTGAAATTTTCGAAAAAATATCTATAATTTTTAACCGTTTCTCAACCAGTAGATATATTTAAACCAAATTTGGTATACAGAATCACCTTACAGGTTACTACATTTGAATTCGAATGACACTAAAATCAACTATGGTTTGCATTTAAAAAAATGCAAGTTTATGCTGTATCTCGTAAAGTATGCAATATTCAAAAAATTAATTGCCGCCACTTTATAGCGATCAAAAATATCTACCACTTTTGTTAAAAACTTTTTTTGCTATATCTCATAGCAACTGAGATAAATTCATGTAAAAAAAAGCCACATTTTTGGTTTTTTATCAATATCAAATTAGCCTTGAATTTTTTTTCAAAAACAAAAGCATCGCTGTATTGCTCTATAAAGTAGATAACTTTTGTCCCATTCCCATTTGACCGACCTTGTATCTATTACGATTTAAAAGTTACCCATGGTGAGCCTCGAATTCTGGGCACACTGTATATCGGGTGATTCAGTTTGACTGTCGCACTTCTATAACTTTTTAATTATTGAAAATAACCCCAACAAACCTTATATTTTTGGAAACGGCGACAAATCATCTATTAAGTGATGTGCATTTGTTATCTCTACGATGACGAATTTCAAATCCGCGATAGGCAACTGTTTTTTTTTTTTTTTAATTACATAGTATACATGTTTTTGTTGATTCGGATAGAGAATTTAATTCTGAATCCGACCATGTATTGAAAAAGTATGCATATGTAGGTACCTACATGAGAAATTTTTCGAGAAAAATCAGTTCAAAGTTTATTCAAATTATAGCAAACAGTCCATTTAACATAACAAAAAAAAAAGATCAAATCTTAAAAATTATACTATAACTATCAATGGAAATGTATTAAACATTAATTTTTAATAAAAATAAAAACAAATAATAAATGTCGATATAAAAAATTAGACTTTATGTATTCAAAGTGACCACCCCTCCCGTCCTCTATTTGTAACTGCTTGATTGAAATTAAAGTTAATTTTTTTATGTCGACGTTAATAATTATTTGTTTTTATTTTTATTAAAAATTATTGTTTAATACAATTCCATTGATAGTTATAGTAACATTTTTAAGATTTGATCGTTTTTTGTTATGTTAAATAGACTGCTATGATTTGAATAAACTTTGAACTGATTTTTCTCGAAAATTTTCTTATGTTTGCATACTTTTTTAATACATGGTCGGATTCAGAATTAAATTCTCTATCCGAATCAATAAAAACATGTACACTAGGTAATTTAAAAAAAAAACTGTTGCCTATCGAGGATTTGACATACATCATCGTAGAGATAACCAATGCACATCATTTAATAGAGGATTTGTCGCCGTTTTCAAAAATATAAGGTTTTTTCTGGTTATTTTCAATAATTAAAAAGTTATAGAGGTGCGACAGTCAAACTGAATCATCCGGTAGACTGAAATTTCAATTTTAACAATTTGGTTTGTAAAAATTATGTAATTTTAAAGGGTTACTATAAAACAACACAATCAGAAGCCCTTGAAATTTAATTCGAAAAGAAAATAAATATAACAAGATTTAAATGAAATTAGAAATCATAATATCGACGTCCTTTAATAAATTTATTGATAATTCAAAAGTTTCATTGATTGGATATTTTAATAATTTTGATTATTAAAGATCTAATTAAATGTATTTTAAAGCAATTTAAGTGTGTAAAATGTTAAAATTATGAGAAATACATAATGCATTTATAAAATTAAAAATTGTAAGCAAATTTGCATAATTTTACATAGCTTATTATCGTATTTTTATCATTACCACAAGTATTTTTGATCTACTTTTTGCTATTTGCTTTATTTGAAATATATTTTGCTTATAGACGCACATATATTTTATTTTAATAAAAATTTTGCATATTAATCATCTTCAGAACAACAAAATTAACAGTAGGTAAGTATATTGATATGAATGAAAACATTTACCGGGTTATATTATATGACAATACCATCATAGTTGGATGGTTGAAAATGTCAATTATTTTGCAATAATTAAATGCAGTAAGGGTGTATAGTTGAGTAAATTTGTTTTATAAGTTAACTTTCTGCGCAATTGTTAAACGTAATAATAAATTAAGAAAGGTAAATACTTTCTAGCGAAAGTAGAAAATTCAATTAATAAAAAAAATGCTCAGATTAAACAAGATTTGCATCGAAAATTTAATTGTATGGTACCAACTCATTATAGAAAGTTGTCGTGTAATCTTTGCAAGTACATGAGTGCGAAGATGTTTGCTTTATTTCGATTCACTCACTGTATCCAAAAAAGATGTTTATTATATCACACCAGTTCATAGTTGCGATTCGTTCCAAGGTATAAAAAATGTGATTTGAATAGATGCAAAAAAGAGTTGCAGGTCCACTTTCACCCATAGTTTTATAACTTTTTTACTTTCTATCCATGGAGCTGGGCACAATCGAACCAATTTTGATTTTATCGTTAAGTAATAATGGTTATATAAAAAAAACAAAAGTTGCTAATAAGTGTTTTTTTTTAATACTTTTATGCAATTAATACCAACTGAAACGTTAAAGTATTTATATGCATCAATAGGTATAACGATAAAATTTATTTTATTTAAAATACAGAAGCATTTATTAGTGATAATAAAATTTTGTTTTAAAGTTGACGTTTTAGAACAGTTGTTTTGATCGAAGAAATATTAAGGAAAGCTTGCAAAGTGGCACCCACTCTTTTTTGCAAATGTTATCAATTTATAGCTAGTAGGAGCATGCGTATAAGAAAGTAACGGGTAGTAACCTACAATAATTATATTATTTTACTTTCCCCAGTAATTGCTAATGGCGCCATAGCACATAACTTTTTTTAATTGAAATTGCAGCATAGGGATTACTTACTAATTGTTTTTATTGCATCGTAATAGAATCCTTTTTTTTTAATATTTTAACCTAAAGGGACATGAATGTTAAAACTTTTAACTTTTGCCGTAATTTAACTGAATTTTTATTGTTTGTATATTTGGTGCAACATTTTAAAGCTTTTAAAAGTATACCATTTTGCAATTGCGTATCTTTGAACGAGTTTTTAAACCGTAACTTTAGTTAAGTAAATTTGTGGTTAAGATTTTAAGAAATTTAAAAAAAGGTAAATAATGTCAATGATTATGGTAAATAGTACATGGTAAATGAGTACCCATTATGAAACTTGAAACATTTAAAAAATATTACTTTTAAATCGTTATAGGTAGGTATAACAAGTTTTCTATGTTAAAATTTAAAATTGGTTCATTTCTTTTTAGGTAAATGTTTTTTAAATAAATCAGCAAAATAAGAAAAAGAACTTGAAATTTTTTAATTTACCCGTATGAAACTACTTAAAAACGCTTTCATTCAATTTCTGTATATTAGCGACATTCGATTACGGAAAATAACAATTATCTATATCTTTTTATGTCTAATGGCCGGTATTATAGCTTCAGTTTAATCTACAGTTTAGTTAACTTTCATCTAGAGTTTAATCTTTGGATTAAATAAACAAGTATTACAAGCAATTTGAAGGTCAGTTTAACTAAACCATCATCACTAACAATATCTTCAAATATTTCCCATATATCTTCTATTACACGTCCGGACAAATTATAAACTTCAAATTGACTTGCACAAACAATACCAACATTAACTTAACTTCAGTTAATCTGAGATATCTACCGATTAAAGTTTAAACTGTAGATTAGCAGTAAACTGCAGGTTAAAACGTTTATTTTTATTAATCTTAAGTTTAAACTTCACAAGCAGTATAAACTGAAACTATAATACCGACCATAAATCCTTAAAAATTTGATCCAATAAGCTATTTTTGATGCAGATTAAGAATGTTTAATCTTTTTAAATATTTTTCGAATATAATAGATACCTTCAAAAAATGCGTTAAAAAACATTTCAAGAAGTTAGTAGTAGATAACAGTAAAATCTACGTAATCTGAAATTTACACGAATAGTTTAGTCTATAATATTGACAGAATTTTAGGGTCAATATGAAGAATCCTGTAAAAAAATTAATCCTAACTGAAAAATTCGATTACATTGATGAAATTGGCGCTTTTCACGTCGTTTCGAAAATGCCTAAATCAAAAACCGACCGTAGTGTAAATAGAATTGACTCATCAATAAACGTGTAGTCTATAATATAGACTTTTTTCTTCAAAAATAACATCATCGACACTTGAAAAAACAAAATATTTACCTTAATGTGCAATAACCGAAGGCTTCGTTCCTGGAGTTTGATCATGGGCCTCGTTCAGGCTTAATCGATTTGCCAACCGCTGGCAGTAAAAATGTCAGGCTTGCTTGAGCGAACAAATCGATTAAACCTTTTCCATCAAACAAAGGAAGGCCAATCAATTCTTCCTTCATACGAGGGATGCCTTGATGAAACAAAATAAATGTAGTATGACACGATTTGATTTTTTTTAAAAATATTTTTATTCAAAAATAATGTTTATATTATAACATTTAGGCTAAGTTTCAAAATTACAATCAAAGAACAAACTATTTCAAGAATTTAGTTAACACGTTAAGCGCCATTTGTATCTATCTATATGGATACAAATCATTTTGGCCCGATGGCTATTTGGATACAACACCACATTGCAATTGGTGGCCAGAAAAACCTACTTTTGTTTAACATGGTGGCGCTTAACGTGTTAAAATCAAAACATAACTGAGCAAATGCGAAGAAAATGATTCGTATTAACAATAACACTAATTTTCAGCCACATGGTGTAGCACAGATAATTAGTTCTTCAAATATGATCATTTTTTGTAGTAAATAACATATAATATTAGCAAGGGTTATTTGCCAAAATAAACGAAAGATTCAGGGTGGTAATGGTATCTTATACATAAAGGCCATGTTAAATTTACAATAATGATCAAGCTTTCACAAAGGTACAGAAACAAAATTAGTTTTATCTTTTATCTGATAACCTGCTTTTTACACAACAGAAATGCAAACTGCGCGAAAAAAAAAGAAGTTAAAACCGAATTTAACAAATAAGTATGTAATAAAATTAAACTTAGGCTAGTGGTGTGATCAAGGCTGGACTGAGTACCGGGAAATCTGGATAGGTCGGGCCACAGAGCCAGGCCACTGAAATGACAAATTTTTTACAATTTAATTTATTTACTAGCATATAAAACAATATAAAAAGGGGAATATACAGGCAATGGTGTAGCTAGAGTTTGTGCCGCCCTGGGCGATCCCTGAAATTTGTCGCCCCTATAAATAAGGGTTGCAAACTTTTGATTTTTCCAAAAGCAAGCAGAGATCGACACAAAAAAGTGGGGGGGGAACAAAATGCGCCGCAGGCGATTTTTTTTTACATATTAGACGTTCAAACGTGTTTTAATGCAAAGTTAGATAATAGAGAATACTTTACCATCTTCCAAAATTGCAGTTTTACGGTAAAACCTTTTCTGATTTTTATTTTCTTGAAACAGATCGCCCCCACTCCCACGATATTATTTTTAATAAGGGTGAAAAATCCCTGTTACAATAGAGTTTAAAACTGCATGGAATTTAATGCCTAAAATAAATGAATTGTTTCATAATTTTATTAAATGGTTGGTACCCTATTATACATTTTATTAGGTACTTGGAATTTCTGTCGTTACAAGGGGGCGGGTTTTATGTTAAGCAAGTTCAAGTAGCCCGTTTTATCACCTAACTTCGATACGAATTCCTGTTTTTTAAATTAATTTTTATGAATTTTATAGCGCAAGTGCCGGTACTGATTATTATATCTGTTTCTTCATTACCCCGAGATTTTCGTTTTTACCCCATTTGGGTAAACTAAAAGTGCCACCCCGCCCCTCCCCCTTGCTACGCTACTGTATACAGGGTCCGCCTAAAGTATTGCACCAACTGATATATTGTCAAAACGAATACGATTTAAGGAACGAAAATGCAGAGTTGTCAATAACAACTCTTAGCCCATAGATATTTTTTTTTGAATATGACAGTCTCATAAGTGGGTTGTCGCATTACAAAATTTTAAAAAGAAATGGAAAAAACGAAAAATATTAATTTATATTAATTTGGTTTTTAAAGAATTAGAAATATTTTCTTACTATGATAAAAAAATTCATTGGTTTCCATAACAACTTATTTTAGTTGTATGTGTGTCAGTTTAAATAAATAAATAAATAGTTTAATATTGTTAATCTTAACTTAAGACATTGAAACTGACAGACCTACAAGTCTGTGAAGTGTTTAATATTAAATAGGCTAATTACACTCGAAAATAAAAAACGAACAATATTTTTATGACGAATAACATTAAAATATGTTAAACAACAGTAAATCTTTGATTTAGAAAATAGTCGATAGCACAATAAAATATAACAGCACAATAAAATAAATACTGTAGGTACATAATAATTTTGAATTATAAAAGTTTTCTTAATAAACTACTTTTTTCCTTTATTGCGTCTACAATTTGCTCATTCTTAATTGTATTTAAAACATCTTTTTTCACGGAAACATAATCATGAACGCTTCTAATTTATTTTGGCCTAAACAATTACGTAATCCAGTGGTTTCCAACCTGTGGGGCGCGCCCCCCTAGGGGGGCGCGAGACTATTAAAAGAACAGTATAAAAAATTCGGAGCATAACGCATTTTTCTTCGTTATTAAAGTTCATTTTTACGAATTTATTAATGTGACAAGTAACAGACTTTTAGTTTGTTGATTGGTAGTCATGGAAACAACATAAACTACAATGACCGACCTACCTGATTTATAGTTGTTATTGTTTAAAACGTATTTTTTCAAATTTGACAATTAATGTAGAAGTAAAATACCATGTGTAATATCTCAATGGATTAAGAAAAATAAATGCTAATTGATTATGTAAATAGCAAAAATTGCGTCCATAAGAAAAAACAAAGTTGGTTGTCATAAAACAAAAACGAATCGATCTAGCAAAAATTTGTGACCACCATTCGATTCGGCTTGAAAAGTTGCTAGGGCAATGTCTTTACACATTTAAAATATTTCAAATTCCAAAGGAGTTATAGACAATTTTCAAAAATTGTAGTTTCCGGTTTTTCCTAATTTTCTCGAATAACGTTTGAGATATTCCCAATTTCTCTTTGGATTATCAATGAGCATCAAATTTAGCAACTTTGCCAAATTTAAACCTATACTCTAGCTATTATAATAAGCGAGATCCCCATGGTGGGCCTCGAATTTGAATAACCCTGTATATTTCAATTTTGAACATGACCGTTCGCACGATACTTGTGTCGAAGACAATGTTACAATAATTTTTTTTTCTTTTTCTTTCTTCAGGCCAGGTAATATTGCATTCACGGGGTCCGGGCCTGCTCTCAGCGGCCCTGCCTAAAGTACGTTGGCCTTAGTACCAGAGGCTGTCGAGATTACTATTATTGTTCTCGGAATGTTTTGTAAATTTTATTGCAACACTTGTGCAGTTAACCATCCCCATCCGGCATCCGCCATCCGGCAATAGCTTTTTGGGTCATCATAAATGGCCCGGAGGTAAAACGTCCTCTGCCTTTTTATGGTCATAGATAAGCCTTATTGAAATTCGATTTTAGCGTTTTTTCTATAAATGTTTGTTATTTTTAGTTGCAATTAGGATTTTTTTTACACGTGATGGTCACGGGCCACCGGGAAATTCCCGGTGTCCCGGTGGGCCAGTCCAGCCCTGGGTGTGATTGATAAATAAGTAATATATACAAAAATCCTAAAAAAGAAATCTATGAATAAATAATTTAAGCGCATATGAAGAATATTTAACAGTTTAAGAACAAAATTTTTTGGAAATAGGGAAGTCCCAAAAACAACAAAAGTAGAAGTGGTCAAAAAGTTAGTAACTTCGGCACTTTTATACGGAAGTGAAACGTGGGCACTAACAAATAAAAATAGTAGCCGAGTGAATGCAGCTGAAATGAGATTTCTAAGAAAAATCCAAGGAAAAACAAAAAAAGATAGAATCAGAAACGAAACATATAGAGAACAATTAAAGATAAAATCAGTTGACACAAAAATACAGGAAAGGCAGCTGGGATGGTTGGGTCACATTTATAGGATGAAAGAAGAAAGGTTAACCAGAAGAGCATATGAAGCAAGAACACAGGGAAAAAACAAACGAGGTAGACCAAGAAAAACCTGGCACGACGAAGTTAAAAAAGCAGCAGCGGATAGAAACATCAAATGGAAAGACATAAAAAGGCTAGCACAAGACAGAAAAACATGGAAAAAAATCAGCACAACACAACTCAACAGTCCTACACCTAACAGTAGAAGGACTCATGACTAAATAATAATAATAATAATGCATATTTTCATTTAAATTGAAACTGTTTTTTTTACTCTTAAAGAACACAAGTTTCTTTATCAATACAAGATTTTTTATAGAGAACAAGTTAACGAAATAGAAGGCATACTTGAACAGACTTTATACTAATTCACTTAATTATAATTAATTAAATATGAAAAATTTTATTTTTTGGTGACCAACACTAACACAACACTACAATAATTTTATAATTATTTAAAGAGCCGTTTTGTAATATACAGTAATCAGAGGCGGATTAAAGTCGTTTGAGACCCCGGGCGCAGAAGAAAATATTGGGCCCTTTAAAAAAAAGAGAGACAGGAAAAATAAAAATACATGTAAACCATATTTTTAAATAAATAAAGTTAGGGTTTTGCGGGGCCCTTCAGAAGTCGGGGCCCAGGGCGCGCGCCCGGTGCGCCCGCCGTTAAATCCGCCTCTGACAGTGATACAACTACACGGTATAACGACACACTTTGAAAGAAATTTTGAACGTCTTTAATGCTTAACAAACACACGTTACCAAAAATTTAATAAAAACTTCAAAAATGTAGTTCCAAATTTAGCAAAAAAAAGTGCGCACAGTAGTTTTGTCTCGAATTACAAGGTCGTGCTAATAGACAGAGGAGTACTAGGGAATTTTTAATAAACCACAATTCCATCGGAATTTTCTGGACCATTCGATCTACATAAAATAAGATATATTAAGATTGCTACTCACGAAGCAACGGCTTGTGATTAAGGGAAAATGTGGCGTTTGTGGCATTTTGATGTGTTAAATTAAGACTTGACCTATAGTCAAATATATATTCTTTTTTAAGTGCAGTTATTTACAATACCAGTTCATGTATGTATTAGCCTAAAGCAGGGCCGGTCATCTATATGTCAGGGCCCGGGTGCAATTTTTTTTTTGGGCCCCCTATAAAAATTGTTACATTTAACTAATAAAATTTGAATTATCAGATATAAACGTTCCTATATCCAATATTTTGGGTTAGTATTTACTGCAGTAGCAGTAGGTACATAATAAGTTTATAAACGAAAATAAGTTTTAACTTCAACACAACAAAACCACAATAATATAAATATTTTTTTAATTCTATAAGACTTATCAGTTTTAGATTGGGCATTGAACAGCCCATTTTTCAATTATATCTTTAAAGTTTGTTATTGTAACTTCTGAATTTTCGATAGATAATATTGCTAAAGAATTACGTTGAGGTATGTTTTAAATAATTTTAATTTACTAGACCAGCGTTCTGCACAGACCACATAGTAACTAGAAGTGTTAAATAAATTCTAAGTGCAATGTAAATCTTTATAATAAATATTTATGTGGATAAATTAAATAAAGCAGATCAGTGGTTTGATTTTAAATAAAGATTTTTATTCTATCATATTTAATATTAAAAAAGTTCGTTTGTAACTTCTTTCTCAATTAGAACATCCAAAATATTAAAAAAAAAAGTATTTACATATTTTTCTAACAGTTCAGGCGAGCAAGTTTCTTTAGCAAAAAAATCAGTATTTTATAATGTTGTAAAATTTAAGGAAATTACTTAAATCGTTCGTCTATTTGAGAAATCAAGGCGTCGATCAGGGCATGAAACAAAAAAATCTAATAATTTGCTAGGAGGGGGTCATCTAAAGTTTCACCAGTACCTGTTTCATCGACAACGTTTTTATTTTACATATACGATGGGTAGGAATTTTTGTATTTCCATCTAGTCCTTAATCCTTAAAACTTTGTATTTATACCGTTAAACGGATGGAATAACCCATTATTTGTTTGTGGTAATTCTTATGTACCTACCTAAACCTACATATTGAAAAATGTAACTTAGGGGTATTTTTACATACAGTTGCTTAGATAACCTTTATTTGTTTAATAATAATGCAGAAAGTTTTAATTTTAACAAATAAATATTGCCAATGGTGAAACAATGTTATTATAACGCTATTGGTATTATTGTACAGTTGTAAATGTCATGGTAACAATTTATGCAAATAGGAAAATATGTAATCACGAAACATAAAGTAAAAAAATCTATAAATTTTTTTAAAAAGTGGATTTTAAAAATATACGTGTCGAAATGGTGACGTCTTACGATGCGTTTTAGCAACCATGAACTGCATGCAGTAGGGGCAAATATATCATTGGCAACATACATTGTTTATAAAAATTACATTTAATTCAAATGGTATTGCTAGTGTGTGCATAATGAATATGACCTTTATAACGTTATCCATGAATATTAAAATCTTAATACATAAACTTGCAATGGCTAAGAAAAAATGCAAAAGGCAATTGTTTACTTTTTTAAACTTGTTATCCTGAAAATGGTAATGCAACTTTCATATCTAGACAGACTAGTTCAGTAGGTACTGTCGCAATTATGTGTAACATCTGTCAATAATTTAGAAATATCTAGAAAAAATCTTTCTAAGTAAAATTTGTAATAATTTGCCATAGTTGAAATCAATGAAACTTACTTAAATTAATAAAATACTTTTCTACAAAATTGTAAAAAATTATAAAGCCTTAAATTAAACGCTATTTAAGTTTAAACAACAAGATTTTTTTAATAACAACAATACTTTAAAAAATAACTGGTTTGAGCATACGTTGGTTCATCTAACCCAGGGGTTCTTAACCTTTCTTGTTCTGGGACCCCTTTGTGAGTAAGGTGAAAGCGATGAAACTCCCTTAAAACAATTTTTGATGTTGGGATATTTAACAGCTGCGATACGATTTGAAAATATTTGTTATTTATTTTTGTGACTACAGATACAGCGATACAGCTAATACTAATGTAATTTAATACATACATTTATAAGTGAAGTAAATGCTAAATTTCAGTTAGAGGCAGGGCATGAAACCGGTTTTTTAAACCGGTTAACCGTTATTTTTTGTCCGTAAAAGTGATTTTTAACCAAAACCGAAACCTTTATTTTATATGGCAAAAAAACGGTAACCCTTAACCAAAATAATTAAAAACCGTTTTTCATCTTTTTTTAATAAAAATTACTCTGAAAAAATACAAAATCTGTATTAAATTCGGGTTTTTTAACCGGTTTATAAGTTAAATCGTTTTTTTTTACGAAAAAAACCGATTTTCAAACAAAAATCGTTATAAAAATAAAGTTCTTGCTTTCGGTTAACCATTAACCAATTTTTTTTTCGGTTTCGAGCCCTGGTTAGAGGATAGTAAAAATTAAGATCAAAAGTTGATTTTTTCCATCCAAGCTCGCGGACCCCAAAGGATCCGTGGACCCTTGGTTAAGAACCAAGGCCAACCGAAATCCGATAAAGTCACTGAACATTTTAAACTCGTAACTGGTGACGTGGTTTTCTAGTCACGTAATTATTGATGTAGGATTGAATAACACCCCAATTTAAAATGTTAATTTGGGTTTACTGGTAATTATAAACATCTTAACAACAGACTCTAAATTAGCTTCAATTTGTAAAAGAAGAAAAATACATTCTATATATTGTTTTAAAAAATGCAGTATTTTTAATGGTGTCCACTTTAAAGTATCACTTCTTTTACAAATATTCAAGTTTTCGGAATTGGAGTAAACGTAAAAAATAAACATTTTAGAAAACGTTTAATCAATTAAACAATCTTAATCAAAACGCAAGCTGGTGGGATAGAAAAATTAAGAAAAATACAAAGAAGTGTGATCAATGATCATAATATGATTATATTATATATTATATATTATACATAGCAGAGTAATGAGATTTTAAAAATGACATGAGTGTATCTGTATAGCTATCTAAAATTTAATGTACATTTGTGTGTATGCTTATATCAATAAATTATCCTCCAAGATTTCTTTAGTGTAAATATTACGAACGAATATTTATGCATTTATGAGGTTATTAATTACATTCTCATGCACATTTGTTGTAGGAGGAAAGCCGTGATGCAACTTTCAATATCTTTATTGTTGATGTATCTTACTTTACATCTTGACTTCCATGCTCATTAAAGTTGGTGAAAGTGCTGCAATAATTATTTTCGCCAGGTATTGCATGTTCAGTTGATGTACTGACGAGATGTCATTAAATATCATTATAATTAATTAACCTAGAAACCGCTATCTTCTAAGTAGCTTATTCAGTATTGTACACGAAGTTTTGTATGTACAATTAGAGAAATATGCAAGTATGAAATTATTATGTAATATAAATATAAAAACTGTTTTTTATTTTTATTTGATTGATATGTTACAGACAGACAGTGGCAGATCTTGATTTTGTGCGGCCCCAGGCGCAACCTGATCTGGAGGCTCCCTGTTAAGATGGTTCACTAAAATGAACAATGCAGAAAAATCATAACGTTTTTTATTTTTAGAACCAACAAAAATATAAACACAAAAATCAAATACGGAAAAAAAAATATTCTCAGGTACCAGAAAAAAAATCACATCACATTTAAAAGAAAAAATCCCATCTCAGGTAAAAAAAATCACAGTAAAATTCTGCATCATACAGTACAGGGTTGTCCAAATTCTATGGGACTACAATGGGTATCTCGCTTAATAGTCAAGATAGAGAAACGGTTAAATTACTAAAAATGTGCAGTTTTTTTAGAACAAACTCAGAACAGTTTTCAAAAATATTCTATCATTTCCGGTTTTTGAATTATTAATGAAAAACTGTTTTTTTGTTATACATATTTATAATGTGTCATATCTCCCTTATTGTTTTAAATATCGAAAAAGTTTATGAAGATTATTTTTAGATATTTTTATGTAGACTTTGATAGAAGTTACTAAAAAAAAAATTACGCTCGCCGTTAAAAAGATATGACACAAACTCACCTTTTTTTAAATGGAGGCTATAGTTGGCTATGACCTATTTAAATTCCTTATTTTTCCCTTTCTAAATATATTAGGGTTGATGTATTTATTTTCAATAATACGCAAGTTACAAAGGTTTTTAAAATTTTTTAAAGATGAGAAACAAAAAGCAGGTTGTGAAAACAAAGGAAAATCGGAAAAGATAGAATATATTTGACAACAATTCTGAGTTTGTCCCAAAAAACACACACTTTTGGTACATTAACCGTTTCTCTATCTTGACTATTAAGCGAGATGCCCATGTTATCCCATCGAATTTGGACCACCCTGTACAGTACATCGGCTTGCAGTGCACTGTAATCAGATGCAAGTAGGGTTGCAAGTTTTGGCGATTTGGAACCAAATTGGCTATCATTTTTGTTTAATTTAACATGTTTTTTTTTTAAATTGGCATCAATGGCTATTACACAATACCCACTATGAAAATAGGTTTTAGAAGATATTACAATTTGCCTACAATTATTATTTTATAATTCTCATATTAACAGACAATAAAAATTTAATTTTGGTTTTTGAGGATGACGAACCCAACGATTCTGAGGCCCCCTTTTCGGAGGCCCGAGGCGCGCGCCTCATGCACCTGTGCGGTAATCCGCCACTGGTTACAGATCAATCAACAATGATCAATTTTAAAACCGGCTTTAATATTTGAAAACGCAAATGCGTTGAGTAACAGTTTTGCATCTAAAATAAGAAATTTTTTAGTTTTGTTAATTTCTAAATTGACTGGAAAGGTCGCTGTTTATTTTTAACTTGTTGTTGCTTTGAAATAAGTGTCAAAGTACTAAAGAATTAATATATTATGCAATTAATTGTGAAAAAAATTAAGAGCCGCTTATCGTTTTCTAACTGAAGAATCTCTTGTAGAAATGTTAGTTCACTTTTAAAGTTTGTATGTACATAAATTTAAAAAAAGGCAAGTAAGAGGCTAAGAGGCAACTCAAGACTACGCGGCACCTAGTTGTGCAACGCAGTAGTCGATTTTGTATGTAATTTTTGCATTAAAAAGCGGACATATGTTCAGTAATCGGGTTTTATGCACGTTTGCCTGTCCAAATTATTGTTTGTTTCAATTAAAAACTAAAAAAGGGGGTGAACCTGATCGTCATTTTGTGGTTGGTACGTATATTTACAGTGCCTTATATAGTTTTCATGTACAATTATATTTAAAACGAACAAAAATCGTTTACAAGTACCGAAAATAATTTTAACACTAATAGTATCGTAAATAAGTTAAATTAAGAGAAGAGACGAGAGTTTCAAAACTGGTCTAACCAGTGGCGGATTACCGCACAGGCGCATGAGGCGCGCGCCTCGGGCCTCGGCAAAAAGGGGGCCTCAGAATCTTTGGGTTCGTCATCCTCAAAAACCAAAACTAAATATTTATTGTCTTTTAATATGAGAATTATAAAATAATAATTGTAGGCAAATTGTAATATCTTCTAAAACTTATTTTCATAGTGGGTATTGTGTAATAGCCATTGATGCCAATTTAAAAAAAAACATGTTAAATTAAACAAAAATGATAGCCAATTTGGTTCCAAATCGCCAAAACTTGCAACCCTGCTTGCATCTGATTACGCACTGCAAGCCGATGTACTGTACAGGGTGGTCCAAATTCGATGGGATTACATGGGCATCTCGCTTAATAGTCAAGATAGCCAGTGTTTCCCAAAGTGTGGTACGCGTACCCCTGGGGGTACGGGAAGAGTTTGGTAGGGGTACGCGCTGCACCGGGCTTTGGCTGCACCTGGTGCAGTATTTGTATTTTATTATGAATAAATGTTGTTTTTCGTTTATTATTTTTATTTATTTTTTAACGAGGGGTACTCAGTGTTACGAAAATTATAAAAGGGGTACACAGATGTCGAAAGTTTGAGAAACACTGAGATAGACAAACGGTTAATGGCTCTAACATTATACAGATTTCTTCCTAAACAGAGTAAATTTTAATCAAACTAATATTTATTGTTAAATAAAAAAACTTTAATAATTCAAGTACTTATCAATAAATAGCAATTGTTTAGTTTAAGGAAGGATAGTTTTACTTTTCGTATTAAGCCTCCAATAAAAGAAGATGAACTTGTTAAACGTAATTTATATGCCAAAACAGTTCATCTTGCAGTGGCAGCGTAAACAATTTCAAGTAGGTACTTAGAATTCAACATCATACAAATAGCACAGTAAAGGCTGTTCAAATGTTCTCAGCTAATCCCAAAACGTGCAAATCTGTGAACTAGAATATTAAAGCAATCTTTAATATAATAAATAGAAAGTATTATAAATTGCAATACCATTCTTTCGCCTTGAATGTACTTGATTCACTATCGAGGTGAATGAAGCAAGTGAAAAAATAGGCACTGACATTGACTTTCAATTTTATGTAAAGTGGTTTTCTGGAACAAACGGAACTGTTTAGTAAAAGTATAAAACAGCAGTTGATCCAGTACATAGAAAGTGATATCGGATATAAATTTAAATCGTGTACCCATAACAATTTCGTTTATTTACTTTTACCTTAATAAAAAAGCAACTGTTGACATTATTTTAAGTATTTATACAGTCAGGAGTACCTATTCAATATTAGTTGTGAAATTATTGCCATTCGTCACATGTTAGTTGCAGTTGCAGGTCAACGCTTCGTTTTAAAATTATTAAACCTCGTAGGGAGTGAATAATTTGTAAAATTAGCAAGGATATAGTATACTAGTACAGGCATAAGAAACTCATTTAAATCTTTGGACCATTTAACATACACAGAGTGAACGTCTGTCTGTGCGGGGCACTTTGATTTAAAAATACATGTTTATAAATAAAAAAAATAAATCTGAACACACACAAATGTATGAAATTATTAAAATAAGTAACAAACTAGAACTAGATTTTTTTCGTTATGATTGAGGAGAGCGTTTAGCAGCATTTTTCGATATTTGGAATTACACTCTGAGCACTGACAATTTTAATTAACAAGGATAATTATGATGAATTATCCTTGCTTTTATTTTTCCTATTTTTTTGAAACTTTCCCGGCTTTAAAGTGTGTAGAATTATTATAACATTCTGTTCCTTAAAGCTGATAACTAGCTAGCACACTGCTAGCGACATCTTTGCAAAACTTTTTTAAGTTACATAGTAGAAAATTGTGGGTACATTAAATTAGGTTTGTACAGGGTGGGCAAATTTCGATGTTTTAATAGGGAACATAGAAGAAGATAGAATACGAAGTGCCTAGGTAACTGCTTGTGCAGTATTGCTGCGCCATCTCTTCCATGTCTTAGTGAACTAAATTAAGCGGGATTTTCGAAAGTCGACACAGCTTCAAAACTTCAAATAAATTCACTATTAAAAGTTACTATTCAGTTTTGTTGGCATGTTTTTAATTAAAATTTTTATTTTTAATTAAAAACATACCAACAAAACTGAATAGTAACTATATGTAAAGATGATGAAATAAAAGAAAAAATTATAATTATAAATTTATTAATAAGCAATATAAAGATTGAAAAAACATTGCACAATTAATTATAAAACACAACATCAAGATAAATAAAAATAATATAAATTATTACAATAAACGCAGTTTATTGTGATCACCTTCATTAAATGATTATATTAAACAGCGATTGTAATAACAAAAAATTAGAAATATAATATATTTCTAATTTTTATAATCTACACGTGAGAAAAACAAAAACAAAATATACAAAGTATGTGTTTAGGTATGTTTTTGCTTACCAAATGAACAAAATAAAATTAAAAAATCTGGATAATTTAGGTTTTAATTGTTGTTTAAGTACCAAGGAATACACAATAACATAAATGCATCCAAAAGTGACTCTAATATTAGAAATTATGATTCTAATAAACGATTATTATAATTTCAACGTATTAAATTAGATTCCGTAACATGGTTGATTTTAATAGCCAGTGATCACAGTATTAAGCGCTTACTGTATTACAAAAAATACTTAAAATTAAAAATTTACAATCGCTTACGCAATCTCTTGTCATAAGTAATGTGTGCTGCCTTTGCCATCTAGATTAACAGGCAAACTCTGCTTTCCTAACATGACCCCATTTAGTTTATTAATATAATTGAAAATTAAAAGTCTGCAAAAATTTGATTAAAGAGTTTCAATCAAATCTTCGCGATGAATGCATTTGTCAAATGGAAAACTTACATGATAGACAACAAAAGATTTTAACATCACTGAAATTTGTTTTTTATATAAAATATACGGTAATAAAAAATTGACATCATTGTATATAGAATGTAAACATGAAATAAATTTGTCCGAACAATAATTCAGCTGAACTTCCTCGTCATATTGTTTTAAATCCATAAATGCATGTGCAACGGAAAGTTCACCTGAATGTAAAATATTAGCTAAACATACCCTGCAGTCTACAAATTTTAGGATGCACTTAAAAATGAAGTCACTAACATAGTCAATCGCAGCCAACTCTAATGGTTTGGCTTTGTCGAAGGTTTCAGGCACGAAAGGTGGTACCCAATCCTCAGGCTCGGGTGACTGTTGGACCCCTTGAGTGTTGTAGTGGAATGAGGAAGCTTTGAAAATTATCAGCTTCACAATTGGATCCTGGTGAATGTATTCTGGAAAAATTATTTATGATTAACGTTTTTAAATAAGGCCTAAAAGCTGAACACGTTACATTTATATTTCGGACACCAAAAACATTATATAATAAACAAAAATAATACAAACACTTACCCTTTTATACCATCTTTTCAATTTCGTTATTGGCAAGTTACATTTGAAACGATTTCTTGGTTTCCAGATTTGAGAATCCATTCCACATTTCCTAGAACTATTTATAATCTCCATTTCACTGTTAATATCACAGTTAGGCCACTAATTTGGGTGTAGGATAATTAAATCACAATGTTGAACGATGTTAAATACTACTTATTACCGTTATAATCCCGCACAATTTATTTTTTAGGAATAAATATGTAGAATGCAACGAATGCAACAAGAGTTAAATATACGTTAAATTTGAAAATGATTCGCTTCTGGGATTCGATATCTGTTTTGTGATTGTCTTCTTTGCTAAAATTTCAACTTTTTATGTAGCGCCATCTCCACCATGTCTTAAAGAACTAAAAACGTATAAAAAAAGTGACGGCACAAGGTCGTGTATCCCGCTTCGCATACCCTGAATAGGGAATCTCGGCAAACGGCAACTATAAGAGGTATCAAAAAACGGACCGCGCATCCTCGATCTCTTTTCGAGAAAAAGTTAATGGTGAAAACTAAAATTGGTTATCGTCTTTTGTTTTCGAACTATCGCCGATAACTCGATTTTTCGACTTTTCGTTTTATGACCATATCTCGCTTGTTTATGAAAATAAACAAAAATAGTTTTGACGTTCTACAGGCACTTTTTTGATAAGAATGCGCAGTGGGGAGTGGGGTAGACAATTAAAAAAAAAAAATTCGAAACTCGAGTTGTGACATAAAGTTGTATTTTTTTAAATAGAACTCATAGTTATTTTTTTGTCATTCCAAATATATAAGGGTTGATCGGTTGATGTAGTTATTTTCAATACTATGTAAGTTGCGAAAGTTTTTTAATTATTTTTTTAAAGAAAATTATAGTAGGCTGTGAAAACAAAAACAAAACAAGGTGTAAAACCTTTTAAAACTCATTTGATACTCTATCTATATTACAGGTATAATCTATTTATTTAGTTTAGTATTTCACCGTTACAAATTATTTTTTTAAGTGATATGATACAGATTGCTTTGTATTTCTATGTAATTAATTAATATTTATACTTTTATTTTGTAAAGAAAATTATTTAATTGTTCATTTTTTATTTTAAGCCCGAGGCCCTACGTGAGGGGATCCGTAGAATGTACTTAAGGTCGGTCCCGACTAGGGCTGTAAAAGAGCCGATTCATTTGTTTTTGTTTGACCGTAGTATTTGTGTATTATCATAGGTGGTGGGGTAACAAAATAGCTATTAGAGCACCCTAGTAAGGTCAGGGAGGTGGCATCCTCTATAATGATATTAAAAATACAACTATACAACTCAACTAAAGTTAATTTCTATCTAAACTTGAATGCGCAAACGATTTGTGTAGATGGGAATTAAGGAGCCACAAAAATTCCATTTGTACACTTTGCGTTGCAATTTTAGATTGGGATTTTTAGAAATTTTTACGTTTAGATTAATTATATTCTCGAAAACAACCCATAAAAAATATAAATATGTCATTTGTATATGCAATCGTGTCCTTAAAATAATTTGCTTATTATGTGTGATATGTTATATGTATATTCAAATTCGAAACTTTTGTGGTCAGGGCCGGCGCCAGGTTATTTAGCGCCCTAGGCAAAACTTATTATAACGCCCCCTTTCACACAAATTTTCACAGAAATTAATATTTGTGACAGTACGATAATCGATAAACAATAAAATTTTATGGTGATTACACATTTTTGCGCCCCCCCTATGGATAGCGCCCTAGGCGACCATCTAGTTCGCCTTAATTGTAGCGCCGGCCCTGTTTGTGGTCAAGGGAACTTAAAAATGTGCACTTATAATACATACTACCTTTGTCTAGTGGTTCTTTTTCTTTGTCACGCTTTGGGCATTTTAACCCACCAATTTACCTACTAAATAGGTATTATTTGTATATTTACGAATATGCCTCCAAGAATATCAAAATAAATGCCTTTGATTTGCATTGCAAACAAATTAAGTCAACAAATTCTTTCATAGCGTTGTTATTGGAATAGATACAAAAAAGATGTATACAAAAGTTGTTTGAAATCACAAGCTGCATAATGCAAAATTATTTTCAAATATACTGAGTGTTCCGCGGGACAATATGCAACTTTATTTTAAACTTTTTAAACACAATATTGTACATATTCTTGTAAATAATTTATTAGTCTTTAAAAAACATAAAACGTATCTTAAGTCTAAAATTAATATTTCTTGAGTTAGAGAATACTTTTAAAATCTATTTCTAAACGAATTAATAGTCCAAAGACTTCAAAATAGTCAAACATTACAATGCTAATTTTTTTATGTTTATTAATATATCGAAGGGCCCATTCCACTCTGTTTGCACACGGGTCCATTCCATTCTTGTATAATAACTGCAACTTTTGTTAACAATCTGATTACGAGTGGGCATATAAAGAAAAACAATAATAAAAGAGATTTTAAAATTAATAATGTTTATTTAATTAACATGAAACATTAAAATAATTAAAATTACTTTCCATCCTCATACCATTTACTTTTTTGGGGGTGTCTAGGCACATTAAGTTTCTTTTTATATTCATTAACTAATTTTGAAAAATTATCATCTTTCACTTTCTTAACGATCTTTTGTCGTGGCTGCTTTGTAAACTCCTTTTTCTTTTCTTGAAGTGTTTTCTTCATAGACTTCTTCCTATTCTTTATATTTTTTAAATGTTCATGATGCATAATAGCTTGATTTTTCAATGTAAATTTATTCCTAAACTTCTTTACTCCAGGCGTTGCTTCAATTCCGGAAAATTGATTTGCCTCTTCCGTGGACTCTGCTTCTAGTTTCCTCTTTTTATTAAAATTTCGTTCCTTTTGCTGTTGCTTGTGCGATTTAACCAGTTCTGGATCATAATTTTTAAAATTCGGGTTCTTCAGTTTAGAATGCACTAGTCGTTTTTCACGGGCCGCTATTTTCACCTTATTTTCTATTGAAAACGAGACTATCGGCCGACGGATACTCGAGAAAACATTTGGATTGTTATTTAAAGATCGTAATGTTTTTAAGGCATGTTCGTGATCTTGAAACATGACATAACCAAACTCTTTCGATCTCCCTAAACCAGTACCGTCAATATTTCTTAAATCTCTCATTACTTTAACGTATCTAATAATTGCGGTAGGGCCTGCGTGTTTTAAACATAAACTTCGGAGTTTATTATCATCCCAGCTTGGAGGAATATTATGTATAACTAAACGTGCTCTTGAAATAAACATATTTAAATTACGTAACATTTGTGTTTTGTAATTTTCAAGTTGTAAACGCTTATCCATGTCACCTGCTGATACACCTTCAGCTGCTTTAGTTCCAGCAATAATAACTCCTTCTTTAACGAGGTATAAGTTTCTGCTATCTCTCGGTTGTTTCGTTTTTTGTTCCTTGGACTTTTTGGTTACATCTTCTCTTGACATTGCTGGGTGAAATTCTAGTATGTTATCCATTAACATTACACCAGTGGTTTCTAAACATCGATCAGCATCTTCTTTTAACTAAAAATGAATGAAATTACAATTTTAATTGCTTTCAATTCTAGAATCATAAAGTGTTTCATCAAATAAATTAAACAAATAAATTTAGTATGCTATGGCAAATTACGACTTCTTTTGTTCAATAAACAAATAAAAGTCAACTTAATTTAAAAAAAAAGTATATTATATTTGTGTTTTAATTATACCAACTACTAATTGTTTTTTTTACACTAAAGAAAAAGACAGTAATCAACAGAATTAATACATACCAAAAATTTTACAAATGCTGATCCCTTTGAATGTTCTGTAAACCTATCCATGCAGATACGTGCATAATAAAGTTGTCCAAACTGTGATAAACAGTCGTGGATATCTTCGTTTGTTGCCGAATACGGTACATTTTTAATAAATACAGTTTTCCCCTCAGAAATATCGTTTGATAACACTCTTGGTGGTCTTTGAAATTGTTGATGTTCTTCTTCAACTATTGACTCTTTTTCATCATCAGTACCGGCGTCGTCTGAGCTAATATCGAATTCTTTACTTTGGTCTTCAATATCAGAGTTTTCTTCCGAATCACTGTCCTTTGCAGCTAATTTTTCTGTTAATTCTTCTGATTCTTCGTCTTGTTTTATTGTTATATTTTGCACAGAATCATCTATTGGTTCTTCTTTAACAGTGACTTCTGTATCTAGTGGTTCCTCTTTAATTTTCGCTGCCTGCTTTTCAGTAAACTTATTTTTCGGTAGAGCCCATTCACAGGTTATATTTCTGTCCAAAAATGGTTTACCATTTAAGTGATGTATAGCCTTAGCTGCTTTTTGTACCAGTTTAAACTGTACAAAACCACAACCCACGAGTTTACCATCTTCCTTTTTCAATACCTTAACGTCATCAACTTCTCCAAACTTTTCAAAATGTACCCGTACATTTTCTTCTGTGGCAGTAAATGGTAGGTTTCGAATAACAATTCTTGCACGACGCTTATTCTTTTTGGCAAGTTTCTTCTTAAGTCTAAGTTTTTCCTTAACAAGTTGTTTCTTTTTCAACTTCGCTTCTGAAATGGTTTAATATATAAAATAACAATCATTGACGATTTGATGATATTTTCAATTCTAACTATAACCTATACAACTCAATAAATTACGATTAAATTTTAATCACAGAATACATACCATCAGAATCCATGATAATGTGAATATTACACAAACAATTATTTAAAATATATAAAGCTTTAACTCCCTAACAAATTAATATTAAAACCATGTGCACATCACATATGACAACTGTCAACTGTCAGAAGCTGAGCAAAGTAAATGGACATTTAAAATCAATAGTTTTAGTAGCAACAGTCAGACTGAATTTGTATTTTTAAAAATAATGAATTAAGTTGAATCATAACGTTTATATAAATAATGTGTTAACGTAAATAGAAGATTTACAAACTCGAATCATAACCTAACAATAAGTGTCAATCGCACGTGTATGTTGTAACCTTGTCTAACACATTGTAATTTGTGTAACTTGTTAAAGATGAGTGATTCAGAGGGTAATTTAAGATAACTTTAAAGTATGTGGTATATTTATCATTAAAAATGTGTTCTTTGTAGATATACCGTCACTTACAAATATTGGTGAAGGAGATGATGAAGATTCTGATGGTTGGGATGAGATGGAAGTGTCGGGTGAACAAACAACATGTTTGTTTTGCACATTACAATTTCATACAATAGCTGTAGCATTGGATCATTGTCGTGCAGAACATAACTTTGACCTCTTAGAATTAAAAAACAAGTATAACATGGATTGTTATTCGTTTATTAAAATGGTCAATTACATACGAATGCATAAACCTGATCCAAAAATTATAACTGAATCTGCTGTTGCGCTATGGGATGATGATGTATATTTAAAGCCTGGAGAAATGGAATCATGGTTAATGTACGGTAAGTTGACATCATGGTACACATTAAGTGTAAATAAAACTTGTTTATTTAAAGATTTTGATGATCTTGGAAGTACTCCTTCAACACCACACTATGCCATTGATGGAAAAACACCAATAAGTAACAATGTGATTGATTTACAAAGACAAATTTATGAACTAACTATACAGGTAAAATATGCAATGGTCAAAGATCTTCGGTTCTAATGCAATTAGTAGTATCTTCCAAAAATTCAATATACAGAGTATTGTATACAAAAATGTTATTTTTCATTCTTTATCACCCTGTACGAGTCAAATGTTTTTATAAATGGTTTATAGGTAGCTTTGTTGCAAACTTGTTAAACTGACTCATTCAAAATTTTATTTTCATAGGAGCCAGAGATATTTACCTTTACTGTATGTGTGAAATTTAATTTTTTGTTGCATAATTTGGAACTATTTTTTACAGTTAAGGCACAAAGATTTACTTATAAAAAATGCTATGCAAGATATGGCCAAAATGCGTGAAGTTACGAGAACTATTGTAGACAGTGGAGATTCGTCTAAAAATTTCATACCAACCAATGTTGCATCAGTACCTGTTGGTTATGATAATGAATATTTTAATTCTTATTCACATTTTGGAATACATCATGAGATGTTAAGCGTAAGTTATAATTTTTTCTGTTCTTGCAATGAGTTAATTCAATTATTTTTTTAAATATAGAACCTTGTATATTTTGTAGTTTTTAGTTGAAAGATCAAATTCTCTTGCAAAAATATAAAACCTTATCTTTGATATTTTAGGATGAAGTAAGGACAATAAGTTATAGAGATGCAATTTTGAAAAATGAGGCAACTTTTAAAGGCAAAACTGTCCTCGACGTTGGATGTGGTACAGGAATTTTATCAATGTTTGCTGCAAAAGCTGGAGCCGAAAAAGTTTATGGAATAGATCAATCAGAAGTTGTATACAAAGCAATGGATATAATCAGGTAGATACGAAGTTACTTTTGCAACTTGTAGTAGGTATTTACAATTTGTGTGTTACAGAGAAAATAATTTAAACAATAAAATCCATTTACTACGTGGTCGCATTGAAGATACAAGTCTACCAGTGGAGAAGGTGGATATAATCATATCAGAGTGGATGGGATATTTTTTGCTGTTCGAAGGAATGCTGGATAGTTTTATATATGCAAGGGACAATCACTTACTGGAAAGTGGTACAATTCTTCCAAATAGATGTAATATTAGCTTAGTTGGTGTAAGTGATATCGGTAAGTTGTGCTTATTTTGATATTTTAAACATTTGCTGTTTTATACCTCAAAGTTTTACGTTTTTGTCCAAAATTTAGTAAAGTGGGGCTGAAATTAGTGTGATTTTAAAAGCATTATTTAAGTTTTTCTCAATGAACAAATCTTGATATGCCATGAAAAACCATTAATTTTTTATCAAGCATTACTTCCAAACTTTTATTTATTGCTAATATAAAATTAACTCAAAATTTTAGGCACAAAAGACATTTTTAAAAGAAGTTTAATTTTGCATCTAAAAACTACCAAATATACAGGGTGTTCCATAAAAAAAAAAAAAAAAGTTACGTATTGGTACGCAAAAACAAAACACTATATAGTTAAAAATAATTATAGGTTATGTAATAAATAACCACAAACAACTGAAATAAATCTTTTTTAAAAAAATACAATAAAAGAGCTATCGAAGAATTTGTTTCAACTGGGACACCCTGTATATAAAAAATTACACCCCTGAGTAATGAGGAAGTTCATAAAATGTTGTCGTAAAGAAGTTTTTATAGCAATATAAAAATTTTAATTAAAAAAATGTTACTAATAAATAAACAAAGTCAGTTTTTCAAATTTTTCTGTTTTCGTGAAAATATGGTTGTAGGTATCCGATATCTGTTTTGATTTTAATAATAAACATGAAATTTAGCAATTAACTCAAATTTAAACCCATGCGCCTATCTGCTACAATAAGCGATAGTTCTTAATAATAGCCCTTGAATTTGAATACCTACAACAAAATTAATGAGATGGATTGATATTTGCGTTCTTTGTTCCATGTTTTAAAAGACAACTAAACAAGTTTTTTTGGAAGTGCATATAATCGACCTTGAACTTGTTTGATGCATAATGTTGATATTATGTAGATGTTTACAGAGCAAGGTTGAAGGGAAATACCATACCAAATTAAATATGTACACATGTGCACATTAGGAAATACCGTGCTCAAAAAAAATTGTTATTTAAAGTTTTACAATGAATTTTGCTTATTTTTAATAAAACAAAGTTTAATAAACAATTCACTTAGATGCTTGTCTGTAATCCAAGATTAAAATTATGAAAAATAACAGGAACTAATTGTAAAATATTTCTATAAACCACAGCTGTATAGCTCTGCCAACAACATTTATAGTATTTGTGTTTAAGTTATTTCATAATTATTAAAATTTTTAAGATAATTAAATTTATTATTGTATAGCTACTGTTAATTATCTAAAATTATTTTTAAGAAATTGCATTCTGAATGGATTAAAGCACTAATTAGTATTTTTAAAACATTAAATATTTCATATTATGCTTTAACTTTAACGGACGTTTTATACAATTCATATTCGGTTGGATTTTAATACCGCAAATCGTTGAGAATTGTAATAAACGTTTTTAAAACATTGGATGATCTGGTTGTTGATTATAGGGGTGGGCGATATATCAACATATCGATATATCGTTATCGCGCCGCTTTTTTCGATATATCGCTGTGTCGATATATCGCTGTGTCGATATATCGCTATGTCGATATATCGCTGTGTCGATATATCGCTATGTTGATATATCGATATAATTTCGATATCGATATTCAATATCGAAATTTGCATATCGCCCACCCCTAGTTGATTAATTGTTACCGGAGATTTTAAACAACGATAATGTCTTGTACTGTCCAATACTTTTTCATCATTTTTTACGCCTCTAAAGTCCGTTAATGGGCAAGCGTGTTTTTTGTGTTTTACAAGCTTATTTATAATTATTAGCTAACCAGAATTCGAACAAATATTGAAAAGTAAACTCGAAATAATTGCTAGTAGAGGGTTGGCCAAGGTGATCATGACCAGCTTTGGGGGCTAAATTCACAAGCTGCAATTCGCAAAGAGCTTCATTGAATATTGAAGCAGATAAAAATTGATTTTAAATCTTCTTGTTTTTCTTAATCGGATTCTCTTGTACCTTTCAGTGTCGAAAGTTTTTCTAGTTCTTGATTATGTTTCTCCATCTCTTTCTATCATTGATTAACTGTGGCACATCTCTTCAGGTGCAGGGCCGATGAGAGGGAGGGGCAGGAGGGTTCCGAGCCCCGGGCCCGGAAGTACATTAAGGACCCAGGAATCAACACACTTTTTTAATTATGATGCATTAAATATTCATCATTCACAATTCGTTCTTTTTTTAAAAATACATTTCAAATAATTTATATACTTGGGGCCCATGTAAATTTTTCCCCCGGGCCCGGCGACGTCTCTCGACGCCTCTGTCCAGCTGACTCCTTTTTCTACCAGTCTCAGCCTCACTTCGTTTACCAATTTTGTTCGTGGTCTTCCTCTACTACTTTTTCCCTTATTCATTTTCCATCCCGTTTTTGTGCACCTACCTTCTGGTATGCGTAATAGGTCTTCCAGCCATCTTAATTGGTTCGACTTCTTTATTTTTTCTTATCTTTCACTCCCAGACTCTTTACTTTTATCGTTCCTGGCTTTTTTAATTAGTCCACATCTCTCTATTCTTATTAAAAATCTCATCTACTGCGTTTGTATCTTCTGTTTTTGGTTTAGCGTTTGCACTTAACTTCAGAACTGGAATTGGTACGTGCACTGCATTAAATACTCGCAATATTAAAACCATGGAAAAGCAGATCATCAGATTATTTATCATCTATCAGATGTTTATTTGCTGAAGTAATGAAAAAATAATAATGCTTGGTGTATTCGAAGCTATGCTCACTGTTGATACGTTTTCCGTTTATTTAAAATCAGTGGCGGATTAAGAACTTGCAGGGTCCCAAGCGCAATCCAATTTTGAGGCCCCCCTTCTTCTAAATATGATACTTAAATTGTGATCTTCACCACCTATCTTACAACGAGGTAGCAATCATTTCAGATTATACAGGGGGTGTATAAATTGGCTACACGTGACGATGTTCTTCGTAAAATTCTAAGTCGAAAATCTTGATACAAAAATGTTGTACCATGCTTCCTATGGCCTCAGGAACCATTTAAAGGGAAAAAAATGGCAAAATTGCATACATTGATTTGCGTTTGGACATTTTTTTATCAGCAATTTTTTCTTAGGTATTTACAATTTTTGTTCGAACTGAAAGCCTTCAGTTCGTAAACATAGCTGCAAACTTTTGGGTATCGTAAAACACAAACTAGAAATAATTACGAGAAAAACAGAGATGACAGCTAATGAAAATGTTGCCATATGTATTATTTTCATTCAAATCAGTGATTTACATATTTTCAACATCAATTTTTGAAAGGAAGAACACAATATCTAGGAAAAAATACTATTCGAAATTTATTTTTATTTTAAATGGCAGCTTTTTCATTTGCAAGTATCAAATAATAACGCCTATTAAAGGACTAAATGTCAAAACTTTAAGGACCTCTTGCAGACACAGCAAGCATGGTACAACATTTTCGTATTAAGATTTTCGACTTAGAATTTTACAAAGAACATCGCCACGTGTAGCGCTTCCGCCAATTTTTACACACCCTGTATAATTGAAATCTGTCTCTATTTTTCACTCTCTTCCAATTTGACTTGGCCAAATTATTAAAACTATTTAGAATATTCAACGATTTGCTTTTTAAGCATGATTATTCAATATTTGCTTAACTATTGATTTGGATTTGTAGGAAGTAAACTCTAAATATTTTTAAATTTTTATACATAAATTTTATTTAAATATTTAAAAAAAGCTAATTTAAATATGCGCCTCTTAGCAAACAGTGGTGCTTGAATTCTGTAAGGCACACTCTCTATGGTACCTTTTATTTTTTTAAATTGTCTGAATTATAGCTTTACACATTTATGAGAGCCTCCTCCATTAAGTGCTCGCTTGGCCAAAGAACCGATTTTGGATATTTCCGTTTAAACGAACCCCCAGATATTTTTAATCGCGTTTATATCTGGCAAATTTCCTGGCCATTCAAGTACCGCAACTTTTTATTCCGCTAAATAAAACACAGAATAAAAAACAAGTAACATTTTATTCGCCAAACCAATATTAATCCTAACGCAAACGGAAGCAATTCGAAAAATGTAAATGGGTCTAATAATTTGGTCAGGTACTGTAAATGATCATCATGGCTTGTTATTGGTTATGGTGAAGTTTTAATGAAAATGCAAGAATTAAAAAATATAGCATTAATTACTTATTACTTATTAATATAAAAATGAAAAATATATACGAACTGTTGGGAAATAAAATTGTATATCACAATCATATTATTATTGCAATATTTATTAAGTGGTAAGAGATGGCAACGTTAAAAGCAATGCTTAAATGAAGCTAATTTATGTAAATTTTTGACAAGTTTGTGTTTAAAAAAAAAAAGAATAAACACTGTTATAACAGGTTTTATTTATACTGCTCGATAACAAGTAGGTACATTCATATAATTATTGTTAATATAAAATCCGAAATGGTGAAACTTTTCTCACTTTAAGTTTGGCAAATTTATTAATAATAGGTTTTTTAATTTAATGATTGAACTATGTCGTTTTCTATGAACATTATTAGTATTATTGAGACAATAACTAAAAAGTCTTGCTATAAAATTTATATTTATTGTCGTAGATTTTTTTTATCTATTGCATTTTATAAATTGTACAACAAAAAATATTACATATTCTTGTTTTTTTTTTGAAACCCAAAATTGTAAAATTTGGACGATTTCGCATTTTATCCTATCGACCACTCGAAAAAAATTCTCATATTCATGACGTCATCTAATACCTAGAATTCTCGTGCAAGAAATGCAACGTGATTTTTTTTTTTAATAATGAGAAACGCCCTTTTTCTATACGAATTGAACTAGTGTAGTTTTTGTGAGTCAATGTACTGATAAGAAAGCAGGGCGTGAAAATTTAAACGTTAATTTTATTTTTGAGGCCGCCCCTGATATCTTGGGGCCCCAAGCGCGCGCTTCTTGCGCCTGTGCGATAATCCGCCACTGCTTAAAATTTATTTCCAATTTCTTCGGTCTATTTCTGCTTTTGTGTTTCGTATTCTTGATATCTTGTTTTTATGTCAGTTCATTTTTATTTTTCACTTTAATGTAAGACCTTTTTAGGCGCCTGACGAGGGGTCCTATCCGATACCTCTTGAACACGGTCCTGCAGGTACCATTTCTGTGCACTTTCCTTTATCTCTTGGTTGCGTCGCGGGCGAAAAACGTGCAAAACGCTATTTACAACCCAGCAAAGCGTGCAATTGGGTTCGTGCAAACGGGCGCGGTCATTAAGTAAGTATCCCAACTTCCTGGAACCGTAGCAATTTCGGAAAATAAAGGTTTTCAAATTTATCTCATCACAAATCGATTAAATTTCATTTTATTTTTTATCTATAATTTCCATACTTAGATTAAAAATAAAATTCGGTAAACGCAATTAAATAAATAATTTCTTGTGTGGAAAATACGTAGTTTATCGTAATTAACTCGTAACATTTACTCTACGAAGGTTTAAAGTAATTAGGCCTTTCAAATTTATGGTATCTTATATCGTATAATTGACTCTATAGACGCTAAAATACGTCCACATTTGTTGTTCGGAGTTAAATAGTAAAATAAAAATACTACCCGAGGTACATTGTTGTGCTCAATAATTGTTATTTAAGAATTTCGAAATTGAATTGCAAGACATATTTGACAAATCACTTTTATCATAGATTTCGAAAAGAAAACACATTATTTGCCCTGTAAAAAAATCCCTAGATTTCCCAGAGAACGAGAGTTCACTTTTCTAGAACGATAATAGATTCATTAGTTGGAAATGTAATATTATTTTAAGAATAAATAAATAATAATCGATATCTTGCATAATAAATTAATATATGTGTAGTTATAATTACGTACACGCGATCTGCATTTGCATTAAGAATCTTTTGTTGCATTGAAAAGTACATCATGTTGGAGTTATTGTATAATGCGCTAATTAATTCAAGGCTATATCAATTTTGCTCCAAATGTGGAACAATAAGTCATTCATTGAAAAGCGAAAGTTTCAGAATAGAAGATGTTGAATACACAATGAAGTTCTTTAGCTTGTCCATATTTCTTGTCATCATTGTTAGCGATTGTAATGCCCAGAAGCACGTATTTTTGTTTCGTTATTATAGTAGGTACATCCTCAATTTCCTGTGGTGGTCTAAAATAAATGCTAATTTAATTAACTGTAACTAACAATTGTAAAGTTATTTATTGCTTACTTTATTAAGGTTAATAGTTATCAAGATTATAGTTATTATTATTGATAATTTGCGGTTACGCTCGCTTTGAATTATAATTTATTCTCACTTGAAAGAGAATACATGTGTACTTTAGCAAGTAATGAGTAATACATTTAAATTGTCACGAGAAATAATCAAATTTTCCTTTTTGCGAAGATTTTTTTTGTTGTATTTTGTAGATGTGTAAAAAGTTTCTATCGGTTAGATTTGGATTCCGATTCCAATACCGAATAAACAACTATATCAGTCCTATCCAATTTTTTTAATTATCTTAAGGAACAGGATAATAATAATACAACTAAGTCAAACATGCCTTATTGACTTATTGTGTATAAACAACTATAATAAAAAACCATTGGTCTTTTGTATAAAGAACCTCTTGTAGAAATGTTACACCAGTTTCAAAAATGTCGTCTCTTCATTAGTGATTTTTGATTAAACTTATTTATGTTACATAAACGAATCAGTCAAATAATTTTTTTAATCAAATAAGGCCTTATTTTGCACATATGTGTAAGAAAACATATCTAGACTTTCAATTTTAAATATCAAATTCTTGTTACTACGTTTGATATGATATACTTTTGCAAGTTCTATTTTATCATGTTGTGGCAATTTTATATTAAAATTGGAATTATAAAAAAAAGCATCAAAAATAAACGTATTTAATTCAGTTTTTTTTTTTTTAAATCCAAAACATTAGTTTCATTTGATATTCAACATTTACTTTTGAGGCAATTTATGATGTTTTATCGGCGGTTATACTGGTTATATCATTTGAGGATGTTCTGTGACATTCTGTGATTAGAGGTTAAAATTTGCCGGCCAAATTTTGTTTGACACAAGTTGTTGCTTAGTAACAATTAACGCGCTCGTTGATTTTTCGATTGTCAATTTATTCGAGTTTAAATTGAAAAGCAATAACGAGTGTTACAAATAAAAATTTGGCCTGCTAACATTTTAACCTCGAATGGTATTTGTAGCGAATATTCCACGACTGATAAGAATTACCTATACAAATATTTATTTATACTTTTTTTTGTTTGCAGTACCAAATATCTTTGCTGACTCGCACATCGTTAAATATATTAGTTATTATTTAAATTAAAAGCTG
Source organism: Elmis aenea (assembly GCA_947652605.1). Lineage (NCBI taxonomy): Eukaryota > Metazoa > Arthropoda > Insecta > Coleoptera > Elmidae > Elmis > Elmis aenea. Next base: position 22,960,075 of record OX393581.1, on the reverse strand, counting down.
TTCAATTCAGTTCAAACAATAAAACACACGTTGAAAACTTAACTTTTGACATTATTCTAAACGTTGCTATGGTGAAGTAAACAAAGATTCTAAAATTTTATTGCGTTGCCATGGTGAAGTAAACAAAGATTCTAAAATTTTGTTGCGTTGCCATGGTGAAGGTAAACAAAAATTTATCTGATTGCAAATAGTTTTATCCTTCTGTGATTTATCCGCTAGCAAACGTGATAAATCGTATGCATTTGCATTGACATTAAAGACAGTAGTGGAATTATCGATCAAATAATGTCAATTTAAAAAAATCTTTTTCCTTAAAACAATTTAAAAAAATTGCATGGAATTATCTTCGTCGAGCTCAGATTTTGTTAACGTTTTTAAGATTTAAGGGTTATGGGTTATATTCTGGTTCTATTATCCATTTTTGATGTTAATAATTCCCGTCACAGTTTTTCAAAGATCATTTACATATCTGAATTTCACGTAGTTAAAACCGTAATAAATGGTTATTAATATTAAGATTATGATATTGGATTATGATACTTATTTGCATAGTTAATTAAATTAAATTAATCATGTCCCATCGCATGTTGAAAGTATTTTTATAATCGTTTACATAAAAGCTAGGGTTACTTACGGCAATGTTAGTAAAAATTATTTTTACCATGTTGCGATATTCTCTTACAAATAATATTTGGTTAACAATTTTTTTGAATGTAAAAGAAATAATTTTTATTGACCATAGAACAAAATTAGTTTCGAATTTGGAAGAAATCATTTGCGATCTTATTTCGAAAATTAAAATGATATTAAAGTTCTCTTCGTGGTAGTACTTAATTGTCTAAAAAAAATACTAAATTATCTCATCAGGAATAATACAATAGTAGGTACCCGTAAAAGTTTGTAATCGTTTTAAAATTATCATGATTATAGCACATACAGAGCTCACATATTGTCAATCTAATGTAAACCTGCAAAACTTTGAGTGACAATCGGTTTTCATAACCAGATTGTCAAGCAAAAACTAAACTAGATGTGAATATTTTATTAATAGACTAAAGGTTAAATGAGGTTGAAAAACTTGTCAGTTAAAATGCAAACAACTCCTAGTTTTGTTTTTCGTTTTGTTATTTAAATTTATCGCTGTTTTAGTAAAGGAATATCGTAACATTGTACATTTACAGTTGAACTATAAACCTACAAGCCTCATTTTTCGCTTTCTTTAGGCGAAATTAGTGTTATTAAAATATAGTTTATAAATTAATTTCTCGGTTGTCGTGTCAGACTGAATGCGGAAGTGTTTTTATGGTTATTACTTTTCATGGAATTAATCATTAATCGAAGTTCTCAATAATATTATCAAAAATAGTGTTATCATGTACAGTGGCGTACGCAGAAAAATATTTCAGGGGGGATATTGTTTAAATTTGCAAAAATAGTACTGACTAACTTCAAACGGAGCATGGTAATGGTACAATTAGAAAATGACCCATGGGGGCTAGACACAAAAAGTGACGCGTAAGAAAGAGTTGCGGGGGGTCTAGGGGGTCAGCAGCCCCCCGGGTAACAGCGCCAAAGGCAATTTTTTTAAATTTTAAGCTCAAACGTACCCAAAAATAACTTTTATGAGTAAAATATACAAACAATATATTTTATATGTATGGTAAAGCAGTCTGTCGCGCAATTTTGAAATGCGGTAATTATAATTTTAGTTCAAATTTTTAGTTCAAACTTTTGGGGGAGGGATTTATCCCCTAATCTCCCCCTTGCGTACGCCACTGATCATGTCCAATTAATTAGCTCTTCTTAAATAGTTTGCGAGGGATAGTAAAATACTCTTTTGATTCCCAAATCTTGTTCAAAAAGACAATTTTGAGTGCCTTACAGTAGGATTGAAATTGTAAATCAATTTAATTTTTCAGTGGTAAAATATTATATGTTGTCAACTTATTCAAATCATTTAGGATAAGCAGTAAACACGTTATTTAAATCTTCTTTTTTGTGTTCTTTTAAGAACCACCCCCTAGTGTTAAGATTTTGATTAATGCAATCAGATATTATTTAGAAATAAGGCAAGTCTCTTTGTCTTTTTTGATTTTCCCTCGTATTGGTTTTTATAATATACTTTTTGAACATTAAACTATGTCAATATCCATGGAATGTCTGACGCCAACAGCAAGCTTTCGTACAACGGCGTAAAAACAAGATCATTGGAAGCTACACAAAACAGTTTAGACGCTACTTAATTATCAACTTTCTGTTTAAAATTACCTACTTAAATCGTTTTAAATATCAGAGTATCTACGAGTAGAAGTCTACATATTTATACTTTCACGGTTGGATGGCAAGAGGATGTATCAGATTAAGTGAAATGAAAACGAAACTGATTGTGTAAGTTAATGCAGCACCTCGTTAATAACTCTGTTCATTAATGTTTATGTGCTTTTATATTTCACTTTCATAATTAATATGCTAAGTTAATAAATACACAACTCACATATAACTCACTACTGTGTTATGCATGTTTTTTTCACAGAAAGTGAATCTATTGTGTTTTTTTTTTAAATCGAAAAGATATTCTTCGTACGATAATGAGATAATAGTTTTACATAAGTGAGGTGTAACAACGCATTCTTTTTTGATGGGTAATTTTTAAAATATGGAAATTGTTGCTTTTGCGTTAAGGTATAGGTGACACAGGACTATTATGTAGCTAATGATAACATGCTCTGATGACACAATTTAACATTCCTATGGATAAATGTTAATTTATACAAGATTATTTGCATTTTGATTGGAAATACACGTAGTTTATGTAATTGTGGGTTTCGAGATCTTTGCCTCAAATTTAATTTAAAAAAAGGTAAACCACTAAATAGTTCGAACTACTTTTCCTATAAACTTATCCATGGGTGAAATCGTTTTTGAATTTCGTTTTAGTTTAAATAAATTTTACTTATGCGGTATACCGGGTGATTCAGTTTGACTGTCGCACCCCTATAACTTTTTAATTATTGAAAATAACCCCAACAAACCTTATATTTTTGAAAACGGCGACAAATTCTCTATTAAATGAAGTGCATTTGTTATCTCTACGATGACGTATGTCAAATCCGCGATAGGCAACTGTTTTTTCTTAAATTACATAGTATACATTTTTTTTGTTGATTCGGATAGAGAATTTAATTCTGAATCCCGACCATCTATTAAAAAAATATGCTTACATAAGAAATTTTTCGAGAAAAATCAGTTCAAAGTTTATTCAAATCATAGCATCAAACAGTCTATTTAACAAAACAAAAAACCATCAAATCTTAAAAATTATACTATAACTATTAATGGAAATGTATAAAAAATTAATTTTTAACAAAAATATAAACAAATAATAAACGTTGACATAAAAAATTTATACTCTAATTTTAATCAAGCAGTTACAAATAGAGGACAACTGTGTTTGGAATGTGAATATATTAAAGCCTAATTTTTTATGTCGACGTTTATTATTTGTTTTTATTTTCATTAAAAATAAATTTTTAATACATTTCCATTTATAGTCACAGTACAATTTTTAAGGTTTGATCGTTTTTTGTTTTGTTATATGGACTGTTTGCTATGATTTGAATAAACTTTGAACTGATTTTTCTCGAAAAATTTCTTATGTAAGCATACTTTTTTAATAGATGGTCGGATTCAGAATTAAATTATCTATCCGAATCAACAAAAAAATGTATACTATGTAATTTAAGAAAAAACAGTTGCCTATCGCGGATTTGACATAAGTCATCGTAGAGATAACAAATGCACATCATTTAATAGAGAATTTGTCGCCGTTTCCAAAAATATAAGGTTTGTTGGGGTTATTTTCAATAATTAAAAAGTTATAGGGGTGCGACAAACTGAATCACCCGGTATACAAAATTTTGTTGTTTGCTACAAAATAAGCTTTGTTAAATATATTTCTTTTTTGTATTTAATTTTGGAAGGTATAGAGCTTTTTAACAATAATAAACATAATCAATAATTGTATAATAACTTCACGAAGTAATATTTCATAAATATTTTCTGACGACAATATCTCAGCTATTTTTCAACATTATTCAACGATGTTTGCATCAAATAAAAGTAAATAAATTTGTTCATGTTATATTATGGGACTAAATTACAGACCAATTCCTTCTTTTTTTGTGGTAGTGGGCTAAACATGAAAAAGACATTAAAAAATAATTTTATACTACCTACTCAAGACGTTTCATGCGTCAGAATACTTTTTTTTACGTCCGTCCAGACAATCAGTTGTTTCCAATCAATTTTTAGGCTGGAAAATACATCTTTACTGGCCTATGCCAGAAAGTAAGTGGTTGCCATGGTAATGAGTTGTCTTTACCGGCCTAGGCCGGAAAGTAGCTGGTTGCTATGGTGATAAGTTGTTTTGTTGATTTGCGCTGTCAAACAAACGTCATTATACCACCAAGCGAGTTTTCACCTGTAGTTTGTTAAGTTATTGTTTGATTATGGATGGTGACGATTGGTGTCAATGGCGGACAGAAAAAAATATTGTGTGACATACCCGTAAAGTGTCTTTACTGGACAAGTAGGCCTACACGTCCAGTAAAGTACCACTTTTCGGTCTTGTTACGTAAATAACTATTACCACATCAATTATTGCTTTACTAGCTATCGAGTGCCGTTTAATTTTGAATTAATGATTTTGTTTACTTTACCAAGTTCTTGTATTCAGTATGAGAACTTCTGGTGGTCCAAAACAGCTTAAACAAACGGCATTCAAGTTTTTAATGTAACACGTTACATAAATTTCTGGTTCTAGTTTATTAGCGAACGAAATTCTTGGATGAGCATAACGAACTGACCTTAGATATTAAGAAATAGTTAGGCAGTGATGTATAGAACTAAAACAGTTCCGTAAAATTACTTCATTTTTACGTAATTATTTGCCATACCTGTAGAATTGTCGTTTTTTTTAGTAATTTTACCTATGTTAGAGTTGTACGTACCGGTGTTGTGAGAGCTAATTATGTTCAATTACATTTCATTCAGAAGTGCATGCTTATATAATAATGGGTCGTAATTGCACGATATAAACTTGTTATGTAAGAATCTCATGGACTTTATACTTTTTCAGAATTTAAATTATTCTGTGCTTTTTGCCAAAGGACTCAATTTGTACGCGGAAGTACCACATTAGAGCTGTTAATGTGTTTTACAACGTGCGAAAACGGTTTCTCATCGAACATCATTTGTTGTTTAAAAAAATAATAAGGGAGTAGTTATTTTTAGCGAAATATACGCCAATTATAGGGTAGAAGAGTACTCTTGTAACCGCTTGTGTGTTATTTTATTGCTGTGATTTGTGTGGAACAGAATGGTCATTCATTCCAAAAATGTTTTAAAATAAATTAATAATTGCGACTGGCTAGTGGCTACAGTACAAATTATATAATCAATAATTAACTTGTTTCTCTACAGATCAAGCCAAATTAGTTGTATAAAATTAATTACTGACACATGAAAAAATCATAGGAATCAAATACTATATGAAAATAACCAAAATGCTACATGAAAAATACCAAAATGCTTATGTTTTCATATAGCATTCGCTTATTTTATTTATAACATTTGAATTTGTTGTATTGCGGTTGTATACCATTTACCATTGTTTTATTTTTATTAACATATACAGCATTTGATGTTATACAGGGTGGACCAAATTCAAATGTTTTACGGGGAATCTCGGTTACCGTAATAGCTATAGCGAAAATTTGATATCGGTCTCTTGTGCTAGTTTTCTGAAAAAAGAACGCCTATGTAATCAGATTTTTTATAACGCTTTTCATTTTGGCACTACAGACGAAAAATGAAATTTAATTTTTGAAAATATACTATAACTTCTTTATTTATTAAAATATAACTAAATGTTATTAAGTTTTTTTTTTATACAGATTTGAATGCTTAATTTAAAAACAAACTTATTTTTTTTTTAGCGACCTTGACTTTCGAAATATGAAGTACGTAAACTTACATTTTTTTAAATAGAAACCCTAGTTGGCCATGATTTTATAAAAAAGAGATTTTTCTTAGCTTTTCAAAAATATATACATAGTTTTATATATTTGTTGCAAAAAACAACCAAGATGTGGCTAATTTCGTGAAAATTTCCTTAGGTATTAAAGTTTGCCATGATTTCGTAAATAAGTGATGTTCGCAATTATTATTAAACTAAACGTCATTTCCATATAGCGTTCGGATTTTTTTACAGAGCAAATAATTTGTTCTCATTAGAAATGTTTGATCTAGAATTTGAAATTCCAATAAGAAGCATAGATAAAAACATTTGTAAATTAAATGTATTTCTTATTTACATAAAATTATACATCTATGTACCCACTTTAGTTGCAATGTCGTTGAGGAATTTTAAATAGTTATGGAAACGTAAGGCCGAACGTTCTCTGAAGTGATTGACTTTTGTTTAAATTTTGAAGTGACCTAATGCAGAAAAAATGAAGTGTCATGAAGGTCGTTATAATGCTTTCCTTTAAATTATAAAAATGCTCGGTTTTGTGCGGGACCATTCTCGTCCACTCTTTTCAAAATAACGTACCTATGTCATATCGCTGTTATATCAAATATGTGTTAGGTGGACGCTGGACCTCATGGAAGTTATTTTTTGCCTTATGAATATACAAATTGCGAATTACTGTTTACTAAGACGAGTAATTTGGCAGATAATGGCTCTTATTTTATTTCAAATATTATTTAAATACTTTCTACGTTGATTCGACTTTATGTAGGTAGCAAAGACATAGTGGTAGATACTAAAATAATTAGTCATTTAAAAACTTTGTCTGATTGTGGCCTTCTTTTGTAGTTCTTCAAACACACATCAGATACACGTGCTGCGAATTGTATTAAAAATTCTGTTATTATGTTAATTTAATAAATGGGATAACAGTTTTGATGAATTCCTTTTTTAAAGGTTTAATCTTTAATCTTGATGTGAAATATAGCAAAAATTACGAAAAATCCTTGAAAAAATATTTATGGTTTTAATATAACGTAGTTAATTTGAATAATTAGGTATTTATGCAGGAACACAATGTAAAATTATTTTCTTGTAATCGAGGAATATTTAAATGTAGATTTGGAATAATCAAATGTTAAAGACGTTAATAAAAATTCATCACGTTCTTCATTGCTATTGTCTTTCCGGTATTATTTATATGAAATATAAATGTGCATTTTCGCACAACTTTATTAGTGTCATTTTATTGCAAAATCTCCAGAAGCCTAATATTATTATGTAGAAAATTATTAGCACTTGTTATTGTTAATAAATGTATGAACGTATACTGCTGACTGACGTGTATCAAAACAAGTTAACAAAAGAGACTTTTTTATTTTGGTTTTATATATAGTGGTTAATATAAAACATTAGCACAACTTCTAGGTAACAATCTTTTCATTGTTAGCAAGACAATAAAAAATTGAGTAACATTGTTTTGGTTATAAATGAATATGTATTTACTTGTATATATATTTTTATATTCGGTTTTTAGTATTTGGCCATGAACTATACATTATTAATTGTGGGCGTCTGTCAAGTTGAGAACAATCAGAATAAATAAGTAAAAACCGTGTCAAAGCCTTTCTACGTTAATATAGAGGAATTTGTTGTGTAATGTTATTAGACGTATCCAACAAAACAAGTGATGGAAAGAAAGATCATTCACATTCAGTTTTTAATGTTGATAGGTGTCAATACAATGAAAAAGTAATGAACTTAGAGATAATGATTTAAAAAAATCCGTGACCGCAGTAAGTTCATAAGTTGATAGATACAGGGTGTTTGATGTTTTTAAAATAAAAGCAAACAGCTTCAAAACTTCGTGTACACGATATTTATGGCCAAATTTAAGGATATTAGCGCTAAAATAATGTATTTAATTTTTCGTAAAAAAACTACTTTCTTTAAAACTAAAGCAATGACTTCAAACTTCTTATACACGTTATTTGTAACCAAATTAACGATTATTAGCCCTATAATAAAATGTTGAATTTTTCGTGAAAAATGGGAAAAGTGCTAAGGCTATACAGGGTGTTTCTTAACAATTCCTTCTCGAAAATTAAGGGGCGTCTTTCATATAATTTTTTTCCTTAGACGTCTCCTTTTGGAGTTACACCCTTCTAAAGGGGAGCGGTAAATTAGGTTTTTATGTTATTTCTCAAATTTGAATGAATGTAGGAGAATGATATTTGGTAGATGTTTTATACTTATTAAAAAGTTTTCCATAGTAATATTTTCAATCATCTCCCACCTTCACAGGGGGCTGAAAAGTGCGACCCCTTTTGGTTTTTAGAATTTTTTGGACTTTCAAAATTTTGCAATTAAAAATTATTTTTTTTAAAGTTCGGTTTATTTAGAAACTTTTTTTATTTTCTAGTTTTTTTCGTAAAACCTACAGATTTTGAGTAAAAACTAAAATAAGTAAACATGAACCATCAAATATTCCTATATAAAACGATTCATTTTGGTGGTTGCCATGGTTTGTTTATGTTCATATTGGGTGGAATTGGCGAGCGTTTTAGCGTTGTCGCCGCGTAAACGTCAAAATGTATTACACCCGTCAATTATACCCAATATGAAAATACACAAACCATGGCAACTACCAAAATGAATCGTTTTAAATTGGAATATTTGATGGTTCATGTTTACTTATTTTATTTTTTACTCAAAAACTGTAGGTTTTACGAGAACAACTAAAAGATAAAAAAAGTTTCTAAACAAACTAAACTTTCAAAAAACATATTTTTAATTGCAAAATTTTAACCCACCAAAAGGTTCTGATAAAAAAAAAACAACAGGGGTCGCACTTTTCAGCCCCCTGTGGGAGATGATTGAAAATATTACTATGGGGAACCTTTTAATAAGTATAAAATATCTACCAAATATCATTCTCCTACATTAATCCAAATTTGAGAAATAAAATAAAAACCTAATTTTACCGCTCCCCTTTAGGGGGGTGTAACTCCGAAAATAGACGTCCAAGGAAAAAAATTATATGAAAGACCCCCCTTAATTTTCGAGAAGGAATTGTTAAGAAACTCCCTGTATAGCCTTAGCACTTTTCCCATTTTTCACGAAAAATTCAACATTTTATTTTGGGGCTAAAAAAATGTTATATGAAAGACCCCCATTAATTTTCGATAAGGAATCACCTCCAGCATTTTTTCGCAATGTTTAAGAAACACCCTGTATAGTCTTTATCTCTTTACTCTTTATAATAATTTTCCACCTACAAATTAATAAAACTTCGATTTGATACTCTTTTGATTGTTCTAAAAAAAAGTGTTTAGTCCTATTTATGGCAAAATTATCATGAATTGGGTTATGCAAAAAAAACACGTTCTGTTACATTTAAAAATCGAATGTTTTGTAGGCATAACCATTTTGTTATGCAACATAATACTGTATGTGTTATCAACATATTGCTATTACGTAAATAATTTGATGCGAAGCAAATGTTAAAACTTGTTTATTTTAATTTAAAAAAGACAAATTTATATTTGCTTCAAGTTTTTAAGCTACTGTGCATATAAATAGGACAAAATAATTAAAATATGTAGCTTTGGGCCACTCAGTATATGCCCATAATTTTTGAACCCATGCCATCCATGCACGATGCTATGTATTTTAGTATTTTCCATTGTCTTTGTTTTTTAAAAAACGACCGTCATGTTTTGTTGGTGATTATAAAAAAAATTGGATTCATGTTGAATGAAGTGATAATAAATTTTGTATGGTTTTTATACATTGATGGGTCTAAAATCCCAAAATGTAATGTAATTAACAATAGTTAAAAAAAAAAAACGAAAGTTGATGGTCGGTCATTTTGTCGGGTGACCTCAGTCAAATAACGCGTAAAAAACACTACATAGTGTTATATTCAAAAATTTCAAACTAAAGTAATTTATTAAAAAGCGTCATAGATGCCTTAAACAACCATTACTTACTGTTCGTTTAACTTATTCAAAATTTAAAAAAAAGACTCGAAAGAGTGCAGCTGCGATCATTATAGGTTTTTCAAAATAAACTGGAAAATTTTTGAACTAAAGCAATAATTGGCTATAGTAACATTGGTTATAGAGATCCTAAATCACAATTATTCGTTTAAATTTTGTTAAAAAAAAAATCGTCAAAAATTCTTAAAGTGAAAAAACCATTGAATAAAAAGATAAAGGAATGAGCGTTATAGCGTTACTAAGGCGTCCAGGTTAGCCTCTCAATATGGCGGATGCATGTTTCCGCTTCTCAGTGGCGTATCTAAAATTTTTAAATATGTATTGATTAATGTCAATATTTGCTTTGTTTTGAATTGAGCCTGTTATTTACTTATTTATTTCTTGTTTCGTGATTAAGGCAATTAAAAAAACGACAGCATATTTCAATATTTGGATTGTTTATTATAAGAGTTAAAAAATATGCTGTACACAAATGCACGCCACTGATATGACATACCAATTTGACAGACCACATCAAATTTTCAATACATGATTACACTACAAAATATCAGTATCTACCTACCTATGAAACGTAATCTTTTTATCTTTAACATTTTTGGACCTACTACAATTACAAGATTTACAACTAACCATTGTAGTACACAAAACTAAAATATCTCCGACTGTTTCACCTGTCAACACCGGCCGCCATAAGAGGCTATCTATGTCGTCATTTCCGTCGCCGCTGAACGCTGCAGTATAGTATTAAAAGCTCCTTCCTTTATCTTTTTATTCAATGGAAAAAACTGCTATTAACTTAGCGTGCGTCCAGACGTATGTAATATGTAATGTAATGTAAGGCAAATTCGTCGTTTTACGTCACTGCGAGCCAGGGGCGGATCTACATAGGGACTAATAGGGCTTAAGCCCTGGGCCCCCAAGTGTCAAGGGCCCACAAAAATTGAATTATTATCATAAATTTTGTTTGTTTATATGTTTTTGTTAATAATATTTCTTTATTTCTTATGTTTTTTATACCGGGTGATTCAGTTTGACTGTCGCACCCCTATAACTTTGTAAGTATTGAAAATAACCCCAACAAACCCTATATATTTGAAATCGGCGAGAAATTCTCTATTAAGTGATGTGTTTTTGTTACCTCTACGATGACGTATGTCAAATCCGCGATAGGCAACTGTTTTTTTTAAAATTACATAGTATACATTTTGTTGTTGATTCGGATAGAGAATTTAATTCTGAATCCGACCATGTACTCAAAAAGTAGGCATACATTTAAAAAAAATCGAGAAAAATCAGCAGTGGCGGCCATTTTGAATACATTAAAATCTAATTTTTTATGTCGGCGTTTATTATTTGTTTTTATTTTCATTAAAAATTACTCCTAATTTTTAATACATTTCCATTGATAGTTACCGTATACTTTTTAAGATTTGATCGTTTTTTGTTATGTTAAATAGACTGTTTGCTATGATTTGAATAAACTTTGAACTGATTTTTCTCGAAAATTTTCTTATGTATGCATACTTTTTGAGTACATGGTCGGATTCAGAATTAAATTCTCTATCCGAATCAACCAAAAAATGTATACTATGTAATTTAAAAAAAAAAACAGTTGCCTATCGCGGATTTGACATACGTCATCGTAGAGGTAACAAAAACACATCACTTAATAGAGAATTTCTCGCCGATTTCAAATATATAAGGTTTGTTGGGGTTATTTTCAATACTTACAAAGTTATAGTGGTGCGACAGTCAAACTGAATCACCCGGTATAAGATATAATGTTTGTCATTCAACACCGTTTCATAAATAAATATATTTCAACTCTGATTTTGATGTTATTAAAAATGAATTTTAAACCCCAATTTAAAGATTCTTAATTAATGGGGCCCCATTGGACTTCAATAAGCCCTAGGCCCCATTGGACTTCAATAAGCCTTAGGCCCCGAAAAACCTAGATCCGCCCCTGCTGCGAGCGTTACATGTAATACAAAAACAACAGGATTCGCATCGTGCTCCTGTACCGTCCAAACAATTCCCATTACATTACATACATCTGGACGAGGCGTTAATACAAACTAGGAAAAATGTATTGATACATTCCTAAAACGAGTATTACCATTTTAAACTCGATTTAAACTTTAAAAAAATAATGCATCCTTGGTGCAAATGTAGGAAGTAAAAAGTTGATTAAATCTTTCTTCCTTAAATATACTTAAAAGGGAACAAAGCGAGATTGAACTTTTTTTTACATGTGACATACCGACAATGGCTTACAGCGGTAGAAAGTCTCATAAAGCAACTCCTCAAGATAAAAAAACGAATCACGGTTCTTATAGCTCATTAGCGTTTTATGCAATGCCGATTGTAATAGTTAAATTCTGTATAAAAGTGAAATCCAAGTCAAACATTTTGCAATCGTTACCAACGTTTTTAAACAAGGTCGACATTTTTCAAGGCTAATTATATTTCGATAAGTAACCATACTCGCATTCGAATTTCGCGTTCTTCGACTTTATAAGGAAACTCGGAACGAATTTAATAATATCCATGTTACGATATTGACAAAAAAGATTAGCTTCTGCATGGTAATTTGTTGATAATGTGTTGTTTTATAACTATGCATGGCAATTATTGAATTTAATTACAGAATATGTAGGTAGTTGACATAATAAACGATGCTTAATTGTAGTAAAAACGTATTTTGGCGAATAAATAATGTTGTAAATTTTTGATTTATTGGATTTGAGCGTAGCAGTGACATAGCTTGTGCAAAAAAACTCGTTTTTGTTTAACGCCGAGCTCGTAGGAGACGAAGTTAATGAAAAACTCATGTACCTGACTAAATTGTTTGGTCGTTAATATTACGCGGTTATTAACCATAGAATTGTTTACAAAGATTTAGAGTCTAGACAAAAACGTTCACAATTTTTTACGTCTGTGTCCATATTACTGATGAATAATTCAATGTTGAAATAGTCCTTGTTTGAATAGTTAGCTCATTTCATAAATTTAAAAGCTTAAAACTATAAATGTTTGTCTTCGTTAAATGCTGTGTTGAGCACAGTAAACGAGAGTTGTTAAATTTACTGGTCGTAATTAATAAGATTTATAGCAGTTCTCGCGATCAGAGACGAGTAGGAAGTAAAAGTTTATCGTGATTAATAAAAAGATCTTGGCAGATTTTGTAAAAATATTTTTTCCTGTTAAGTGGCTCATCTTTCGCAATGTATTATGACAGTGTGCTTACAACAGTTCTGTGGCAGTATTTTTAAATGTGTTGAAAGCATACTTTATCGCTATGGCAAATTTACCTTATGAAATTGTAGATTTGTACAATGGCGATCAAACTTTTTACATATGCTCTCGGCAATATGTATCATAACTTTATTTATAATACAATGGATTAATATTTTATTAATTATATCATCTTGAAAAGAACTCTAGTACAGTGGTTCTTTTTGTAGTCGCGGCCCCCTAAATATCCTAAAATATTTTCGTGGCCCCCTAGTTTGTAGTAACAATAATAATTACGATTTATTTTAGGCGAATCAAAGAGGATATCTCCCCGATGTTTCTAGCGCAATTACTTCCCGGACATTAACTACCCTCCTTTAATAACAAAACAATTCCCACAAATTGACAGGACAATTTTTTACTTGAAAAAAATAATGAATTAGGTACCTATATATTTGGTTATATTATGTCAACAAAAAAACTATCATTACCAACTTTAAAGCAGCTTACGCTGGTAACGAATTTGTTACAAAAATCATTCAACAATAATTTATTTTGGTTTGCTTATAAAATAATAGATGTGCAGAATGAGAATAGTACCTACTTGAAAACAAGTGGGGAAAAAATATAAAAATTAATTTTTTGGAGAAAACAAAATTAAAAAAAAAACGTTTTTATTCTAAAACATTAATATAACGATGATGTAGAACGAACTGGATAAACGAATAATATTCTTTTAAGCTTTTTACTAATCTCCTTTTTTAATCCGTATCTTTTTAATATTCAGGTAAACTAATGTTAAAAGTTATTAAACTTGAAGCAATAGGATTATTTAGGTCAATGTTGGAAAAAACCAGGTGCAAATAAAAACACTGAGCACCTCGTGTTTCGTATTCATGCAAAGATCAGTTTTTTTGTGATAACATTCGATTTTTTTTTTTATTTTTTATTATTTTGTAAATAAGTTGAGCTTGTTCGATTTTTACTAAACTTTTCAAACTATATGTTTTTAATATATTATACACGTCTATGATAGGTTTTAAATAATTTATTTAAATAGTATCTTGAATTTTATTTTCTATGTGGATTTTCTAAAAAATTAACTTGTTCAAGACACCTTAACAATAATTTTAAAAAGCGTGATAGATTTCATGTTTGAGTTATTTTGTTAATATAATAGTTAGTTGCTAGTTGGATCCTCTATTTCGGATAGGAGTCGCTTAATTTGAATTTTTTGTAAGTCAATCGTATTTGCCCTCCCTTTATTTTAGAAGGTACGTGGTGCGTCTCCACAATCTGCACTGCATTGCACTGTAGAACTCAGATAATTAATAGAAAACCATACCAGTTTGAAACGAAGTAAAATAAGGAGCAAAAAATATTTTTTAAAGATTTCAATATTTTAAAAAGTAAAAGTTTTATAAATTTTTCACGTGCCCCCTTAAAATCTTTCACGACCCCCCAAATAAATCTTGACGCTCGCCTGAACTACGCATGAAAATACGGTATCTTTACGAGTTACTGATTTTTAATTGTGCTTTAAAATTTAAATAGTTACATATTGAGTGCATGAAAAGTTAAGTACTTAAGGAACTGGACGATTTTTGTTAAACTGACTGATATTTGATATAATAATATAATAGCGATCGCATTAAACATTAGTTAACATGAGGCTCTGGTGCGTAAGCGTTAAAATAGCAAATATATTTTTTTAAATTAATAATGACCATACGTATGTTATAGTAAGAATTTAACGGAAATGGTTAAATTTATAGAACATTTATTAATTGAAATGATCTATAAAGACACACAGAGATTCACTTTACATACAGGGCCGTCGACAGGGTGTAGGATCGAGTCAGCCTGCCTCAGGGCGCCGTAAGACTTGAAACATGGGTTTATTGTTTCGTTCCCAATAAGCGTTATGTCAGATCGCAACCTCGCAGCACACTTTTTACTGTTAAAAAGAGGTGAGAAATTTTGAATTTCAGTGTAAAAATTTGTTTATAAACAGAAACTATTTTTTATAGCTGTTTAAAGTTTTTAAAAACTCCCCATTTTCCAAGAGTATTGCTGCACATATTTTATATAAAAAAATCAAATGTTTTTCTGTAAGCCTATATGAGGCGTTCTTTGCAAAAACAACACTTGTCAATTTTAGAATTTTTTCATTATAGCTACCTTCGCTGCTGTTGTCGTCTGCATCAATATCAGGAGCTGGAGGATCATTAGTTTTCGCGCTTATATTATGAATTACTGGGGTTATTACGGAATTATTTTGCATAAGCGATGTCGGAAATGGCGACAATTATCCATTGAAAGTGTATTCTCAGATTTGAAAAAAAATTGACAAGTGTTGTTTTTGCAAAGAATGCCTCAATTGTTTGTAGAAGTGTTAAACAACGTTTATGCAATACGCAACGCGTATTATTTTGTTTATAGACCGATTAAAAATATTTTTAAAAAAATTCCTAGGGTATAGGCACCCTTCACATCTCTTATGTAAAAAAATCAAATATTTTGTTATGGGCCTAATTATTTATAGAAGTGTTAAACAACGTTTATGCAATGCGTAACGCGTTTATTTTGTTTTAAAACCCGATTAAAAATATTTTTTATAGCTGTTTAAAGTTTTTAATAGCTAACCCCCCTGTCTACGCCACTGAGGGACGATATTCTGTTGCGCCTTAGGGCGCGATTTAGCCTCTCGAGGGTCCTGTTCACATGTAATCAAAACAAAGTACTCCTATTATTTACCTGATCCACTAAATGGACAGACCCGGTCGTTAGTTACGCCACTGGTTTTTTCATGAAGATTAAATCAAATATATTATTAATTATTAGTAGCTTGATCGTGTATTTGGGATGTGAACTTCTCCGAGGTCCTTCGTTTTGGGGGCCCCAGAATTTTCATTAAAAATTTAGTAACTAGAATTTTTTTGCATCTGGAGGCCCTCAAAGTGGCTTTGCATGGCACTACATAAAATGATTTTTTTTTTCCAGCTAAATATAACAAACTGATAAACTTCTGGGATGATGTTTATGGATTCAGTATGAAGTGTATGAAGTCTGAAGTTGTAAGGGAACCACACATAGAAACAATTTCAAGTGATGAAGTGATAACACAGCCAGTTGTTATAAATGAAATTGACCTGAGAACATGTACTGTTGCGACAGCTGAATTTAGTTCAAGTTTTCAATTGAAAGTACTACGATCTGGTACCTTGACTGCTTTAGCGGGTTATTTTGATACGTTTTTTGATATGCACAATCCTGTATCGTTTTCTACGGGACCACATACCGCAAGAACACATTGGCAACAGACTTTGTTTTATTTAAAGAAGACAATAGAAGTGAAAGAAGGTATTTATGATTCATTTAGTTTGGGAAATAGAAAGTAATAATGTGTGCTGTTTCAGGTGAGACAATGGAAGGCACATTAAAATGTAAAAGGATAATAAAAAATGTACGAGGCTTATCAGTAACAATAGCAATAGGAAATGAAACAAACGAGTATATCCTAGACTGATGAAATAATACACGAGTGTTTACGATTTTTAAACCTTTTGTATTACTCATATAAAACTTAAATAAATGTTTAACAAGTAATTTACTTTATATAAATTATTTAAATTAGTACGTACAAAATAGTTTTTGATTCTATGGCATTCACTAAATTATAAATACGAAACATTATTTACAACTTAAGGAAATGAGAATCCATTATTACGTAGCTTGAACACTTGATTTAATGGATTATAAGGAGTTCGTTGCGTTGTGTAATACGAAATTCTTCTATTAAAATCTGGTTGGACATCTGCTCTTAATATTACAACACCTGAAAGATGAACGTGTTGGATTTATTTCAAAAAGGTGTAAATTTATAACATTCTCACCTGATGGGTTCACTTTCACTTTAATCTTCGTTTGTGGAGTCAAAACTCCATAATCAACATCTTCATACAAATCCTACAAGGAAGTTGAATTAAAAAAGTAACTTGCAAAACGTATCGACACGTACCTCTACTCTGTACCCTGTAGGAGAAACTAAACCTAACTCTTTGAGAGTTACGGCAACATCAGAAGGAGTACCGTCCGTCCTTCTGTTAACAAAAGCTATGGCATACGAAAAATAGTTTTGGAACAAAGGTGTTATCGGCCTAGACCAAATTTCTATTCCTTTGTGCTAAGATTTAAACAAAAAAATTCTTTTAACCCACCACAAAAAAAATTAGCCAAGTCATTAATATTTTTTAGTCGTTTACCTTGTATATTCGTCGACCTTGAATTCCTAAAGGATCTTGATCAACAGCTATTATTTTTTTATTTTGCAATATTGCTTTGTACTCTGGTCTAATTGAACGGAGATCAACGGACATCAGCAGCGGTGCTGCTAAAATGGCCCATATTGCCATTTGAGTTTTACTTTGTTCGTAACTGAGGCCAAAGTTACCAATTATAAGCTAAAATTTAATAAAAATAATGAGCACTTTGCACTTTTAAAATGAGATGATTGACATATAATTAGTAAAATAATTCACAGATATATTTAAACAGAAATCATTTTAGTTTTTCTTCCTATCTTTTGCACTCTAAATTATTATCTGACTTTCATATCTCAATAGACAAAAAACAGCCCAAGTGCCTCATCAAAAAAATATAATTTATAATAAACTAAAAAAAAATGTAAATGTTGGTACTAAAAAATACACAAAATTAAGTACCAAAAATATAATTCAATTTAAATACAGGGTGTCGCCAATAACTTGTGCTATTATTAGTATCTCGCTGATCTTAAAACTTGAAGTGAATTAAATTGGATGAAAGTTATTTCATGCTTATAATATAATCTTTATTAAAAAATACCTAACGCCTTTACAAGCAAAAGCAATTTGATTTTATTCTTTCTTTTTTTGTGATATCAAATAATCAAAGCTTTGCTCCCAAGAATTTTATTGAATATATGCTGATCTAATTAGATTTTGTATTTGTCATTTTCTGTATCTAACCCATCAACAACTTTATTATTTCTTATGAGCACTGGAAGCTAGTACTAAACATTCTGAGTAGGTACAATACAAGAAGTTGCTTAGAAAGAATGCTTCTAGTTTTGATGTCCTTAAAAGTACGGAAATGGGAAAAAGGCACATTATAGTTTTTTTTTTTAAACACCTCTACTAAGACGAATATGGATTTGTTTTATATTAAGAATGAGCACAAAATTTTGCAAGTTTTTTTATTTTGCCATGCCTGTATCTTAAAATAAGCAAGATAATTACTTGGGAGCACCCTGTGTGTGAAAGATCTTGTTTATATAATAAATTAGCACCATATCGGTTTTCATTAGTTTAAATAACAACTTTTGGTTCATCTTGAATAAAAAAACCACTAATATTCAAGTGCGTAACATTTTGCTTATGCAATTGGCGATTGACATGTTGGTTAAATGAAACCGATATGTATTTTACATATAAACAAGCAGTTAATTGTTTTGTATTTGTTTTAAAAACAGCAATTAAACCTACTGTGTGGGGGAGCAACAATAAGCATATTTAATTAAAAATGGATATTAGTCAATGGTAATTTAACCTTTGGTAACTTCCACCTACAAGATGCTTGCTTTGGAAAGCTGACTGTGAAATAAATTTGTGTAATATTTTATGTTCATCACATTCAGAACTAATTATGTGGATATTAAGATTTTGGCACAAATGTTATAGCATTATATCATTATCTTTCAAATTTATCTTTCATAAATATTTACTTAACATTAAACATTTACGTTTAAAATTATGAAGTGAGCAACTTTTACTACACAACATTAAATATTCATATTAGTATCATCCGCGTGCATGGGCGCCGGGATAGGGGGGCAAGAGAACATTTTCAGTAAAAAACAGTTGCAAAAAATTGGATTCTTTATCACTAAAATAAGATCTTACTAAAACTTACGCACAAGCATATTTTTTTAAACAGATTTAATAAAGGATTACAGTCTCCAGTTTGAATTTTCGTGGGGAGGGGGCAAGAATGTTTTTATTTTAATTTTGAAGCAATAAAAATTGGCAATTTAGTGCAGATAAAAATAATCTGTTTTAGTGTAAAAATTTAATATTGCATGTTTCTAACTAGATTTTTTATCACCTGGAAAAATTGATCTTCACTACACTTTAAAATCCTCTAGCACTTGAAATTAAACAGTATTTATGTTTAATGAATTAAAATCAAGATTCATATTTTTTTAATTTACATCATTGTCATAGGATTTTTAAGGGATTTTGGAAAATGTGCTTGCTGTTAATGCAATTTTTAAAGCATTTCACTGCTCATACGTGATACTATCGCAGAAAAAAAATTGCCCCCATGTGGAATAAATTATGCTGGCGCCCCTGTATACATGATATTTATACCATTTGGTCACGGTAAAACTGTGTCTTACAGATAATATTCATTATAACTGAAGATATCATTTTGCATATATCCATAATTAATAAACATTTAATTTATCATTTAGAGAGAAGAAAAATAAAGTTTAGATAAACACTTTCCTGTATATATGAAGGTTAAACTTTAACTATTTATGATGAAGGTGTGGTTTTGTAATTCTACACTACCATGAACATATTTGTTGAAGAAATGAATTAAAAATAATAATTCAGATACAGTTATTTTACAAAAAGTCTTTGAACAGTTAAAATTATGTTCCTCATTAAATTTAATACAATAATTTAAAAAAACAAGGGCATGCATGCCAACAAAAATTAGAAAATTATCTTAAGGCTGCGTTTTAAAAGGTAAGGTATTCTTACCATATCTGGATCATTCCAGTGTCCGGGTCCTGCATTAGCTACAACCAGGTCCTGGTTATTTCCATAATAGTCTATAATACTTTGAACACTATCCCAAGAATCCTGTATATCATCAAAATTTCTCCATAAATTACAGCTATCAATAATGGAAGTATAATTAGGCTGCATTCCTGCATAAATTTGATAAACTGGCCAACTGCAAGAGTATATCATGGACCTTCCAGTTTGATTCAAGTAATAACCAAATTCTGGATACCCACTGTCCATTTCACTTGGATGTGCATAGCATCCATCAAGTTTAACATAATCTACATCCCATGATGCAAATGTCTCTGCATCTAATTGTAAATATCCTAATACACCGGGATAACCAGCGCAAGTGTAATTTCCAAAGTCTTGATAAATACCAAACCTTAGCCCTTTAGAATGTATCTGAGTTGGTTATTAAAAATGTATTAGGCATACATTTTTAAAATTATGTGACTTATTACTTACATAATCGGATAAAGATTTCATACCACGAGGAAATCTTTTTCGGTCAGGTACAAGCTGACTATTAAGACCTCTTTCTTTTTCTAACCAGCAATCATCTACATTTATATATTGATACCCGGCATCGGCATAACCCTCTGATACAACAAGATCGGTCATTGTTCGAAACAATTGATCACTAAAATAAATTATCCATAGTCACATCCTCCTAATGATTATTTTAAATAATATTGGTCCATACAGAATAAGTTGGCCATGTGTAAACAATATCTAACCTTATACAGTTGTCGGGATCATTTTTGCAATCTGTGTTACATCGAAATCGTTCCCAAGCTAACCAACCCATGGGAGGGGTTCTGGCAAGGCCATTTTCTAATAAATTAGCAGTTTGGAAAAATAAACTTATCACAACACTTAATAGAACCCATGGTTGATACATTTCACTAATTATTGATTTATGTAACTAACCTAAAACATATTTATTGTTACCACACATTTTAAAAAGCTTCAAACTTGCATTAATTATTAACAAACCGCTGATTAAAACATAATTATTCAATAATTTACAATTTATTTACTGCTCGAATTCATCTGTAATTGATGTTAATGGTCAGCTGTTACGTACTACACGGCTCACAACACAAAGAAACACTGAGCAGCCTCTTACCACTTCCTAAAAGCAAGTTTTTTACGTTTTTCGCACCACTTGTCTGACGGCCTCACTTTCACCCAATGCCCTAATTATTATACAAAACGCGTTATGTCGCACACGTTACAATTATAGTACCTCTTACTTGATTTCCAAGTCGTGGACAAAATTCACGACAAAGCGCGGCTCCTAACGGACCAAAACTGCCCGCGGTAACAATTAACTTGTTAAATTATGCTGCTTAAATTATAATTTCATGGAACGAATGTTTTACTTACAGAAATCGGCTTAATTTTAATGATACACGAACAATAATTTGAGTACATTTTGAAAAACTTCAATTTGACAAGAAAACGAACAATGCAAAATGCAACAATGACATTTAAGTTTTAGTGACATAATCGATTGTTACGCCAGCATTTAACATTTACCTTGCCTGTTGTACGTTTATAAGTTGATTTATTAGTACTTTATGATCCGGGTTCTTTAATAAACCCACAAATTTGTTTCAACACCCACTATTAGCCACAGACACGTCCGTCCGTGTTCCCGCGACCAGAGTGAATAATCTTTGCCAACAGCACTCATGACAGCAGGTAAATGATCGGATACAGAGTAGCTGTAAAGCATTATCATTTAAGTACGTACTAACGTAATACACTTGCGGTACTTTATCTCACGGTTTTGCTAGATTTAACTCTGCAGTGTTAAGAAAAGAAAGTTATTGAATTACTGACACGCAACACTTGCAATTTCATTCTATAAATGTAGGAGGTCAATTATTATTGAAGGCAGTGGCAAGAAATAATAGAATGGGTCCGTGGCAAGCCGCGTTAAAGCGCCCTTCGGATAAAATTTTTGTCTTAGTGCAGATGCAAAACGTAAAACTTAATAATAATAATAATAATAATAATAATAATAATCTTGTGAACTATCTGCGCTGACAAGATGCGAGTGCCAATAATTAAAGAACAAGTTGTTGTTTGCATCCTACACTGTAAAAAGTATTTCCGTAAATTGACCATGATAATAATAATTGGCATTATTTAGCTATTGAAAATCATAAGATATTTCCAATTTGAAATGTATTTTTAATGTAAATTTGTAAATATGTAAAATTATGTTGGCAAGTTTTTTTGTGTTAAAATTTAAAATTGGTTAAGTTCGTCC
Source organism: Elmis aenea (assembly GCA_947652605.1). Classification (NCBI taxonomy): domain Eukaryota; kingdom Metazoa; phylum Arthropoda; class Insecta; order Coleoptera; family Elmidae; genus Elmis; species Elmis aenea. The sequence goes on along the minus strand of OX393581.1, from coordinate 22,937,686 downwards.
CATTTTAGGCAAATATATTTTAAATAATGCAAGACATCAGTAAAATACCAAAAAGAACTTAGAATTTTCTAATTTACCTAAAAACGCTTTTATTCAATTGCTGTAGATTTGCAACATTTAATTACGGAAAATAACAAATTATCTGTATCTTTTTATGCTTAAATCCTTAAAAATTTGATCCAATCAGCGATTTTTGATGGAGATTAAGAATGTTCAACTTTTTAATTTTTTTTTGAATATAATACCTTAAAAAACATTTCAAGTTTGTAGTCAGGCCCGCGCCGTAGGTACGTAAGGGCCGAAAGGCCTCAAAAGTAAAAAACTTATACGCCTTGTACCTGTTCAGTACAGGGTGGTCCAAATTCGATGGGATTGCATGGGTATCTCGCTTAATAGGCAAGATAGAGAAACGGTTAAATTACCAAAAATCTGCAGTTTTTTGGAACATACTTATTGAAGCCGTTTTCAAAAATATGGGTAGTTCACACGGTGACTTTTAGTCGCGACTTTAAAAGTCACCGTGTGAACCAAAAAGTTGCGACTTTTTAAAGTCGCGAAATTCGATTTGACAGTTCGACATTTGACGTAAGCCTACCATATTTTTATATTTTGACATAACAGACAAATAAGTTAGGTTAACCTAACCTAATATACATTTGTTTGTCATCGATTTCCAATTTATCATGTCCCCAATAAATGTTTCAACGATTTTAGAACATTATCAACAAATAGCAACTTCAAAATAATTAGTTGCTTTACTACACTCGATGCTGCAATTACAAGAGCGGCCATTTTTATTTTAAAGTCGCGACTTTTTATTTGGGTAGTTCACACGGTGACTTTTAAAGTCGCGATTTTAAAAGTCGGCGACTTTTAAAATCGCGACTTTAAAAGTCACCGTGTGAACTACCCAATATTCTATAATTTCCGGTTTTTGAGACCACAATGTACATGTAAAATATAAAAATAAAAATAAATTCTCAAATACTTTTTAAAATTATTTTTCAATGGTGGATAATACCTAACTTTACCTGTACCTGTACCCATGTATCAGCGTTATAAAAATAGGAGGCGAAATATATTAAAGTGCACAAGGGCGCCAAAAGAGGTAGGCGCGGGCCTGTTTGTAGTAACAGCAAAATCTACGCAATTTGAAACTTGCACGAATAGTTTAGTCTATAATATTGACATAATTTTAGGGTCAATATAAAGAATCCTGTAAAAAAAATAATCCTAACTGAAAAAATCGATTACTTCGGCGAAATGGGCGTTTTTTTTACGGCCGAACTTGATAACCGACCGGATAGTAACAAAAATTGACTCACCAATAATCACTCCTTCTTGCTTCGCACTCCTCGCACCTATCTAAAACTAAAAGATGTTTTTAAACACTATACCAAACAATTTTAAGTGTAATCTATAATAAAGATTTTTTTCTTTAAGATAACATCCTCGACACTTAAAAAAAACAAAATATTTACCTTAATGTGCAATAACCCTGGAGGCTTCATTCCTGGAGTTTGATCATGGGCCTCGTTCAAGCTTAATCGACTTGTAATCGTCCGGCATTTTTAAGTTAATAAAAATGTCAGGCTTGCTTGAGCGAACAAATCGATTAAACCTTTTCAATCAAAGGAAAGCCAATCAATCCTTCCTTCGTATATGATGGTTACCTTGCTGTAAACATAATTGAACAAACGCGAAGAAAATGATTCGTATTGTCACTAATTTTCAACCACATTGTCTAACTAAACACATCTTTTTAAACTTTCAACGCCCACAAATTTCTTTATAAATACATGAAATTTCATAGAGAACAAGTTAACGAAATAGAAGGGATACTAAAACTGATTTTATACTAATTCATTTAGTTACAATTATTTGAAAATCAAAAATTATATTTTTTGGTGACCAACACTAACACAACAGAGGAGTACCTACTTAGGAATTTATAATAAACCAGAGTTGTACCTAGCATTTTCTGAACCATCCAATCGACAAACTAAGATATATAATATTGCTACTGACGAAGTAACAGCTTTTAATTAAGGGAAAATGTAGCTTTCGTGGCATTTTTATGAGTTTAAAGACTTCACCCAAAGTTAAGTATTTATTTCTTTAAGTGCAAGTACAATACCAGTTCATGTATGTATTAGCCAAAACGGTATTCGAAAATTTTCTATAAAGCAGGGTCGTCTCGAGTACTTTTTAAATCGCCCAGTCCGCGTAAAGTATTAGGCCTAATATAAATATTGAAATATTTAACTTAAATACAAACATTAAATTTTAAAACAAACAAAACATTACAGTTTACAGTAATATTGCTTGTTGATAATTATTTATTGATTCTATTCTTTAAATGTTTTTTATATCATGTAATAATTTTATAATGCAACAAGCATTCTCATTATATTTTAAAATTACACTTTTGAATATTACATACAACATATGCAAGAAATAATTTAAAACGTTAGGTTCATTGTGTTTTCGGGTTATATGGGCGACGAATGTTTCGTATTTACGAATTCGCATGAAAACTCGATCATGCAAACAACTACAACTGATCGCAATTTTTTTTATTGCAGTAAATATTGCTTTGCAGACGCTGCATTCCTACATTTTACTTTTTATTCGCCTGTTTGAACTTAAACAATATGATTTACAAGCACTTCCATAACATTACATAGTGATAATAAACAAGCCGGCACGTGAACAAGAAACAAAGCGCCATTCAGCGTATATAATGGCGGAAACAAGACAGTCCCACATGTAAATGTCCTGTAAGACATCGAGTAATTTTACAGTACTTTTGTATTTTTATTGTAATATGACTTTCACCCTGTAAAATGCATGAAAGTTCATCAAACCTTTGTATTTATATTTATACCATTAAACGAATGGAATAAACCATTTACACAGTGGCGCGCCGTTGGTATTAATGGCTAGGGTGCGAATCATTTCTGGCGCTCTAAATCCATTTTGTTAATGTCACGGGAAAAGAAATGTACAATTGGCAACATTCGATAGAGAGTAAAGAGAAGTTAGTGTCATTCGCTTCGCAAGCGCAAGCGTATTATAAATGAAAATTGACATCGTCATTTTACTTTAACGTAGTAGTAAACGTAGGTTCGGAGTTCAGAAGCCTGTTGAAATATCGGGAACTTATAGACATAAATTTTCGCTAGATGGCGATAAGTCTAAGAACGAAATTTAGATTGACAATAAATTTATTAACACTTTTCTACATTTCCAAAATATTATAGACCGCTTTTTACGCTTGGTCAAAATAGTGAAACTTTAAACATATAGAAACTCATTTTTCTTTAAATACAACACCCTATATTTTCTTAGTCTCATAGAGAATTGAATTGTCCTTCAAAAACAATAAGTCTGTTTCATAACTAATTGGATATTTTCCGAGATATCGCGATTTTTCATCAAATCTGGAACGTACGATAACGGTCAGATACTAAATTTTATTGTTATATCTTCAATAAGATCTGTTTGTTCCATACTTTTGCGCAGTACTGTATGTTATGTTAACATGTAATTCTGATTTTGTTGAATTTATGTGAATTATGTTTATGTTTTTGGTCTAATATTTTTGAACCCTTTATCACATACTTTTCCTGTTTCAATTTCAACTAAATAAAGAAAGTGAGTTGGCGATTTCGGCGAAATCGGCGTCCTCTGTTGGCGATTTTGGCTACTTAAGCGCGCTTTTTTTGACAATTCACCTGGTCACCCTGAGCCTGAGTGCAAGTGCTATTCCTTTTGTTCAGTTCGTATCGTATTGAAGCAAAATATTTTTGTAAGGAAAACCCCGTTGTATTCCTTCGGCCTCCTTTCGCTTTTGCATAAAAACATATAAAGGTACAATTTTTTCTTGTTGCATGTGCCCCCTGATTGACGCGTCCGGGTGCAAAGCACCCCGGCATGGCGCGCCCCCGCATTTACATAGTTTTTGTGGTAATTCTTATGTAAACCTACATATTGGAATATGTAACTTAGGGGTATTTTTAGTGTAGGGACCCCCTTGGGTCGCGGGTCTGTGTCCACCGCACCCCCGATTGTTACACCACTGATTAAAGGAAGTTTTAAAGGTCGGCTTACATGGAATAGAAAAAAAACAGTAATGATTTGTACATTTTGTATTTTATTCGTTCAAATTTGGCACAGAAAACAGTGAGCCTATAGTTCTAGCAACCATTTCAGTATTGTGATATACGTGTATGACTCGCTACACTTTCGCGTAGGTATAGAATTAATTATACATTGATTACGGTATTTATAAACAACATTCACTAGCCCTATATGCATATGGAATATTTTAAATGCATTTCGCATCTCTTTCTTTTTATGTGCACACAATACATTTCAGTTAAATACTACATGAAATAAAACTATACCTATAGAATACAGGTATCACAATTTAAGTTATTCTTTAATTACACATACAAATGCGTTCCAATATTTTTATAACTTAACCAACAACAAATATGTTACAGCTTTTTTCAATCATTTTGGTCGTCCTGAAACTACTTTATTGACAAAGGCATAAACAAGTAGAATATCGGCAATTATTAGACAAAAAAATAATAATTTGTTTTTAGTTATAAATAATGTTTAGATAAACAGCGTCAGTTGTCTAACAGCGCGTGTAAGATACACTTTTTCTGCTGTTGGAAATTAATAAAAACAGATGCGATGTTGCGATGTTACAATAACATTCCAAAAGATTGGAAGTAAATTATCACCTTAAATTACACGTATAATGGATGATAATACACAAAGAATTTAAGAAAACCTCATGTGGTTTCAAATAATAAATAAATAAATTATTTGCAATATGTTGTAGTTAAGAAATAATGATTGTGAAATTGTAGCATAAATATTCATGACTGATTTAAGATTAATTTTAAACTTTGATTTGTTATTTTTGCATTATCAGTTACTTGATAATACTTTACCTATTTGTAGGTTTCTGGTTTTTGATAAAAAAGATATAAATATTAGAAGTAACTAATAAACGCACGCAAAGTCTAATTATTATGAAATGCAACTGCTTTTTAGTTAAATTTTATTGTTTAATAATTTTGTTTTGAGATATCTACATGATTTCATCACACTGGAATAGAAATATGTTACTTAGCATATTTGTTACATTTACAACATTTTATTTGGAGCCTTTAGATTACAGATTTAAGTTTTAATGATATCTTTTGTGAGCTAAATTAAAACTTGCTGTTATTTCTGTGAACATAACCATTTGGTTGATTTGGTTATAGGGTTCTGCAATAATGCTGGTAATTAAAAGAGTGCCATGTTGCAATCATAATCATCTAACAATAGGTTATATATTATTCAAAGTTTAAAGGTACAAATACCCATGACAAATATGATGTTGATGTGTTAATAACTTAAGCGATAAACAATTAAATGAAATGATTTAATGTACAGAGTGCAACTAGCAGATTATTTATTTCCTCATAGAAAAACTTGACTTTAATTGCCATAAAAAATTATTTATATGAAAAACGTCCACTTTGGCACCTGAGATTATAAAATGTGTACACATATTTACATATTTGAGCAATTTTGTTGCAATCCTTTGTGCATATTTTAAAGAGTATGGTTGATGTCAGGGTCAATCCTCATTGTAGCAACAATATGTACCACACTAAATATATTTATAAGTCAAGGTATGTAATAATAGAATTATGAAATTTTTGAAAACTGCTGTAAAATATTTGTTGTTCTTATATCGATCATTCTATTTAATATTTCAGTGTTGTGACAATTATTAATATATACAATTCCTGACCCTACCTGCTCTAAATACCCAAAAATGATATCTGATACATTATTACATACATGTAAATCATTAGCATCTAAATGGCAATAGAGACTAACCAAACTGTGGCAATTAAGTTATAATTTTATCACTTTTTTTTAAACATTCTTCTGATCTGCTTGACATCACTTAGTGGAGTTTCAGGTAAATTACAAGTTCGGGGATGGGAGCTTATGTATACATATACTTATAAGTACAGAGTCTTGTAATATGACCAACTTAAATTCGGGGCCACTGTACAAGTATGAAATAACAATTCAAAATAAATAGAATTACTTAAAGTACTGGCTCTTACATTAAAAATATACAAACATCAACAGCTGAGAACAATGTACAAGATAAAAAGACATTGCACTTGAATTTGAGTTTTGTAACCAAAACGTTCATTTAACAAAGGGAGTGCATTTTTCAACTCCAAAACTAGATTAAAACCAAAATTTTCGAGATATGTAATGTAAAAAAACTATGTATAAAACTTTACAAGCATTTACAAAAAAAAAAACAAATAAATTTAGATATAATAAATGTAATAAATAACGTGAAGATCTTAATGATATATCTACATAACAATAGGTACAACTACAACACCAATATATTTAGATAATTTAAAAAGAAAAGTCCTCTGGCAAGTTGATCAGAGATCAAAGTTCACATAAGCAGTAACTATGATGGCACAATAAATTTGAACTGCTCTTGAAAAATTAAATGAACTTAAAAAAGGCTATACCATATGTCCAAAATAACTTGAACAAATCTTTAAACATATAAGAACTACAGAATTTGTTTAATGGGCAAAAATTTGTCGAATTTTAAGCTGATTTCAAATTTGTTATCAAATTTCAAATAACTCAATTGTTCCGAAAATCGATGATAAAACTCTGTTTTCAGGAAAAAATTCGTGAATAATTTCATGTCTCTTCAAATGTTACCTGGGAAGCAGTAACTTTTTTCATTCTAATGGACGTCATATTGAATTTTCACACCAACTGATAATAATTACTCCTAAAAGTTAAGCTGTCACTTATTGTTGTATTAGGTATTTCAGTAAAAATAATTGTAGTGAAAATTCAATTGGCGTCTATAAGAAGCAGGCGTAGCTAGAGTTTGTGCCGCTCGGGGCGATCCTAAGTTTGACGCACCTCTCAACACCTTTAACATACTTGGACAAAAAGTCAAAGCGGCGTATAGAAAATAAAACTGTTTTTGTTGTAAAATGATCACTATAAAAACAATATTATGAGTATAACGAATACTGCAGTAGTCAAAAAGTGCCACCGGGGGCGAACCGCCCCCCACCCCAGCTACGCTAGTGATATGAAGCAGTGCTGGCTCTAGGGGACCAGCCGCCTTAATACAACTTTCTGTTCGGCGCCCTATACCAATTTATGGTAAAAATAAATAAATCGAATATTGATTTATTTTTATTCCATAACTTTAAAATGCAAATTTTCGTTAATTTGTATTTAAAAACTAAAGAGATTAGGAGCAATCAGTCAAAAATCACGTTTTCCGATTTTGCCGTTTAGTTTCGGAACGGTTGGAGTTATCCGAAATTTGAAAACAGATTTGAAATCAGCTCATAATTTAGCACGTTTTGGCTATTTAATCAACTCTTTAGCTCTTAAATTATTTGAAATGTCCATGGTGGTAAGTTTTAGACATACTGTATAAGAGGGGAAATAATTCCACGTATGCCTTATATCAATAAATAATGCGAAATACTTTTGTCCCGTAACTCAGGCAGGCATAAAAATCCTTTAGATTGAGCAGTTTGCTCTAACCTGAATCATATTTGAGTTAAAAACCATAGGAAAGAATTTTTCCTACACAATCAAGTTCAGTCATCGTCACACCTAGGACTTGAGTCATAAACAACTGAGTGATCTTGTGCAAAATTAACAGCATCCGGAGAAATACTGTCAGATGGGTAATAATAACCTCCTTCTGAACTTGGCCCAGCACCATTCATGGGACCCATTGGGGGAGATACCGACATTCTTCCAGCTGAAGATGTTGTTGGGGATGTTAAATCGGAACCAGGTGTGAGGAAGTTTAATTCTGAACCACTATCACGACACCACAGTTGTCTCATTTCTTGTCTTCTCTGACGCATCAACATTTTATATTCTGATATGCGCATCTTTTTGCCATCCACAATGCAAGTTCGCTTTGGTCGTGGCCGATATCTATAATCCGGATGTTTCTCCATGTGGAGTTTCGATAATCGCGACTGTTCCTCATAATACGGCTGCTTTTCGGCGTTGGACATTGACTTCCAACGAGCTCCTAATATTTTGGAAATATTCGAGTTGTGCATGTCGGGACAAGCTTTCAAAATCTTTCGTCGCTCGTCTTTTGCCCACACCATAAACGCATTCATTGGTCTTTTTATGTGAGGTTTATTTTCAGCATCGCGCTTCGGTTGGCGTACGATTTTCGCGTCTTTATTATCATCCTGAAGTTTGAAGTTGGGATCAGGACCACCCCACACTGTAAAAAAATTAAATTATTAAGTCAAGTTTAATCAAACAGGGTGCTTCAAAAACTTTTAAACCCGATAATTTTTGCGATTTGTGTACTAAACTTTAGCCTAAATATTAGATAATTGTATTTTCAAATAATGCTGGAGCCGACGTAAGTTAAACAATGTGTTGGCTTACAAAGAGATTTAAATTCTATCAAAGCAAAAAGCACAAATTTTGATGTTTTAAATAAAAGCTAAGATGACGCCAAAAATCGTCAAAGATAGAGGTAAAATAAAAAGATCGGTGTTTTTCGGATTACGTTGTAAAATATTAACAAAATTACTTACTATGACATGCAGCCATAAAATCAGATTCCTCTTTGCTGGGCGTGTCATCTCGAGATTTTCCACTTAGGTGCGGAGGTGCAGGTAGACCATACATGTGCATTGGAAAATGTGGTTGTTTGTCCGGACTCATCAATCCGTCTTTACTGTGCTTATGGCGGTCTGTATTCGGCGGAAGCGGACTAAATTGAGGGGGTAATCCGGCGTATGGCAAAAATGCGCGAGGCATAACAAGACCGGGAGGCAAAAGTTTCGGTGTCGTCGCTGCCATAGGCTGCTCATTAAAGTTTTGCATACTAATTGAAATATTATGTGGGCTCGAACCTGTGGAGCCTGAGCTAGAAGATTTCGGTTTGCTGAGGTTTAGAGGTGTATCTGGATCAGATGCTTGAGGAGGGGGAGAAGGTGTGTGGTGGGGAGGAGGTGAGCGTTTTTCGGGACCACTGTTGCCGGCGTTGGCTGACATGTGGGCAAGATGAGCAGTTGCGGATATCCAGCTTGGTACTTGATGTGGAGGAAGTAACTAAAAGCAAAATCAAATTATTAGCTACTTCAATCAATGTACAGGGTGAATAAAAAGGCGCATTATTTAATTTAATTTTCACTTGCAGTTGGATCTGCGAATTTTGGCTTTCAACCTAGCTAATTTTAAGCCAAAATTCGCAAAAATCGCTTGGTAAATATAAGAATTATTAAAAAAAGTAAAAAATTACGTTTTTTGGAATATGTTTAAAAAAAAATTACAGTGTATATTACTTGATTTTGAAGATGTGACTTTGCAATTCCTGGAGGTAGCGAAGCAGGATGTAATCCACGTAGTTGTTCAAGAAATGGAAGAAACATGAGTCCTTGAGGTCCAACAGCACCGCTAGCTGCATATTGCGCCGATATTTGTCCCTGTAATTCTTGAAGCTTTTGTTGGTGCTGTAATAACTGCTCTTGTTGACGACGTTGAAGTTCTAACTGTTTTTGAGTTTCATTTAGAAGCTGATTGGAGCTGGATGCCTGAAAAAAAGGTTTAGTTTACTCTAAAGAAATTTAATTGTTTTTGTTTTTGGTGAAAAAACTTGTAGTAATAAATAGTAGGTACGTGAAATAGTTAAAAATGTCACGGTGTCTTTTTTATGTGCAATATGTACGAATGTTTGTATGCAGATACATTTGAGGATTGTCCATCTGTTACATTCCCGATCTTTTTTTCTTAAGAGTTTGCAGGTTGCCAAACCGCCTACTGCTACTAAATATATGTCGGCAAAGTTCCAATTTTATCTTCCATTCACTGCAGCCTCCATGCTCGGTACATATTTCTGAATTATTATAAAATTAAATGGTCTTTTTCACAGGTGCATTTATTGATTTGCTTTGCCAACATTTATTTACCCGAAATGTACGTTCAATTTACAGGGAATCTGTGAGACGCGGCAAGTATTCGAGTTCTAAATTTGTTAACGTCTTGGGATGAGACACAGAAAAATGACAATGCGGTTGTCATATTAACCAAGTAACTTCCGCTTGGGGCCATAAATAAACCGAAAGGTTTCGCAACACCTCAACCTGACTCAGAAGAATTCTACTGAATGGAATATCAAGCTCTGTCGCAAGAAACATATGTTAACACAAACGAAACGTTTAAAATAACGATCTACTTATCTATGTGGAGCGATCTTACTGTTGTACAGGAAAAGATGAAGGAAAAATGATTTACGTGTGCGCGATGCGTGCGGGATGGCATACATTATTTAGAGTTTCACATTAGTGTTGGACAAGCACTAGAGAAGACAGTGCTGGCAAGTTAAGAAGAATAAGAGCACTGTGAGGGTAGATATTCTGGTGTCGGTCATTATTATAACATGATGTATCACTTCCGGTGCGTGTTAATTACTAGAACAGGCTAGAACAAGAACAGGCGGTGATGGAAATTAGCTGGAGTTGCATACTTTGCTAAATCAATGCTCTCTACTAAAGCTAAATATATTAACTTAATGAGTAGATATTTGTATTCATTTCATTTACTTTGAATTATATACTTTCAAGTTAACCATATTAAATAATGCTGTTGGAATTTTTATACAGGGTAGTTGCAGAGATCATTGTCACCTCGATAATCTCATTTATTTTTTAAAAATAACTCGATTATTATACAAGGGTTGCAATCAAATAATGTATTTAAAAAAAAAAACAGATAATATACGGCCATTTCATTTACTCTTTTTTCATTCTTGAAATTACAATTAAACAAGAACATTTTTTCTGCTCATCTCCCATTTCTGAACGTTCTTCTGTGTCACATACATTTTCAATAAACAAAATATCAGGGATTTCTCCGCGAAAAATATAAAAAACAACGTGCAGTTGAAGAATTGCTACAATCTTAAACATTTCAGTACTTTTGATAACAATTTTGTCGAGTAAAATGTCTAGGATTATTAGAACTTGAAAAAGATAATCTCTGTGCATGGATGAGAGCTAGAAACTTGATACGACTAAATCCAATCCATCATTCAACAATTTTAATTATTATCCAAAGAGTTATGTGAAACAAGAATGTTTTGATCTAAAAGTGAAAAATTCGTTTTTATTTTTTTATCTTAACAACTAATTTATATCTCGACAAGAGTGTTTAAGTTTAAAGCTCGAAAATATCATAAATTATTCCTTCAATAACGACCGAACAATTAAAACAAAGAAACTTTACTTTTATATCTCCAAAGGTTTAATGACTTTTTTTGTATAAAGTTACTGCACGCACTGAGTAAAAGATTTAGGTTTACGTAGTTTGTCGTGAGAAAGAAAAGGATCTTAAGCAATCTTTATAGCAAAATAAAATAGAGGTGTATTGTATACACACGTGAGACACATAAAATCGAAGCAGACGTCAACTGCTAACAGACGAGAAGCAGAGTTTATAATGAATCAGGAAAGCGATAAAGAATAAAGTGAACCAATGAAGTGGAGAAAGATCAAAGTTACTTGGGCGGCACGTCAACATGAATTTAATGGAAACATTCGATACACAGATACTCGAAACTGTAAACTACTAGTTAGTGGGTCATATTTTAATTTCATTTGCTTGGCGTTGTGTATTTTTTTTTTAACGAGTTTATAATAGAAATAGTTGATAAAAAATACATATTTCTTTGAGCTTAACGACAGAAAATCAATTTTAGTTTAAAGTTAATACACGAAATCGGTATATTTTACAGTGTATATCCACCAATCACTTAATTTAAATTCGTTCACTGTTTACCGAAGGGTTCTAAAGCGTATTCTACGATTAGAGACATTCAGCAGTAACGCTGTTTATGACAATAAGTTCCAGAAAAAATAAATGTACCGAAAGAAACAATGTTAGTAGGAGTAGTATGAAAATCAAGTTTTTAAGAAAAACGTAGGAACAAAATCATGAATCAAATACAGTAGAACCTCGATTATCCGCACCTCGATTATACGAATTTTCGATTATCCGAATCGAAATTTTTTTAATAATTTTTTTTAAAACGATAGTATGAAAACAAATCATTCCAGAAGTGAAAAATGTCAAAATTTTATAGATAAGAGGGGAAAAGTATTGATTATTTTATTTCGCAATAATTAAAATTAAAGTTATAATGTACATAATATGTATACGTATTTTAATGAAAATATTCACAATATGTAGACATATTTTTCTTTCTCCATTTGATTATATATATTTTAATTAATTATTAATTAATTTTTGATTATCCGCACTACCCTCATCCCCAATTAGTGCGGATAATCGAGGTTCTACTGTATGCGGAAAACACCTCAAAACAAAAGAGATTAGGCAGAACATATATAAAAAGATAAAGCACAAGTAAGATGGCCATGTGCATCGAATAGGAGAAGACGGAATGACCAGAAAGCTTGTGGGGTGTGCAAGGAAAAATCAAAAAGGTAAGACCAAGAATGGCGAAGTAAAAGATATCATCATGAATAGACGAATCGAGTGAAATAGGCTTAAAGAGTTGGCAAAAGTTAAGAAGAGAAACTTACAAATTTACACCCATAACCGTGATCAAAAACGTCATACCTTACGGGAAAGAGATTAACAATGAGAATATTAGAGTTCTCTTTATTTTGTTTTATACTAAAAAAAAATATTTTTACAAATTATTTTATATGTTATAGACAAATCGCACCAAGAAATTACAAAAATATCATTATTTTAAATTTCGTTTGACGTACAAATGATAGCCATTTCCAGATGGCTGCTCTACCAATGGAATATAATTTTCAAAATACAGGCACTATTCGATTTACTACTACTATTACGAAGTTTTAAAAAGTATAATTAAATTGGTATATCTTGAAAAATCTAATAAATTTCTTAAACGCTGTAATGTATAGTTTGGTCGTCCCTGTCAAGTGTGTCGGTCGTCTAATTATTGTGATATAAAACAGCGAAGAACATTAAATCTTCAAAGCAAACGTAATTTCCTTAGTTTTAAAATATACTTAGCCTTGTGATTTGTTTAACTATAATTGCACATAAAAAGTTAACAAATGTTGCAGAAAAAGTTTAACAGGTTTCGACCAGATTTATCCTTCATTTAATACGAATGAGTGTACGTGCATGAGTTTAAAATTATTTTTTCTAGAAAGTCCAAGCATGTGTTAAACTATAAAGTATGTTATAAGTATTTGGGTGTTCTAATATCGAATTTCTATTCATAAAAGAAAAGAAAAATAATAAACGAAGCAGTCAGGAAAACAATACGTCGTTTCCATGCAAAGTTGCACCTAGACCAACTACATCTGCTGAACATATGTGCTGGCTGTCGCAGAGACGGGCGTTGTATTTCAGAAACAACGGCATTCTGTACAGCCTCCCTGATTTAAAACAGATCTTTCTCACTCAATACAATTCTTCATTGTTTTACAGCGTCTGCAACAGTGCATCTCAAAATTTATGAATGAACTGTTGGAGATCTTACTTTGTATACGAAAAGCGGCGTATCAAGAGTGTAATAAAACTCGAAACTTTTGCACGTATAAACAAAATGAAAATCAAGTTTGTTATTTTTAAACGCAAAGATAACAACTAACTGAATACAAAGTTAATTTTGGTGTATATTGATATACAAACGTATTCCTTTTTACAAATTGGGAACTTGCGTCACTTCGTGAGTATGTGTGTGTTGAATATTCTGTTTACGGAAATATTGATTATTAATCTCTTTATTATTTATGGTAGTTTAATTCGGTTTGAATTTAATTAATATTGATAATCGGTGTGTACCAAAGGTTCGATCCTTATCTAGCCGCAGCTTTTAGTAGTGAAGAATGTTGATAATCTAATAACGGAGATGCGCTCAAACCGCTGCTCGAGATTTCCAATTTCTACGCAAGTAAATACGAAATTAGTAGGGCAAAATTTTGATTAGTATGAAAAGTGCATGTTACATAAACTGTTTGTAACTTTTAATGCACTGTTTTGAGCAATAATAATTTTACTTTCGTGTTTTTACAAACTTAACGTCATTTCATGGATGTTTGGTTCTTCGAGCACTATTTATAGAATTCGGTTGCGTAATAAAATAACCGTATAACTAGAGAATTCACCGTGAAGACATATAACAGTTTTAATGCTACTTTAGAGTCCGCAAAGAATGGACAACAGTTAACCATTAAAGCAAAATAAACACTCCTTGGTCATTGTTGGAATAAACGACTCGGCTTTAAATAGAGTCATGTTAAGTCTTATTGTTACCCTTCAGCTGTGCTGGTGATAACGTTGGCTTAAGTGTATTTTGATGAAAATCATCTAGCGCTAACGGATGCTTATGACCTCCAATTGTTAACATTTTTTGTTCACGTACCGGCAGTTTAACTTGCGCGCTTATTTAAATTTATAAAAAAAAAAACGAAATAAGTTCCTCCGTTTTATTAATAAATCTTTAATGCTGATTAAATTAAATGTTAAACGACTGTGAAATTGTTATGATACTGCATAGATTTTAATTTTTGTTTCGTATAATATCTTTATTTAAAAAATTGGTAAGTTGTTTTTTTGCAGATTTGAAGGAAGAAGCCGCTATTAATCATTAAGTTATAATATAAAATGCAAATGAATACATATGGCACAAGCGCTATATTATCATGCATGAATTTGAAAATAATGGCATTGTTGATCGTTTAAAATAATGACAAATGCTTTGCCATGACGTCAGCTTGAATGTCAGTGACGCAATATACGTATTGTCACCCATCGATAAAAAATCTCTGTTCGTTGTTTTAAAGAAACGTATATGAAACTGTGTTTTATCATTGCTAATAAGCTTAAAGTAAAATTGTTCTTTAGTTTAATCTGTTCCTAAACAAACAACTAAATGCCACAAACAAGTCCTTACAAAACGTAAACTGTAATGAGTCCTGAAAGCTCGCTTTCATTTGTTTCAAAGCTTACTGTTTGTGAACACTCATTCCAGAGCAGTGTTTAGACGAAATCATTCATTATTCGTTAAGTAAATCAAACAAAGGGTTCCTAACATTCAAAGAGAAGCGTCACGTACATTACATTTTCTAAAGTAAACACACCACCGGATATGAAATAAATGATTCAATCCGTTAATTAAGAGCATTTTAATTCTTTAGCAGGATTAAACCATGTATCAAAGTTAAGGTCATCCTATTGTTAGCAGGTTACATTTACCTGAGAACTGACTGTCGAATTGTTTGCAAAGAATGTTTTCAACAGGAAATGTGTGGCAATTAACCAAAAGAGTCGAGTGGTGAAGGTGTTTCAGACGTTTGTGGTACAAAAACTTACCGAAGAAAAACGATTGTTTAAATTGTAAAGCCGAGCGCACACTGAAGTAATATGATTTGTGATCTGACAATGGCCTCATATTTTTAGATATCTTGATATCTTGTTCTAACGATTGAAATGCTGTCACGAAAATATTAAGTTTTGTAACATAGAACGTAAAAAATAACAATGACTGTAGGTATATGAAGCTTAAAAATTTTCAGGATCTTTTTGATCCTATTATCTTTTCGCAATTTCGTTCTAATGCAAAATTTAAAATGTCAATTTAATGCCATAAATATTACTCAATACTTTGTTTTTATAATCCTGTTATAAAATAGTAGAACATGAAGTAAATTAAAATTACACACAGTGAAATCATTATGTAACGTAATAATTATTTTACAGCCCTACCTTTTAATTGAAAATCTAGAATACCCTTGAAAACTAGCGTTGTCATCTTATTTGCTGAATTTGAAACGTTTATAAGTTAAAAAAAACTTGGTCATGCAAGGATTCAGTGATTTCTAGATTATGTCACAAATGATTAAAATTTATTTCGTTTAATAACATCAGCTGCGAAGGTAATTCAAAAATTTCTATGGGCGTCATGCATTATAATTGGTTTTTACTTCAACGGGCAAGAAAAATTAACTCGACAAAAAAGTGTAAGTTATTGCTAAGGATTGTATATTTTATTAATTAGTAAATTAATGTAATTAACTTTTTATTCTGCAGTTAAATGATATTGTATAATGCAGTAGGTACAACAAAAAACTTGTTGTGATTTTATATGCAGAAATTAACCTCTTGGATATAACGGTGAAGATTCAAAACTTATTTTTTTTTATAGGGTACATGAAGCATAGTTAACGCATTGTTAATTTGATACAAAATATTTTCACGACTACAATACTTTCTCTATATTCAAACTTCCTGTGTGAGAAAGTAAACATCAATCATAAGAAAGTATTTTAGAGGTCAATAATTGTTATTATTTAAATGTCTTCAGCTATAATTTGGTCAATTATTCAAATGCTATTAGTTAAATGACAGAGCAGATAAAATGTATCAACGTTAAAATATGCGATTTATCGCAAAGCAAGTACGTTTACATCAAATATCTTTAGCTTTCTTTACTACAGAAAACTTATCTACCAATAAGCGAATACAGGGTGGCCCAGGAAAACTTGAACGCAGAGAAATGAAATGTTAGGTTTCCGGTTTTTTTGTCATGTTTTTTTTTAAATTAAAAATTTAAAACTTTTAAGAAATGTTACTGCCACTTTATGTTATTCAACTTTTTATCGATTTTTTGTTTTCCTGTTACATTATCTTCTTAATTTCTTAATAATTTCTCCAAGTTGGCTAAGACTTCGTTTAAAAATACTCATGTCATTGTTATATAATAAATGCGGCTTTACTTAAGAAACTACTAAGTAATGGTGAATACTTTGAGCATTTTAAGCGCTTAATGATTACACGGGAATCCTGCAGTTCATAAATTGTTTCATAACCGAAAATACTGGAGCACCCCAGGGTCGTATAAGCCAACTATGTAAACAACATGGTAATATATCGTGGTCTGAACAAATACGTGCTATGCCGAGTCTGTGTGGCTATTTTCTTAATCTACATTGTCAGTTTATCGTCCATAAATCATAACACATATATTTAATTATCATCTGGCTTTTGTAAGCGTGTTTTTACAATTTCCGCTTCTGTTTCCGTGTTGTGTTTATTGTTATAATTTATCACGATGTTTATATTGTCGGTTATTGCAATTTAAAGCCAGAACAGAAGGCGTTTGAGGTTCGCATTATGGTTTTTGGAATCAATCCACAGAATGGATTTTATATTAAGAATTTCATGTTTTTAAATATCGGCCTTGGTTACTCTAAGGAGATTTCCCAATTATATCACAAAAATTAAGCAAATTTGCATTCATTACGGGCAATTGATTTAAAATAATTGCAGGAATGATTTAATTTTGCAATTACATCTTGCTAATAAGGAAACGAATAATACATTTACGGTTCTGGATAATTATACAAATATTCACATAAAAGTTTGTAATAATGTAATCTGCTACGAATTTCCTACGAACATTTGCATAAATGATTCAAATAATACGTGCTGCTGGAAATGAAAATGTATGGTATTATTTAATTATTTGGTATTAATTCGATTTCTTTAGTTCCAGTTTGGTCTAAAAACATTTTTGTTTAATAAATTATAGCAAGTTTAAGTTTGCTGATAAAATTATAAAAGTAAACAAAAATAATACCATTCAACTTTTCCTAAACTAATCTTTCGAATGCCTTTGATGTATGTTACGGTTCATGAGATAAATCCGGTTAGTATTAATACTTACCGGTCAAGATGATTAGGAGTGCTAGAATTACACTTAGTTTGTTTTCTTAAAAAAAAAAACTTAAACCGACCTTAACCTGACCCTCTATTACTGAGCAAAAGAATGACGATCAGGTTAAAGGAAGGTTTAAGTTTTTTTTAAAGAAAACACCTCACATTAATCACATTGACCGGTTATTATTAATACTTACTAGATTAATCACTTGAACCGTAACACATATACAAATAAAATAGGTCATTTTTTTGGGTACACTGAATTTTACCAATGATTTTTGGGGCAATCGTTTCAGGTTATCAGCAAAGGGAAATATTTAGAAATCTATAGCATTAAAATCATATCACGTCATAGAAATTTTCTATATAGTACTTCAATAGTTTTTAGAGACCTGGTTAGACTTTTAAGAGCTCAGAGCTCCTAAAAATTTTCTCGAAATCTCAATTAATTTAAAAAAGATGTTTTTGACAAATATGATGAATTGTGATCAATCAACCAGCGTACGACATTTGCATTTCATGGGCAAAATTAAAAAAATTGGTATACGGGTACCTACTAAACGCTACGAATTACAACAAAAATCAGCGTGTTATCATTTTGCGATTCTTTGTTTGTTCGCCATCGTTTAGCTCGTCAACAAAATCGACAGTTTTTGTCCCAAATTGTTACTGGTGATGAAAAACTGTGTTTCTACATCAACATCAAGAACAGTAAGAAATGACCGAGTTCTAACGAACAAGCAACTTCTTGTGCATAAGCTTGTGTCCATCCACAAAAGGTAATGTGCATCTGGTGCTGGTGGGACAAAGAAGGCGTCATCTACTAAAATTATCTTCTGAGGGATGTAACTATCACTTCTGAGGTTTATTGCCAACAACTACATCACGAGGCTGCAATTCCAGAAAAACGACCGGTAAGATGGTATCAAGTGATTTTGCAACATGATAATGCTCGTCGACATACTGCTAAGATTCAAGAGCTCAGTTGGGAGGTTACTCCATATCCGCCTTATTATCCTGATCATGCTCCATTAGGTTTCCATCTTTTTCACTCTCTATCCAACAATCTCTGAGAAATCTCTTTTAATAACAACACTGCTCTTCATGGCTTGACGACTTCTTCGCCTACAAACCACCGATTTTTTTAGGCGTGGAATCGGAAAACTACCAGAATGTTGGACGTCAATCGTAAACAATGCAGGAGAATATATTACTTTACATGTTTACTCTTCACTAAAATTGTTTCGAAATATATTTCAGAGTAAGTTGCTCAACAAATCTGTTATAAACTGTGTTACAAACAAAGCACACCCGACAAAATTATGGAGTGTTTTGTTTTTAAACGCTCTCGACTGGCATTCAAACAACGGATTAATAGTATTGTTATGTTTTTGTCTAGTTCAGTATTGTTGTTAGTGAGCGATAAATAAAAAGTGGGTGCACTTAAATGAGTGTGACAGTTTCGAGACTGGCGTTTAAATTTAAACCAACAAGAACATCATAAAACACTAATCGTGCCTTAGTTTTCAACATTCGAATCCGACAGTGGATTTATGTAACACATGAAGGCTGTTGTTTCTAGCGGGCCATCAGTCACTCGGGTAAACACTGTAAATCAGCCGAACAGTAACTGCTAAGCTCCATAGTTCCCAGTTCATAAACTTAACGAGAGTTTATTTGTTGGGATTGAACATCGGAGTTGCTCTAATGCGTTTTGATTGTTCGACAATAAACAAAGTTGGCTACATAGCCAGTACTTATCGTTATTATGTAGTACAGTATCAAGAGCTCCCTTTTTGCTTTTGTTTTGTCGAGGACGTATTAAGCTGTAACGGTGATAATAACTTTTATATGGAAAAGGACAGAAAGGAAGTCCTAGTTAATCCCGTGTTCGCCCGAGGATGCATTATATGGTTCTGTATTGTGGGATGACGTGACAAATCCCGAGGGAATACGCTGTCTAGAAGAGGCTTATTTCGTTGTCACATTTTCACTGTATTCCATATTATATTTTCATGCAGTGGTTCCTTGCTGTTAATAATATCATGCCTGATTCTACAACTACCTCAAATAAATATGTTTAAGATACACCACTGACTTCTTTATAAAAAAAAGTTGAACACAAGTAGGTACAAGAGATCTTTATTTTAATCGGATATAATGTTGCTGTTTCATAAAATGAATTAAACGCCAGAGATGAAAGAAACTATTTAAATGGATTATATACATGTGCATATATACAGGGCCTTTCAGAGAAAACATGAGGCCCGGAGCACTGTGACTAATCGTTGCTTTCTAGAATTGTTTTAAAATCCGTCCCGGTTCTCACTGATAACTCCCGCTTTTTTGAAAATTCGTACGGTTTTTACAGATCGAGATAAACATTGTGACCCCCCTAAATTTGTAAAAGGCCCCCTACAATTGTGAGGCCCGAGGCATTTGCCCCTTTTGGCCCCCCTCTGATAGAGCCTGTATCTATATAAATCCAGTAAAAACACAGCTCGGCTATTATTCTTTTATGTCACAGATGTTTTTACCGAAATATATAGTTTTTTTAAGCAACGCTCGAGTTTGATATAAGTATTATTTTATTCGTCATTTTAAATAATAACATATTTTATGGCAGTTATTAATTCCGCTTTGTTGATTTTATTTTTTGATACGATATTATTTTACGACATAATATGAAGCTAATAATATTACAGATATTCGTTTATAAACAGGTCGTCTAAAATTAAATGTTCAAATACACTGACGACAATCTTTGCTTCAATACAGCCCACTATTAAAAGACTAACTTCGGTGATGATTAAAATAGTGCCGGTCAAAAAATTTATTGTGCTCTTTGTGTTTTTTGTTTTGTTTTTTTTAATGTGAAATATGACTGTGAATATTTAGAATTTTTGCCACGTGAATTGCCAAATTTATTTTTAATATAATTTATGGGCCATACTTACACAGCAATTTAAGCTTGGACAACATTGTTCTGTGACAAATGTATGAATTAATTTTTGTAACCAAGTTGTCTTTTGTTTAAAATTTGTCTGTGTCAAAGACTAAAATGACAATAAAAAATTATATTTTTGTATTATTCATAAAAATTAGCATGCCATAATTTATTATAACAGTGCTAGCAGAAGAACAATATTCAAAAATTATAAATAAGCTTAATTAAAAATCACTCATATTTTGTTTGAAGAATCTCTGGCTGAAATGCAAGACCAGTTTCAAGTCTCTTCACCAATTGCAGTCTTGGGTTTTTTAACCTAATTGGTAGTTGTTATTAATATCCGATTTTTAACTTATAATTTAGCCAAAACATTCGATTGTTTAAAAAAAATCTACATCTTGATTTATAAAATGTAACCAATAGGTTATGAGACTCATGAATAATAAGACCACTACATAATTAAATAATTATATTATAGTACACGATGCTTTAACAGTTAACGTGTTTTGAAATAATGTTTTTTAGTAAATCAATAAAATTATACATGCTTAAAAATTATTTTATTTCCTATTAAAATAACAATTTAACGATAGGGTCCTACACAGCGATAGTAAGGGTCTTACAAAAAAATTATAAATTATTAGATATCGTTATTTGATAGATTAATAAATAGTAAACCCCCAACGTTAATAATAATTTTATTATAAGCATGTTTTCATTACACATTCTGTTTTTTTTTGTCGCATAAGGTATATAAGAATCTATTAAAGGGGTTCTGTATTGTTTTAAAAGTTATGAAAGGATCCCGTGGCTAAATTATATTGGAAAATGCCGGCTAAATGTTTTGGCTTAAGTTACAAAACTTAGGTGAAAATTATAAATTCAGTTTATTTTGGGTTACCTTGTGCCCAAGTATTTTTCACAATAAAATTGATATTTTTGTTTTTACAACTCTAAATCCTGAAATATCCTCGTTTTATGTGTTTCACCATGAGTCACGTCTAGGTTTTATACTAAATAATGCTACAGGTACGAAGCACACTATAAAACGTATGAATTTTTAAACTCAATATTCCTTTTGTGGTCTATTCTTGGGTAGATAAAACAGAACGGCTTTATATAGCCTTCAACACTCGCATATCCCCAAAGAAATCGTAAGTTTGACAGCACAGTGAAGTGTCGTCACCACTTTTGATGTCTCAAAGACCAGTCGCAAGACACCATAAGAATAATACGAAGATTTGATGAAATATTTGTTTTTATATCTACAAAGAACGATAGCTACATTTCATGAAAAATGAATTTAAAAATGTTTTAAAATAGTCTTAAAATAAACATATGACCACATGTCGATATATTATGTAATAAAATATGTACATATTTGATTATTCTCAAACAAAAAAATTTATTTAGTAAAATTTCGAACTATTTGATTCCGGTTTCTGCATTTTTATCTATTTACCACTAATTAATGAACTCATTACTTTAAATTAAAAAATGTATAATGTCAACAAACAGAACAAATAATCTATTACAAACTGTAATTTTAAAGCAGTGTGGTATGTTGCCAGTTTCAATAAAAAAACAACACTGAAGTAATTAAATGTTCAATTACACATGAGTTAATTATATTTGTTTACATTAATAAAATCAAATCAAGGAAGTGAGATAATATTTGAATATGTTAAGCCAACTAAAACAATATCTAATGCTAATAATATTATTGAAATTAGTAAAACTGCATAATTTCAGCACGGAAAATCCTTGATTTTCCGTTTAAATTTCTTATTATTTTAAATTATCCTGTATATTTAGATATTATACTTAGTTAAGCGATTTTAACAATTAAAACATATTTTATTGGACTCTTAAAGGCAAGGTAAAACACTTTACATCAAATATGAATCGATTCTTCAAGCAAATGTTTACTGAGGTAGAATAAAACTATGTTTACATGGTTTACTGATAACTAGCAACGTTATTCTTGTCACCACAACTTTTTAGATGCGTAATGGCCACGTAACAGTTGCAGACTTAAGTGAATGTTAATGGTTGCTGGTTTAAATTGTGATACTATTTTAATTAATTAAGACTGGCAAGGAAGGTTTAACAGATTGATTCTTCAAGAATATTGATTACTATATTGGAAGGTATCATATTTTAAAGTTACAGCGAGTTTTTGAAGACTGCGAAAAGTATCAAATTCCTACATAGTGTGTGGAGTAGCACCGTCTTGCTAAATCACGCGTATGTATTAAAACCAGTGTCTTAGCAAGTAGATATGGCGCTAAAAGTGATCTTAAATTTTCCACTGCAGGTTTACAGCAAATAACATCAATAATACGTGGTGAAAAAAAAAAAAAAATCAAATCAATTTTAGCTTCTATACATTTCTGCGCACAAGGTTAGTCAACATTGAAACGGCATCGATTAAAATTATCGGAAACTTTTTTTATGGTGTAGATTGATAGACAATTAAAATATTCGAACACACACAGGATTGCAGGAGTTATTTAGTTGTCAGGTTAAACATGTGTGTCTATGTTCACATTTATATGAATTTCTCTTTTAAGACTGCATAGTCATGATGCCAATATATAAATATTATCCGTTGCACATTTATATGCATAATATCGGCAGATGTGTTTGTGTGTGAGAGAGACGAGATCAACATGAAACATCTTTTGCAATTTCCGCATACGCTTGAATTTTAAATTTACGATTACAAAAACTAGTTATGAAGATGTTTCTAGATTTAAATTAATTGATTTAAACCGGAAACTTTTAATATTACTTAATGGAGTCGATGTTTTTTTTTTTAACAAAAAATATAATGTAGGCAACAGTGAAAGTGTTTATTTTTGTTCATGTTTTTTAAATATCGTATAAAGTTTTCATTTAAGTATAAAAAACAATTCTTTTTACAAATTACTTAATTATGGTGTGGCGTGTGGTCTCATAAAATAAGGTTTTTAATTATTTACCATAATTTTTTTGCCCAATTTTGTCTTAAACCGTAGACTACACATTTATCTCTTAAAGTGACAAAATTTAAAGCACTTTTTGAAAAATCTATTTGTTTTAAATACGTTGCCTTTGAAACAATATAACTTTCTGCTAAAATTTTATACAATAAATTTGTAATATTATTCGTGAATGTTATAACTTAAACAATGTTTTAGTGGCTCCAAAAATTAATACAATAAAATACAGTACAATCTTGTATAATCATCTGTCTAAGTCCTTGTTCACAATGAACGTAGTACGTAAGAAATACTTAATACGTAAAACGAACTTAGTAGGTAAGTTGAACGTAATCGTTAGTTTTAAAAAGTAATTTTGGCAAGTGTTCACAATGAACCTAATTTTTACTTAAAACTACGCAAGTCTGATAAGCATCTCCTTTAATAATTTATTGCAAAAATTTTACCATTGGTCAAACAAAGTGAATTAAGTATCTTTGTTTTTATTGTTTCAAATTAATTATTTTTCCTGGCACTGACTGAATTTGCTAAACAACCTTCCGCGTTTAAATTGAGTTTATGTGCTAAGCTACAAACATTGTTTTACGTACGAGTATTACGTACGTTTTACGTACAGTTTGCGTATTATGTCTTACGTTCATTGTGAACACTTGCATTTATTTCTATATGTTTTAACGTAATGAATTACGATAATATTACGTATTTCTTACGTACGACGTTCATTGTGAACAAGGATTAACGCAGTGGTTGTGCTGTTAAAAGGCATAGCTGCAATGTAAAACAATGATAAATTATGGATAACAGCATTGCATATAAAGTCAGTTGTACATATAACACGCTTAAAATATGCTGAAAAAACTGCTGCTAATTGTATACCACGATGCATTACTGTTTAACATTGATTTTAAGGCCGCAATAATGTAAAAACTTTTAAAGATTTTGTATAAAAAAAACTGCTTCAAGTTTTGTGTAGCGGTCTTTCTATCAGAATCTAAAATATACTTATAAAAATACTTCAAAGGCTACACCTTCCAGTATAATTGTCTGTTAAGTGTCTTATTTTCTATAATACTAATAAAGAGTTTCAACAATCTGCAGCTGCAGTAGAAATAGAAGCGTATATTTCTTTAAAGAATGTTTTAAAACGTTAAAATTTAGGTAATGCGTCTGGAAATAGTCTTTGAAGCCGTTATATTTTTAATGTAGATTAAGTTTATTCGAAGGTTTATTCGTTAAGAGCCATCCCGTGAGTAGCTCAATAATAACACAACGTTAAAAGAGCCCCTGTTTGGGTCCCCGAGGATGATGCACGCGCTTGTCACTGAGTATTTTACGGATGACATACGACACGCCTTCTAACGCAGTCTGAAACAAATAGTGTTCATTCACTTGCTGTTGTTAACAAACTCTGACATCCGTTGAGATTTTCATTGGTTACATTGCGGATTTACTGAACACACAATTCTGGTGATAAACTTATTTTAACTAACGTTTACTTAGAAATCGAAAGTGAAGCTTTACTTATACTTTAAAATTCAAGTTGCTGTTTTTAACAGTTTTGGAAATTCGATGCGATTTTCATTTGTTTTTGGTGTTACTGTTGATAAAATACACATAATATTAATCAAATTAAATTTTAAGTTTTTAACAATAGAGACTTAAAAAGAATTTATGCCTTTATATTTTGAACGAAATAGAATTTAAATAAAACCAATTATTTTTGATTTTTTTTCTGTAGAGAAAAATAGAATGAAAAAAGATTGGTTGTTCGATTCAAAAACAATAGAATAATAAAGAATTGATTGTAATTTTTTAAGTACAATAAACACAGAAAAGAATTGATTTAATATTTGTCTAGAGAAGACCAAAATAAAAACAAGAACTATCCTTTCTCTAAAAATACAGAATCGAAAAAGAGCGAATTCTATAGGTATGTTTAGAGAAAAACAGAACTAAAAAGCATGGTTCTGTTTCGATTCTAAAAATACAGATTCACCAAAGAACCAAATCTTTTTAGATTCTTACTTTTTATAGGGAAACTAATATTTAAAAACTATGTATTCTTTTTTGATTCCATATTTTTAGTTATGATCTGAAAGATCAAAAACTGATTGTAATTAACATCAATGCAAGTTTACATTTCCTCCACCTTTGTGAAGTTTTTCAGTGTTTTGTGGCCCAGAGGGACTCCTTTGTAGTGTTTCATAATTCTGAGTACCGATGTTAGAAAGAATGTTTTGATTTGACAATCGTATTTATTCAAATTTTCACATGCCAGAGGTGGATATTTAAGGTATCACAAACATTTGTAACAAAATTCCGGTTCAACCAACTTTTATATAAAATTTAACAATTAAAGTATGTGCCATGTAATGTGTATTATTATTATTATATGAGATAAAATAAGAAAAACAAATTTTTTTTGAAAAAATATATGAAAAATTGGGATGAAATGTCGACTATCAAAATTATTTCAATGATAAATCCCGTTTACAGAAACATCCTTTACAGATATTTTGCTGATGAGCACATCCCAATTCATCACATTCGTTTCACCTAAAGCAAAAAGCGATAATCAGATATTGCAATAATACGGAGTTACTGAAATAATACGCATTAAAATCACAGACGGATTACAACTTCAGTGCTTTGAACTTCTCTCGCACCAAAGCACTCATAGAGGGCGTCGAAACAACCGCTAAGGGTTGCGCTCGGTGTTTTAGCATTGTTTGAATACACTCAATTAGCGTATGGCATAAGTTTGCTGACAACCTTTGATAAACTAGAAATGAATGTCGAGCTCCCACCCATAAAACTGAATTAGAACACTAACACTGCCACAAGCTTTAACAAGCATTTTACAAGCAGTAAAATAAAAAGCCGCTTTTAAACACGCGGTTAAGATATTTGTTGTTAATTATTTTCTCACCTGTAAAGAAATAATGAAGTTCATTGAACGAAATTTGTTTTTAAAAGATTCCTTACGCTGTTTTTCTCCTTAATTTCAAGACATTGTTCTCATTTGCTTTCTCATATGTCTTTTTAACTTATCGTATAATGTAATAAACACGTCACCCTACATAATTTTAACACTTACTTTTAAAAGAGTTAATTGTAATAATTAGAAGTTAGTACTCACATAAAAATTCGACCAAAGAATTCGCGAACATCTCCTAGCTTTATTAACTTTTCTTTTATAGTAGTATATTTCTTAAAGCTCTTAAAATTCGTGAAAATTGAAATAAGAAGTAATTAAAATAAAAATAAAAATGAAAGTCGATCTTGATCTTTTCTGCTTCTTGAAGATGCATCAGGACATTAAGCCAAATTTGAATAAGGTTATTTTTGTAAGTAGCAAAATTAACAATGTTTTTTATTTCAAAATCGTATAAAAGTTTTAATTAACTAGCATTAAGTATTATTATTGTAATTAAATACACGCGTTTATTATGGCTTCGTTAAAATTGTCCAAAACCGTTAGTATTTTATGCTAATACTAATATTTGTGATGCTTTTTTTTTTCATCGAGAAAACTTAAAGAAAATTCATGTTTAATTACCAACTGGCCTCGAATTTATCAAACGTCAAGTAAGTAAGTAAGTAATAAATGACAGGTTCGGAAAAACTCTGAACGCCGTTTTAAAAAATGCTTTGAAAAAAAAACCTTTAGTGTGTTAACTTAAAGTTGATAGCAAATAACAGGTTTTCAGAAGATTTAGCAGTTCAAGTTAGAAGCAGTCAAAGCCCACTAAAGTTCTTCCTGTAAATCAAATTAAAATCTCTTACTAACGATCAGTTTACAGTTGAAAGAGCCCAAAAATAATGCAGTCACTTATTTTCCTTTTCACAGAGCGACAATCACGAAACTCATTTAAGAGCAGTTAATAAATTAAGGCACAATTTCAAGAATATGTTAAATTATCAAAAGCAAACAGTGCGGTTCAATATTTTGCAGGACTTGTGCGAGTATGTTTGTTTCCATTGAGAATATTTTAATTGACGAAACGCTTATTTGTTAAAACGATATGAATTAATAAATTACCCCTTTTACATCAAGCACGATGTAACTGTGTTTCGCGTTATCCGTGATACTTATTTAAAATAATTATTTTAACCTTTAGTGTTCCTTTAATGTGTAGATAAACTGTTTTATATTGTTATTGTGCATCGTAAAAATAAATTGAGAATTTATGGCACACAATTGTATTGCTTGCCAACATTCAATACTTCCTTCCTATTTGCTATAGGTACTTGAAGGCGTGAAGATATTAGCGTTGGGTTAAGGCATTGTGTTTGCCACCCCTGTATATGAATTATGATTTATGAGCCATGGCGTCATGGGGCACCACTGCTGAGGGTAATTAACTTCGAATTTGGGGTTAAGGGGATAAATTTATTTATTTTGCCTCGGTGCATTGCTGGTTGGTTGGTTGTATGCCAGTGCCAGGACATTGTTAGTAGGTAATTGAAATACCGATATTAAAGATAAATTATTTTGATGTATACGTGATTAATTTTCTTTGTGATTTGAAGTAGCAATTAGGAGATTTATTTTTAATGTTTGGTAGGGTAATACATGGATGTTAGATATTTTGGTGATTACAAGTTCTGTAAGCTCAGATTGGGGACCTCAGTTTTACTTTCCAAATACATCACAACTACATTAATTTGGCATATAAAATAAAAACTTACCCGAGACTAGGCTTGCTTTGTGCTCGACTATTTTGATTTTAAAAAAATCTTTCGATGTCACTGATCAGTTCACTGTTTTAAGAGTAAGAAACAAATAAAGATACATCAAAGCAGTGGCATAGCAAGAAGCATTGGGTTCCTATGCAAAACTCAATAAAGGGGACTAACAGCTTAGCACTGAATGCTTAACTTAACTTTTGAAAAAAAAAAACAACTTACACTGAATTTCCTTTTTTACTAAAAAAACTATTTTAAATCGACAGAGTTCTAATGTTAGATGTTTTATTAGTTGATGCAATTTCAACAATAGTTCTGGAGATTTTATACCTACAAAGTAATCACACTAATTAAGGTGCTTTCCCGATAACCTTTCAGTCAAAACTAACTAATTTTTGGTGCCATCAACTTGCAAGTTATACAACAATTTTTATGTGTGTTATGATTTTTTAAACAATATTAGTCGTATGTTATCCTTAATGGGCACACGGTATTCATTCAATTAAATAAGTCCCTTATATAACATCATAGTTATACTTTGAATTATTAATATTTATAAAGGAAACATAAAAAATTGAAGATTTCTATATAAAGTTATTAAAAAGGCCGATATAAAGATAAGGCCATAAACGTGAGGAAATCCAATAATAATAAATTTTAAACGGACAGTTTCTCCAGATCTAGAAGAATACAAAAACTTGTAACGGCTAACCTTGTTATTATCGTCGAAAAACATCGATCCCGCAATTCCGTTATTTGTACGCGAATATATTTTCCCTTGTAAATTACATTTCTTTCCTCGCAATTAAAATAAATAAAAAAACAGAGGAAAGAAAACAGAGAATTTTTAATTTGTAGATGCATATGAATCGCGTTCGTTTGTACATATATTTGTGAACTAATATTTACAATGCGTTATTTGTTCAGTTCTTCCTGTCTTTGATGTCAAGTAGCCACCCTTGTTAATCCTAAAATAACATAATACACAAACGATTGAGTAGAAAAGGGTGGGAAGGGGTAATGCGGAAGAGGTTGAATTCACGTGGGAGCCTTGTTTATGGCACGTGGCGTGGTTACTTGGACCACCGCTGATTACCCATTATAATGTTCAATTAGTTTGTGATACCCAATCAAGGGTTACATTAATAGAGACATATAACATGTAATATAAGTACACAATACGTATAAATATATTACATAAGTAAATGTAGCCATTAGATCGTTTTTTTTTTAACTCTTAGTCCTCTACTGTTAGGTGTAGCGTTAAGTTGTATTAGTTTTGGTTTTTCACCCTTTTCTGTCCTGTGCTAATTTTTTCATGTCTTCCTATTTGACTATTTTATCGGTAGCAACTTTTTTAACGTCGTCTTGCCATGATACGAAACGTCAGTGCCGTAACGAAGGTATAAAGCGTCTGTGGCGTGTCTAACTTGCGCCCCCCTAACCGAAAAATGACTAAAATTTTGAAATTTTTTGAATGTAACAATATAAATTTTACTAAATGCAATATCTTCAATACTCAGTATTAACCCCATCAAAATAAGTTGCCGGACAACCAATTATGTATTTGTAGGTATAAATAAATAATTATCAAATAATTTTTTATTCAAATTCATTGACAAACAAATTAAAGAAATACTCGATGTACGTATAATACAAAATAATATAATAAAAACATAAATAAGTTCAGCATATTTTATATAAATAGTAATTTTTCTAGCTTTTTCATTTGCAAATACATCTATTATATCGTCATATAATTAAATGTTTTTGCAATTTCTTTTTCAATTGATATTATATGTTTGTTAATACAAAAACGAAGGTACGATGTTACAATTTTCAATTTGCTAAACGAACATTCGCAGGAAGCTGTTGTTACAGGCATTGTTATAAAAATCCTTAATGTTATGTTTAGATTTGGAAACGTGTTCTGTAATGAGTGTTCGTCATTTTTTGGCAATATTTGAAATAGTTCATATAGCCCAAATTTTCAAAAACTGTTATGGCTTGATATTTGAAACTCTCAATTTCACATACAGGTTCTGGAGCATCTAAGTAGCTATTATATTTTAATGTCAGGTCATCTGCGCATCGTTTGAGATCATCTAGCACAGTGGTTCCCAAAGTGGTCCCTACGGACCCCAAGGGGTCCCTGGGATCATTCAGGGGGTCCTTGGAAAATTAAAATCGATTTTGGGGTCCCTGAAGAACGTCAGGGGGTCCGCGCCGGACATAAATACACTCATAACATCCCATCAGGTTCATCCGTCATTAATTTATTTTGTATTTTAAAACAAAAGTTATAATTTCAATAAATACTTCTTCAACAAAATGTTTTATTTATATTTTATTTTTACGTCACCATTTACCATTCAAGACATCAAAGTTAAATTTTAAATTTTTCTATTATGCATTTATGTAGTTTTTTACCCAGGGTCCGTGGGAAAGTTTTGACTATGAAAGGGGGTCCGTGGGCAAGTTTTGACTATGAAAAGGGGTCCGTGGGCCAAAAGAGTTTGGGAACCACTGATCTAGCATCTTGCAGCATAATCTTTAACGCGTTTCCATTTAAAAAACTGTAGTCGTTTGCGACCTCTTGTAAAGCAGTAAATTATCATTGAGTTATATATTAGATCTAAAACTTTATACATTTCTTTTTTAGTAATGCAGTTTCATTAATGGCAAACGAATCATCAGTAGCTTTCTCACCAGGTATATTTTTTATTTTGCGCAGTTCTTTTTTATTTTTTCGGCTAAGCTTTTTGCTGAATTGTGAAGCAAATCGAAAAAATCATTTCGGTACTGTTGAATTTTATTTTTTAGAGATTTAATCATTTTCGCAGCATTTCCGACAGTGTTTTTTTGTAAAAAGAAATTTATTTTTTTTATCTTTTCTAATATTGCATCCCAAAATATTAGTAGTGCAACCAACTTAAATTTTGTTAATAATTTTAGCAACATTTGAGCATTACTTACAGAGTCTGCTGTAACTCGTCTTTGCCATCTAACTCGAAACGAATTGGAACCCACCAGTATTACCAAACGTAGCGAAATTTCGCTTGTTGTAGATATTGTATGTCTAAAGTGGCGTATTGGCGAAATTTCAAATACAATATAAAATAGTGGACTTTTATGCCTATTTACTTACTTTTATTTTTTACATTTTTTATGTTTTGCGCCCCAAACCTAGTTGCGCACGTGGCGGGCGCCTCTTTCGCCATGCCCTTGTTACGCCACTGCGAAACGTAGCGTGTTTTTTTTTTTTACTAAAAGAAATTAAATGCATATTGCCAACACAGCTGGATCCGGCCGGTTTCGGGTATCATCTTGCAATAGGTGCCAATGTAAACCTATTTTAATTTTATTATAATTACCAATTTGCGAAGACCGTGTCATTATGTTAATTTCAACAATACCAAATTGTCAAAAAAAACCAATACACACTTTGATGGTCTTAATTTATTCTATTACTTTACATTTTATTTCGAAGAATGACTTTTAAAGCTATAAGCAAAAACCTTGTTTTTCTCGACCGTATAAAACCAAACGCTTTGAAGTCTAAATTATCCTATAAAAATGAGGAAATGCGTCATCGCTTTATAATAGTTTTCGAAATTATTATTTTGTTATTCATTACAGTTTCTTCGAAGTAACGAAGAGCTAAAGTTTATAGTCCCCTTTATTAAAGCACATTACTTAAGTCACATACGCAACATTTCATGATGTAAGTTACAAGCAAGTAACGGTTTTGCCGTTATTCTAATTGTAGTTATCAACAAAATTATTGTTAATAGTGTCAAGAGGAGATTAAAAAAAAAAACATTCTTGAAAAGGAATTGCTGGATAATAGTAATAAATACGATGACATTTTTTATGCTTACAATTTGAATAGTTTGTTTTAAACGTTGTTGAGTTTAACTGTATTTTTGAAATGGTAGAATAATTAATTTTGTTCAAGTATTATAACCTGCTGTTGAAAAATACATTAGTAATACATTTATTTTTACATTTAATTGTAGGTACGTAGTTTTTGAGAATATTCATAGATTTAATTTTTTGCTATAAACTGCAGCTTCCTTAAGTAAATCAACACATTTAGTAAAAATATTTACTTAAACTGTTAATTCTATCCTTCAGATTTAATAAGAATTGAAATTAAAGAAAATAGTTTTACTAAAATTTGTTGATTTACTATGAGGAGCTGCAATTTTCACCGAAACATAATAAATTAAGCATATACAATTAATAAACATTTTAGCGTTTTTTTTTTTTTTAATACCAGAAATTATTTAACAGCAAAATATGCACAATTATTTACGTAATAATGTTGAGTGACACAGAAAATTGCCTTTAAGTTTTACCTTATTTATATTAATTTTCTTAACTGCAAATATTTAAAAAATATATAATTAGAGGGTTACATTATGAAAATTCGTATAATATAAAAATTATTTCAAATAACGCTATCAATATTGTACACGAATTTAACCATGTAGTTATGTATTAACTGAAAAGCAGTTTGGGTTGCATATACAACAGGTATCTTCTACCTGTAAATTTACTCGAACGAAGGCATTTCACTTTGATCCACTTCAGGAACTTACAAATTTAATTCGGAAATAGTCAGAGTTGAGTGAGTATTGCTAATTTTGATTAAAAAGGAAACATCCAGATGTTATAGTTAATTGCGTTTCTATAAATGCATCAAGTATTAATTATTTCAATAATTATAAAATAAACATAGGCTAAAGACAGTGAAATTATATAAATACATGAATAGTGGTTCAAGATTTGATATTGTAGTGCCGACAAACACCTAATTTTGTCTATGGATATCAATCGCTTTAGCAGGAAATTCCTTTTTTACATCAAAAGAATTTTATAGACTTTACAGGATATGACTTCATTTCGTTTAATTATAGCACTAACAACAATTTTTGCCCAAAAAGTCTAGTGTCACAAGAATTCGATCCATTAAAGCGGATTTTAATCTGATTAAATGAAGTTACATATTAACTAAGAATCGGTTTTTCTAAGATGATATTTTTACCACAAACAAAAACGTAACTCGATACATTGAACTGTAAAGATTATTTTGCAAAATATTATAGGTCATTAATATGGACAAGTTTATTAATAAGTTGCTGACAATGCAATAATTAAAGCAGTAGTTTTGTTTTAGTGATGTATATAAAGCAGGCTTACATTAAATATAATTAATAAGTAGCCTTGTGTACGCGGGATGCAAGTTTTGATAATGCATTCATATTCATAGAAGCGTGAGGTTGTCAAATTTAATAAAAAAGTTCGTGTGTGATGTGTACAGACCATAAAATCAAGAAGAAACTAAAAAGGGTCTGCATTGATGAAAATACTTCGTTTGTGTGCGTCAACGAACAATACATATTTTGTTTTCTATAGAATTTATCTTTTTCTGCACAGGAAATGATTAACATCAATGGGTACATTTTTCATCATACAGTTTCCAGATAATAAAGTGTTGTTTCATTGGGGAGTTTATAAACTATAAAAGTAACGACTTTGATGAAGCTTTAACAGGAAGAAATGTTTTATTACAATGTTGCACGTTGAAACCGTCCTAAGAGTCTTAACTTAATGCGTTCTTTTATTACATGAAAATCGTTTAAGTTGTATCAATAGAGCCGAATATTGAAAAAACGTTTAAATTTTGAGTTTTAACACTTTGAAATAAATATTGTATTTTAAGTTAAAAACACAGAAAGGTCCTTTGTTGGTCGATAGACTTAAAAACCTAAGGGATACGTACCTATATTATTATCTAAGATGCGTTTGGATACTGGTTTTAATTTGTCCCCCTTATAAAAATATACAAATAAATGTTCTTCTGTAACTTACTACCGAAATAAAGATAAGTGAAGATATTGGGGTAAAACTTAATTTAGTAATAATGAATTTTTGTTAATTAAAAGTAAAACTTAAAACACAAAATATGTTGAGTAGGGCATCACTGTTTGACGATAGTGTTTAGCAAAAACTAGGAAAGGTATGTGATACTAAATTTCATTAGGTTGACTAAACGATATGACTTAAAAGTTGCTATAAAGATTTATTTTTTATAATTAATATTAATTTTTTAATCAAGGACTAATAATTTAGTATAATTGCTACAGACAAAGACACTACAAGCTGGTCTAGCATTTCTACAAGAGATTCTTAATTAGTTTATAACCTATTTATATAAACGTAGTCATATATTCACGATGAAAAGTCAGATTTCCATGGCCAATTTCTCTTAAAAATAAAAACATAATAGCATGTACTTTGGAAAGAGTTATGTATTTTATACAGTGTGTACAAAAAGTTACGTAACGGATCTATATCCCATTTTGTGACAACTTTACATAAAAAGTTTTAAGTAAAAGTTGTTTGTGGTATGTCATTATCAAGCATGTTCTTTTATTAAAAACTGCAAAAATCGGTAATTACTTCTTTATTTCGAATATTAGCGATATTTTTGATCGAAGTTATGAGCTAATTTTTGGCGAAAATAGTAAAATAAATCAAATTCCGATCCAAACGATAATAGATTCGAAGAAGAGTCAGGATACAATTTTTGTTAAGAACAAAATACTCTACCCAAAAACAAGTTCAAGGTTGATTTTGAACAGGGCCTTACTAGTTTTTTTATAAAATTTATTGAAACTGAACCCCCACAACTCCGCCACTGCTTGCTTGTGGGGCTTGACATTCCCACCGTATGTGGTCACCTGTAAGATGGTGCTGTATACCAAATTTGGTTTAAATATATCCACTGGTTGGGAAACGGTTAAAAATTATCGATATTTTTTCGAAAATTTCAACCCTGTATCTTTAAAATGAAGCGTTTATGGATCCAATATATAGGGTATTCCATTTAAAAAAACTGACTTATTCGTATTTGAATTTTGACTAAATGGACCGGGCATAAGGAATGTTCTGTGTATTATTTTAAAATTTTAACTAGTCAAAAATCACTATGACACTATTGTCCTACAAAGTTTCAAAGGAATTCGCTCTGACGTAGCCAAGCTGTGAAATATAATTATTTTTTAGACCCCTGTTTCCTGTTTCTGTCAATATTTTTATAAAAACTTAACTCAAAAACGATTGATTTAAGATAGATAAAACCTACATGTTTTTCAAAGAGAATTCAATTTTACATCTCCAGTTTACAAAATATACTGGGTGTTCTATTAAAAAACAAAACAAAGTGACCTCTATCGGTACGCAAAAATAAAACACTGTACTTACATTATTTTGAAAATAATTTAAGGTAATTTTATTTAGTAAATGACCACAAACAACTTTTATTTAAAACTTTTTTTTAAAAGTTATCACAAGACGAGATATTGATCCGCTACGTTACTTTTTGTACACACTGTATAGAGTATAGAGCATACAGTTATCTGTAGGTGTTATGCTACTGGTATTTAATAAATTATTGGATGGGAACGACCCGATTTTTCTCGCTGCAAATAAATCTAAATAAATTAGTTCGCCCGACATATTAAATAGTTGTTTAAAGCATACCTTTACTGATTAATAAATCCTGTTTAAACTGTTTACAATTCTTAAACTTTACAATATTAATATACGTACTGCAGGTGCTAGATGTATTTTGAATTTATTAATGCACATAAAATTCTTAACATCTTTTGCGTAAGTTTAATCCATTTCGTGTAATACCATAACGTGGCTTTAAATAAAAGTTCTCAAATCTAAAAACCTTCGACTTCGTTTGTACAAGTGTACAATTATAGTGGAGTAGCGTGAACGGAATCGAATCACACGCCCAGTGAACGCATTATTGAGCCAAGTGCACGTTATGGCATAAGAGAGCAGTGGTTTGTTTATGATTCGACAATGCGCCTTTTTATACCGTGGAGTGCTTGATCTGACTGCCGTGTTTAAAGATTATTAAGTCCGCCGACGCTAGCAGAAATTAATTGGGAAAAAATATCGCCTTTTAAATTAGGGTCGTTGATTGAGAACTAGCATAATGAACTTTGCTTTTTTTAAAAAGTCGTTACGATTAATATCGTTTTGCTTAGTAGTATACATTACTTAAAGGCTAATAATCCTTAATTTGGCCATAAATAACGTGTATAAGAAGTTTAAAGCCATTTGTTTTAATTAAAAAAAAAAAAAAGATTTTTTGGTAAATAACAGTGCAAAGACATAGCCCAGGGGTTAAACACCAGGGGTTCATGGACTCCCAAGGGGTACGTGAAACTTCCACAGGGGGTACGTGTCAAATACAATGACCGGAATAATTTACCTATTGATGGAAAGCAAGAACCAACAATTTTTCCACTACATATTTTTACATTGTGTGTTTTATGCACAAATAAAGTTCTTTTGAAATGTCGAATAGTCGAAGCTGTTTTTGTCAATTTTAGCAAAGACGCCCAGGCGTCGGTACCTTTTGCAATAAATACCGCATATATGGATGATAACAATAGCGTAAGACAGCACCCCGTATAAAATACGATAAGTAGGGCATTGTTCTAAAATTACCTGGGCATGTTTAGGTAACATAGTCAAAGCTGTGTCTGTCAATTTTAGTAAATGGCACTCACGCGTCGGTACCTTTTTTTTGCAATATATACCGCATATACGGATGATAACCTTAATACCGTAAGACAATACGCCGTATAAGATACAATAACTAAGAAATTATTAAAGTCATCGTTCTAAAATTACCTGGTGATGTTTAGCTAACATTATTGACATAGTCAAAGCTGTTTTTGTCAATTTTAACACAAGTCGCCCAAGCGTCGGTACCTTTATTTACATATATAGCTGATAACGTTAATACCGTAAGACAGGTGTTATATACCAGGGGTCCATGGACGCCCAAGGGGGACGTGAAGCTTCTACAGGGGGTATGTGTCAAACACAACGCCCGGAAAAATTTATTAGTGGAAAGCACGAAACAACAATTTTCGCACTAAACGTTTTTACACTGTATGTTCTATGCATTAATAAAGTTCGTTTGGAATGGACCAATTGACAAGGGGTACATGACGCTTCACAGTTGAGCCAAGGTACATTGATGGAAACTGGTTCAGAGCCGCTGCTATAGCCTTTGCAAGGAAAATAAAAAATCGTAGTATACATTATTTAAGGGCTAATAATTCTTAATTTGCCCGTAAATAATGTGTGTAAGAAGTTTGAAGCAATTTGTTTTCGTTTTAAAAAATAAATGAATTTTACAACCAATTGGCCCCTGAATGAGATTAACAAGGCCTGATTAATTTAATACAATTATATTAAAACTTTTGTTGGAAATAAGATGTGGTTTTACGATTATACTGCTAACATTAAATTTTCATGTGTACTCTTTAATTTTAAAAACGTTCGTTATCATTAATTAATAAACATTATTTGGAAATTCGTAACGTTTATTGCCGCTTTACGAGAATGTTATTAAAATACAGCTGTGCCTTTATGATTATTGTACAGAATTTGCATTTTTTAAACCAGGTTTTACTTAAGGTCGCTCAAAAGTGGTAGCGACAAAAGTACGTTCGGAATTTATTACGTTTATTAAATCGAATATATTAATTTATTAAACAGTAACCAGTTTTTGTGACCGTAATATAAAATTATTTAAATAAATCATTAGGTACTTATAAACCGAGATGGGGCTGCCAGTGCCGCGAAATTTTATTGGTGTACGGTCGGTTGTTGAAATTTTTTCTCCAATCACAGTAAACTATATACACTAAGTAAGCCAATAAGTACATATATCAATGTAAATAAGCATCGAAGAAAAATATCGATGACATTAATTTGAAGTTCATGTCAAATATTAAAAAAAAAAAATATTGTGCTTAATTGTATTCAACAAAATTTATATATTTATGTATGTAGGTTAACTCACCTACGGCAGTAAAAAACTATTAAACTAGAACGTAAAATTCGCAAGGTAGCTATGATTAGTCCAGCGTTTTGCAATTACTTATCTGTTTATTGCTACCTCTAATAATAATTCATTACGCCCAAACGCATACAAATACTTTATTTTGTTGGTATCTGGTGTCAATTGTACATACACAGAAGGCAGGGGTGTATTCCCACGAAGATGTTTTTAAAAAAATTAAAAAATATGAACGTATTCGATACTCAATTTGAACATATATTGACGAAAAAGTATTATTTGCTTTTGAGCATTGTTTAAAAAAGCATTTTATTTGCTCAAAAAACCGTAAAGTGAAATGAAAAATTAAAGCATATATTTTGGTCAAACAACCCTTTAAAAATTTTTGAGTTACATGTTAATTTTGTGAAGTACTTTGGAGGCATTTACCAGACAGTTATCTATAGCGTCGTCAAAAGCTTTATCAGTTGAAACCTAGTGATTTTCGAGCATTTTTACTTAAACTTGAGCAATAGCTGTTATTTAAGACAACACTTTGTTTACTTACTGAATCTGTATCACATTCAGGCAAATCCCTCTGTCGAAGGTTAAGGAACAAGGCATCGGCGAATGGCGAAACAGGGCGAGAAATGAAGCATAGACTTTATTTGGTTTGCAATTGCATTTAAGGCCCAAGAAAAACTTAAACTACAAGTTAATAACTAGAGATGTACACAAAACAGTAACGAATTAAAAAACCATTCTAGACTGTGATTACCACACGATAAGGCTTTGTACAAATCTAACCATAGGGTAAAAGTGTTACAAACTACGAACTTTTGAGAGGATTTTTGAAATTTGCTTATTCAGTGAGGATTTATTTAACGCCTAACATATTAACATAATTTCCTAATTAAAGTTGAAGACTTAACTCGAAGTAAATTAAATAAGTCAAAATAAAAAATTCCGCTTTTTTTTACGACCACCCTGTAAAATAATAACTGTTCATACGAAATATGAGTAACATTGCTAATAAACTGTTATAATATCATAATACATAGAAATAACAAAACGGGTTTTGTATTTCATATATTTTGCTGTTAGTAGATATTAGGATGTGTGTACCATAACGAGTTGTCTTGAATTGTGATCAATCTATCTTAAAAATATTGTGTTAATTAAACTGTTGAACGAATGGAGGTCGTTGTTTAAACAAGTAACTGTTTACGTCCAAATTTTATTACCGGGCATTAACTATAAGAAACATTTATTAAGCTAATTTAGTTGGCCGGAAACTATTAAAACTGTGACATTATTCTACAGAACATTTTAGAATTATTTATAAATATTCTATCTTTCAGCGATAAAAATATGAGACATTGATTTCTGGTCCAGGCATGTCAGCTACAATTCGCGCTTCATATATCTCGTCCGTGCTAGATGGCGACACGTTATGCATCTCAGAATGAAACACAGCTTCCGAAGTAAATCCATCAACGCTGCTTCTGCGAGTTAAATTAGTAAAAAGACAACAATGATCGTTAATTACTTCTTGGTAGGTGATGAATCCAGCACATGTTGTGTGTTAGATACAATGGAGACGTACGATTCAATTTGTCTTATTGTTGACACGAGTCGCAGCCGAATTCGGTGTAACTAATGTCGAGTGATCAATCATCGTCTTCGGTTTTGTAAATCCTTCGTGCCTACCTGGGCCGCTGGATCACTCTTAAAACCTTCGACTAATTTTATCTTCAACTAATTTTTGTGAGCGTACTTTTTGGTATGTTATGCGTACTCCCCCTAATTATAGACGATCCACGGTCGCGAGCAAAATGATTACGTCACTGGCGTTATTTTTGATATTAACCCTCTAAAAATATAACAGCCGATCTATTAAAACATATTCTTGATGCTATTTTTAAGTAGAATTTCAAATTTGTGCCAATCATTGACGTTAGCATTGTTGTTAGCCAACATCTTGTTGTTGAGACATATTTTTGCTGGGAAACTTTAAGAACTTCCTTCGAACTTTTTTTTTCAACTTTAATACCATTATTTATCGAAAGAATTAGCGATACAGTAAAAACTTGGTATGCAGGTCTTGCGTTATGTAAACCTGTTCGTCACATAATTTTCTTGCGATATATAAACACCGAGGAGCGTACACAACAATTTTCTTCCGCGTCTGAAGTGTTTTGTAATGGACTCTACCGCGCTAACACATTCAGTACTTAATTAAGACACTAAAGAGAAAAAACTCTAATGAAATTGTTGATTAAACTGCTTCAGCTATAAATACAATAACTACTAATTATAAAGCATTAAGAAACTGAGAAAGTGGTTTCAGATCGTTTACAGACAACATAAAGAATGGATAAGTAATACACAAAGGGGTAATACAAAAACTCGCGAATTTAAAACCAATATGACGAGATTAGTTTAAAGAAAATTAAAAGAAAACAATTAAGTTTATAAATAATTAAACTCGATATCGCAAAGTAATACTGGTGTTAAAATACGAGTTAATCCCCAAAACTAGGCAACACCAGCGCCAACTATGCTGCGAAGTTGCCTAGTAGTAGAATTAAAGTGGTTTAACACTGGGGTTAATCCCAGGTTCAACTTTTATGCAGTCGGGGCTTAATAACGTTAGATGAACCGTGATATCTTACGTTGAAATGAGAAAAAAACTGACTGGAAACATGCTTTATTGTTTTATTTTGAAAATGTCCTGTCAAATTTGCGTTTTTAACCAATCACTAATCTTGAATCTTCTAGAAATCTAGAGACTACCAATAGGAGCATTATTACACGGTAATAATTTTACATTACCCTGTCAGATGTTGATCATCCTGTCATATTTGCGTTTTCGACCAATAACAAATTCAGATTTCCTAGAAACGACCAATAAACATAATCATACACTGATAATTTACTTTTCGCAATTAAGAGATTTTCATGCGTTTATTGGTCGTTTCTAAGAAATCTGAGTTTGTGATTGGTCGATAATATAAATTTGGAGAGGGAATTAAATCTTTTGGTCTTGATAATTTTTGACGAATTTCGGCGACCAGTAGCGTTACTTTAATACGGATTAAACCACACCCCTGACAGTATTTGTAAAATTTGACATATCATTAATTTAATTTGACAGTTAGGTTAGGTGAAGAAAATTTTCCGACAAAATATAACTCGTGCATTGCAAATAATCTATAATTTTTGACAAATCTTCACTCATGCAAGTTGAATCAAAATAAATCTATCGTGCACTCGTGTTTTTTTCAGCTCAGCTTGCATTCGGGCCTATTTACCAAAAATTATTGATAATTTTTAATGCACTTGTTATATTACTTACCTACTACTGAGTATATTTTAAACAATTAATAATTATAAAATTAAATAATGTACCTGGGTCTGTACAGCCTTCGATTTTTATGTTAAGCGAAATAGATACATTAAAAAACGAAATACAATTTATGAGTCATAGGTATATATTTTAAATTTTCAAGTAGTTTAAAACATTGTAGAGTAAATATTGGAGTTAATTGGGATCGACTATGAAATTTAAAAAAAAGTTAATTATTTAAATAAAACTTGTTTGAATTTCGTGTGTGCAAATTGCCTATATTGTACCGTTTTGCTCAAACTATGTCTTGATCGGCCGACTGTTTCACAAAAGTCGTAAAATAATTATCGCAAAAATGTGAAATAGACGCATTGAGAAAGTATTTGGTAAAAAAAGCTGTATTACATTATAAAATTTCTTGCACAATATCTTATTCAAGAAATTTTATACTAGATTGTACAGCTGTTGCCAAGTTACAACCAGAGAGTCGAACCGAAATTTCGTTCCGGTTTACAGTTACGTTCCGTGAAAATGTTTTTCGTTCCGGTTCCGGTTTCGGTTTGGCTGAAAATTACGGTTCAGTTTCGGTTCGGTTCCGGTTCAGTTTCTGTTCCGGCTCGAATAACAAGTAAGTCTGAATATTAATTCAATTTCTTTTTATTCTTCGTTTTTAGTTTTAGAATTTGATAAAATATAAGAACTCAATAAGATTGAATAAGTTTATTAACAAAAACAAAAACGAAAACAAAATATAATCCAAAAATTATTTACATTTATATTTTTAATATAAGAAAAAAATTAAAAATCCTTATTTAAGCGGCACATTAGTATGTTTTGCAAATTTTGGTCGGACAGATTCGTCCTTTTATCCGTAAGTATTAATTTCAATACGGAAAAATTTCGTTCTACGCTGACCTGTGTAGCTGGTACAGCTAATATTATTTTGGCAAGATTTGCCAATTCAGGGAAAAGAACGCTTTTCTCCGACCAATACTTTAAAACATTAGTATTCCTAGGTTCTCTAGCTGGCTCGAAGTTAACAATTTGGTTTGCTAAATTAACTAAATTACAATTTGAATCAACTTCTTTGTCATTAATAATTCTTTTTAGATCCTTTCCTTTTTTTAAAAGATACATTTCAAGATCTGATAAGTTATTTTGGGATCGGTTACTTTCGAGCTCATTGAAATTTTCTGTAGATTTTAACTCTTTACTTAGCACAAGACATAAAGGTCGAACGAATTTGTTACTGTACAAAACAGCAATGAACTTTTAGAACCTTTTCTCACAATTTACAAAAAGATGAACCAAAACAGAAACACATGTTTTATTGCTACAATAGATAAAACACGTGTTGTATTGTTGTATAGTAACCCCGCCGAGGGACGAAACTGACCAGACCGTAATAAAATTTTAACACAAAGTGTCCCATGGTCGAAGAAGTAAAATACAAATCTCAATCACTTTTACAGTTATAGCTTGTGGAATTTTTTACTTGATTCCGGATTGCCAAATTACATATCTCAAAAACAACTTTTTTTAGTTTTTAAAACTGATCTTTTCGCGAAAAAAAAATTGACCCGAAATTAACCGTTAATAAAATTTCGTTCCGGTTTTTAAATTCTGCAGTTTTTCGTTCCGGTTTCGGTTCTGCTGAAAATACCGGTTAATTTCGGTTTTCGGTTCGGTTCCGGTTCGACTCTCTGGTTGCAACACGTCTTATGACACTTCGCGTTTGTCAATTTACGACATAAGACGTATTGTAACTTGGCAACAGCTGTACAATCTAGGATACAATTTCTTGAACAAGAAATTGTATTATGGTAATACAGCTTTTATTTAGTTCATATTTTTCATACGCATGCTGTGACGGTTTGGTACATTTTAGTTTTTTGTAACAGACACCATTAAAACATATTGTCAAATGTATTGCAAAACAATCCGATCTCAATTTCATATTAATTGAATTTACAGGTAAAACTGCATGATATAAAAATTCTTTGAGTACCTACTTGTTTATCATTACACGCATATATAATTACAACGATGTCACAATTAATAAAGCAACATTGCGAATTAATTTAATCCCCAACGGCAATTAATATTGAATGAGCTGTGTATTGTTGAAATATTAGAGTAAAGAAGACATTGTGAATAGGGAAATTTCTTCATTAAGATGATATTTCAAGAATGTTATTGAGGATGTCTCTTAAAAAGAGAAGCAAAAGCTTGCAAAAGCTGCACAGCTGCGATATTCATTCACATGCAAAGGGTAAATTTAGATACTGTCCTCCTGT
Source organism: Elmis aenea (assembly GCA_947652605.1). Classification (NCBI taxonomy): domain Eukaryota; kingdom Metazoa; phylum Arthropoda; class Insecta; order Coleoptera; family Elmidae; genus Elmis; species Elmis aenea. The sequence goes on along the minus strand of OX393581.1, from coordinate 22,893,735 downwards.
ATTAGAATATAACGCTTTTGAACTAAATTATCAAGTTAGTGTTGGAAAAGCATAACCAGATACATTTGAGATATATTCGAGACTAACAGTTTTTGTTTAAAACGTTAATTGGAACTTTCATTTAGTATTACTACTGAAACGTAAAAAAAGGTTAGTGCGTTTGTATCAGTTACACAAAATTCACTGTTTACGAGTTTCTTGCACTAAGGGTATCTTTTTTTAAATTATAATTTTGATAATGAATAGTTTTCTTGTTACATGCTTTTTCGTGTAAATTGTTTTGTATTTTTATTCCAAAGTGTTCAGCTAACACAATGATTTTTTTGTAGCATATCGACTACGCACTAAATACTAAATCATGCAAACATAAACTTTGTTAACTTTATCATACTGCAGACATTTTTATTTTGTAAGGGGATGACATAAACAACATGATTAGTAACATTATCATTATTATTGTAGGAATGTCAATGTTGTTTTCCTGGTGACTCAAAGCCCAACTGAATATCCAATCCAATTTTGCGTACACTTAATAGTGCTCAAAGGACAAATAATATTCGCGGTTTTAGTTTGAATTTTTATGATATCCTTAAAACAAACAGAATGTTGACTTTTACCGGAAAGTTGATCGAACTCAATTAGATTTGATAATTTTACTACCAGTTTGATTTTCATTCATTAAAACTGGTTTACATAAGCAGTAAAAAGCTAATGGCCTTAAACACATAAAATATACTAGGCGCCACGTGTATGAATTTTGTTTAGCTTTTTCGGTTTTTGTACGAAGATCGAACAACAGTTAATATTGTATTGTATTACATTCTAAAACGTACAAAATTTTATTGTAGGTGATATGATTTTTAGTTTTAAATTTAAACCCTAGTAGAGTTTATAGTAATGCAATCGGGTCTTTGAGACCAATAAGCAGTTTAATTCTAGCCTAAATTATTAATAGTCCTTACTTTGCTAATATATAAGTACACTAATTGTGTGTGATATGATGTGAAGCCCAAAGAAAAGTAATATAGCAACAAAGCTAACTCGAATGAAGAAAATATTTGTTTGCCAGCCAAAATTTTTGGTTGTTTTGATCAATTAATTGTTTTGTTTGGCATTCTTCCGCGAAATATCATCTAAAAAACAGTCCTTTTGTTTTGAAAAGAGGTTAATGAATGTTTTTAACGTAGTTGGTTGCCCAAGTCACTTCAAAAGCGAAAAAGATAACTAACCAACAACGAAAATCAATTTGTGTGTGTCTTATATCTACGAATGTTAATTTCCACATTGCTATCTTGTTTATTTCTTACAAAGGTACCGAATTCGGTTATCAACTAAATTTGTTGTTCATTAAGTAGATGTTTGTTGAGTGTAATATAAAAAATAAACAGTAAATGTTTGTCGTTTGCAAAAATTGCTAATTTATTTGAAATTGGGTAAAGTAGTTTGGGAACAAAACTTGTGTGTCTTATTGATAACAATATAGTACACTAAGTTTATCTATGCTTACAGAGCCTAGGTCATGGCCCGATCTACTGAACTTATGACTGGTAAAATACAGTGAGGTAAAAAAAGCAATTAAATAACAAAAAAATCATAGGGGAATTTATTAAGGGGAAGTTTGAGTCATTTCAAAATTTAAGTATCATAATTTTAAATAAAGGTATGATCGATCGATAGTTGGATAATTTTGACGCATTAACATACGAATAATTATTATTTACTGCTAACAATTTACAGAAACTTTTAACAAGCAACTACAAGTGCTCCATTTTCTTTATCTATAAAAACGGCAAGGCAATTTTTTTTAATTGTTGTGTATCGTGAAATTTATGAGAGCTTTTTATTTGTATTTATATTTCGGGATATTTGAACACTTGTATACCTCACGTGTTGTCATAGTAAATTCATGTAAAAATATATTGAGTGGGAAAAAGCTGCTTCACTTTAATTCCACAGTTAAATTTAGAAGTTATGGTCTAATTTTATTTCAGTGATACTAAGGATACGGACGCCTCAGATGTATAATATACGATGTTACATGCAGGCTGCATACAAAATGAAATAAGGTTATCGAGCCATTTTTGTTCTATTAGTTGTTTCATTTTTAAGGGGAGCATGAAAAAACTCGCGAATCGTCAACTAAACAAAAAAAAAGAAGCTCTTATGCTGAGGTATTAAATAATAAATATAATCAAATGATTATCTGTAAGTAGGGCATTATTTAGAACTAAAAATTTTGGCTTTTTAAACCAGTCTTCCAATTTAATTTTGGAGCTGGGACTGTGGAGGCCTTGCTGTCTATGTTTTTTTATTTTATTAACTAATTTTTGATGATAAATTTGCACAATTTCAAATGTCATTAATGACAATTATAAAATGATAGAAATTTTAACTGTCCAGAAACTTCGTGAAGTAAATGTTTGTGATCGCGTTAGCCCTGTAAAATATTTAGATCTTAATTAGTACATTATTTCATGTAGGTACTTATTTTTATACTTAGAGAATGAAGAATTACCAAAGTCGAAGCAAAATGGGTGGCAGTGCTCGTCCACACACGTTATTAAAATTTATAGTTAGTTGAACACACTCGAAGCTTAATCCTTACATAAATTATTCATAATAAAAACTAGTAATGATGTCAATGGGGTTATTAATTGCTATATTTTAAATTAATAAGTCATTAAATGTTAAATAACATCAAATAGAAAGCGCATGTAACGTTTAAATGTAGTTAACTGGTAACAATATGGTTAAAAACATGGCATTTCATCAATTAATGCGGAAGATGTGACACAATAAAAAAGTCGGATTCGATTTAGTTTTATGAAGTCGAACGTTGTAAATAACGGAACATATAATATACCTACTATACATAACATAAAAGCAATAATCTCGAAAACTTGAATTTTTATGAGTTTTAGCAATAAAACAATTTCGAAAATTTCCAAATTTACGAGCGACGCTATTATCGTTCCGGAGTTATGTTATTTTTGATGATGAAAGAAACACTTTATTCTATTTTCGTTACATCGATAGCGAATTATTTTCATCAAATTTTTGTTGTTTATCATAAACTCGTGTAGTCAATAATGCGATAGTGTTTTAGAATAAAATAATCGGACTTTGCGATTCTATTGCAAAGGTCACAAAAAACAATTAATTATAAAACGAACTGTTTCGCAATGTATTCGTTTTAAGTTATTGTGTTGCGCAGTAGCTGAATGAAATGAGCCAATTAAATGTTAAATACTGCACATAAGTGCGTGAAATGGAAACGGGAAGCGCGGCATGCTTTTTTCAGGCGCCAACTACAAGGTGCCACTATTAAAGAAATGAATATGAATTATTCCTAGTAGAACATGATTCCTTATTTAGACATGATTTCTCATTTATTTGTGTTTTCATCATTCAGTGTTTCTGCAAATATGTAGCAGGTATTATGGAGACAGGGCCGCACTCAACACATTTCAGAACAACTTCTGGGTTAGAGGATAACAGGATCCATCCGCTAAGAGTACCTACGTATAGCTTTTGGCTTAAGGTACAGTTAAGTACATGCTTAACTAAAACGTTATATGGTTATTGTCTTAACCGTCTTAAAAGTAACAAAATGAGTTTTAGTGAGGATTAGGGTTTCTCATATTTAACCGTTTTGCTTGTCCCGGGATTCCGGGAAGAAATCGGCCTTTGTCCCAGGATTTACCGAGATCCCGGGATCCTATAAATTATGTCAATATTTTTAAATAAATAACCCAAAGAAATTAAGGGACCGGTTTATTATTTAAAACAACTCCAAGTCATATATGTAATACATTTTGCTCCATGATTATTATAAATAATTAAATTAATATTATTGGTGAGAGAAACACACATTTGGGAAATATAACCTTTCTATTGCAATTTCATATTTATCAACACAATAATATTATTTTTACAATTAATTTTTGTAATGTACACACACATGTAATGCTTTGGTCAATTAGTCTTTTTCTTAATTTATTAACAAAAAGTCCTGCTGCATAAAATGCTCTCTCAGTCTCTATTGACGTAGGTGAAATTGTCTTGAGAGCATCTAGCAGCAAAGAAACATCGTTATTATCAATAAAATTTCATTTATAAGCTATGTTGCTTCGAATTACCAGGGTACACAAAAATAAAACTGTAAAAGTATTTTGAAGATATTTACTTTGTCATGGGGACCGGGCTTCTTTACGTCATGCTAAAAGAGAAAATATAAAAGAGAAAAATCATTTTGAAATAAAAATAAAGTTTTTCCATAATTTACTAATTTAGTAAAGATATTTATAATAAATTCTGATAAGTTTTGATGATATTACAAAGATCTTAGCACAAAAAAAACGAAAATAACACTTTTTTAAAATCCCGGGAATGCCCGGGACAAAAAGCATTTCCCGGGAAATATAAAATAGCCTAAAATGGACCGGGATCCCGGTATGCCGGGAAAGACACCCTAGTAAGGATGCACAGATGAGCAAATTGGCCTGTTACCAATTCTCCATTAATCGGTCTTAGCTATTGGTAAAAAAATTGGTTATCGGTCAGAAACCGATTACCGATTAATCGGGTCCATTCTTAGATTTTAGTCTGAAAAAAAATACCGCAACCTTTTAGTTCAGAAGAAAGTAAACAAAAACGAACTCTGATTCTTGTTCTTTTGCTTTATTCCTTTGTTGTTAGATATTTAAAAAAAAAAACTAAATTTACTTTATCAATGGAACTTCTTTTTTCTTATAAGCTGATTTAATTAGTTTTTGTTTTAAACTTCCCAGCTATTTCAGAATTTCAACTTTATTAGATGTTCTAAATAAATTTAAGTACAATAAGAACTCTTTGTAAAACTTTTAAAATTACAGAGAAAACCAAAAATAACTATATTCTATGTAATAAAAATTGCAGTGAAAAATTGAAAACACCCAAATACGAATGGCGAGTTTCAAGGCACTTTCAATAGGCAAATTTTTATTCACAATAACTTTACAACATGTTTTATAAACCTATCATACTTTTGTCCGCTATCATTATAAGCAAAATTTATTAATTGCCACCAGGCTATGTAATAATAGAAGAATGCGATTCTATAAAATGTTTACAAGCGTTTTACCCGAAATATTACTTTATTGTAGTGCCGAGTTATTTTTATTGCATTTATATTATTTAATTATTGACATACACTTTGTGGCTTGTAACTTTGAAATTTACTAGCGATTTTTGGTGTGGCACAATTTATTACATTTTTATTGCGGGAGAACTTCTACAGTGTAATAAAAAAAGGACTTCAGTAGGCGTTGCAAGCATTGTAAAAACTATAATGACTGATGGAATCATTGTAAATTATATATTTGTAAAGATAAAATGAAGTGATGCACGAGTATTTTATGTGTTTTTAAAATTACTTGTACAAGTTTTGAATTATGTCCAGCTGTCTTAGAGTTTGAATGTTTAAATTTGCTGCCAGATTATTATAGTAATTGTGGCTAATAGAAGGCACGGTGGATTTTATTGGGGTTACGTTATGACCGTGTAAGTTGCAGTACGTGTTTGAGTTACGAAGCCTTAGTATTGATAATATTAATACAGTGCTGAATTATAGTTTTTTTTTTAACCAAATGTACCGCCTACGCAACTGTAAACGTTTTCAAGTTAACGAAATTGATTTTTCTAAGGAATTCGAATAGGGCTAGTGCGTACCTGTAACTAGATACAATGTTAAGTGTAATTTATTAATTTTGTAGGATAACGAAGTAGCATGATTGGCTTCAAACAGGTTTCAACTTCTTGCCTGTGAGGCAGTCAATGCCCTGGAATATTATTTAATTCCAAGATTCTGTATTTAAATTATCTGACAAGTGCAGTTTGCTTCTCTCATTGGTTTTCAATTTTTATCGAGTAACGTCTTTAATCTGCATATGTAAGGATTTCATGTCGTTTATTGTCACATGCATTTTAAATTGTAATGCAAAAGTAATGTGAGAAATTTGCTTCGAGTATTTCTACATTTAACTCGATATAAAATCTTGAAAAAACACTGTATTATTTATTTATACAATTATAAATTGTATTATTGATTGCTAAGGTGGCTAACCTTATATTAATGCAGTAGCAGACTAATAAATTATTTTAATTTTAAATAAGAATAACAATTACTAGTCGTTTACGCTACCATGAAACAATCCTGTTGAATTATTCACCTAATTAATTTATTCTAGCAACGTGATATATAAATAGATCTATTATAATTATGTTAATATCAACACTGCCTGCTTCAGACGTGTCTCATACAATTTTCAAATTAACGGAATCAAACAAATTTGCTAATTGTTCATGAAAGATAAGTGCAAACAGTTGATTTATTACCTAAACTGAAAAAGAAATATGTACCATTATTTATCAATATATTTTTACATCCACTCCAAGCTCAGAATTAGTAGTTTACTTTAAAAAATGCTTTTAAGACTCATAAGTTTTAATTTGTGGTGCCATAATTGTGAACACATATAGACCGGATATATTTTATTTTTTACCCGCATGTTTAAAAACTGCGACTTGTCAGTTAACACATTTTTAGTCTCCCCATATTTTTTAACACATTTTACCCTTTCGCAGACAAAACATCCTTTTTAACGATTTTAGGCTGTTTTCTATATCAGTCAGCACCGGTACAGAAAGAAAACACCAGCACCATCACCTATACACATCACATATACGTGCGTTTGTAACACATGTGACTAAAATTTGCCGTACCACACATGGAAGGTAAGGATGGTTTAGTTTGTTATTATTCATAGTTAAAAAATGAAGAATGTGAACCGGATGTTCTATAATCTGTGGAAGATGTGCCCTAACACGTTTTAAAGGGGTTGAAGACAATTTTTTGTTTCCATTTCAAAGTTCAAACCCTTCCTCGCTTTTAACCGAAACGGATATGAAATATGAAACAAAGCGCTCGTCGAAAACCATTAGTCTGGAAAGAAAATTTTCATCTGTTTCGTAAATTTCAATTGTATTCGAATGCAAACAATATAACGCAATATTAATCTAAAATCTAAAACATACACGCAATCATTAGATATCAATGCAGTAGAGAGTGAATGCCTCGCGTCCAGAAGTCTTTTCTACTTGGTTGATAGTTTTTGTGCTAGGATAATCATACGGAGCGAGATTTGGTGAATAAGGAGCATGGTGCCACTACTATCACTAGTAGTCGTCAGTACTAGTTCAAATCTACCTCTAATGGTGCGGTACGAAGATTATCTTCCAGGTTGAGGTCGCCTGCATGAAAGTACTAAACCCAATACGACACGCCGCCTCAGAGACCGCATCCGGGCCTAATGGCCGAGCTAATGTGCGAAATTTTTTTTTATCGCACTCGTTATACACCTTCAAAATTAGAAAATTATGCCTTAATTAGTTCCTCCCTGATTACTCATACAATAACGTTATCAAGAAGTGTTTTGGAATATTAAAACCGCTCTAATGCGCTGGAGAAGAAAAAAAAAAGGTTAAACGTTTCTGGACAATCAAATAATTAAATGAAAGCGACCCAGAGTTTTTCTGTATTTCGCGCGAAAATGCTCGTAGTGAAAAATGGTTGGGCGTGTTAATGGCTTGTTAACTGTCTCATTAAATAATCGAACGTTCTTAATTTATTGCTTGAGTGCACTGTTTAATTTGAGGCACAATTACTTTTAATTGAGACATATGCGATGCACGGCGCAACATGATTAAAAACGATATGAACTTGTCGACTTAACTAAAAAAGTGTGCAACATAAATTTAAAAGAGCACATAAAAATTAATATATGGTTATCCGCAACATCGGTTCGGCCGCAGAAATAGCTATAAAAGAAATAATAGCGAATTTCAACGCCTTCTACATTGTGTAAACAACACATTCATATACATTCTTCAATTAAGAGTGCTGTGGATGCCAAAAATAACAAAATTTGTCATGAAAACATTTCATTTATTGCGGTAGTTGATGATGTTTTGTTGGCTACAATTTTTAATTGACTTTTTCGTTATTCTTCCTACAAAATTTTCTGTATAATTGAATACACATGCTGTTAACAACAAGTGCTATTATGTTTTGGTTGAATAATGATGCTCATAAAAATATTTTGTTGTTAATATAGTTTTGCAACGAGATAAATATTAAAAAGGTAATCTCACATTTTGCGACCATTTTAAAAACACAAGTACACATTTTTTTATACAAATGTTGCATCTGTATGTTCTTTTATGTGCCAAATATATATAAGGTGATGGCAGTTAAATGATATGAATAATTGGTTACATTATTTTTTACTGAAACATGGTAGGTTTGCGAAAAATAAGGCATTCAAGTGAAAATTTAATCTTCGCAACACTAAATTTATACCGATATTACTGAAATATCTCAAGCATATGTGCCTGTACATTTTTCATCGCTAGACAATCATCAATTGCTGCTTTCTGCACTTTAGTTTTGCCTTCTGCCAAAAACATTTGTAACATGCAGATGCGCATGACTTTCCGCAGTTCATATTTGTTAAAAATTACACATTTTTTATTCTGTAAAACTTAATTTAGCAAATAACGTAGACTTGAAAAACTAAAATTAAAAAAAGACAATAAAACAACCCACAATTGCAATGTAAAGCGAGTGACAGCTTTGGTTTACAAGTAAATTTTTAAAAAATGAATTTATTCGCTAGCAAAATTCAGCGTCTACACACATTTGATGGTATTTTTTATCAAGAACCATAAACGTACATTTTTGGCTCACTTAAAAATGTCAGACAAATTAAACACAACAACTTTCAAAACGGCTATGGTTCGTTATAAATAGAATAGACTGGCACATTTATTGTGTGATAGAAACAATTATTATATCCACTTTTTTCAATAACACATGTTTTAATAAACAAATCGATCAAGTGACAACTAACGACGATAAATTGCAAATCATATAATCGATTGTTTACAGGACTTGCTATTGTATCAGAAGATAATAATAATATTATTCTTTTAATTCTTTTTGTGTCAAATGAGCAAAAAATTATCGATACTTAAATTAAAATTTATTTTTAAGGATGCCCAAGAGATTATTGACACTTCAATTATAATGTATTTGTACAAAAAGCTCCAATAAACATCATTTGTAGGTAATTAAGGAAAAACTAAACAGAATGGTATAGAAATATAATCGAAATATAAAGCATTTTTGTTTTTAATGTTTAGTCCTGTTTTCACCTTGGATGCGAGAGTTTGCAAAAGACAGGAAGAGATTGAGATAACCCTTATAATATAAAAACCACATTAACATTGTCACCATGCTAGGACCGTTGGCGTTAAAAAGTTGCCTAATGGCTTATTAAACATAGAAAAGTTTCGAAGTCGTTTTTCTTCATTAATAATGTGTTAGGTTTTTGGGGTTATTTCTAAAAACAAATGGATAATAGAGGTGGTTATGATCTCTGAGAAAGATTCATCACTAAATAATTTGTAGGTATTCGCTAACGCTACATGAGAATGAAAAGGATATCAGCTACTTCCAGTTTATAGCAGCTCTAGAGTTGAATGTAAGGTAGTTAGTTCCTTATGCATATTAATACACATTGAAGCTTGTGGTCCAGTCAAAAGGGCATACCTGTCTCGTTTGAACGCACATATAGGCGATTACCTTCAAGTTGTGCCATTTCATCTGTAGTAGAGTACAAATTACTTGGAAGCCAAACACAGGTGACTTACTAACTTATAGTGTCGTGTTCTCGCATTACAGGCTAGTGACTTGCATGTATAATTGTGTTAAATTACCCGCACTCTCAGATAAGCGCTAATTTAATAATGCAGGTAAAATAAGCTTCGTCATAGTACATCAGGGAGTGGTTGGTTGCAGCTCCTTTAACTACACTTCGGTGGTTTTATCATCAATAATGCATATCACACCGTTGATTTCATGTGTTCATTTAAATGACATTACATGTTGTTTAATGACCTGTGATCCATTTAGCATGAAGATGTATTATCATGCACGGCATTCAATAAACTGCTGCTACTTTTTCTGCATTCCAAAAATCTTGATTGTATAACGTAAAGGTTGCTGTTCAATGGAAACGCTAATTCGCGAAAAATAAATGGAAAAAAACAATACTCGTTTAAAAATATGACGTAAAAATACAAATTCAAAACTATATTGTGTTAGGGAAGATTGTAAACATGTAAGCTATATGTGTACCAAGTTGCAAGGTGCCTAAAAGGTTTCTAAGCTCTACCATACAATTATGTTTAACATTTTAGCTGGTTTTGTTTATGGGCAATTATATAAATTATACGAGAAACCTCAAAACGTGGCACTTAAAAAAACCTAAATTTAAATAGAATCGGAGTTTCCTTCCCTTAATAGTTAAAGAGTAACAACGTATTTCAATATTTTAAAACCGTTTTTAGTACTCATCTCTACGTTACTAACTCTCTTGGTGCATCTGTCGGATATCTTCAATGTTTTCCTATTTCAAACTGGTTTCGTAAAGTAAGTAGTAAAAAGAATGTAAATGATTAGTTATTAATAAACTGGCGATGAGATACAAATAGGTACAGTTGGATCAAATTGTGTTCTTCAAACCACATTAATTGTTCGTACCATCCTCCGCAACAGATAGTAATGTAAAATTTACGGTTTATTCAAATGTCGCTGCGATAAAAATACGCCTTAACGAAGGAATTTGATAATCAAACCAATTAGTAGGCATTAATTAGAGATCCGTTGTATTTCCATAAATAACCAAGAGTTATTACTTTCAACAGACAAATTCAAGTTGCATAATAAAATTAATCCAGAAACATTTGGTGCAGATAAATTAAGTTCCTTTATATCTAAGAATAAAGCCCTCAAAGTATATAATGTGACGTCACAACACACTCGTACCTCTTATCTTTATTAATGACTCCATCAGTTCTATTTTTGGAACAAAAGCGTCGGAGTACAGAGCTTAGTGTAATGCTATTTTAAAATTTATATTTAGATTCATAATATAAGAAAAAGTGCGCGCGTGAAATGGTATTTGACTGAAAGAGAGTCTATCCTAGACAACATGGCGAGTTGATTCAAAGGCAAACGCATGTGCGTTTAGTTTTGATAATAAAAGCTTGCGAAATATATTCTGTGTCTGGACGGGGTTTGGGTGTTTTAAAATACGTTTTAAAAAATTGCTGTCTGAAATGGATAAGTTTATAACGTATCTTGGGTTCGTTTGCATTTTTGTAATCACATTTTAAAATACTTATATGCATCTTTTTGGGCATTTTATCTTCTCTCATTCGTTGCGTATGTTCTAACTATATTATTTGTTCCTCCTGGATCTTTTGTTCAATCGCTTTAAGATTTTTCCTGTACGTTTAATTGCAGATTGTTTGTTGTGTATTAACAAAAACCAGTCAAAACTCGAAGGACCATAAATTGAATTCAAGATAACAAACGAAAGGTGTTGGGTTCACTTACCAATAACGTACACATACAACGACACATGGGAAAAATGCCCTGTTTTTTCTTAGCGCCCGAAGATGGCGGGCATTCGCGACGGCCATGAAACCAACCAAAAAGGCGCGACGAAAAGCAAAATGTAAAAATAAAGCAAAACGCACATTTAGCTCAACGAACATTGTGTTTGCCTTTAATTTTTATTAGAAACCTTATTTTCACACTTCTTATTCGGCCTTTTTTATGTTATAGTCCACGATTCGCAGCGTTAGCAAAGGACTTTATTCCTCTCTATGGTTAATCTCCTTGAAAAATTAAGAATGTATTTGTCTAAATTTATCTAAACCTTCCAATTTTTGCGTTGGATTAAATCTTTTACGACTTATGTCTAGATTCGAGTAAATTATGAGCTAATTAGTTTTAAGCGCTAATGCTTATCTACAAAATGAATAATATTTAAAAATCAAATAACGGAAATTATAACATAATCACAGTAATCAATTTCGAGTTATACTACAACAAGTTACAACATTTCGATAATATTTGATACTACTGAAATATATCGCGCTGTTTTTTTTTTTTATTAGCATGTAACAAAATGTTTAGGAAACTTTGTACAATGTGTTTATCACGAGGTCAGGTCATAACCAACATTATAACAAATGCAAAACTAAAATTATCTTTATGTACTACATTATTTTGCTAACCCACATTTTTAATCACTAGGTGCATCTTTATTTTTGTTGATGTAACATTTATAATTAGACCTACTTTTAAGACCAAATTTTTTATGATCTCGTAAAAAGTGATTGATTATATAGAATGAGTTCGTGCTGTTTGGAAGATCGGTGATTGTTACTGAACGGTTTTAAAACACAAGAAATAATTAAGTAAACACGTATTAAAAAAGAGGAATAAAACAATTGAAACTTAATTATCTTTTGTAAAGTTTACTGTGTGATGATTGGAGCGTACAAAAACACACAAAAACTTTTACACTATCTAATATTTACTTTAAAATGTGAAAAATTCGAAGTTAAATAAAAATAATAGATCTGACTTTATCTGTGCAATTCAATTTATTGAAAAACTTTCAAATGGTAGTCTTTATAGAAATATCACAAATTGTTCTAATAACATTCACACTTAAAATTTTAACAAATTTTACAATAATTGACGCCGCGTATATAACCAGTAATATTAATTTTTATCAGTAAATGCAAAATTATTTATGACATCTGTTTTTAAGGAGTGAAGATTTAAAAAAAAATAACATCGAAAAGTCAAGCTTACACAAATAATTGTTTTTTTCAAATAAAAAAAAGCAAATAATGTATAAACACTAACGTTTAAGAATTGCTACAACACAAGATTTTTATTCCTCGTTTATAACATCGACAATTGTTTAGCCAATGACGTCAGAACTTCTCTTAAGATGACGATTTTGTTGAAGTCTTATCGTGTCTGCTATTAACAATGCCAATTGTTTTTGTATTTTTATGGTTAATTATACTTTGGACTGGCTTTATTTGTACGCACTGGAGAACAATATTTACAAATGTATGTCGCAAAATCTGTCATTCGACTAATTATCCTGTACGCAGATAATGACCTTAAGTAATTATCGCTTAAGTAATTTATTTTGTTAACGCTAATTCTGTAAGGGGGCACATCGTACTTGTGCCAATTTGTTTGAAATAAGAATATGCACAAACATTTGAACAGGGAGTGATTGCGTCGCGCGCCTGCTAGGAACGAAAAAGTGATTTAAACTTATGTTGTTTTGTCTTAAATGTTCCCTCCTAGTTAAAGGTAGTTCACACGGTGACACTTGCGTCGTGACTAGGTGCCGTGGCATCAAATGTAGTCGTCTGAACGTGAACAGCCTGATGTCGCGATGCTACGATGTCGCGACACAGATATTGACAGTGCGGCATTTGACGTAAGCCTACCATACTTTTATATTTTGACATAGACAAATAATATACATTTGTTTGTCATCGATTTCCATTTGATCATGTCCTCAATAGATGTTCCAACGATTTTAGAGCATTATCAACAATATCCTGGTTTATGGGACAGATCTATTCCCGAATATAGCGACTTCAAAATAATTAGTTGCTCTACAACACTCGTTGCTGCAGTTACAAGAACGGCCATTTTTATTTTGATGTCGCGACGCTCACTAGTTATTTACATAAGTGTGCAAAGTATTTCTTTTCTCGTGAGGCTGCCAATTGCACGCACGAGCCGTAGGCGAGTGCGGGCACGGCAATTGAACGAGAAAAGGTACCTACTTTGCTCATGAGTTGTGTATTACATTTTCCTCAAAACCGGTGAAAAATGCGATTAAAAGCAAAACGTTAATGTTAATCTTAAAATGTCAGTTGTGTATTCGGCACGATTGACAGTTTCGCTGTTTAAAAACGCTATTACGCGACGTTACCATGACATTACAATTCATTTTGCTCTCTAGGGAGCAAAGTGATTACTTTGCTCCCTAGAGAGCAAAATGTCGTTTTGCCCATTCTTTTTGATAAGGTAATGAGAACATTTTTTAACGATTGTGAGAAAATATCATTTTTTCTACTAAGTACCACTAATGTAAATGACTTTTACCGTACAGCCTCCATGTATAGTAGGTGAGTCCTAACGCACGGTAAGCAAAACGCACACTTGTTAAGAAATGTCAAAGTAAGCCTACGTCAAAATTGACAAGACAACGTAATTACATGTGTATATTAGCCAAAAAGACGTTAAAATCGTAGGTATTGTGTGTTCGTAGAAAAAGTAAACTACATAACACGAGTTGTAAGGCAATTATGCATTCGTGAACTTTTCCACTCGTGCGTAATATGCTTCTTACAACTTTTATTATGTAATATACTGTTATTTGTGAACACCCAGTGCCGCGACACCGAATGTCAAGCGATGTCGTGACATTTGATGTCGCCGTGTGAACTATCCTTTATAGTTGTTGTTTGTATTATGTGAGTGACTTATGTGAATACTTTTTTCCTTCAAATTGACGGATTATTTCGTAAAAAAGCATTACATAATTGGAATGAAATTCAGATTTTTGGGGTTGTAACTGCACCCTTGTACTACGCCCCTGCGTTTGCGCATGGTTTAGTATTTTCATTTACGTGTTATGGTAATAAACTTGTTATTAATTCTGAAATATGTTTCACGGCCGCTCCGTGCAACAAAGATAATAATTTATATCATAACGTTCGAGTATTTATCTGTTTAGAAATTATGCGCTCTTTGTTGGTCCATTATTAATTATATAATGACGCTTGCATTAAAAACACAAATGTTGAAACATTTTAATCACATGAACTAGTACATTATCAGTGGTATAACGAATATAGTTCGTCAACTTGTTCGACCAGACTATCGCACACAGTGTAGCGTAGTTGTCATTATGCGTATTGTGGCAAATCTGCATCAATAGGGATCATGGAAATTGGTTGTTATTGTACAGAGAGACACACATGTCATCATTAATGTACATATGCATTATTACACCCGTATCAATATTTACAAAGGCCTTTGTGCACGGCAAATTATAATAGACGTTTATATCACGGTACAATAAATGCAAATTTTGATTTGTTTGAAATTGCTCTATTTCTAATATTGCAGTGTATGTTTAAATTGCGTTTTAATTAAACAACTATAATGAATTTATTTGATTATTATGTTTAATGAAATCGACAGACTAACGATGTTTGACTACAGCAAACTTTAACCCGATGCTTCACTGCTTTAAAAATATATCTAATTGTAGGTTAGTCGTTTACAGTATCAGACGAGTGTTTTTTTTTGGAAATTATAAATCAGTTATTGATTGCTGTGGTAATTGTACTTTACCATATGGTAAAAAAAGTAAAAAATTACGCAGAGTTGTTCGTGAAATCTAGTTTTATACTCATTGCTTTTGTCTATAAAATAAATCAGTTCGACTATTTACATCGCCGACCGTAGTTACAATGCGAACACGGACGGTTTGCATCTTTTTTGCAAGAAATCTTTTTAAAAAAGGGATAATTATTGTGCAATTAATATGCAAGAATAAGATCCTGCTGCGCTGTCGATACTCTCGTGTAATGTCTAGGTTTATTGCGACCATTTATTATTTTAATAGCACAGTTTACCGGGCTGCTCTCCGTGTTTGCTCGCCACAGTATATTAATCTGTCGGTTGCCAACACTGATCGCAATCGCGGTAATCGTCCTTTCCCGGGATTTGCTGCGAACAATAATATGTAATATTCTCCTGCCTTTGTCAGCACCGTGCCTGCTGCCTATATTACGATGGAACACCGCTCAAATTCGATTGCATTTGTATGTAGGTTCTGTGTTATTTGGAAATGATCATTGTGGTACAGCCACGCTGAATATTGGAAACAAATTTATATTACAGTTTTATTGGTATATTATATCTGTAATAACCGTGAACAGATTTGCAGTAAAAATATATAAAAGTTATTTTGTAATTTATATGGATACGTAGAATCCGATATTACAACTAATTAACACAAGCAGTAAAGTGTGGAAACCATTTTACAGTTCACATTTAGTGCCTTATCCAACACAGAACATTACCTCAAAACGACCGTCATTGGCTTCCTTAATAATAATAGTTTAATTAAAAACTTAGTTTTCCGTTCGAAAATTGTTGATATGCAACTTGAAAATAAGTAATTATCATGTAGCATAATTGCTACTTTGACTTAACAGTAACTGTTGAACAAACAGTACACATCAGAAAGCAGAAGTTTGATTCCCATTACGTAATTACACCCAGTCTAGATTTGAAATCGTATGAGGGGATCGGTACGTCTACTGATCCTTTGAAGGATCTGTTAGGACAGAAATCAGAAGCGTTAGTGCTAATGATAACAAGGTTATGTACAATTACATCTTCTACAAACAGATAATCCTCACTCAGATGTATATTCTCGCTACCTGTCTGTAGCTGCGTTCCTAGGAACACAAACACTAGCAAGGATTTTGTTTTATTTGCTTACTAATATCCCTGGAACAAAAAATGCATTCATCTAGTTATCGAACTGAAGCAACGATGTGTACAGATATACAGGATGTTCCACAGCTCAATAACGAATGAAAAGCAAATATCTCAGTGCCCGTGAACATACTCAAAACGTTTTTTAAAACGACTATAAAGAGCCAGATAATTACAAAGAACAAAACTGCCTGTTTCATAGGAGTATTAATTTATTAGTTAATGTGGAATATAATATATGTACTAAACATACTTTTATATTTGAAACTCTTAGATTACTTTAGAAATTTGATGATATAATATACTAAATAGTCATAATAATTAAGTACTAGGAAAATTTATTTGCCAATTATTTATAGTCACAATTTAGCTAATAAAATGTAAATTCATTTTTATATCGGCTGTATTCCACCAAGGTATTATGTATGCTAATTTGTTTACCAAAAATATTAGGTGAAGAAGTACATAGGTATATAAAAACGGTAGCCACAAAATTAAACCTCAAATTATCTTCATTTCGAAGTCGATAATGAATTCAAAAAAAAAAACACCAACACTTGATTTTGGAATAAGATTGTAAAAGAATAAATCTTACGAAGGCGATGGTACTCGTTTATGTGTTTGCTTGTTCCTACTGTTTCTGCTAAAAAAACACCTTCTTTAAATAAAAAATATGCAAATTTGGCACAAATATAGTTTACGAAATCTATTTACGTGGTAATTTGATTGTGGCTACAACATACCTTGGAAAATTTTGGATTGTTATGTATTGAAAGTATCACTTGCGCAAACAACTATGTTAATTTATAAATGTATTAAAAAAATTGTTTTTTAAGATTAAACAATTATTTATATCAATGCCAATTGTCTTCACCAGATTAAAAAAGTGTTTAAACAGACTTTAACTGTTATTTAAAATACGCCGAACCAATTTCAAGTGCGTCAACAACTTAAGCATTAAAAGGACAAAATAAATTACATATATGCTTGATTAAATTACCGTTTTAATATTTTATTGCTCAAGTATTAAATTAACTGCATTTTTATTACATGCTCATTACACTTGTTTAAAATATTTGTGTGATATTCTAATATTACAACTTATTAACACATATGAGTATGATTTAGCCATAATTAAGGTTAAATTTGTACGCAACTATGCTTCCTGGGATTTGATTAATGCATGATTAAATGAACAGAAATGCCTGTTTTCAATTAGACTTACATGTTTATCTGAAATTCTTGGCGTTATGCAGAGTGAATAAGTGTGAGAAAATTGTTTGGTTAGGTTCGTTCTCCATAAAAGAAAGATGATAACAAAATATATATAACTATAGTTCTTTATCAGTTGCAGTACTATTTATTTGATTTTATTTAATCTTTCCTTATATTAAAAATAAAACTGTAAATGATGGTATTGCATTTTCACTAGAAATTCTTTGAAACAAATTAGTAATTTAAAATGAAGCTTATTTAGGTAACAGATACAAATGTTTGATGGGAGTACTTCCTTAAAAGTTATTATTTATTAGAAAGAATATATGTTTAATGATAAAAAATTTATAAGGGAATGTAAATATTGCATTTGATCAATTTTACGTAATTGTTGTTCGGATGTGTAGGTACGTTCAGACATAGGAAAATTAAACGTTAGTATGGAGTTTTTTATATTTACAGGCTCGACGGAAAACCTCTCTGCTCATTTCAAAGTTCGTTATCATAATAAAGCTTTATAAAATCGCTCAAACGTAAGGCAAACAAAACTGAAAACTTTTAAAATGCTACGTTCGTCATTATCTCATTACTGTCATCCCACAACCAATTCATAAAGAATCATAATTATAATTAACAAGCATACAGACGAGATTGAATGCTATAAACTTGCTCGCTTTGCCTCTTCGCTTGCCTTTGTCTGCATCAACTGAACCAATCAGAGTCTAGAGTAACAATCCTTTAAGATAGTGCACAGAAACAGGGCTCTAAGACGACTGATGGAATTGAGTTTGTATGCCTTTGATACAGACTTTAAACAACATAAATACACATTTACAAAGAGATTGTAACTAACAACGTACTATACTCTGTTTATTACTACCCACAGCTGACGGTTCTCTTTTTGATTGTGCTGGAGTTGAATTTGGATCGAGAAATAAAGGAGACACGACCGCTTTACCATTATAATTTTGAATGGAGATAATACGGCACGTAAAATAGATTATGTTTCCAAAACATTGATTTAATGTAAATGCGTTATGTTTAAGTAAATATGGTACTCAAAAAGTTTAGATATGGCGTTGCAGTATATAGTAAAAGTACGGTGTTAATTTTAATTTTAACACCACAATCACACAGAATTTAGATTATACAGGGTGTCCCAGATTACATTTCCAGCATAGGGATCTCGCTTATTATAAGGTTTGTTTAAATTAGATGAATTAACTTTTAATTAGTTGTAAATGTGCCCATAATTACCTGTATGATAACAAATTTGCTACAAAGACTATCGAATTACAGAACACCAATATAAAATTCTAATAAATGATACCGCAGACAAATGGCAATTGTCATTTGACGTTTAATTATTTGTTTTTTGTTTTTATTTTCATAGATAGCTTGATAAGTGATGGGTAAAATAGGATTTTTCTTCATTTTGCTACTTATTTATAAAAATAGATATAGCGAGTAATATCTCATTCAAAAGAGAGAAAAAAAGAACATTTAACTATTCCATAGCCTACTTCGCGGCCCATAAGAAATAATGAAATTAGGGGTATCTACTTAATATCTCGAAAATGCTAGGTGTTAAAAAAAATCTAAAATAATATTTAATTATTTACATTCTACACAAAAAAGTCATGAGAGAAAAAAGAAATCCGACATTTTCATATTTTTTACTACAACATTATTTGAAGTATGAGGAATTTTGTACTTTTAAAAATTAATTGTGGCTCTTCTCATACTAAGGAATAATTCATCTAATTTAAACAAACCTGTATCTCTTATATTAAGCGAGATACCCATGCTGGAAATGTAATCTGGGACACCCTGTATACTGTATAGGTCTACATAAAAATTGTGTTATTTGTCAAAATAACTTTTTTCCCATAGATTGTGTGTCAAACTGTAAAAGTTTTGGAACAGACATTTTGATAAATATTCTTCTGTGGAAAAACAACCTCTGGATATAGTGAATCTGATTAAATATTTGCGTTGAATTTGCTTTGTTTAGGGAGCAAAGTATTTAATAATTAATATTATACATTTTAATGAAAAACATAAATTAATGGATAATGGATTAAGTTAGTAGGATAGACAAATGTCTTTAATTCCTGCTTTTAGTACCTGTAGGATTTGTCTGTGTTCTTTGTCATTTGCAATTGATCTAATGTTCGGTGTTATTCTTGTAGAATTTCATTATTTTACGTTCCGTGTGGCTCCTGCTGCGCCATTTTATAACATTGTTTGTCACGATTCGAAAGAAAAATGCTAAAATATGTCGCTAAAACATTAAACTATTATTAAAAAGGAATAAAATTTGTACTTTTTGTTTTGCAAAATTTTAATCGCATAGTAAAAAATTCTTTTTTAAAACAATGTGGCTCTAAAATGGTCTCTGTTGAAATAAATCTTGACTATGTGATAGTGCGTACTATTATTCAGGAGTCTATTAAACCAAAGTTTTCAAAAGTTTAATACTTCCAGAGATAAGTAAAAAAGACTGACCATAGAAAACAAGATTTTTTGAAAGAGCTTGGCGGTTTGAAAAATCATTAAGTAGAAATGTTAACGTACCCTTTATTAATCTGATGTTTTCATAAAAATTTTAACCAAGAACTCCGAAAATTGACGAGTAAATAAGAAACTTATGCACGAAACAAAAAAATTAATTTTTTATCACTTTATAGATAGAAATTTCTGCCGTTCTAGTTTCCTTTTCATAAGATCAAGCAATTTAAAAACGTCAGTATTATACCCAAAATTATAATTAATATTAAATTAAAATGGTCTTGATAGCGATTTTAGAGATAAATTGCAACATAAAATATTTATTAATATAGGTATTTTTTACAAATTCAAAGAATTTTGTCCAAGTTATTAGCTCGCGTCTTAAATTAACAACCAAAATACAAATGAAGTGACTCGCAACTTTGTCGGAGGAATTTAAACTAGTAAAATTAACAAACTTACTGTTTTTGGACATTAAAATTAAAAGCCTTATACGGTTCTCAATTAATTGCGTGTCTTAACTTGAGCAAGTTCAACAGCCTTTACTAAAACGACGTTATAATATGTATGTGTAAACAAATTTTGTCTTATATATCACACAGGAAACGGATAAACGTATAGGTAACACATAATAGCGCCTGCCACCTCACAGTACCTATACAAAAACAGACCGATTGTTAAATTCCACATCAAAAATTATTCGCATAACAAACCGCATTTTTAACTAAACCAATAATTTTAATTTTATTTAATACGTATTGGTTCGGAATTCCGATTTGATGTTTTTGAAATTGGTTGAGATAACTCACGAGAAATTCCAGCGCTGTAAGTTGACAAAACAATCAAACTGAAAATATTTTAAAAGTCATTGACTATTCGTATTGACTATTACGAGACCGTTATACGCAACATGCCCATTTCAACATTTTTATGACTACGAATATCTTAGCAATAAAAATAAAATCTGGAAATACGCATGTTAGCCGTCTCATAATGATTTTATTATTGTTGTGTATAATATACCGCTTTTGTAACGCGAGTTTATTCGTACATAGATGATCCGAAACCACTAAAAGATATAATATCGACGGAGATATTCTGTTTTTTTCATACGTGCGTGTCTTTTATTCCCTTATTTTAGTTATATTATGTTAAATAACGATAAATTATACCCATTATCAATTTTAAGACATCGTTAAAATTATTTCAGCTACCAAAAACAATTTTATGTGTGTGATTCTTGAATTATATTACATTTTTTTAACCAGTTTCTGTCGACCTTCACTGTTTTTTCTTCGTACTATTTTAAATAAGATTGAGTTATTAGAGGTACGCAGATCGTAACTATAAAATACTTCTTAGAAATTTCATAAAACACTACAAGTTGAATTTTTGATACGTTGAAGTTGTGACAAATATTAATGTTAAAAGTACGAAAACTCAGATTGTATTTTGCTAGCTAAATTTGTAGGTGCTTAAATATGTTGGACGTTTTTATAAGAGTAAGTATTTTGAATAAAAAATGTGTAGACAGGTAGCCATTTCCGCGTTCTCTCGAGTCTACTTTAGCATACGCATAATCAATTTTCTGCCAAATTCCGGTTAGAACAATCAAAAGAAAAATATGTTTTCTATTAAATTTAACAAATTAGCATTCCAATCTCGCTACTCACTTCAGTAATTTTATAAAATAAGGTTTTGCGTTTAAATAAAAAATTATTATCGCTTTTTTTAAAATGATATCTTGTAGAAATGTTAAACCAATTTCAAGAACAGTCTCATCTCTACAGACAGATTACATAAAAAAAGGATTGCAAATGATGAAGAGACGACAGTTTTGAAACTGGTCTAGCATTTCTCTACAAGAGATTCTATTATTATTCTACGGAAAACTACCGTTTGTTTATTGAAAAAAAAATTAAAATATCCTACTAAATTTATAAGCGTAGAAATGTATTACTCAGAAAAACAAATGATTTAGAACAAGGGCGGATCCAGCCTTCCATCGAAGGGGGGGGGGGGTAATTAAAACTTTCAGTGGGCCCTTGCCAATTGGCTTCCGCTGAATTTTTTTCCTCTCAACTTTAATTAGCAATTGTTTCGCTTCGCCCCTTGATAATTTATTGTAATTATCAATTTTTCAAATGAAAACAGGTCAATGGCTAAAAGTATACGGGAAGTGTAGAATAAATATGACTATTTTTGTAAAATACAGTTTTAATTTAGGCAATAATACATTGAAGTAAAACTAATTCTATTAAACATCAAGATCTCTAGGAATATGCAATAAAGCCAATCCCGTTAAACGTTCTTGTGTCATATTAGATCGTAACCACCCTTTTAACCTTTTTAAAGCCAAAAAACTCCTATCTGCCGAGGCAACGCTAACAGGAAGAGTGCATAAAATTTGCAAAATGATTTTTAAAGTGGGGTACATTTCGGCGTTACATTTTTTACATGTTTCAAAAGCACTGTCAGGTACCTACATTTTCGTTTAACTGAAATTTCTTTTGCCATTCTGATGTCCAAAAATCGATTTCAGATTTAAGCTTTAATTTTATTAGATCTCGTCGTTTTCAAATACTTTACTTAAATAAGTGACCATTGAATTTATAAATTCATTTATACCTTCACTAGACTTTATTATAAACTAAGGCGGGAACGCAGGAAATAAAATACATATTTGTAAAACTTTATTTTTTAAATATCTTAGTCTTACTTAGGGGGGTAATAATTACCCCATTTAAACCCCCCGCCCCCCGCCACTGATTTAGAATTTGTAAAAGGTAAATAATGGAGCTTATTTTAAAAAACAAAGTTGTCAGTTACAGCATGAAAATAAGTTGTCTATATTAATGACGTAATACTTGAAATGGTATACACTTAATTGTTTCAAAATGTTTGATGAATAAGTACGAGGTATTTGAACAACCTCTAGGGACGGTCTTATTAAAATTCGAATGTGGTTTGTTGTAAGCTGTAAGTACTGTGAATGAGTTATATTTATCCTAGTACACTTAAGCATGCTGGAATATCACTCGTACCATTTGAAGCGACTTAAGAAGTTATTGTTGATATTTAAGGTTGAGAATGTGCTATCGTAAATCTTACGAGATAAACAGAAATAAGTGTGATTATGATAAATGTTTTTCAAGTGCCATTATAACTGGAAGTCTAAACGTGCTTCATTAAGCGATGAAGAATTGTTACTGAGTAACAACGGAATTAACTTCAACAATAATTTGTTAGCTTTAAGACACGAATATCAGGTTCAGTGCTGTTTTGGAAGAAAAATGGCCAACCAAAGGTGAAAATTAACTGATATGGGCAAGTCCTAGTAAGGAGATGCTCAATAAGCGAGGGATAATTTATCAAGAGTGTAGTGGAAATTGAAAAATTGACACGTTTAATTATCTAAACTTGCGAGATCTTTTTATAGAACAGAGTTTGTTTTTTACGGCCGTGATTATTTATCTCCAATTCTATTTTAAAAGTTATTCCACGCTCGTCACTGTTAAATAAAATAATTAGACGCCAACCAGGTCTTTAATGTTTTTTTGTTTTATTGTAGTTATCGCATCAATAACAGAGTACTTTGTAAAAGCATGAATATAATAATTTACGATTATCTTTAACCTTACTTCAATAAAACTAAAAGCGGCAGGGTTTTAATACATCCTCATAAAACGGAGTTAAAAGATCCGATGGACATCATACGCTGAGTTTATGACGATGACCATTGCGCTAAACTAGAACCATCAACATCAGAAATGGCGGAAAAAATAAATTGAAAGCTCTCGCTTTATGCACGGGATTAAAAATTATATTACAACTCAGGTAACTAGTTTAATAATAATTATTATACAAACCTTTTAATGTCCTTTTCGTGAAATCGTTTATAAATGTAATAAACTTTATTACAAAAATTAATTAAAAACGTATTTGTTGAAGTATGTGGCGGGCGTCGACGTGAAATACACAAATTTGCAAAATCAAATTTAAATTATTAAGACATTTACGATATTAAAACTGTTACTTATGATTAGAATTGATTGCGAAATTAAACTGCGTTTTATAGAAATATTCGCAAATAAACTGCGAATCAAAGTACAAAAACAATTGATGCTCAAGCGATTAACTTATTGGTCGGATGGCCACTCTAATAGGTTTTTTGTTATTACTTTTGTAAATTAAACCCCAAAAAAGCGCCGGTATACGACTTTATCACCGGGAGAGTCATTAAAGAGCTACCGGACATTGGTGTAAAACTTCTAACTCAAATCTTTAATGCAATGCTAAGAATTAGACACTTTCCAATACAATCGAAAGCTGCCCAAATAATCATGATCCGGAAACCTGGTAAGCCAGTAAACGACGTTCGATCGTATAGACCTATCAGTTTACTTACAATTCTCTCTATTGAGAAGCTATACTTGGGGAGAATTAAACCTATCCTAGAAGCAGGGCTAGAAACCGAAAAAAATTTTGGTTAACGGTAACCGAATTCAAGAACTTTATTTTTATAACGGTTTCTGTTGAAAAACCGGTTTTTCCGTAAAAAACCGGTTTTGAAAAAACCGGTTAATTTAACCGGTTTTTAACATTATTCAGATTTGGAATGCAAAGTATAAAAAGATATTATCTATTTATAATTTTATAATATATGTACAATCAAGCATTCAGTAATTACTTTTGGTAAACTAATCACATTTAATACAGATTTTGTATTTTTTCAAAATAATTTTTATTAAAAAGAGATGTTTAAAAAACCGGTTTTTTATTATTTTGGTTAAAGGTTACCGTTTTTTTTGCCTTTAAAAATAACGGTTTCGGTTTCGGTTAAAAATCACAATTTTGGACAAAAATTAAAGGTTAACCGGTTTTTTAAACCGGTTTAAAAAACCGGTTTCATGCCCTGCCTAGAAGTAAAACAAAGTATACCAGACCACCAATTCGGGTTTAGATGTGAGCACGGTACAATCGAACAAGTACATCGAATAACAAACACGATAACTCAAGCATTCGAAGACAAGGATTATTGTACAGCATTATTTTTAGATATCAGTCAAGCCCTTGATAAAGTCTGCTGTACAAAATTAGAAAAATACTCACAGACAACATATACATTATTCTGAAATCGTACCTGGAAAATAGATATTTTCAGGTAAAACACAAGGAGGAATACTCATCTTTGTGACCAGTAAAATCAGGTGTACCACAGGGCAGCATATTGGGACCAGTGCTATATTTACTATATACAGCTGACTTACCAACTACAGCAAACAGCATGACCGCTACCTATGCGGATGACACTGCTGTCCTAGTTAGGCACAGAGATCCAATAGTAGCAACGTACATACTGCAAAATAACCTAAATGAAGTTCAGTCATGGCTAAAAAGGTGGCACATTAAAACCAACGAAGCAAAGTCAGTTCAGATCATTTTTACTCTGAAAAAGGGCAACTGTCCCTCTGTCCAAATAAACAATCATCAACTGACTCAAGCTGAAGAAGCAAAATATCTAGGTATCCACCTGTACAGAAGACTAACTTGGAGAAGGCATATATTTAGAAAAAGAAAGCACTTGATCTCAAACTACAAAAAATGTACTGGATTATGGGAAAGAAATCAAGATTATCTATTGAAAACAAACTCCTGATTTATAAATCTATCCTAAAACCTATCCGAACCTACGGTCTTCAATTGTGGGGATCGGCTTTTAACTCGAATATTGAAATACTTGAAAGATTCCAATCAAAAGTGTCGCGGCTGATTGTGAACGCGCCGTGGTACGTGCCGAACGAGGTAATCCAACGCGATCTTCAGGTGTTATCGGTTAAACAAGAAGTGCGGAATTACAGTGCCAAATACCGACAGAGACTTGATGGCCATCCCAACATCGTAGACTAAAGCGTTATTATAATCCTGAAGACCTCATTAACAGATTTTAAGTAGCAATGCAAAAACCCCAGAGACCACAAAAATCTAAGTAAATCGTAAGGAGATATTCCAGCACGCCAGTATAATCATATCATATCATAATAAATGTCCCTAGACAGATTGCAAAATACTGGGATTAAAAAAAAAAAACTTTTGCAGCTAAATAATTATTAATGTATAAGTAAAACATTATACATTTTAGGATGTATTTAAATGTGCACTACTTTAAGTTATGATTATTACAACTAATTACGGCTAAGGAGCGAAGAAACTTAATTTTTAATTAATTCGATGTTTTCGGAATTGTGCATTTAAAGTTTTATTGTTAAAATACATGTAATTTTGTAGAAAAAAAGGCGATTTTATAGCAGCAATTAACAATTGCAACACGGATTCGGATTTCTCGTAAAATATTTTTAAATTGCCGCTGTACGTAAGAACTATTATTACCCATCATATATTCACGTGACAAGAAAAAAATTGCGCTTACTAAATTTAACTTACCGTTGGAAATTGATCCGGCTTGTTTATAAGTTTTAAACAGTCAAAAATACCTAAAATATCATTGTGTGAATGTTGACACGAGTGTAAGTTTTTTAAAGACATAACTATTCATAGCAGTTTGCATTTAAACTTCGTTTTACTACAAAATATGTGCGAAATAATTAATGGCTATCGTTAAAAAATAAATTTACTTACTGTGTAAGTAAGTTTAATTTAAAACAACTTATTTTTGTTGATAAAATATTTGTCACAGAAATGCTAGCTAGACCAGTTTCAAGATTCTCGTCTCTGCATCAATCCCAATCTTATTTATGTTTATTAACGATTAAAATTTAATTCCACATGTTTGTGCTATAAAATATATACAGGGCGTTTCACTTTTCCATGAGACACTTCTGCTATCTCCGTAAATAATGAAAATACAAGGTGGTTAAATGGGACAAAAGTTAGCTATTTAGGAGTGTATTTTAAACAAGATATTGTTTTGTTTAAAAATTCCATGGCTTGCGTGATATAACGAAAAAACCGAAATCAACCAAAATTTTAAACTTAAATATCTCGCCTATTGTTGCGAATAGGTATCTACACAAAAACGCCAAAGGAAAAAAATGTTGTAGATTTTATTTGCTATAAGATGGCGATAGTCAGATTTTTATTTATAAATTACCGTGCGAGATATTTGACAAAACAACTTTTTTTTTTAAACGGCAGTCGTAGTAGGCGATGACTTAGATTTAAAGATTATTTTTTTCTCTTTACAATGATATAATATTTTATGTCTATTTTCAAAAATAAGCGAAATAACCTTTAAAAAAATGCAAATCTTAAGATAAAATACAAGGTTGCTATGGAAAAAAACAATAACCGATTCAATAGTTTTATTTCGACCCTTGATGCTTGC
This sequence comes from Elmis aenea, assembly GCA_947652605.1. Taxonomy (NCBI): domain Eukaryota; kingdom Metazoa; phylum Arthropoda; class Insecta; order Coleoptera; family Elmidae; genus Elmis; species Elmis aenea. Next base: position 22,866,154 of record OX393581.1, on the reverse strand, counting down.
CTATTATGTCACTCTTTAAACAGTGACATTAAAACAAATGTAATGCGAAATTAAAATAATCATGCTAATAGTCATAATATGAATGTATTTTATACCTCTTACTATGATATTAGCAAAAAAAGATTTAAAATATTTACATATGTCGATTTACATTATTTCCAGTTAACACAATTATTATAAGACAAGCAAGGGTCGAAATAAAACAAGTGAAGTCTGTTATTGTTTTTTTCCACGGCAACCTTGAATTTTATCTAAAGATTTTGTATTTTTTTTAGGTTATTTCGCTTATTTTTGAAAATAGACGTATTAAATATTATATCGTTGTAAAGAGAAAAAACTAATCTTTAAATCTAAGTCATCGCCTACTACGACTGCCGTTTAAAAAATAAAGTTGTTTTGTCAAATATCTCGCACGGTAATTTATAAATAAAAATCCGACTATCGCCATCTTATAGCAAACGAAATCTATAAAAAAATTTTTCCTTTGGCGTTTTATGTACCTATTCGCAACAATAGCCTAGATATTTAAGTTTAAAAATTTTGATCGATTTCTGTTTTTTCGTTATATCACGCAAGCCATGGAATTTTTAAACAAAACAATATCTTGTTTAAAATACACTCCTAAATACCTAAAAACCTTTGTCCTATTTAACCAACCTTATATTTTCATTATTTACGGAGATAGCAATAGTGTCCCATTGAAAAGTGAAACACCCTGTATATATGGTTAGAATTTCGTAATTTTTAAAAAATCGTGCAAAGGTTCCGCGATAAAATAAGTTTGTAATCGCTGGAGTAGAGTGTCAAACGCTGACAAGTTATTTCTTAAACCGCACCAGCCACACTTTACATTTTGGTTAATTAGTTAAACTTTAGCACCTGCTATTCTTGTATATTCTGTATGCAAACTACTTGGCCGTACTTCAAACACAAAAAACCGAAGTTTGACCACACAGAGCTGTTCCGGTTAGTCTGCTAATTGCGGGATATTAGCTGAAAAACTAATTTCCCATACAAACTAATCGTACGGAAACAAAACGCAAACCAGGCCGGCCCGTGTCACAATTAATTCGTAAATTTATTGTCACGGTATTCGTTAAATGACAGAAGGAGTACGAAAGCGGGCTGTTGTAACTTACCGCTAGTGTATTTTTAAATTTTGAAAACTATCGAAGTTTTTATTTGTGGCAGATGTCATGTAAAATTAAAAACTTTCAAGGAAACCAACACGAAAGAATTTATAATGCGCATGTTAACATGTCTCGGTTCTTTTGACTGTTTTCAGGTGTTTCTCCGCCAAAGTAAAAGTATTACAGCTTTTGTATTGATTATTTTTTATGCATATTTAATACATACTTTTCCACTTTTTAATTTCTTATATATTTCGAGGTTAACACAATATATACTAACGCAAAATGTATTCTAATAAACTGAATAAAGATACATGAATATTACCCACACATAACTATCTGGCGTTTAAGATTATATTAGACTTTAAGTTACAAAAATTGATTTCAACAAGTGATATTTTAATAACTTACAAAAACTTTTTTTTAAAACTTGTGTTTTCAATGAAGTACCTAATAAAAAACCCAATTAAAGATGTTTTAAAAACTTTATGTTTACTCAAATTTAAATCACTATAAATTAACTAAATAATTATATATTAACGAGAAGAATATCTGTAAAAGTTTTTTATTCCAGCAATTTCAGTAGTTAGGTATGTATAGGTATACCTACATACATATAGATTTCATCATTTATCATCTAGCTCCTGTCGAAGCAAATGATTCCTTTGGGTGAATCTGCAGCGGTATTTATTACTGGTAAATAACACATTAATTTAAGTAACATAAATTAAATTTTAAATTTATGTAGGTAAGCACTTGAATATCTTTTATTAACTAAATAAAAAAGGGTGTTCTATAACTTTAAATGAAAACAAATTTTGACGATGATTGTAAAAATCAATTAGCTATAGTCAATTTCACTTTATTTGCCGAAGAAGACCATTAGAAAGTTAATGTAGCAAGTTGATTAAACTGCACTTTATTATAACGCAACTCAATCGTTTATCGACTTTTTATGTTCTTGTTGCCATAAAGGAAGCTATATCTTTACTAGCAGAATTGTATAAATGTCGGGTTTATCTGATTTTATCTTTCATGTGTATAATTGGTTTCTCATTTGAGTTACCGAACACGTTTCGTTCGATAATGAACAGATTGTTTTCAAATTTAAACTTAAACAACAAACATGTTATTAAAGACGAGGGAAATTCTGACACTTCGATTAATAGCAAAAAAATATTATAAAATTGGGGTTGGTAATTCAAATTTCAAAATCCAATAGACACAAAAATTGTATCTAGAGATCGAAATATCGATATTTCGATAAGTATTTATATTTTGGAACACAGTAACAACCTAAATTTTGGATAAAATTGACACCAAACTTTTGTCCAAGTACATCAAGTTAATTAACACCGGTCGATTTTTAACTGTGTAAAATTTAAAAATTGAAACACCGATGTTGTTTAAATGTTTATTCTTTGAGTCGCTAACGGCGGTTTGGAAGAATGGATAATATATTCCAATATAAAATATCTAGGTAGGTACTATTCGAACTCTCTTTCTATACGTAACGTTTTGATCCTAATTGTTTAAGATATTTAAGAACAATTTGGCAATTATCTTAGAATTTACATTGGTTTTACAACAAAACTGGATGATAGCACAACTAAATGTATTGTGCTATTTATTTTTTGTTATCGGAGTGTTTTACGCGAAGTTTAAGTTGTAAGGACAGATAGTAAAATGTACCCGGCTACAAATATTTAAAGAATTTGGCAAATAACCTCTTGAAAAATCAGCGTTCCGAGGTAAGTGCGACCAAAGAGGGTTCGTATTTTTGCGCCAGTGATTATTTTCACACCCGATCAGGCAGCCATGTTTGGTCAGGACCGTAGTCAGTCGTGCAGACATATTTTCGTCTCGCCATTGTTCGGCAAACCTATTATCCCACCTGTCAGATAGGAGCAGACAAAAGCAACTCATCCGTCACGGGTTGACCAATGGTGAGCGAGCTGTGCGCGTGCCAGCCAATAGCGCACATAAAATGCGTGGGATCCGTCACGGTTTAGGATAATCGCACTAAAACAATGCCCACATAAACGTTCCAATTCCTGAACTCGGCGAGCGCTAGAGTAAAGACGCTCGATATATCTGAGCTAATCAGGGAACGGCTGTTTGCTTCATGAAAAGGCTTTGTCCATTAAAATCTATAGAAATAGCTGAATAAGGGAGTAATAATGGTTCCAGATCTCCCGTACCCTTCTACGAAAATTACAGAGCGACTCTCAGCGATACGCATCGTAACAGGTCTTGCCTGGTATATCACAGAGTAGGTTCATTACTCATTTTTTTGTAGCCGTTTGTATCTGTATGTTTAATTTAACTTGTCCAGAGTTGTTCTTTTCCAAAGCTCGCGTCTATTCAGATCCCCCGCTTTTGTATGCCGTCATTCTGTACTTTACAGTCCGCGGCTTCAAAAGAGCAAGTCAACAAGGTGACCTGAATGTAGATCGAGTATTCGATGTAAAATATGCAACACACACAACTGATTGTCAGAGAGCCCCTTTGTCGACTTTGTTGTTTGCTCTTTCTTTATATCAGTTTTGGATCCGGCAAGAATGGAATTTGCATTTCCTATCGACAAACTTATCCCCCTTACGATAACTTTAAATACATTGTCACAACAGAATACCGCAAAAACAACCCATAAAATAAATCTTATATGAAACAGTTACGATTCGCGAAGCACAACTTTGACATCTTTCAATTTCGATTTTTAATGTCGTGCCATTAATTGCTACTAAAATAATATACAGTGCGCTAATTTTGAACTGGCTCCCTACGAAAAATACATATGTATTTGATCTACTACAAGTTAAATACTTTTCCATGCAAAAAAATCACTTTTAAAACAAAATAAGAGATCATTTTATTCATATTAACAAATGTAAGGGTATAATTACAAATAAAAACTTACGGGATGATATTATGCTTTGGCTAATTTCGCAAAAATAACAATAGTTTATGTATTTTGGTTGTATTACATTTTAACAGTCAAAAGTAAATTAACAATTATCAAACAGTTTGTTTTAACTGTTTAAGAAACAATTTTTAAAACACCTCTACGACAGATTTCTTCTATAATATGTGCTGCGTTTGGCTGTGATTTAAACTTAATTAAATTATAATTTTTTTGAATTTAATATACTTATAAAACCCCATGTATATTTCCCGTAACTACAAAATCATAAATTATTATGAAATGTAAAAAATATCTTACATTATTTCAGTTTTCAACTTTCTATGCGTTTAATTAAGTAAAGCTGGTTTATTTATGTAATGTTTTTTGTTTTTTTTCAATGGCTACTTTGATTATACTTAACAAAAACAATATTATTGTAATAAGTCACTTATTTTTAAAGATAAACTTAACAACCCATACATCAATGAACGAGAAAAAAAAATCTTTTTAATGTAACCATAGCCAAAGATGGTTTTCATTTAAAAAAAATCAAGTTTGACTTATATCTCAAAAATCAAGTGTGCCAATGACTTTTTAAATATTTTTTTCCAGTTCTTCGTAAAAATAATTACAGGAATAATTTCACATTTTGAATTTAACGTGGCTATGGAATTATTTACCGTTGAAAAAATTGTCGGTTTTTAGTTTTTTTAAAATATGTAAAAAAGCTGAAGGTAAATGTCAAAATGGCATTCAATTTGTCTGGATATTCTGACCAACTATGTAACTCTTATAATAACAAAGTTACCCAGCATGTAGATAATTGTCACCCTCAGGGTGGACTAAATTCAAATGTTTTACGGGGTATCTCGGTTACCGCGTAATCAAATCTGATATAGGTCTCTTGGGCTATTTGAGAAAAGAACGCCTATGTAATCAGATTTTTTTATATCGCTTTCAATTTTGACACTACAGACGAAATATTAAATTTCATCAGTTTTTAAAATTTATTATAACTTCTTTATTTATTAAAATATAACAAAATGTTCACTTGTTTACGAAATCATGGCACACTTTGAAAATGAAATTTTTACTAAGTCATCCATTTCTCGGTTATTTTTGCAACAAATATGCAAAACTATAGACTTTTGAAAAACTAAAAAAAAAATGCTATTTCATATAGTCATGGCCAACTAGGGTTTCTATTTAAAAAATTAATAAGTTTATTTCATATTTCGAAAGTAAAAGTCGCTAAAAAAATTTATAGTTTTTAAATTAAGCATAAAAATTTGTGTAAAAAACCTCTAAACATTTTGTTTTATTTTAATAAATAAAGAAGTTAAGGTTAATTTTCAAAAATGTTGAAATTTCATTTTTTATCTGTAGTGCCAAAATGGAAAGCAATATAAAAATCTGATTACATAGGCGTTTTTTTATTAAAAAAATAGTTCAAGAGACCTACTTATATCAAATTTTATTATGGTAACCGAGATACCCCGTAAAACATTCGAATTTTCATTTATTTATAGGTATTTTTTAAACACAGTTTGTTCAGAAACAATTACAACGAACAATCTGATACACAAAAAATATCATTTTTAATATGTTTTTGGACGGTTCGTCTGTTCTCGACTTTTAACTTAATTTAACATAAGGAAGATCACCCTAGTTCGACACAACAAAAAAAACAACAGAAGGGCGTATAAAAAATTCAAATACTTAGTAAATCTCAAAAGATTGACGTTTTATACAAACAAACTAATAATTTGCTTCAAATACTTTGTGTCCCCCGATTATTTGAGCGTTCTCCACGGTCTACTGTATTTTATTAGCTCATATTTATAAAATCTTGTACACAGGTATGATTTATTGTTATGAACAATTTTCCTGCAATTTTTTTTCCATGGTTTCCAGAAAGAGATGAAGGCAAGCAGAAACAAACCCATCAATACAAATTTGAAACTTAATGTAGATATGTCGTAGGCATAATGTGAAATCCGGCATTTTATAAAACGCCTAAGCACAAAACTATTAGCTTCATTTTTATTATTTATTTAAAAAAAAAACTTTAACCAACCTTTAACCTGACCCCTCTACTACTGACCAAATGAATGAGGGTCAGGTTAAAGGTTGGTTAAAGCTTTTTTTTTGTATGAATACAAATGTATGGGTCTAAGAAAAAGTCATAATTTGCTCGTTTTGCCGGCTTTTTATAAAATGTCTAGGCGTTTTATAAAATGCCGGATTTCACATTATGCCTACGATATAGATACACCGAATTCGTAAAACGCAACTTAATTAATTCTAGAGACACACTTTGGGAATCTTTAGTGTTACTATAAAAAGTATATTACATATAAAAATAGATACATTTACGTACACTAGTTGTCAAAGGCAAAGCAACTTAATACGGACAAATAACTTTTTTTTGGACCAACGTCACGTCAATTCTGTTAATTATAACTCGCGATACATAACCGATAAAAACTCGCTGACAACTTGACTAATTATTTGAGGTAAAACTGAGACAAGCAAATAAACCTTGTAGGCGTAAATACACAGACTTTCGACATTTATTTGTATAAGGAAAATTAGCTCGAAGGTATACTTTAGATTTACAAACTTGCGCAAACGAAAATCCGATTATAGTAATTAATTTACCTTTCAAAGTACAATTAAAAATGAAAATAAGCTACGTGTCCATAGTTACGGTTAGCACTTTTCTTCTTTTTTTTTGTTTGCTTTAAGACAACTTACTTATTCTACCACTTAAAGTTTAAGTGGTAGAATAAGTAAGTTTACATGCACAATACGCGTAGCGAAAAATATATTTCACTTAATTATCTTGTGAGGAAAAAATAACAGTGGATTAATTATAATTGATGTGTCAGCTTAAAAAATGTGTCTTGTTCATGTAAACATAATGTATGGGAAGGTCAATATCGAGATATTTTGGTAAATCTGAAGCACGTTCCACCGTATGCAATATTGTGCGTAGGTACGTAAAGTGTGTGCACGCATTATATTCACGTCATCTCAATGCAGATGTTAACAATAATTGTAATATTTTACAGAACTTTTACAACTACGCCAAGAAATCGATTATGGTCTGGTTTTGTTGGGACATTTGTGAAAGGCTCATATTTTTGTCTAAGGTATTTTACCTTTATTTTCTGGTTATGATAATTGATAATCTAAGATAAATTAGTTCTTGAATTTAAGATGATAATAATTACGTTCATTATACACTGAAGCATATGTTACATTTAAACAAAGATAGTATGTTGCGTTTTAGTTCTTGGTTTCGTTGGAGGCAGGTAAAGTGACCCAAAACTGTTTATATTATGTATCGGCCAGACGCAACCCCTTGCGGGGGGCACTCGAGATATACAGTTCATATTCGACAGTCTTTAGTATAAGTTGTTAGAATTATACATGTTACGTGTATGTGATGCTATGTGGTCATAAAAAGGGTTGGCATTGTGTAGTGCATGCAGTATGCAGTTATATTAGATAGAGTATTATGTAACACTGCAGTTATTGTGTTTATTTGTGTTATTGTGTTTTGGATTGCAATCATTTGGTAATGTACTAATCATGCTGCTAATTTCTCTCCATTTCTCCATACAGAGTGCTGGGGAATGTGAGTCTATGCTGTGTGTCCTGGCTCACACCCCCAGCCGTAGCTGCCCTATGGGGGGTGCCCCTGGGTGGTGGGTCTATGCTGTGTGTCCTGGCCCACACCTGGCCGCAGCCGCCCCATGAGGGTACACCTGGGTGATGAGGCGCAGTAAGCGTAGGAATCCGGTCGTACGCCGGAGGGTCCACCCAGGTGCCATCAAAGCATGCCAACGGTACCCAACGTGACCAGAGAGTCTGATAGTTGTCCAGGTTGCTGATCCGGAGTGTTGTCCAGGAGTTGTACTGGACTAGATCCAGGGTGTATGTTGATACACATGCTAATTTATATAATGCGTGGGACGCCATGCTTTGCCTTTCAGCTTTGTGTGCGAGTGAGACTACCTTGTTGTTTTATGCTTGGCTTTAGTGGAGATTTGTGTTAATGTAAAATGGTGATGGGCTTATATTAACCCTGGCGATCCAGCATCACACGCGGGGGTGGGCTCCCCCCGGTGAGTAGATAATTGTTACTAATTATTAAATGTTATCAGTGGCACAAGCTTCTTTGTTTTATGTACGCTGCATACACCTTTGCACCAATCGCTTGGCTTCAGCCTCTGCCTGCCTCGGGAACCCATGTGTTTTAACACTAAACTTGTAAGTAAAATAATGCGAACCATGTAAATTAAAGTAGTTAACGCCCCAGTTATTAATTATTCAAAAAGGCATCCTAACATTTGAAATAAAATATTTTTTTTTCATTGTTATTTAGCTTGTTTTTCTATTAAAAATAAATTGATTACATTTAGGATATGGATGAACGCTTTTTACATTTAAAAAAAATATGTAAAGGTTTAAATTTAGAATGTAATTTAATTAAGTTTCGAACATACTAATAATTGAATTTTTTAAATCATTAAAATAATTAAACTAAAATGGATTTGTCAAAGATAAGTGTGTCTGCTGCTTACATAGAAGTTCTAAAACCATTTAATTAATAACACAATTATGTAATTATATTTACAACTATGTTTACTTTAAATTTAAACATTCTTCAAACCGCGTGACACAGGCACAATTACATATTTTAGTAGCGACTGCGCTGTAGTATACAAAACTGAATTAATTATTTATTTTAATGGCGTCGAAGTTGTTCTTGGTTTACAAATTATTGTTAAACTAAACAACAATTTAAGAAATACAAATTCCGATTGCCTTTGTTTTTAAGTTAGAAAGTAGCCAAAAATGAATTTAATGTAAGTGTTGCAATTTAAATATGAGAATTAGCAAACATAATATGTGCATATTTAGTAAGGCAATAAAGATTTTAATGAGGTAATTTGCTAATATCAAATAATGTGATTAAATTTTAAAATAATTATTCCGTAAATACATTGCCTCAGTTAAGACAACCGTCTTTTTAACTAGATTCACAATGTATACACAGGATGACAAAAATATATCGCGTTACACAGATAACTTTGTTATTATCAGATAAAATTAGCAGACTTGGACTTAACTGCATCAACAATTGAAAACAGCTTAAAAAATTAACCAGTTTTGGAAGCTTCTAGAGAGAACTGCAAGAGATTGAAACATTTAAAATAAAATTGTTAGAAGGCAAATTTTACTTAGTTTATGGTGAAAATACTAGCAGTTTTGTAAGTGGAAAAGTTACCGAGATATAGCTCAAATTTGATTTCGTTGAATGGCAATCATAACGGACTACAACCTTGTCGAAATTACTCTTTTTTACAAGTCTTATAGTAACAATTATTTCCACATAACGCGGTGCGCAAATAAATTTTTTAAAACTCATATTCAGTGTTCACCATGACATTTTTACGAAATTATCACTTAAGTAGAGTAGCATCCGTTACCATAATATAAAACGCTATTAAAACCATAGTTTATCGGAACTATTAAACCATTTAAAAGTACTGTCCGTCCGCATATGCTTCTAAATTTTATTACAGTCAAGGTTGCGACACCTTTTACACATTAGCATGTAAAGTCTATTCGGCCAGTGATGAGGTCTATCGGATTAACTGACTAATGCATAAATTTAAGTACGTAAGCGGTATGTTTCGTGTTTGTGTGCTTAGAACTCGATGACACAGAAAAAGACAGAATGCATGTATGTATTTAGTTGCCGCCTTACTGCCCTAATCCTTTAGACCTCATCACTGGCCGTACAGACTATAGGTAATTAATATTTGTAAATTCCTACCTTATTTTGTTCATGTTGATGATGCTGTTGCTGAGAGAGCAGCTGTTCCCTGACCATTTGTAATTGTAAAATCATTTCTGAAAGTCTTCTTTCCTTTTCTAAAATGTTGTCGCCTGAGAGTGCTTGTTGGAGAGCTGCCGCACTTTCTGCATCTCTGAAGAAAAGAAAAACCTCGTATTATGCATTTATCTGCACATCTATATGAGTCGTTGGGGAAAATGGAGAGCTGCAGTTTATTTGTTCTGCAGCATCGCAGTAAGAAGAACCGGAGGACACAGAAAATATAAAGATGTTACAGAAAAGCGTAAAGAAAATACATTGTTAGTTTTGAATAAAGATTAAGTAAGATAGCTTCGTACAGCTTTGTCCTTTCATGTAACCGTGGCGGTACATCTTTAATAGTCTGTTATTATTTTGCGCTTCGGTTTGTGTTATCTCTCATCTGTTATCTGATTTTCTTTTGTATTGATCTAGGCAGTTGTTTTACGACGATTTTTAACTTGTATTTATAGTGCAGTACAATTTCTTCAATTATTTTTAAATTGAAACTTTTAATTTAATTTTGAGTTTAAAATAATAATGTTAAAATTATCAGATACTTTATTCAAGCCTGTCAGGCGCAATAGTAAAATGAATTAAGTTTAGGCGCAATATATCTGATACATTGCGTTTTATATCGTATTATAATCATTATTTATATTTTTACAAAAAAACACGCACTTCACGATGTAAATTTAAACTTTTTTTGGATGTTTTTGAGGAGATATATTTTAATAATCTTTTAAAAACTCTTAACAAAAATCAGTTCAAAAAATACTCATCAGCTTTACAACCATTCATTTTATCACCGAAGTAGGTTTTGCAAACTACAAATGCATGTTCTAAGCAAAAATATTCATTAAAAGAATTTTATATCTGTTATATATGTATTTCCATTCATAGTCTTCGTAGTCAACGTGTATGTTAATATTAACTAATTGTTTTGTGCAATCATGCCATAGTACGATAAACTGAAATATTCCTCTGTACAATGTTGAGTAAGTTACATAAAATTTTTCCAATTTTTCATAATATTATAAACACGAATGTGTGAAAATGCAATAATTTTTTGACATTTTAAATAAATAAAGTATGATTATTTAACTACTAGCCTTATCGATCATATCTTTAAAAGTGAGAAATCAAGACCGAGAAAAACGCTAAAAGAAGTAAATTAGTCAAACGAGATAAAATTAGTAGCGACCGACATTTTAACAGTTTTTAAAAATATGCAAGAATTATCGCTCATACGTAACCAGTTTTTACACAAATATTTAACATTAAGGTGTTTAACTACATTAATAATATCGTTATAATTGTCATTAGTCATATATGTCATAGTTTTACGATATTATAGTTGTGTAAACTGGAATAAATAACGACGAATGATGTAATAATTATTAATATAAATAATTAAATAAATTCTATTACAACAAAACCGCCTCAGGTTAAAAACGACGAGACGGAATTGACTACTGTTTGCGAGCAATAGTTTTACGATTAGCATAACTAATTTTTTATTAACCATCTCGAATATTGTAACATTTTTGAAATAAGAAAATAATTTTCAAAAGGTAATTTTAAAATTTAAAATTTAAATAATTTTTCGATCGACATTTTTTTATATTCGTCACAATATAATAACATGTCTTGTAAGATTTGGTTTAATATTTACATACACTTAAGAAAAACAAAAAAACAATGTGCTGCATTTGGGAGAACAAAACATTTTCGGCGGGGCGTGTAATGGATGTATGAGTGTAGTTACCTACGTCTAGAATGACGTTTTATGGGTAAGCCATTCATATCTGGAACATTTAAATATGGAATGTTCAAATCTGGAAAATGCACCGATAGAATCATTCATATCTTGAATCGTTCAACGCTGGAATCACTCAACGCAGGAATCATGCAACGATGGAACCATGCAACACGGGAATCGTTCATCGCTGGAAAGCTCAAATCTGGAATCCAGAAATTAAGAATTTTTGCTGCCCTCTACATTACAATAGCCAAAGTATAAAACAATTACAGAACACTTCGTTTAATATTTTGTCTTAACTATTGTATACTGCAAGATAAAAACATCGAGTTAATGGTAACTCAAGGGCTACAAATTGGGGCAAAGTTGCGTAATAATAATGCTTAGTCAATTCTTTTACTTTGTTTTTGAAATTGACTAAGCATTATAATTACGCAACTTTGCCCCAATTTGTAGCCTTTGAGTTACCATTAACACGATGTTTTTATCTTCCACTATATACAATAGTTAAGACAAAATATAAAACGAAGTGTTCTGTAATTATATTATACTTTGGCTGTTGTAATGTAGAGGGCAGCAAATTTTTAATTTGTGGATTCCAGATTAATTTGTGCTTTCCAGCGATGAACGATTCCCGTGTTACATGGTACTATCGTTGCATTATTCCTGCGTTGAGTGATTCCAGCGTTGAATGATTCTGTCGGTGCATTTTCCAGATTTGAACATTCCATATTTGAATGTTCCAACTAACTTTTCATACGGCTCCGTTTTATACATACACTAAATACCTAAAATATTGTTTGTTTTAACCAGAAAGCGAAGGTTTAAAAGGGGTTGGGCCTGATTTCGTTTACACCCGGTATTTAAAAAAATACATTTTACAATGAACAACGAAAAGATCTATAACATCCGTACGTCTTCACTCATCTTGCAGCCCCCAGACATGTGTGAAACCACGGTCGCGGTCTCGCTTACAGCCAGCCAACGTAATTTATGTCTAAAGTAATGCATTTCCAGGATCAAATTATCTTTGCTAGACACTTTGCCGGTTGCAATAATGCATAAATTCAATACTGTTATCATAACGCCGACGACACAGCGCTCCCGTAATTTTAAAGAGTTTGTTTTGATTTGAAAACGTAACTTCCAGAGATAAATCTTCGGTCAAAAATCATTTTTGTATTTCTATTGTGCGTTATCTAAGGCGGATGAAAAATATACCCATTATTTCATTAGAAACACAAGCCGTTATTGTCTGAAGACTTTGTTCTTTATTAAATGACCTCAGAAACTTAAGAATGGAAGGTTATTTTTATGGTTTCCTTACAATACATCGTGATAACTTTGTTGGAGAGTTTATCATAGTATGCCAGTTGTTGTGAGAACGTCGAATCAGTTTCCGCTATGATAGATGAATTATAAATTTACGTTACACGCGTGAATGAATTAATCGATAACGTAAAAAAATGTTTGTGTAAATTTATGATCGAGATAAAAAACGGAAAAGAATTAGGTTAATCGGATTAAATATTATCTGTATGCTACAGACGGGTGAAAGTTCAAGGCAAAGATATTGTGAGATCAATTGCAGTACGCAATTATAATATTTTGGTTAATTATTATCTAGTTCCCGATAAGAGCATGCAAAAAAAAGCTTTGCAACTTACGAGTTGTGGATGGAATTAGGCGTCGTAGGTGGCGTCGGACTTTTCTCTTCTTTTATTGTGCTATTATTCATTTTAGACGTCAATCGTTTTAGTACATCGTCCATAGATCGCTTCACAGAATGTGAGGAACTATTATTATTGTGTAAACTACTGTTATTATTGTTATAATGAATATTTGTTTTAATGTCCGACGATGGTGAGCTACATTCAGACGAATTCCGCCTTCTGTTTTGCGCGTCTTGTTTTAATTGGTCGCTGTGGAGGGCCAACGCCGCAATAGCGTTAGGAATTAAAACGTTACTGTTAGCAGGGTCAGTAAACACCACTCTTTGTTTTTTATTAGGAGGAGATCTGTCTTCTTCTATGCCATCGTCAACTTCGCTTCCAGAAGGGGACGCAGACGACGATTCTGATATTTTGTAAAACGCCGTCGAATTGCTGACCATGGTCGAGGGGTCTTCTTCACCTTCGCTCAGGTTATTACTGCTCGTTTCGTCCAAGTCCGTGAGTCCACCCCCGTCGCTACCACAGCCTACTATTGTCGGAGGTAAAAGAGCTGCTCCTTCTACACAAGATCCACCTTCCTGGAGTTTAGTTGGTGGAGATTTTCTCTTTGAAGACATGTTTCTGCAACAAATACGTCGATTAGAAACATATCGAGTGGCGTACGACGATCACATTCATGCAGCCGTAGATGGAAATTTTATTACCTACGTACATGTGATCTAATAAGCCCCAAGGAGTGAAAGCTTGTACTCAGAAAGCTGCGGTAGTTCCTAATTTCCGCTTCCAAATAACGTCAAATTGCTTTACATGACCGACAGAACGTTAATCACAAATATTCACCAGCCGTTCGCCTTCCACTTTGCATTTGGTGACTAAATATTGCAAAGAACAATCAGAAGTCAGCGGGTCACAGTATTAAAGCTGACCTAAATTTTTAAGAGACCTTTTCATGCCGGGGTCGCATGAAATAATGAGGCGCTCATGTTGTTACATTTGCGAATTGTAAATTTTATTATCGCTATAAATTATAGCCCATGATAACATTATATCATTGTTTTGCTTTTTGCTCGATCTTCTAGAGCGGAATCCGGTCGTTGAGGTCGAGGAATACGGAAGACGACGGAATTAATTAATACAATATAATTACTGCAGTTGTCGCATCGGTACCGTTGAACTACGTCGACGATTCATAGAGGCCTCGCGCATTTATAATCACGACTTGTTTATCGAAAAAACAACAACTGGATTATTAACACAAAGTCGTTACCTCATAACAGTATTATATACACCTTCCTTTTTTTTTTTGTAACAAATTTTTACTATTTTAGTATATTTTATGTGGCACATAACTGTTATATTTATGTGTAAAAAAAACTTGATAAACACGCGAAATTTATTGCTACAATTTGTTCAATTTCGTTAAGAATTTTTAAAGGAATGCATAACAACTTCGCTGTTTTTAAAAGGAAGTTTACCTCAGTTTTATATTCTTCAACATGAAAAATTTAGATCCGGGACAACAATTTTAAAGAAAATGTTCAAGATAAGTTGAACGGTACGTTAATAACAGTTCCTGTTGGTCCGATAAGACATTTTACACCTCAGACTATTAGGAGCCCGCTCGAAAGTCGAGTTTATCTAATAATAGCACCGAAGAACATTTTAGTGTTAGAATCCTTCACTGAAATTATTATTGCAATGATCCTACCTATTTATTTACAGACGCGACTCGAAAATTTAAAACGTTCTTGTTGCGTAATTTCGATGCAATCTAAATTAATTATTCATGCAAATTTCTTAAAAACACTCAATTTATAATCGGAGATAGTTAAGTAGCACCAGTACCCATATAAAATATGATAGTGACGATCATTAATTAACTTAAGATATGTATTCATACGTTTTTGCTTTCCCGTGTTAATAAATATAACTCTTAAACGCCAATATTTGTAAAAAAGGAATTATTTTTATGACGATGTTAATGTCAAAATTTAAAAACCTGACCGTGTTAGAGTAAGATAAGGATGCAAAAATCTGAGGCTTACAAACCTCCCAACCATCTTCTCCCATCGAAACTGCAGATGACGTTTTACGTCCAAATTCTGATTGCTATGCAACGTGTAATAATTTACGGTCTTATTTTTCTCGATACGTTCGACATATTGATTTAATTTTTTATTTAAAGAGTATGATGACGACCAAAAAACTAAAAGGATTACAGAATAAAATAGGGACTACGAGAAATTAAAACAGATTAACGAGCACTGATTATTCGGTTTATGGTGGTTATAAGAACACGACAGTCCCGAAAGTGCCCGTGGAAATGATCGCAGTTTTGAAGTCATACACTCTGATTTTCATAATCGTGGTGACTTAAAAGGGTCAAGAAAGTGAAGACTTTGAACGACGAAGTGCCTACTGCCTAGATATATGTCCAGAAGGGCCGCATGTTTAGTGACAACAATAGTACCGTACAAGAAACAGATTAAGGAGGAAGTTCAAACATCTGGTCGTATTAAGAAGAGAGTACAGATTTTCGTGGATTCCACGTTTCCGAGGAAAATTTCAGTTTGTTTTTGTGTCTTTGATGACCAATACTAAACAACTTTTCAGCAATGTACAGCGGACACTACATTGGTTTAATGAATCTTGGCTAATCGGACTTCTACTGCATTTCAAATCTCGTAACTAGTAACTTAAGTGACTGAATGTTTTCTTATTTGATTTTCCTCATGTATTAACCGTTTTTCGCACGTATATTTTTTCAGCGATTAAAGATTACATATTACTGTTTTCCGTCTATCGCTTCTTCGCAAATAAATCACGGTCGTTCCCATATAACATCCATACTAATCACTTAATCACCCAATATATAATGTATCTTCATCCACAGTCTCGTAATAGTAGTAGTCTTTTGTCCACCGTCTGTCGCACATGTAATATACATGTCCCATTGAGTCGTGGTTCGCTCCCTAGCCAACTACGCTAATAAAAGCTCTGGTCGCTTATAATAATGACTGTTACAATGCGTGTCATCAGCTCCGCTTGTTCTGCAAGGAAGTCATTTAGCTCGCACATGATAACTTGACCCGAGTCGATTTTATGGATTACATCACATAGTTGGCAGAACTAAGGTGGTATTGAACGGATGGGCTTAATTACGTCAAGTAAATCCAACCGAATTTAGTGCTGGAAAATGTGGAAATTTATGAGCCGTTTGAGGCTAAAATAATATGGAGTGTGTCCGTGTCAGTAAATAATAAATGCCAAGATCGTCATCAATTGTGTCGGCACTAACAAAACTAAAACAAAACCGAATAAAACAGTGGAGCGTTTGCAGTGAAATCGTGTACGCGCAATGGAGAGCTTGCCAAATGGTTGTATGGATATATTAAACAGGCTCATAACAAGTCTAGCGTAAAAGATATAAGCGTCGAGAATTATTATAACGTCGGTTATTAAAATTTCTTCGTTTCTGTTTATTGTGAAGGAAATCGTATTTATGAAGCTGTAAAGATGGTAAAATAATATAATGTAAAGGTGGAATTTGAAAGAAAACGTCTACAAAACCTGCGCGGAAACCAAACAGAAGCAGAAATAATATAATGAAGTAAAGAAAATATTTATTTGAGAAATTAGATTTGTTTCCCCGCTGTGTCGACTCTAAAATTGCTCGAGTCTTTCAATCAATACAAAACAGGCGACTGCCATTTCTATAATGCATATTTTCTTAAAAAGAATCATTAAGGTCCGTTACATAAATACGTTGTCGTCTTTTATAAAACAAATTCTTAGTTCTTTTCATACAGGCTTTTACATTATTCACAGAGAATGCTTTTAAAAATTCACAATGCGCTATGTTAAAGCGCCTCGTTGTAGGTACGTTTTCATAATTACGTATTAAGGTAAGAGGAATGATTCTTTTAATTAATTCCCGCTTCACTGGGAGACACCAGCTCCCCCTACTAGCCCCTTGGTACACCCCCACTATCGTCCACGCTAATTTCCCCAAGACACCGAGCAGGAGATGACTATATTTCCCTTTACATCATTCCCACTTGTCCCAAAACCTTAAAACTTACATATTATTATACGGGGTGTTTCCGTGACTATGTTTCAACGTTTTAGGGTAGATAGAGGAGGTCATTTATGATTTTTTTTGCCAATAAACTAACGGTTGGAAATGTGTCCTCTCGAAGCCTAAAAAGCGAAAATAAAATTACACTTTTCCATCTGAAATTTAGGGCCGCTTCCGGGTCTTCGCCTTCCAATAATTTTCTGCAGATCATTGTGCTCCAAAACAGTTTTGTTCGATTTAAAAAAATATCTACTGTTGAAGAGAATACTTGTACACACATAATTATATTAAATGAAGTAAAAGCGATAAAAAGTGGTTAATCCGATTTAAAAACATGTTTCTTCCTTTAAGATATGTTTAGTTTTGTAAATATATAACGTAATATGTATTGCATGCGTAATATTTTTCATTCATTCAAGTGCTGGTAGTTAGGAATGACCATATATGACGAGCTGCTCTCTTTGATAAACGAGCACATATAAAATACGTTATAGTTATTTCTCGTAATTAGGCTTCTTGTAGAGTTTATTCATTACTTGCATCTTGCTGTTGCGTTCGTATGTCCGTATTTTATAAAGGCATTTGCATTTGAGCTTGTTGTTGCAGTTTATCAATAATACTGGATGATGTTCAGTTGTTTACTTTGCGTTCACGTTTACTTATCCCATGCAAATAAAGTAATTTATACAACAAAGAATATGACAACAAATACATTACGTAGTTGCAATTACTGTAATTGATGTTGATTTTATTAAATTCTGCTATCGATGAGATAAGCATTTTTATAACTTCACAGTTCAGTCCGGTTATACATGTAATATATGCGCAATATTGCAACTTTAATAAACAATAAAATTTTAAAATATGGTTAATAATCGTAAATAATAATCCATAAATCTTCATCCACGACTTTTTTAGTATATATATTGTTATTTACGATTGCTTTAATGTAGTTTTACTTACGATTCACAATAATAAAAAAAAAACAAAAAAAATCTTCAAGAAATAGTTTTATCTCCATAAAAATTATTTTGCTATTAAATTGATGTTATTACTTATAAATGCTCAGATTCGCCAAGACATTTTTGATAGCTAATTATTTTGTCGTTATTAATAAGAAGGTTTAGCTTTCCGATCAATATTATCTATTATTGTTTAAACTAGTCCGACATTAAAAAAAAATTGAATAAAATTTAAAAATTGATCGGTACACTGATATTCAATTGTTTTTTGTTTATTACAACATGCGTTAATTTTCAGTAACGTTAAATATTAATATACCTTTTATTTAATTACAAGATATGTATTGTGGCCCAATAATAAACATTTTGAACTAAACGTCTTTTAAATATAAAACGAATTGATTGATATCAGACATGCAGAAATAATTTTTAGCTGTGAGAAAAGTAAGATTGAAGATGCTAGTGACGTCATGTAGTAACAGGTCGTTGCATGCATCAGAATCTATCGATAAATATAGTTTTGATGGTAGAATTGTTGTTCTGAAGCTACCAGCGGATATCTAACAGGTTTAATGGTAAACATTTAGTAAACTTGTTTTTTAGCTTTTATTAATGACAGATCGTAATGACTTGGTTCAAAATGTAAAATAAGAAAATGAAAACGCCACAGTAAGAAGCCACTTTGTTAATTTTCATACTAATAAATAGCGTTATTTTATTGAGTATTAATAAAAATGTAGCAGGCCTATATTAGTTCGAATAACATGCATTTTCAATTATAAAAGTTTATCGCAATTCTTTTGCAAAGGGCCTAACAGGATAAGATAGGCCAGCGGCCCTTGAAACCAATCTTTGAAAAAATAAGTAATTTTTCTATGTAGGTATCACAAAATAAAAAATATTTACAATAAATTTAGCACCCCCTTTGCCCCCCTTCTCCTGGGAATCGAAAAAAGCTGTTTTATCGTAATTTTTTTTCTTGGCCCTGAATCATCCAAAAATTTTGAAAAAATTAATGAAGGCGTAGATAAACATCTTATTTAAAAAAAAAGTTATTGACGAAAAATTCGAATTAAAAAAAATATGTAAAATGCGTTTTTTAATTGTTTTCTTTGGTTGGTAAGAGTACGCCGCTTACATATATATTGTATTTAGTCATTATTAATATTTCCTTAAAAGTTCAGGTCAATTGAAGTGGTGCGCCGTGTTCAAAAATTGAAAAAACTGCTTTTATCCGTTTTGTTTAGTTTTGGATAGTAACTAGTTAGCAGTCAAACAGAGGGCGATATAAACAGTCTTTAGCCTTACCCGCTAAAGTGGACGTTCTAAAATGGTTTAGTGGTAACCAGGAACACAATTAGTAATTGCAAATAATCTAAGGTATGTAACGTCACATTAATTTAGAGAAATCTGAAAAAAAATAAGGAAAAGGAAAAGAGAGAGAAAGACAAGAAGACGGATTTACACAGACAGAGAAAAAGGGAGATTGTGACACAGAGAGAGGACTGGGGGTGGCTTCTAGAATCGTCCAGGCGCGTTTGTATAAAAGTCGTAGGCATAATGTGGTCTTTTACAAAATGCCTAGGCAAATTATGACTTTCTCTTAACCTCATACGTCAGTGTTCATACAAAAAAAGCTTTAACCAACCTTTAACCCGACCCTCATTCATTTGGTCAGTAATAGAGGGCCACGTTAAAGGTTGGTTAAAGTTTTTTTAAAAATAAATTAGATTTCATTAAAAACAATTATGCAGGCATTTTATTATTTGCTGTGGAGTCGAAGTCGGAGCTTAGAAGGAATTTCTGGTCAGTGGAGTCGGAAAAAATGTACCGTCTCCGACTCCGAGTACAACAAAAAATTGCGAGGTGGTCCTTTGCCGCAAAATTTAAACTCAAATTTTAAATAATTTCTTTATATTTATTTATTTTTTATATTTTACACACACCATAAAATGTCTTAGTATATAATTTTGTGGGAGTCGGAGTCGAACTAATAAAATTATCAGGCGTCATTTTTTTTTACCGACTCCGCAGCCCTGCAAAACACGAGAAGCCTGCTTTTTATAAAATGTCTAGGCTAAATTTTACATTAAGCTTACGACATAAACACAGTCATAAATTAAAAAGCCAAATAAAATTTTTAATTGATTAAATTTAATTAATGAATTATAGTTAACGCAATGGTATTAAACTAAAATACTGCAAATTCTGACAGATTTTTCTGCTAATTTTTTTCGGCATAAGTACCAACTATAAGGTGCAATTATTTATCGAGTGCCGCATGAGCTTTAACGAGTGGTATTTAATTTTTGTAATGCCGATTAAGTTATAAGTAATTACACAGAAGTCTTCCATTTGCATAATGTTCGCGGTAATTTGATTCAATTTTATTAATTGTTCCCTGGTAGCTGTGCAATACTTAATTTACATCACTCTTATTAATTTCGCATCTTAAAAAAGCTAACAATCAAGTTTTTTTCACTGCTAATAACTCTAGACAATAAATAAAATGCTTGCAATTATCGCATGCACTTGCAACTTATGTAAAAATATGCTCGATACTATCAAATCGCTAAATAATGCACTCCATGTAATGTACCCAAGCATGCCACAATGCAAATGTATCTACTAATTGCAGCTAATAAAACAATACTTCTTCCAGTTTTATTGTAGATATGTATTAACTAACAAGGGAAGTAGGTACCCCGATAGTGACTCGCCGATTTTTATACAAATTTGCATAAGTAACATTGTGTAACACACGATTTTTAAAAACATCAACAAAAACTGTATAAATATTATTGTCAAATATTTATACTGTATCAATGACCACATAAGGTCCCTTTAACCAAGAATTTTACTTATAACGAACTAAGCCTTAAAAAAAATTATGTTAATCCTGTTTGTTTTTGAATGGAAGATTAATTATTTAAAATGTTCTAATGTAATTTACAAACAGCTGATGTGATTTCCACACAGCGTGGATGCCACACGAGTTCCAAGTATTTTTTTTGCCAGAAAAACGAGAAACGGCCCGGAAATTCTCAAATTAAAACTAAATACATTACTAATAAGCGTATTCGTTTAAGTTATTAGGACTGTGTTTGTTACTGGCTACTGGCGTCCTTTTATAAAACTACTCACCGGAGATCTTTGCAGAACGGTATCTCCAAGATTTTTATTTTAACAAGTTTTATAGAGTAGAGCTTTATTAAAAATGTGATGTAGTTTATTTATACTTTTTTTAGAACAATTGTTATCGATATTTTGAGCGTTTAATACCAGTTTGAAATTGAAAGTTTGAGGTTGTAAAATAGTTCATAAAATTTACTAATAGCAGATGTCAATTTAACCGGCTTTAATATGCAATTAAAGACAGCAATAGAAATTCTGACATTACAGAAACCATTAATAGACCTTTAATGCAATCTCTTCAAAGACATTAAAATATTTCCCTGTTTAAATTTGACAGGATAAATATATATTATTGAGATTGTAAACTGTTTGATTATATACTGAATTCATGTGAACGGTTTGTAACAAAAGTTCATCTGAAGAATAGGCAGATAAAAAATGGCTTTAAAAATTGCACACGACATTTAATCTATGCACAATTTTGCAAATTTCTTCGCATACGTCACAAATATTATGTAAAAATTACAGTAGATTTTACAACTCAAATAATAAACAGTGTAACTTAGAAATTTAAAAGTTGGTATCATTTTTAACACCATGTATATGACATCAGCCTTCTTTATTTTTTTGTAGGTAGCTTTGACATTGAAAATTTTAACTCATTAAAACGGAAGTAATTTGACTTTTTACATACACTGTATGTAAGTTTTTATTTATACAGTTGATATGAAATTTGGTCGTTGCAATTTTGTTTGCCTTTTTTTATGTGTCTGGAGGAGTTTTGTCGAAGTGAACAAATCTTTTGTTAACCGCTTCTGTTTCGCACAGTCTGACAATGATGATGTATGGATGGGTTGTAAACAACTATCATGTGTGTTATTCTAAGGAAGCGAACATCCGCCTTTCGGTGAAATATCGCCTTGTCTCTGAACAATCCTAAACAAGTCGTACTTTTGTCCCCATCCCCCGGCTTGATGATGCGTTAGTAAAACGGTTCGGCGGATCCGCCGCAGAAAATAAATAGGCTTTGATCATCATATATAGGAAACGATGTGGCTGTCGTTTGAAATGTTTGAGTCCACACAAAAGTTACAGAATAAATAAATGTATGGATGCAGTGAATTATTGTGAGTTTATAAACGCTCCTCACTGGCTGGAATACTTCCGAAAATGTTTATCTCGTGGTCAGAGAGGCGGATAACTCTGCCACTTGACTTTGATCGCGTTCAAGTATAACTTTATTTTATAAGAAAATATTTAAAAAAAAAAACTATATTATAAAAGAACAATCTTATAATCCTAAGATACGAAGAAATCTATTAATTAAACTTAACTCAATAAAGACAAAATGAAGTTAATTATTGCCAACAATTAATATCAACTAAATCTGAACTAATCACTTTAAAGCAGGGTTGGCCTGATTTAAATCAATTGATTTAAATCACTATTTAAATCATGATTTAAATCAGCTCATTTTTTAAAATTAAACTCATTATTTAAATGAAACTTTATTTTTTTCACAATTTAACGTCACACGCCACATATAAATTAAATACACGTTTTACTTCAACCTATTTAAACAACCGCTAGTAAAATACGCCGGAAATATTGCCTATTGGCTTCTTATATATCGGAAGGAAATAAAGTCTCTACAGAAATGTTCTTGTTAGAAACGCATTCCGGTAGATTTACTTTGTAAATTTTCACAATAATTTTTAATTTTAGGGTCAAAAGATCTACAGCTTATTCAAAAAGTCTGCAACAATTGGAACAGTTTTTTATTATCGATTTCTCAGAAAATTTTATTCTTGATAAAAGTTGACGGATGACCTAAAACGAATTTTAAAGATGAAGAAAAATTTATATGACACTACATTTTAACGATTTTGAAAATAATCGCAAAAGTTAAGTGCTCCTATTTTAAGACTTACAAAAAAAAAAAATCGTGGGAAAACATTGTTCAGAAATTAAAAATATGACAATACGAAATTTGACGATAAAATTTCATTTTTAAATTTTATAGTAGTGTCAACATTCAAAAAGTTTGCAACTAATGGAGAAAGAAGTCTTATTATCGATTTCTCGTAAAATTTTATTCTTGAAAAAAGTTGGTGCATGGTATAAAACTAATTTTAAGTTAATAAAAGCTCTATAAACATTTATAAGGCACTAGCTTTTAGGGATTTTAGAAATATCTGCAAGATTAAAACGCTCTTATTTTAAGAGTGGAATTTTTTTTTTAATAATAAACGATATTTTATAGAGTAAAATTTTTAAATTCCAAACATTTTTTTAACTCTTTTAAAATTCTTAAAATAAGGCACGTTTTGGATGTTAAAATTAATTCAATCAAATATAAAAATTTTACGTCATATTTCAGTCTGTCCCTATGAAGTTTTTTTTGTAACTCCCAAAATAAGGCCCCTAATATTTCTAAAATCGCTTAAATCTGGTTCCGTTAACATTTATGTGAATTATTTTTCATGTTTTAATTAGTTTAATCTTTTATCAGAAACAAAAGAGAAATTTTAAGTAAAAAACTTTTTCATTTGTTGCTACTTTTGAATGACGCTGTATAGAAGATATAAATGCAGCGTGAATAATATATAAATTAGTTGTAAAAACGGAAAGTATGTAGTCAAGTTTCTTAAAGAAAAGTCAAAAAACAAAAAATTCGTGATTCTTTTTGATTTTTTAAATTTAAATCAATGATTTTTGATTTTTTTAATAAAAATTAAATTTTGCCCAGCCCTGCTTTAAAGTAAAATAAGAAAATCAATCAATATATTGTATTTAAAATTATAATTAATTAACTACAAAAAACAACTGTATAATACTTACCTATATATCCTTTGAGGTTTTAAGGTCAAGAAGATTCTGTGCTTTTTTGAAAAATATTTTAATACGGTAGAGTTCTGATTAAAACACGATGGCAACTATGAGGTTCCCGAAACGTCGAGATAATATTCTAATTAAAACGCTGACAAATTCACAAAACTTATCTACTGCTAGAAAAACTATGAAAGCACGTGTATATTCAAATGAAAATGTATATAGTTGTTCTCAGACTGCTTTTAATTGACTTGGGAGCACACAAAAATTTTAACCGCACGTCAGTCCAGCAATGATTGGAAAATGCTTGTTGATCTGTCAAACTATTCGGTGATCGTTCTGTAACGGCTGACATACATAAAAATTACTGGATTTGCATTAATAGCAAATTTTTGAGTTCGTTTGATGATGAATCGAAAAATTCGTTGCTAATAGTATTATTTCTGATTTATGCTGATACGATTTTAAGTTTACTATTAGAATGTTCTTTAATGCAGTGTTTTTTATAATCCGCACGCTTTTAGCAGAAACACGACCACAGAGTTTTTAGAATTTCTGAAGATATCTAAAGAAAGCCACGAGAGAGCAACCTAAGATTTTTTATGATAATAGCATCGGAGCTAGATGTTTAGAGCGTTTTACATAAAAAAACACCTTTTATATACAGCTAATATATTAAATTAGACTTAAACTATAATTAATAGCTTTAGGTTTTAATATTTATGATGCAAACATTTATCGATTTTGTTAATGAATCGAAAGCGAGGTAT
Organism: Elmis aenea; assembly: GCA_947652605.1. Classification (NCBI taxonomy): domain Eukaryota; kingdom Metazoa; phylum Arthropoda; class Insecta; order Coleoptera; family Elmidae; genus Elmis; species Elmis aenea. Next base: position 22,841,017 of record OX393581.1, on the reverse strand, counting down.
TTTAAGTTGCAAAACTAGTAAAGCAACTGTTTTTGATTGTTATTTTGTGTGTAATATACGGTTATAAATTTTAAAAAACGCAATGTTTGCCGTTAAATATTTTTTCGCGTCAACAAATTACGATAAGTAAGAATTTATTTGGATATATTTTTTTTTGAACAATTGCAATTTGTCAATAACCTGTAGCATCTTTTAATATTAATAAGCAGATGGCAAAAGAAAAATTTATGTGAATAAATTATGTGCGCTGCAAACACAGTTATATTACTGATATTTTTATCTATCAAACCTAATAAAAATGTAGCTTTTCTAGCTAATCTTTATTCGATATTGCAGATTTGCAGGTAATGGCAGGCATTGACATGCTGTATTACTTAAGGAACCTCTGTACTAAAAGATACATCGGGATTCTGAACACAATCTCTGAGAATCCCCTCAACTTCCATTATCAAGAAGCTTCAATCTTCATTTAAATAATCACCTCGATATTTCTAATCCTACTTTGATTAATCTTAACAAGATACATCTCTTTGATCGTAAACCACCGACAAAAACTGAATAATTTACTTGATGGACTTACTTGTATCTTTACTGTTGTTTATACATCTGGTTTTTTTTATAGAAAGTTATTTTTGAAGTTGTATCACTTGCTCGTTCGATCCGTTAATTAAATTGACCGATAATAAAATCTACAAAAAAATATACGACATTTACACGTCGATATATTCTTGCCGAGTTTTGATAGTTAAACTGATTAAAAACGTAATAAAATAGCTGATAATTAAGCTGCAAAGAGTCGTTCTAAGCTACAAAATTTCAAAATGACGTTTAGTATCGTAATATCGTAATCTACCATTATTGCTAAAGTGACGTTAAATGCACGTAATACGCTGTTGCTTAGCAATGGCCAGGTTGTGTGTCTACGCAATAAGAACATTAAAACAATTATCGTAGCATCCACACTGATTCCCAAACAACCAATCCAAAGAGCCATTCTAAATTTCAATCAAATAATTTAAAATGCCACTTTTTTCCAACATATAATAGACATTATTTTTTTGTTTTTATTTAACTATGAGCGAGCCCTTTGTTAAAAATTTCATAGCTCACCACTGGGTGTAACTCCGAAGGGAGACGTCTATGGGAAAAATTGTATATGAAAGACCCCCCTTAATTTTCAATAAGGAATCACCTCCGGATTTTTTTGCAATACTTAAGAAACGCCCTGTATATTTTACAAATATTTTTATTTCTAATTGTTTCCTGTACTATTAAAATACCATAAGAAGTCTATATCATTGATTAAGGACCTTATTAGAATCTAAAATTAAGTCTATTACAGTTTTAACTACACCACGAACAATGTGTTTTTAAAATATAAAATTTCATTCCCCTTGAACGTTACATTAAATTCCTGGGTTTATGGATTCGACAATGTCGCGGCGGCAGAGGCTAACCTTTTTTAAAGTTCCTTCTGTAATAAAGCTGTGACTTGAAAAATACAACAATTAGGCTGTTCTTTATCAGCTCCTCAAAAAAAATAATTTTTTTGTTACAAAAATCACACGCAAAAACCGCGCGAACGCAACATACCCAAATCTAGCTGCATAAGATTTTTGGGTCAAGAAAACGGAAGACTTTTGGCGTCGGTGACAAAGATCAACCTAATTTTTGTCTTTTTCCAACTTATAGCTTCAACACAGAACATGCGTTAAAAAAAATTCTGCCTACGCCGCCTTGATACTGCCACGTGCATAAAACCGGCTCTAACGCGCGGTCAACCGAAGTTATCCGCTTCGCGTGTACAAGGCCTCAAATCGTACAGCACGGCACAAACGCGATTAAAACGCTCGAACCCAGTTCGTAGAACAAGGCCAACTGTGCAAAAGCGATAAAAATGCCCAAATTTAAATCGTAGAGCCTCGGTATTAGCGCGAAAAGAACGCCCGAACTCAGTTCGTAGAGACCAGTCAAGGGGTTACTTTTGTGTAAATATCAAAGTTTAAATTTTGTTGCACTGTTTCTGACGATAGCAATAAACAAGTGAAAATGTGACACAAGCAAACTTGACTGCTACTTCAATAGCGTTGTTAATCCTTTAATACACAATAAAAGCAGTTAAAACTGTCGCTATTTTCGAGATTATTGCATTGTAATCCTTAAATCAATTGCCGGTATAAACAGCCTCATCAAAACTTTCCAACAACGGATAAAGCTGCGCATTCTATGATCAGGGAAATTGAATTGTTCATGAATCGGAATTGGTAAATCGCTGAAATGACAGTAACTGTTTGAAAGGGGATGTAGATGGCCGGTATGCAAAGCACCGCTAGGATTAGGGGGTGGGATATTATGGGGGTAGATTGTTTCGGATTGTGTGTGTATATGCCTACTGTTGTATTCTGTGTGGTTTTAAGGTTCTTTGTAAACATGTGCCTATTGAAATGCGTTTGATGATTATCTTTTTCAAGAGCCGTCGTTAGTAACATCAAATGATAATGATTTTGTGTTTCTGTTTTGTTATTAACAACAAAACAAATAAGGTGAGGGCGGTGCGTTTTGTAGGTAGTAACTTTGATTGAAGTATGTATTATTTCTAGACTTTTGTAAAAAAAAAGTAAAGCCAAAAAAACACTTATAAAATTGAGTTAGAGATTGAAGCCAGTGGTATAAACTTTAAAAGCATTTTTTTGCAATAAACTTTTGCAATATAATTCAATTTTTTTTTAAATTAGGCTAATAATTATTGTGAAATCCTAAATTTAGATTTAAATAATGTTTTGCTCTAATCGTAAATATCATGTGAAAAATAAATAAATAATTAAATGAATTAATAATAGCGGTTTTCAATTGTTTCTTTTATCTGAAATCTATTGTTTCATGCAATCCACTTCTTTATAACTATAATTTTAGAGTTTTCTATGGTAGCTTTGTCAAAATAGACGACGTGTATAAGTTATCAAGAGATTTGACTCGAAACAACCAGACAGTTCGATATCTACGTAATGATAATGACATCGTATATTGTATAAGTCATCAATAATGATACAATATACTTACGGAAGGAAGTTTATAGTCCATAAATATAAATCGGTTGTATCTTAAAACGCATTACAAAGGATCTTTTATACTTGTATTGCAGGATATTACACAATACTTTAGTTTTAAATAAAATATAAGATAGTGAAGTTAATTGTTCTTTAATTAATAAGATGCCACTATCTACCACCAATTAAAAAATTCCACTACCAGGTCACATTTTTTAACATTACAACGTTTGTGGCATATTTTACCGAATCAATGCTATTATAAAAATTATATTTTATAATCACATTAAAACAGCTACGTTTGCGATTTTCTATCGATATTTCAAAGTTATATTTAGAATGCACTGATAGCGCGTAACACAAGGGTATCATATTCAAAATATTTAAGAGACTATTTCGATTCGATAATTCGTTAACGATAGGAGTAAAGCAATTACATAGGAAGTTACACGGTGAAAATGTTTAAATAAGCATATTATCAGGGTCCCGAACCGCAAAGAATAACGGTTCAGTTCCGGTTACCGGTTAAAATTTAATATTTCGGTTTACGTTCCGAACCACCGATTTTTATTTTATTATGATTCCAGGGCTTCGAACCGGAACTGAACCGAAAACCGTAAAAAAATCGTTATTTTTGTCGGAACGAAAACCGGAGCTAAACCGAAATAAAATATCGGTTTGGTACATGTTCAACAAATAAGCGCGTTTCGTTTAATAACTTATATTATTATCATATGTTATATACTTCTATTTCTAATTATTATACCAAAGAAAAACATTTAAAAAATTAAAAACGCAATCAATCGGAGCTGAACCGATAACCGAAAACCGAAAAAACCGATATTTTTTCCGGAACGAAAACCGGAACCGAACTGATATATATATATATATATATATTTAATTGAACTGGAACGAAAATCGAAACAAAAAAATAACAGTTTGAAGCCCTGAATGATTCGGTAACCGGTTTGGCGGCAACGGTTCAGTTTCGGTTCCGGTTCAATGCAAAATATGATGACGATGCATATTTATAAATTGAACCGTCTGAGATGTTTCCATTTTTGGTAAAATGTAATCAAAATTACAAAAATAAAAAAATGTGTTATTAAAAAAAAATAATTGGTCCGAACCGGTTGAAGCGGTTTGAACCGGTTTACACCAGACGGTTCGGTTCGACTTTGCGGTTTAGCGATTTTTTAAATAAACTTCAGTTCCGGTTCACGGATCATGAAAAAAGGACCGGTTCGTTCCGTTTTTTGTTCCAGTTCCGGTATGTTAAGTTGGAACGAAAATACCTACCTACCGTTATTAGGATGGGATTAAATTTTATAGCACGGCAGTTATTAAACATTAATAATCAAAAAACTGTTGATACTTAGTTGAAAATTTCCTTCACCTGTCAAATTTGCGTTTTCAACCAATCACTAATCTTAAATTTTGTAGAGTTCTGAAGACTTCCAATAGGAGCATTATTACATACACAGTAATACTTTTACATTCCCCTGTCAGATGTTGATCCTCCTGTCAAATTTGCGTTTTCGTCCAATAAAAAACTCAGATTTCCTAGAAACGACTAATAAAAATAATCATACACTGATAATATCCTGTTCGCAATTAACAGATTTTCATGCGTTTATCGGTCGATTCTAAGAAATCTGAGTTTGTAAATGGTCGAAAATGTAAATTTGGAGAGGGAATTAAATATTTTGGTGTTGATAACTTTTTGACGAATTTCGGCGACCGGTAGCGTTACTTTAATATAGATTAAACCACACCCCTGACGCACCACTCTGTCTACTTGTAAAATTTGACATAGCATACATTTAATTTGACAGGTAGGTTAGTTGAAGGAAATTTTCTGACAAAATATAACTCGTGTATTGCAAATAATCTACAATTTTTGACAAATCTTCACTCATGCAAGTTGAATACAGAAAAAATCACTCGTGCACTTCGTGCTCTCGTGTTTTTTTCAGCTCAACTTGCATTCGGGCATATTTTCCAAAAATTATCGATAATTTTCAATGCACGTGTTATATTACTACTGATAATATAATTATGGTTCTAATTGTAGCCTAAACGGAAAATTTAAATGTGTTCGATGTATTTTAAAATCCAAATAGGCGATGCGACGGATAAATAACGAAAATGTGGTAGAGATGACGAGATCAAGAATTGGTTTTATTATGCTTTTTAATAACTGTCGTTAGGATTAAAAACAATTCTAGGGAAATGGTAGTTATCGCTGCGGTAATTTAGTGTTGCTGTTATTATTGTGAAAACGATCATGATACGTACAGGATATTTTATTTCAAACAATTTGTTTATGTTGACGCATTATACACATATATTATTATACACTAACCTAAGGTTAGTGGTTTGTCTATATAAGGTAGTTTGTTCGTGTCCATCAACCTGCTAAGCACCTGCTTTTATTGGCAAATTTTAATGTTTCGTTTGGATGTCGGTGACTTGGTAGTACTGGTTTATAATTAACTTATTTAAATATTGAAATAAACTAAATTTAATAGAATAGACGTTTTGAAATGCCAGTACAATGACCGACGTATAAATTGCAAGTTTTTACAAATTAAGATAAACAGTAAGCACTTAATGATAAAAGGTTTACGTCTTAACTAGTTTTTTTTTGCTATTTACAGTTATACGGTCGTAAATATCCAGCACAATCAGAATAATTCATTTATAATAATCAAATTAGTCAATAAAAACAAATTCGTTTTCGATCCACTGACAAGATAATTTTTGACAGTTTGTTATTGCAATATGCGAAACTAGTTTTTGCAAGCTTATCGTTATTTATTCGCTAATGATAGAGTAAAAAAAGAACAAGCATGCATGGTGAAAAGTTATTGATATCTAAAGCTGTAAATAACAATAAGGAGAGAATAATAATAAACTATTTACGGCGTCGTTGGCTAGTTTTCACCTATTATAGTTACGTTTTTTCGGACTAATGTAATTGCGACAATCTGTATCATTTAAGATTAAATATAAGACGTGATTTTGCTAATAACGCGGTTCTCTTATAGGATTATTAGCACGTCGTTGAGGTAATGAGCAGGTGTAGATTTAAATTTCACCTGAGGTATACTGTAATTTATTGGCGAGGGCGTTTCCTCTTCAGTTGAACAATTTATGGTCCTCCACTGAACCCTGAAGACTAAGTATGTGTGTGTCTGGATTGTTATTTTTCTCAATTATAGTTTTGGTCGGACAATAACCGCTAATAATTGCCAATACTCGATTAAATAAAAGCAGATACGCCGGCAAAGTTTTTAGGAAACATAGATATTGTCAGATAAACCTTAGTGTCGAGGTAAACCTTTGGTTTATTAGCACGCCGCTCGATAAATTTAACTAAAAAAAAGATATTTTGAAGAGCACCCACCAAAGGAAAGTAAAATGAAATAAAAATCGCTTATTAAATGTCGGAAAATTTAAACATTTTTGCTCTACATTTGCCAGGTGAAATATAAAGCAAATTTTTAAAATTTAAAAAGACCTTATTTTGATTTTGCTTGGCTCATTCTTTAACAACTAATAAAAATGTTTTAACAATAAGTTTTATCGTTTAAGAATTATCTTTTAGTATGTATTCAACAATTTAAAGACCGTTTTCGACAGTCTAATTTGGCTAACACTTACATAAACATAAGTAAAAATGTTATCACCCAATAATATAATAATTTAATACACGCATTAAACGCAGCTTGTACTAAAAAAAATAATACTCGAATTAACCGAAAACAAATGAAACTCACATCTCGAAGCTCCACAGTTCTTAAGTCACTTACGTTAACTAATTTTATTTGTCTAAAATCAAGAAGTAAAACAACACAGTATCGCAATGATTTAAATTAATAAACAAAACATTTCTGCTTAACCTAAATAAAATTCTCACAGTGACTTTATAACCTTTGTAATCGACAACAAAAACAGTTGATACGGCTTACGTGCGTATTGTATTTTCATTGTGTTGCTCATAATTTGTAAATATTTTGATCAGGTAATAAAATAAAGAACGAGTTATTTAACCGGTAGAAGTTTGATATATTTATTATTTTATATGCCGGAGCGTTGAGGAAATTAACTTAACAAGAAAAGCAATCTTTATTGCACGTTTAAAATTAAAATTTCCGAAACTACGCAATGAATTGAGTGGATGATACGATGGGAGGGTAAAGAAAAGAAAATATTGAAAATGTATTCAAAGCAGTTTTTCTGCTAACACATTTTGTAATAAAAAATCCGGTTTTTGTTTTTCTATTCCTTAAATAACAATCAATTATACGTTTGGACGTACGTAATCCCACTATGAATTTGAAGATATCTGAAACTTTATGGGCTACTAGCATTTCCAAATGCATTGTTTATTTATATAATTTACAACGGAAATTGAACTGAGAAGGACAGATATATGTTTTTAATTATTTGTTAAATCTCAAGGCTAAAACCACAACCACATTAATCATGAAAATGCAATAATACCAAGCAAACAAAAAATTATGTAAAATGATACCCTGCCATATGGAGATATACAATGGATATATGAGTAAATGTTCGAAAAATAAGGCTAGGATGGGATTTTAGACAAAGAGTCCACATCTGGTTGCCATTAAGTTAACTAGAAAGGTTGAGACAGTTTGGTTTTTGGTGTTCGTTTGCCTGTAATATTTGCAAGCAACATCCTGTCCAACTAATTTTATGTTTGCTCTTTTAATTTTGACGTCTCTACGTTATACAACTTTTGTATATTTTGTGTTTGTAGTAGCGCGCATCGGTTATTTAAAGATATCCTATTTAAACTATAAGTAATACGAATTTCTTAATTTATGAACAACGAATATCCGCCCAACTTATTTTTAGGCGCGAGTTTATATGATTCTTTTATTTTATGGCCCGGAAAAATATTCGTTCGCTGTCGTATTTTATGAAATTTTAAAGTACAGTCAATAATATTTTATTATGAAGAAATATTTCAACATGTTAGTTAATTAAGCGTTTAAGTTAGTTGGACAAACAACGGAATAAAATGCAATTCTAAAAAATTGCGTTACAAACAGTAGAATCTTCTTGATAAGTTTTAAATATTATTAAATTTCAAACGTATATGTTACAAAACATAATGTTTCTCAATATATAATATGTGTTCGGTTAAGCAAGTCTAAATTTTACAATAACTATTGCTAAACATGATAAGGATTTCTCGAAATGATGAATGTTTAAATTGCAAATGATTTGTTATACTAATTACGTTTTTAAAAACTTAAGTCAACTTGCAACAATGCAGTGATGTTAACTACAAAAAGAACGAATTTCATTTAATTGCCGATTTTTAAATTATTAGATTAGTTATTGGTCATATATAAAATAATTATTCAATTAAAAAAAAATATCACCAAGAAAACTGAATTATTTCTAACGAATAATGATTTTGAAAAACGTTTATTAGAAATATTATGATTTCTTTAAGCCCGTGTGACACGGTGCAAATTTCTATATAAAATTTAATACAAAATATTTTGTATTATTTTTCTTGTACAAATTTCAGTACAGAATTCCATTCGTTTGAAACTGTGTGTGAAACTGATACAATTTTATGTACAAGTTACTGCCCATGCACATGCGCCTAAACAGTATAAACACAAATATGCGCTACCTCCTAAAACAAGGTATTTATCCCTTGTAATTGTCATTTTAAACAATAACAGCATCCTGCCTCGGATTACGAAGAATTGACTGTTAAAAGAAATTTCTATTGTTTATATTTCCTTTAGCTGCAGATGTTCAAAATGAGCTGTTAGTCGCCATTATTCACAAACTGAATGCGCATCTGTAACACGCAGTTTCTGTATCAAAACTTGCTTGCAAATAGAACACGCTCTATTGCATTTTTTGTACAAGAAACTGCATGGAACACTTGTACATGCAAGAAACTATACAGAATTTTGTACGAGAAACCTGTATGACACGATATAAGATTTTCTATATAAAATTTCTATACAAAATCTTTCATCATGTCACACGGGCTTTAGAAGTGTTAAAATACTATGCCATTTTCATTACTCATCGGCTTAAAAAATTAGATTCGAAATTTCGTCAGGCAGTTTCAGAGATAAATAGAAGACATTAGTGACTTTCATAATAATCTATGCTGTGTAAAACAATAACGCACTATGATTTACAGTTAACACCTAATTATATTGTGATTCATTTTAATTTTTGAACTATTATAAGTATTTAAACACCATTAAACAACATTTGGTTTTGTATGAAGTACGGTTTATTACTATGCTTAGTTTTTCTACTTTGTCTCCAAGCTGTTTCAAAATTTCCTTTAATTTAAACTAAGACAAAGAACCGTAGAATTATGTCCGTTAAACTAAAAATCTGTTTAGGTATAGTTTAATTCATAATTTTTGTTTATCTTTAGGTATAATTTTTGTCAGATAACGATATAAAGGTATATCATACAATCATATAAATAAGTAATAATAAGTAAAGTTGCGATATAAAAGGTTACTTTTTCGATTTAATTTTTAAAACAAGATTAGTTCTGTACTAAGAGAGTCTATAATTAAACAATATTTGAAACAATTAAAAATGCCGAAATTGTTTCCTGACGAATAATAAGAATGTTTATAATCTCCATTCTGCGAAGTGGCCTAACATCTGTTTTTAGTCAAGATAATCCAGGCACTCGTTCTAATAGTTGGCTAGCATGTGTGGGTGTTCGACCTGATTTTGAAATGCACCGAACGTTCCCCAAAGCTCCTTATTGTTCCCACACACGTATCAGGTTACACCACTGACCCAGCTCTATAAATCAGGTTGGAGTGGTTGCAGTGCAGCATCCCTTTGCAGCTTTCGTCTAGCGGTGCACCCCTTGTTGTATGGTTTCTTTCGGTCGAGGGTGCATTTTTCATATTTGTACTCAAATATAGTTCACATGTACGACGACTGGTAAATATTACGACACAACCACTAAAATCGTTTAACAATCAATTTGTTCAAGCGTTGAAATGTTTAATAAATTTACATTAACATCTAATTTAGATAGTTGCGCAAGTTTACTAATTTCTTACGGTAAGTATAAATTTATAAGGTACACAATTATACAAAAGGTGACTAAATTTCTATTGCAATACGAATTTAACACATACACTGTCTGTAAAAATATCACCGATGGTTGAATATATATTGTGACAAGTTCTACACCTTTTTTGGGATATTCAGAACAAATAAAGATTATTATTATTATTATTATTATTATTATTATTATCCGATTCTAACACTGATACAATTTTGAACGAGAAGGTTGATAAAAGATCTTTACTGAAGCTACTTAAAGAAAGTTTTAAAAAACTATTCAGGGTGTTCGTACTAGGTATGGCGAAAAACTATTGACTCCCGACTCTTTTTTGATTTAGTTTTTTTCTAGGATTAGAAGAGAATGAAAAATTTGAAACAAAAACAAATAACGATGTCAATTTTTTTTTTTAAACGGAAACGGGAACGATTAAAGTACAAACTAGTTTTGTTTGTGGACGTCCAATTTTTTCTGATAAGGTTTATAGACAGCGCAAGTATACAAAACGCATGATTCGTGTGATACACAGCAAGGATAGTTCTGTAGCCAACCAAATCTTACCCCGTGTTGACATTTGAAAGTTTTCAAAAGCCGATAGTGCGTTCGTTCGTTCATTTTGAAGTTTTTAATGCAAGATGTAAAAGTATGATTCTAATGTTAAAATTTTTCTAATGATTAATTTTATTTTGTTTAATTAACTCTAGTAAATAAGAAATTCATAGTTACAAAGTCGATGTATGTGTTTCACAGATGTTTTGGAAATTGGCACGCATTTGGGCAGTAGAGGAGGCTAACTTGTCTATAATATTTTAATATTATTTCCGTTTTATTAGATTACCTAAAATCTCTCGTATATTGAGCACAATTTTGCTAAATTTTGAGTATACTACGCAAGTACAAAAAATACATCATTTTTAATATCGAAAATAAACTACATCTGTCGAGTTTCTGTCAAATTTAAGTGTGATAATGGGGCGAAATTGAATGTTTTATTTTATTTATTGCGTACCTATTTCTGTGTGTTATTATTTTTTTGGTTTTTTAACAAATGTTTCAAAACACAATTTGTTGAAAAGTTTTGGTGCGTGTTATAACCAAATTTGCATTTTACCAGAAAATTTTGGGCTATCTCAAGCATGCGTATTATACGCCACATTTTACGATAAATATAAGCAAAAATATGATTCATTAAAAATATGTATCTTTGATAACATATTTTTTACATTAAATTTTGCATGGTTATTATAAATTTATAATAAAATCATCTTTTACATTTAACATTATCAGTCCTAGTTTATAATTACGGTATTATATTACTTTTAGTAAAATACCAAATATAATGGAAGTCGCTTATAGCGCGGGTCGGATACAATCTTGCGAACCCGCGGTGTGGCCGAATTGTTGAAAATGTTATATTTTTATTAAAAAAAAATTTTTTTTTTACATTTTCTTCATTATTTAGTAAACATACGAAAATAAACTCTGTTCAACATTATAAAATCCACTTAGAAACGAAAAACAAAAACGGCTTTCACTGTAGTGAAGTATACTTATAACGTTTTTATTAATGAAAGGAGCCGGGAGTCGGAGTCGGTTTAAAAAAATACCGACTCAGGAGTCGGGAGACGGTTTTTTTTTGCTGCCTCCATCCCTGGTTCGTACAACACGCAACAAATTTAAAATGATAATTTGTATTTTTATTGACTATTTCTCCAAAGATGTTGGCATTTTCAGGAGTCTAGAAATAAACAATGCAACTTTGTGTTCTGAATATTTTCGTAATTTGTCAACATGTAAAAAAAAGTTAATGTGTTACGAAACGATGCCGGCTTTTGTATAAATTAATTTGTTTCAACGACATTTAAGTATATTAGTCAGCTTCTTTGAAATCAAGAACGCATTATGTTTCTTGGTATACAGTTTCATGTTCATTTGTTTTTAAATTTACACGCAAGCATACATTAACAATAATGGTTGTTGCAAAACAATAGCAAGCGTTGTTAGATGAGATGCAAAAGCCGGAAACTAAAACTCAGTAATCAGACCTTTTAATTCAGCGCCGCCTTGATTGGCGCCTGATTTTAAAACTGATTGAGTATGTGTACTGAATAGAGCAGTTATATTACGTGTTCTTATTACTGTAGTTACTCATGAACCAAATGTGTTTTTGTTACTTGATGATGTCATTTAAACAAATGACAGATGCTATTGTATTTCCACTTTACACAGTACATTATTTATTATGACAAATGTAAAAAATCCGGTTTTTGCTCTTATATTTGTGATTCATAATGCGTTGGCGTTTCGGTGGCCAAATATGATTATTTTTAATGAAAAATTATGGATATTGGGTGCATTATTATGAAGTGAAAATGCAGCAACATAATTTCACCAAAACTATTATTACTTCATGTACATAACTCAAAATCTCCATTGAAAAGCACTAGTAGGTACATAATTATTTTTTAAGCCTTAAATAAAGTGATTTACTAGTTAGGAAACAATTGAGATAACAGATTTTAAAACGACAATATCTTAAAAAAGGTTTAAGTTATACTCTTGCTGGTCTTTTAATTATTATCTGTAATGTTTTAATCGAAAAATTCGATTAAGAAAATTAAATTTTATGACAATTAATTTCCTTCAAAGTCAAGATTAATAAGACGCATTAAATGTCCAGAGACATTAGGAACTTTTGCAGTTTTACAACCATTTTTATTATCAACTCTACAAATTCACAGCGAGACGACATTAAAATGAATACAGCAATTAAAGTTGAAGAATTCCGCGTATGTCAAATAGTAAAGCTTAGTTTGAACGACAAAATAAATTATGTCCATATAAGAGAACATTGAATATAAAAGATATTTTTGATATACAGGTAGAGTCGAGTAATAATTACTGATTAGCAATAATAAACAAGACTTGATAAATTAGAAAAATAATCAAGTTGCCGCTAACCAAGGATTAGGTTTCCGAAAACGTCTGAACAATCTCATCTTATTTTATTGCTTCTAATACAGGAAGTTTAATCAATATTTTATTTAATCGATAAACCATTCCCAACTTTGAACATTAAAGTTTGACTATTTCATGCATGTTTTACGGGTAATGCAAGTTTAAAATTCCAAATAATTAAGATTTAAAACACGATTGCTAAAGGTAAGCAATATAATTATTAATTTTCAGTTGGTTCAAAAGTATTTAAAATTAATGCATGTCTGTGAAAAATAGGCAATTCTTTTGGTGAATTTTATAATGATATTATGGACTGATGATGATTACGGACCAAGATTTTTGAGACATCTTGTATTTTTTAGATGTTAGAAATATTTAACACCATTACGTTTTTAAATGTAAATATATGTCTAGTTTAAAAATTATTTTATCAGAAAATTATCAGTAGTAATATAACAGCATTAAAAATTATAGATTATTTGCAATGCACGAGTTATATTTTGTCAGAATATTTCCTTCACCTAACCTACCTGTCAAATTAGAAGTACCTATGTTATGTCAAATTTTACAAGTACTGTCAGAGTGGTGCGTCAGGGGTGTGGTTTAATCCATATTAAAGCAACGCTACCGGTCGCCGAAATTCGTCAAAAAATTATCAAGACGAAAATATTAAATTACTCTCCAAATTTATATTTTCGACCAATCACAAACTCAGATTTCTTAGAATCGACCAATAAACGCATGAAAATCTGTTAATTGCGAAAAGGATATTATCAGTGTATGATTATGTTTATTGTTTTTTTCTAGGAAATCTGAGTTTGTTATTGGTAGAAAAAGCAAATTTGACAGGAGGATCAACGCCTGACAGGGGAAAGTAAAATTATTACCATGTAATAATGCTTCTATTGGTAGTCTCTAGAAGATTTAAGATTAGTGATTGGTTGAAAACGCAAATTTGACAGGTGAAGAAAATTTTCTCCCATATAGAAAATTAAAGGTAGTTTTGAGACTCTCGTTTCTTCAGTGGATTTTCGATTTACTTCTTTCTCCACGTGTAATAATTGTCGCCGTTACAATCATCCGAGTCATTTGATCATTTCTACTTTAGAGGCATCAGCAGTCTTAAAACTATTATAAATCTTATCAGGAAGAAATTTAACTAATAAAAAATATAATTTATTAAATATTCTTAATTAATTGCATTCATATATTATTACAAAGTTATGACACTTAGAGAGAAGCACCTGCATTGTTTTATAATAATTTTTGGGTTGGTATTTGGCAATAATTTCAAGAATGTTTAATAGGATCTGTACCATTATGACATTTTTTTCTCTTCGACTGTTAAAATGACATAAAATGTTTTATTGCGGTACATTACCGTTTCCAAACTGTGTAAATTTTTAATGTGGCTGCCAGGAGGCATTTGAAATAAGCCAATTCCAGTGTAGGAGAAAAAAACTTAAAATATTAGCTTGCCACAAGTTGGTACGTCGTTAGAGCTACTGAGGTATGGTATATGGTTACAGGTTACAGATCGGTTCTTTGTATTCCGCTTTTATGGATTTGCTTAGTTCAAAACGGTTGATTTACTCATTGTAATAAAATAACTATGCAATAAACGACCTCGCGTCATTTGTAAAAATCGTCCTGGAAGTCGATCTCGCCAGCAAACGTTTCAAGAAAGCCGAAAGGGATATCGTACGGGCGAGACAACGTCTGCTATTAACTTTGATTGGTGTTGATACTTAAGTGGCGATAAAATATTTTGTTGAATTACATAAATTCACTAAGCATAAGATATATTTAGCAGGTGTTGTATATCAAAGTGATACACAAACACTTTTCATTACTTATATACAATAATCACGGTCTTTTATGCGCAGACACTGGGTTAGGATAATCAAGTGCGATGAAGTTATCCAAGTTAAAAATAGAACAAGGCTGTTTAAGTAATCTCTTTAGTTAGTATAAGCATAATTAAACGTTGTACAATCAACTGTACGTCAATGCATTTCGAAAAATTTTGAAGATCTCCTTTTTTATAAAACTAGCACATGATAAATAGTTTGTTAATTCAACTACATTTCGTTTGCCCTCGACCATTCCGACTCTTTTTGCATCTTGGGACACAACTGATTTTTTTTTTCAAACAGGTGTATAAAGGTACACGAGTTAAGTATAAAATATTCACTTAACGAGCTCAGTTTCAATTTTTCAAAGTCTAAACCAGCGTTTCTCAACCGTTTTATCGTTGCAGAACCCTTGATATAATATTCATGTCTCAGGGAACCTCTACAAATTTTTTATTTCTCTTTAATTTTAGACGAAAAGGACTTAAAACTGTATTTTCATATGATTAGCATACTCATCGCTATTTCTAGCGAAACCCCTAGCGATTTATCGGGGAACCGCAGCTAAAAAACATTGGAAACTGAAAAGATACTGGATGTTCCTTACATTTCGGGCACTTAACAAAATAAAAAAAGCACCCCAAAATTGGTATCTAATTAAATGGTTTGTCATAAAATTATCTTGGTCGACTTTATAGCGATGTCAATTGTTTTTCTCAAGTTATACGTTATTTAATTTGATTGAAACAATGAGGACCGTGAAGTTTTGAAACTTTCATATTAGTGATTACCATGTAAGGTGTAAAGCATAAGTATTTAACAAATGTTTGATAAATATGTAAGAAAATTCTTTAATTAAATAAAAACTACAGCAGAAAAATTATTCTTTTTTGTTTAACCCTTATGTCAATAACAGAAATTCACAACGTTGTTCAATGACCGGGTACCCGCGTACCCACCTACAGAATTTTTATAATAAACTTATGCTATAAGTTTTGTATATTGTTGTAAATAGAATTACAGATTGGTCAAATCATACAGTTTTAAACTTCAAAATTTAAAACCTATAAAAAACATACGAAACATTTTAAATAAAAGTAAATACTTTCGAATGAAGTTTGAACAAACCAGATTTATATTTAAAACGACCATCTAGCTCAACACCCCATGATAAAAATTTGCCCAACTTCGTTATATTTTAAGCATCTGTTTAACATTTGTGTTGTTACAAATTACTTTCGATTTAAACCAATCGCAAAAGAATAATTTTCTTCCAAGTTTCTGTAAAATTAGATGTAGAAGATTTTTAGACAAATATAACAGGACCTCCAAATCCGTAATTTATAAAATAACTTCCAGACTTATCCAGTCATAATTATTGCTGGTTCATATCACTAACTTGTGCTTTAGAGCAGCAATAAAAAAAGCGCAGCGGAACCAAAAAATCTTGCGTAGCATGCGAAAAACTTGTCTTCGACGAGCATGCCATAACAATTACAAAATGTAAAGAATGTGCCTAAATAAATAAATATTATTGTTTTTCCTCATACAGACATTAGTTTTTATTCATTTAATCATCCCTGTAATTATATATCAATGTGTTTAATCGATAATTGCTTATAAATCAGGTGGGTACCCGGGTACCGGGTGATTGAGAATGCCTACTTGAACTGGGACGTAAAAAATTGTTTGGTACCAGGACGGGAAAAGTCTATAAAAGCATATTTCGCTTTAAAAAAGGTAATCTCGCGATGACCTGAGGTTTTAAAAATAAAATTACTAAAACATTAAATTTTTTTACCAAAACGTCTTAAGTAGGTACCGGGGTACCCGGTTATTAACATAGGGGTTAAAAAAATATATAACAATACTATTAAAAATCAGTGAGCGGCATTAAGAAGTTTGATTTACTAAACACCGATTTTTGCTCAATAAACTGAAGAAGAGTCAAATGTAATCTTTCATGGCTATCACGATTAGACAATAATATGACAGCATCGGATAATTAATGGGCGAATGTTTGTATTTTCTCTTTATTGGCATATGTTTAAGTAGTTTATGAAAACGTATCGAAGAGTTTAGCCACTTTACATAAGATAGTTACAAAACACATCAAAATATTTAATTTAAATTACATAATTTCTTCCAAAATATCATTTGCATAAGAACTTGAAGATCGTCATCTGATTCCGCGCTTATCGCTGTTTTATAGAGTGAACAACCTCCTTAAAATTTGGAACCGGTTTTCCGATTAGCATAACAATTGTCCCCCGAAACTTGCATCGAGAAAACAACCTGCTAATTGTGTAATTATGCCGCATAAGAGCTAAAAACGTTGGGTTCCTGAACCCTCATTGTTATGGTATAAACATGTAAATTAGGTTTTTTGCTCGACTCGAATTCCGCTGAATTCTAAATAAGTTTGTTTGGACCCGAACGCTTCCCGTAATTTCTCAACACTCGCGTATCTATTCATTAAACTGATATAAAATACATTATTAAAATACAAATTTATTACTATACGACACGCCTTTTCGGACTTTATCAAAAATTTCCGTCGCTCAGAATTAAAAAGATTTAACCCTCTCAAACAATAGGAACCTTTCATTTACATCTTAATACAGTCTTACATTTATCTAAAAAAAGTGCTTTCCAGCTTAAAGCAGAAGAAAAGCTGTCGATTGCTGATATTCTATTCCAACGGAACGGACCCGATATTGTTGTTCTTATGATAAATGGTTCAATTTTGAGTTTTGAATTGATGTTAAAGGGCAGACGTATATTGAATGCTACGTTTTGATTCAAATAAAATCCAGATGTCTTTGTTTAACACAAGTAAAACTCTGTCAAGTAATACTTTGGTCCTCGCCATATTATATGAATAGCAAATGAGATAAACTTCCGTGGGTACATTTTCGCCATCCCCTCAAATATCCTGCACATGTGAAACACAGAAATATGAGGAGTCTTACGTCCCATCCAGGCTATTTATTTTACAGCTGAAGTGTAGCTTATTTTCCTTTACTAACAGTGCTGCTACATTAATTTTACTGTAAAGTTATCAGACACGTTACAAAACCTATCGATAAAGATTACACTTTCTTCGAGGCATATTAAAAGAATATTTACTGGGCAAGTTAAAATGTAGGAAAATAGTGACCTGTGACGAGCTAGTGCACGTTCTAGATTCCAGAAAAATGAAGTGGTTGCAGATTAATCGTTATATTGAATGTATGTAAAAAAATGTCGCACAAGTTCTTATTCGTTAATGAAATATATAAATTTAAAGTGTTATTCATCTTATAAAATAAGAAATACTGATCAGAACAATAAGATTGTTAAGAAAAAACACTTATTAACTTAAATACTTGGTACAGACAACTGCAAATTTTTCGGAATCTGGGTATGATACAAAAAATTCGTTACCAAATTCGTTGTCAGTTATAAAAAAAAGGTTGAAATTATGAGTCATACATTAAAACAAAAATTTATAACAAAATGTATACACATAAGTGCTATCAACTTTCTTTTAGTAATTGGGTTTAAATAATCATCGTGCAATTAGGGGCACACAGTAAACGCTTCAATTAAATAAACTGAAAACTATTAGTTTAATTTCGTAATTACATATAAATCATATTAGCGGATTCGCATAATACAGGTTTATTAATTGATGGATAGATACCTAGAGTTGGCGCCGTTTAACGTTCCGGAAGATCGATTTTTACACCTGCTAGGTAATTGCTTCCATTAAAAAGTCCAGTTTAAATTCCCACGTATCTTTTACAATAACAAATAGTTCTAGCGGTGTTATCTCGCTGGAGCGATAGATTTTATTTGTTGCTCGTGTTTATCCTTTTTCGCGGATTCCGTAATATTAAATTTTTTTTTATGGCTGTTGGATTATTTATTCGTTATCTCCGATCATTGCTAAATAATATACAATGACATAGCACCGATCCAAAAAGTGGTCAAGGATATTTCAATAATCTTTCTCCACAATGCGAAGTCTGTGTCTGTGTTTATTTAAAAGTATCAAAGTTTATCATCGGCTGCGATTTTAAACACATCCAGTGGACTACAAGAAGCACGAGCTATTAGAAGCTTATTTATCTTATCGACAGTCATAATAAGAAATATCAGAGATACATATCGGGGATTGCAACAATGTTGCTTACTGCATCTGCTAGCTGCCGCTTATAAATTTTAACCACATAAAGTTTTACGACCGTTTAAGGATTTTTAATTTTCCTAATGCAATTACAGAATTACTGCTTATGTTCTTAGAATAATGTTATGCAAATGCACGCTTGTTGGAAGAGTACAAAAGAACTATGCGCAGTTCTTCTAAGGCATTATAATGTCACATTCATGAGCTAGTTGGGGAATTCCGTGGCGTTTTCAAATTTGTATAAGGGGGTTTAGTTGATAGAGATACTTACCGCAACTGTGTGAGGAGTGTAAAGTCAACACATGATGGTAGGGTCGCTTGTGAGCGGACCTCTTGGAGATGTGCGGTAGCCACGATGTTGTCCACGACTGTCCGCACTACAACGGAGGAACAAATGCTGCGATGCGCACCCCGGTCTACCCCTATGCGCACCCCCCGAACACCTATTGTTTATTCTTGTTGATTGGTCGCGCACCGTCGCGTCTTATCAACCGATTGTCGGGTTAACACCACACGTTATTGTTCACCTGTGCAAGAAGAATCACCGCACAGCACCCAGGTTCGCGGGACGCGTGTGCGTACACTGCGTGCAGAGATGCGTCTGTTGGGTCCAAGAATCGCAGCATCTCTCCCCTCTCAGTACGGGTCCGCCTCTGTCCCTCCCCGGGCACCCACGTGTACGACCCGCCTCCTCCGCGAATTGTTCAAGCCTTTACCAGAGAGAATCCTAGAGCGCGAAAGAGAGATTTCGGATTCGCATTGTTATCGCGAGGCGGAGCTTCTCAAGAGACTCCCACGGTACGCGGCCCAAGACAATGACGATATTAGTGGGTTATATAATCAATTAAGGTGTCGTGTGCCATGTACAATCATTGTTTTGGTTTGGCACAATTTACATGCGATTGGCAAACGTTGGATTTCACAATTACCTCCGTTTAAAGGTCGTCTAAAATAACCAAATTATTTTTATGCTTTATATGATACAAATTTTACTTGCTAAGGGGCAAAAGAAAAATAGGAAGGTCATCTAATGGAACACACGATGAGCGACGTCGTAACGGGCCCAGAAGACGCCCAAAACGTGATGATGAACGGGAAGAATACATGTCTTGTCTATGGATCATCGTGGCAATATACAGCCGATAGAACTTACAGCTCTGGCGTTCCAGAACGGGCCCTGGGTTTAAGTATGCTCATCATGATAAGTTTTCTTTTTCCAGGTGGCCAGTGCTGCATTAAGGCTTTGGCGGGCCTTAGATCAAATCCAGCGTTAGGGTCCCGTTTATTGGGGGTGTTTGCAAATTTCGCGATTATATTATTAATTACAATTTTTCCGGGGTCGATTCGGGCCCCTCCGAAATACGGGCTCTAGACATTTGTCTTTTATGTGTATGCTTAGGTTACCAATTCTAACTAAAAGAGATTTTTTTTCATGTAGGTACACTGTTTTTATTAATCTAATAAACCACTTAAATTTTAAAATGTTGCATGCAAGAAGCATATACCTAATCAACATTTTAATGCTTTCTAATTTCTAATTAGTATTACAAAAAAGACGCATGATTTAGATATTAAAGTAAATAGAAACATAGTTTTGGAAAACAAATTGTAATAGAAAATGACGCCTCTTCTGGATGACCATGTTAATTAAACAATGGTCCTGTCCAAAAACCAGCACTAATATTCCGCAACTGCAGCGTATTATAAAAGCCATGTTTAATTTAAGATAATATATTGCAACAGACAACTCAGAACTCACTACCTACAAATTGTACACTTTCAAGAAATCAGCTTGTATCTAAAGGTTATTGTCAAATTAAATATTTAATTAGACTCTCAAACAAACGCTTTTAATTTGGGATGTAAATGATAGGTAAAGGTTTAATTACCTACGTAAAACACTGAATCATGTTTAAATCAATTGCTTATTTTTGACTGCAAAATATCATAACGACTGAGCAGTTTTGAGTTTGTTGTTGTTAACAAAGAATGAGCGATTGTTTTGCGTATTTCTAAATGCATTATAAGTATTGTGTTACGTGTTAGATAGTTCTTAACGTAAATACGATTGTATAATAAGTATATAATTTGTGACTTATTACATTTTTGCGTCTGTATGGAAGATATTTTACGGAAATTCGAATAATTGCATTAAATCGTTACCGCCCCTATTAGCTACTAAATCGAAGATTTACTGTGATTGTACAATTAGGATTGATATTTAGCATTTTCTAATTTTTATTAAAAATAAATTGTACTTAAACTTGTTACAAAAATGCTTTAAACGTACAATTTGTTGGTAAGTTTTAATTGAGGTTAGTAATAAAAAAGTTGGTAATAAATGGTAAAAACATAAAAAGTGGAGAGAGTAACGTATAATTGGCGCCGCTCCACATGTATTTAACGGAGTACTCCCAGAATACGTGGCAGGAGGTGAGGTCCCGCGGCGACCCCTTTATCGCATAAACATAGCTCTGAGAGGAGCATTGCAATTTTTAATGAGATAAAGAGACATCCCCAGCTTACAATTTACAGTTACAAAGCTTTCAGCGTCGCTGCTGTCCTTTTCAGAATCCGCTAGCGCTACTACAAAAATCTAAAAACCTGAAAGTTTGAACGAGATCCCTCGCTCTTTTTCCATTACGAACACAAAGATTCGCGTTCGCAGCGTAATCCGAGCGAGAATAAAAATTATAAATGCATTTTTCGTGTTGTCTTTTATCTGCGGCTTTTTTGTGATTCATGTCGATATCGTTTGAAGTTTCGATTCAATAAAGTAGACATTATTAATGGAACTCATTTAGAGCTACTATTTTTCAACGATTAGAGAAACTGGTATCTAAACAGAAAAAGAAACTTTTACACGATATTACCTATACAATGCCGGCCAAAAGTTTGGAAATAATTGAAGACCTTGGTGCAAGAAGGGGTATGTGCAAAAATGTAAAAAAAAAAACTTGTACAGAAATGGGTTTTAAAATATGCGCTTTTCATATTGTGCAAATGTGGGATAAGTAGGGCTTATAGATATTATTTTTCTCAGCCCTACTTATCCCACATTTGCACCATATGAAAAGCGCATATTTTAAAACCCATTTCTGTACAAGTTTTATTTTTTTACTTTTTTGCACATATCCCCTTCTTGCAACAAGGTCTTCAATTCTAAACCGATAGAAGCACGACATTTGCTTAATGGATATTTGTCAAAATAATACGGGTTTCATAGTGTTTATCACTTTAGGTACCTATAAACGCAATCGGAAAAATTATTCATATCGTTGATAAACTAAATGATGGTTAAAACATTCTCCTTCCAAGAAAATGCGTCGTTCCTGATACCTGATACATCTTAAAGCGAGTGTACGTTTTTATTGGTTTTTATTATAAAAAATTTCTTTCTAACTTGCAACCGATACTGGGGCAATGTCGCAAAACTTCTCAGAACCTATAATAAACACATTTGGGACAATGTTTTACGTACTTACCTATATGTAACAGGACAATTAATAAAAAAGTATTATTTGGAATTCGCCTTGCTGTTATTTGTAATTCAATACATGAATATGTTTCGTCAAAATCTCTCGAAGTTCTGCTAAAATAATTTTCTGTAATTCATGAAAAGATACTTATTTAAAAAGAAAACAAAACTTTTTCTACACTGTAGACATATGCTGAAATTTGTCATAACACTTGCAATTGCGTTTTCAATAATTAAAAAATAAAAGTCTACCTAAAATTTTTGTATAAAATTAAAATTTCATCCTCTGCTTTATACACAACCTGCTAATCAAACTCTTTCTTGTTCAAAATTAGGCATACACGTTAGACCTCAACGATTTTTTTCATCTATTAACCTTTTCTTAAAATCATCATTTCGTTTTTTTTATGAGTAAGGCTTGTGCCCCCGTATCTTGGCGCTCTTAGGCAACTACCCAAATGCTAAAACCGGTCCTGATATCTTCTACATAATTTCGAAGTATATTTAGAAGTATTATCCTGTCTCTTGACAAAAATGTCTTAAACCAAACAGAAACACATTAGAAACCAGAATATTCTTATAGTTTTCTTGTTTTTGGATTAAGATATGATTTCAGATATAGCTCACTTCAAACATAAAAAAAAAACATTCTTAGAATAAATTTTACGATTTTAAATGGCACAGTCTGAAAAACTCATTACCGCAATTAAATGTATAACAAAACTACCACGATTACATTTAAAGATTTGGATTTTGTCTAAAAAAAGCTTTAAGCTAGTTTTTTTATTTCTAGCCTTTGTGTGTATGGCAAAAATACGATACGATTTTTTATTTGAATTTATCTGCTCATAAAACTTTACCCCAGTTTTCCATCGTCCAGCCCTTGTGTGCCTCGGCCTATTTTAATCTCTCTGATAGTTGTTTTTGGCCGCGGTAATGGTTTTTAAATCGCCACCCTATTCATAAATCCAGAGTCTGTAGGGTGTCTTTTTATTTATTTGTTTTTGTAGTGTCTTCAAACTTTCAGTTGGCAGTGTACCAGTGAAGGACTTTTATTTAAACATATCGTAATATCGTCATAGTGCTTCACAATATCTGCGAGCTAAAATGAGTTGATAGCATATTAATTTGTACCGCAAGATGCTCTTCAACGAGGTAAAGCAACCCTTCATGTAAATTTCATGACATTTAATGCACCGCTGTGTAACTGTGTTACCACTGCTGCTCATCCGCCTGTCTCCGAGGAGCCAAACAAGTTAGGAAGCTATTCCATCTTTGACGTCGTTTGTTTTGAGCCATACAGCTTCAAACAGATCCTCATTATAAGTTACCTAATGTTCATAAAATATGGACGATGCAACCGGGCCCGAAATTATCCACGTTGTTGTACGGGGTTCGACGATAATAAGGTTAACCGGTTAATCTTTGTGAACTAAGAGACTATAAAATTCAACTGTTTATTGAGGAAATTCAAGCAGATTACTGCTACATTTCATGGTTATAAAGCGCCAGCCTCGCTTAATTCGGTAGGGTAAATGGGGGAAGGTTTTACTAACTACAAGTTCATTATACCTTACGGCTAAACCGGGTGCACACATAGACGATACCACTCTCTAAAACAATCTGTCCGAACATTTGTAAAAAAATTAATACGGACAAGTTTTTATAAAGTGAATATAGGGCCGTGGAAAAAAAAACTTTTTTTTTGCGTCCGTCCAACAAATCAGTGTCTCCGATCAATTTTTAGGCTGGAAAATACGTCTTTACTGGTCTAGGCCAGAAAGTAACTGGTTGCCATGGTAATAACAACTCTTTACCAGCCTAGGCCAGTAAATAGCTGGTTACCATGGCAATGAGTTGTTTTGTTGATTTGCGCTGTTAAACAAGCGTCATTATACCACCAAGCGAATTCTCACCTGTAGTTTGTTATGTTATTGATTAACTGTGGATGGTGACGATAGTGATTTTGGTGGCAGTGGCGGACGCAGAAAAAATATTATACGCATCATACCCGTAAATTATCTTTTTTGTGCGATCGTACTAGAAACAGCTGTTTGACGGACGCGTTAGCAACCATACAGTACTGCATTACCGGCCCTCTCCTTAGCAACGGCCGTAAAAGTTACTTTTCAGGCCGTTACCCTTAGCAACGGCCGAAAAAGTAACTTTTACGGCCGTTGCTAAGGAGAGGGCCGGTAATGCAGTACATACGCCGTCATCTGTCAGTGACAGAATGTCACGTAGTTTCTAACCTATAATTTTGAAAATTAATAAAAATTTAAATTGTTTTTAATTCGATCGCACAAAAAATGTAATATGCACCTCGGCCAAAACGTACTTTTTCGGCCTTGTCTGTTTGCTGGCCTCGACTACGTATCGGCCAGCAAACCAGACGCGGCCGAAAAAGTTACACTTTTTGGCCTTGATACATAAATAACTATTACTTGACTCGTATGTTTTCAGGACTCGCCTACGGCTCGTCCTAAAACTGCCTATTCGTCCAGTAAAGTACCACTTTCCGGTCTTGTTACGTTATAGTTATTTACGTAATAAGATCGGAGAGTGGTACTTTACTGGACGAGTAGACAGTTTTGGGACGAGCCTTGGCGAGTCTTGAAAGGATACGAGTCCAGTAAAGACACTTTACGGGTATGTTACGTACAATATTTTTTCTGCTTCCGCCACTGACACAAAAATCACTATTGTCACCATCCATAATTAAACAATAACTTAAGAAACTATAGATGCAAACTCGCTTGGTGGTATAATGACGCTTGTTTGACAGCGCAAATCAACAAAACAACTCATCGCTATGGCAACCAGCTACTTTCCGACCTAGGCCGGTTAAGAGTTGTTATTACCATGGCAACTAGTTACTTTCTGGCCTAGGCTAGCAAAGACGTATTTTCCAGCCTAAAAATTGATAGGTAACAACTGATTTTCTGGCCGCACGCAGAAAAATAACTATTATTATCGCTGTAAACATGAATTTATTAAAAAAATTACCTTCTTAAATAACACGAAATCTTCAAAATCATATCACTTTCTTCTTGTTATTAGTCATGTTTAAATTATTTATCTTTTAAAGTTACGTAAGCCTATGATAAATAATTTACTGTTACCTAACAATTCGATTTTAAAGAAATATTAAGTGTAGCATTACCATGGATTTTGCAAGATGATAAAGTTATGTTAAAATAATTGCGTAACCATGAAGATGCTATAACTAAAAGCAGTGACTTTAAATCTTACCTAATTCCATGATATTATTAACAGATTTATTAAAAGCATTTCACTTGGACCCAACGTTTTCCAAAGTGGGGTTTAAAGAAAAATTTAAGATATATTTTTATTTTTTGATTATTGATAACGCAATTGCGTCTCTTAATAAAAAATTAAAGCATTTGTATTGTATAGGATTTATAAAAAGTTTTTTTTTTTAAATACCTATATATTAATTACAAAAAATTACTTCAGCAGAACTGCTTAGAAAATGTTTGACATTGTAAAATTACTTAAAACGTGGTATTTCGAGAGATATTGACGGAACATATTTATGTAGTGAATTATAAATAATAGCAAGGTGAATTCTAAATATCTTTTGCATTAAATGTCTTATTATTTATATGTAAAATGTTTTTCAAAGCTATCAATATCGGTAGCAACTTCAAAAAGAAGTTTTTTTTTTTTAATTACTTAACACTTGTAAAAACGCACACTCGTTCTACGAGGTATCAAAAACGACTCATTGCTCTAGGAATAATTTATCTATAGAGCATTAAATTGCATCTACAATTTATACAGTTGGATGAATTCAAAACTTTGCCAAAGTTAAAGTCCGAAAAATAATTGTTTCTTAATTTTTGTATAACAGGCATAATAATGTTCTTTCTGCGTAAATATTAGGAGTAATAATATACATATCGTAAGTAGGTATGTACCAATGTATTAGTGTTAATTAATAAAAAAAATATTTAAAAGTTTATAATGATATTAGTTTTATAAGGATGAATATGTTTTTAGGAATTTACCCGCGTTAACATTTGTTCGTTTGCTGCTCGACGTTTGGGTAAATCCCCAAAAACAGATTACACGATAATGTATAGGGTGCCTAATTTTTCTTTGCCTAGGGGCGTCAGATAGTCCTGCGCCGGCCCTGATTAAACTACAGAAACTAAATGGGTTGATCGAATTGTAAGAAAAGAGCAACTTTTTTGGCGTCCACCAGGCAATTTTGGACATAGTTTAGCTTCTTGCAGTTGCGGTGCAGTTTTTCGTCGTTCTGTCAGCAGTTTGGTGATTGAGGAAGCGAACAGGGAGATAACATGAAAGTGATTACCGGCAGATGGGCGCTATCTCGGGTCGGCGCGGGTGTCAGCGTGCGCGACTTGTGATTAATGACCTAGTGCATTAGGCATTGACAGGCCGTATTGTCGCTCGTTGAATGCCGTCACCTTCGCACCCTCGCTCTCGTCTTGTTCTAACCAAATTTTAAAATCAATTATGTTCAGTTATTTATACCGAAAACAAGCAAATAACGCATTTCCTCCAGCAATGCGTGTAGTCTTGTTAGCACCCAGCTTTGTTAAAATGAGGAACTTAATGATCTGAAAATCCCGTAAAAACTCAGATGATATTGTGCGGAATAAATTACGTAGCCAGCCGTTATTTATACATACAATTTTATTCTTATTTGATACAGAAAAAACTTAAAATCTTATGAACTATATTTTAACGTTAAACAAAACGTTAAAGGCTGATGTTCATTGAGGCGTGATTTAGTTAAAGTATGGTGTTAAGAGTTCGATACGACAAGTAACTTATGTGCATGAATATTTTAAATTCTGATTGTAACCTTAACATTGGCTCAAGCTGATGGGTGCGCGAACAGTTTTGAGGTATTGGAAATAAGATTACAAATGACATGTAACAATTCCAAGCTGAATTATTAATCTATTTATTCAACAGCTGACGTGAGAACCTGCAGACGTCATTCACTAGATGGAAAAGAACAAGCGCAACGGTGGTCGAACGTCTTGGATGTTGGCCAAGTTGCACGAGGCATCGCTCTATAAGTCTTCCCAATCAACCAGGAATGGCCCATTCATGCCCGCCCGGATGAGACTTGTATTATTTCAGCACACTTTGTTGACAATGCGCTGGCGATAAAGAATCAAAGTTAATTAGGTCTGACTTCAAAGCTGGGTGACAATCAGCGTGCCTTAAAATAGCTGCAGTCGCGGTGCTCTACCCCCGCCGCACTTCCGGTAGGCGCTGTGCCAACACTGACAATGGAAATCCCTACAGAACAGGCAAAACCCACGTGCAAGCTTTAAAATAACCGCGCGTGTATTAAGCGCAAACAATGGACCACTTGATGGACGTGTTTAATAACACTTTCGTTGCGTTAATTTCGTCAAAAGCCGTTAGGGAAAGTTTTTAAAGCAATTACTTACTTAAGTACACCGCATAGTTTACGTCTGATGGGGACGTCGTTTAAAAGCTCAAAAATGTTGACTATTACTTAATTTTATTGCTAAATTATATCACTATTAAACGATTCACTCTTGCAGCGGTTGAATTAGGGGATAACTTGATCGTTTTCTGGTTATTTTTATTAGGTACATAGGTTTTGTTCCCCATTATGTCAGGATTGCTACCTAAAATTTAGGTTGCAAGAAATTTTTGATGAGCCCCAAGAAGTGTTAAATGGGTGACCAGGTAATAAAAATCTGTAATTCATGGGCTTTTATAAAACATCTTTTTATTATTTCAGCCAAAACTTTGGGGCGTTAGGTTCTTGAAAACATCATTTTTGGTGCGCGACTTTTCTGAAAAATGTTTAAGAACAATCAATTGCATTTAAAAATCATTCAAAGTTAATTCTTTGATTTCAATTGAAATCAATCCAAATGATTCAATAAGTAAGTCGGCTTGTGAGAAATTCTAGGAGTGTAGCTTACTACAATTTAGACTTGATGAATTGCCGGCATCCTGAACTTTGTCTCCTAGCGCACGAGTGTTGAATAAGAGAGATGCCATCAATCAGTGCGAGAATGTAGCCAAAAACAAACCCTCACAAATCTAGTTGTCCTGTCGACGTTGATCTCTCTGTTTCAACTCGACGAGTAGATCCAAGGCGTCACTGGGTGACTATTGACCGCGCATTCTTCTTGCGACACCTGAGTACATTTTATGAGATGCTATATTCTTATTTTACTTCTGTTTTATCGCATTTTATGGACCTTCATTCGAAACGGCACCATCGAGTTATATTGACGATAAAAGAACAAGAACTTTAGTGTATTTGTTCGAATGGACTCGGCGAATATAAAATGTATAGAATAATTTATTTCGACTGGCGAGCGTGTGATACACATATCCATAGTAGAGAAAAGAAATAATACGACTCACTTATTTATACGTACGATTGCGAGGATGTAGATCATCGGAGCCAGGTTGGTCGCTTGGATATATGAATAACCGTGCTCCAGCGGCTAAATTGGTCGCGTAGAAGTTCATTCATAATCTCTTGCACCCGGAAGGAACACCTTGCCAAAGTTCATTCACAGATATGCAAGTTTAGACCGAATTCTTGGATATTTTTGGCGGTATTCACTGTTGTAACTTGTCGACTCAACATAATAAGCGTTTAGCGCTTCTTGTACTTCAAATGACCTACGCTAATGACTTCCCAATTATTATATAAACTTGTAAGTCTTATTGTTTACAACTGGGTTTCGAACCACCGACAGGTCTTGTAAAACTTATACTGGGAAAGGACGAATTTAGTCCCGATCCACTTGTTGTTTCAAAAGGTTTATGATTAAAAATTCTAAAACATCTTTCAAGTGA
Organism: Elmis aenea; assembly: GCA_947652605.1. NCBI lineage: Eukaryota > Metazoa > Arthropoda > Insecta > Coleoptera > Elmidae > Elmis > Elmis aenea. Next base: position 22,811,544 of record OX393581.1, on the reverse strand, counting down.
AAAGAGGCTATGTTTTGCACAATTTATGGGTAAAATTTCATTTCCGGTCTAACCGGGACACGTCCCAATATTTAATACAATTACAGCGCCGGATATTCAGATTCTTTATCAAATTCTTGTTACTACGATGTATCACATGTAGGCATTTATTTTTAAAATGACGTAATTATTTTGAATCAAGTGAAAATATCTGGTTCAGTTTTTTCGCATAATTCAGTAGTAGGAGTTTATCGCGACGTTTTATTGTAATTTCTACTGTAATATCTCAATAAAGGTTTGTGCAAAAACTGGCCTTTTTGAATTAAAATTTAGTCTCATCGGAACACATAAAAAAACGTATAATTCAGTTGTTTAATGTACTCCAGTAAATCAAGGAGTTAATAAAAATGTTTTAATTTTAATATATTTAAATAACTTTGCTTATGATAATAAATGGAATCGCCTTCATACAAAGCTTCAATGCGATTAAATAAAATATTAAAGAGCAACAAATACACTGACCTTGAAGATATTTACTTGCAGATTTTCCTATTCTTATCTTTCGTGTGAAAATAATGTACCCTAACATCAAAATTTGCAAAACAAGCGGAAGTAGTTATTTTTATTCTTCACAAACCGGACGTTAAAAATTGTATTGTATGTTATCGTGTTATGTACGCATTTTAAAAACTATTGTAGTACGGTTTGTATGAACCACAAATTTATTCTATTGTAGTTTGAACATTGCATGAAAAGCATGGGAGTCTTCATCTCTCGTACGACTAATTCCAACTTGTTTTTATCTAATACGAGATTGCATCGTGCTCTTGTTTATATACAAATTAATTTTAGTTTGCATTCGCAGACTGAATATTATTCTTCATCCAGCGTGACGATAAAATTATACTGGGATTTAATTGTTTCGCTGCCGAGTTGGTTACTTAAGATTTTAATTACAGGTGTGAGGTGTAGCATTAGAAAAACATTTTATTGTTCGACACGTTGATTTTAAGAGAGTAAGGCGCTGACATGCTATTATCAGTTGTGCAACAGTTTAGTTGCGCGAGTCATTACCATTGGTTTATATGACAACGCGCTCACATGCAACTGATGTACAGGATGGGCAAATTTCGATGTTTTCATAGGAAATCTTGGTAACTATAAGAGGTATCGAAAAACGGACCGCGCTTCCTCGATCTCTTTTTTCGAAAAAAAGTTAATAGTGAAAACTAAAATTGGTTATCGTCTTTTGTTTTCGAGTTATCGCCGATAAGTCGATTTTTCGACTTTTCGTTTTATGACTATATCTAGCTTGTTTATGAAAATAAAGAAAAAGAACTTTGACGTTCTACAGACACTTTTTTGATAAGAATGCTGTGGCGAAAACAATTTTTCAAAAAAAATATCGGAATTCGAGTTGTGACATAAAGTTGTATTTTTTTAAATAGAACCCATAGTTGGCTGTGGCATCACGAGAAAGAGGATTATTTCCCCATTCCAATTATATATATCGTGTGGGGTCGATTTATTCATTTTCCTTACATTAAAGCAAAAATTAGGTAATTTTTCATATTTTATTTTTTCTAGTACATAGTAGGCTTATGTCATTAAGAATATAACTGGTAAAACAAACTGGCATTCTGTTGTTTTAACGATAATTTGACAGATCTAATCACGTTTAATTGTTGATTGTTTATATTTTTGTACCTTAAAAACACGAAATGGCTTACGAATATTACGATAAGTATGAAATGTAAGAATGTTCTATTCAAAGTAATAATAATTCTGAAGCTGCAAGTGAAACTTATTTTAATAAAATTAAAATTTTTTCTTAGTTCATTCATATTATTATTAGGTACTATTTTTATATAAATTGTCTTTTATGTGTCCCCAAAATGAGATTTTGTTTTAATCTTCCAAAAATAGATTTATAAGGTCGTCTTCTTTTCGGGTAACGATTAAAATATAGTTTACTTGCAACTTCAGAATTATTATGACCTTGAATAGAACATTCATTCTAAACTATCATACTTTTCTTAATATTCGTAAGCCATTTGTCACACCTCGAATTTCGATTTTTTTTGAAAAATTGTTTACGCCAATGCATTCTTATCAAAAAAGTGCCTGCAGAACGTCAAAATTATTTTTGTTTATTTTCATAAACAAGCGAAATATAGTTATAAAACGAAAAGTCGAAACGTCGAAAAATCGAGTTATCGGTGATAACTCGAAAACAAAAGACGATAACCAATTTTAGTATTTACCTTTAACTTTTTTCTCGAAAAAAGAGATAGGGGATGCGAGGTCCGTTTTTTGATACCTCTTAGTTACCGAGATTCTCTATGAAAAATCGAATTTTGCCCACCCTGTACAATTGTAAACTTGAGCAACTGAACAGTTTGTGCCTTGACACAAACTAAACGATTGCGCGACTTCGTACAACTGTTTTGCGTCGTACAGGTTTGAATTTCGTCCTCCTTATCATCTCAAGAGCATACACCTTAGCTAACTCGTAAAAATCTATGTTGAAATCAAACAATTTAGTTGCTTGTGTGCATGCATCTATGAGACTCCGGATTTAGTTTTGCGTATGTGATCGCGGTTTAGCCATTGCAGAACTGATTAATTGCATGTCAGCTACCAGCCTTATTCTTAAATAAAGCTTCACATTGTTTTCAGGAATCAAATTTATCTACATTTTAAGCGTATTTAGTGCGAGTGCTAGCGTTTCTTCCAAATATATTAACTTTGTTGAGCTGAGATTTAAATTGTTAGAGGAATTCAGTTGCTTCGTGAACTCTTTGATAAAATAATATTTACCATAAATTTAACGGCGGAATTTCGGCATGTCTGTTGGTGATATTAAATCAACGTAACGTACATGTGAGAGTGCAGACATTCAAATTGAAATCAGACAATTGACGGATTTGAGATTGAGATTGTATAATACCCTAGTTCTATTCTGTAGCATGCGCCGTTAAGTCGCTTTTCTAAAGACGCGGTAATTGAAACAGCTTCTTGTGATGGAACACAGCTTGTTGGTGACGCGGGGTGTTGCTACAACAAAGCACACTTTTTAATCTTCCTATTCAAATTAAAAAAACCTATTATTCTTCTTCGACTACGCCACAATGTACGTAAGAGCTTTTTTAAAGCCCATGCACAATGGTTTCCGTACAATATCTCTCGACAACATAATTTGTTGCGTAACCTTTCAGAATCTAATAAGCTTTTGTCGAAATAAAAATAAACGAATAGACAAACAATTTTTAGCATTTAATTAGCACCAAAATCGTGACCAAAAATACAAATCCAAGTCAACAACCAGTTGAATCAGAGTTCAAACACCTGACTTAACCGGTTCCATATAAACACTGCCATAAATGCCACTCATTAATACCCGTGTAAAATAACGACTGCCTGATAACAATTACTTAATATAAATCGTTGAATCCGGTCCCGTCATTTAATGTAATGATGTCATAATTTGATTTTGAATATTTTATAGCAACGGTCTTTTAATAATACCATATGTATTCAAGAAATTAGATAATCCGCTACCTATCCGTTGTCGTCGAAAAAACTTTAGTTGGTAGCGAAATGTGAATAAATTTAAAACTTATACAAGCGCCATGAATCTTTATGTTCCAAGGATTATTGATGGAAATGAAGAATACGTAAGAACAATAAAATGCTGGAAAGAGATATTTTATGGTAAGCAATTATTAATGGTAATTATTGATGGTATTATTTATTTTACAAATTTAAGTAAAGTAACGACATTTTGTGAACTAATTTTGAAAAGAGAGAGCCTTTAGATAAAAGTTCCAAGTTTCATTTTACATAAATTTGTTGAATAACTTTGCAGTAGATAATTTCAAAGTTGACATGTTGAATTCGTTATGTATATCACTAAAACTATTGTTTATTTCTAAATGTTAGTTGATCTAATAATTTACGTTGTATATTTATGTACTTTAATAAACATCATTAATTAGTATAATTTTCTTCATTTTTAATCCTGCTCAATTTCATAGCTTCGCGCTGCTTCGTTTGCAGGAAAACTTCCACTGACGCAGTGGCGCGAAGCTGTTAAACTGTTTAGCAACTTAAACTGAAAAAAATTAAATAAATCCAGTCACTTGTAACCTAAACTAGATTTTTTTGCTTTGATTGTACAACCTCCTAATAGCAGAAATTAAAATCAGCCGCAAGGATGCAAAATGAAATATAGGTATATTGTGTCGTTTGAGCTCTCTTAATGCAGAAATTAATGGGGATTTTATCTCGTTAACAACCTTGTCGTTTACTTTGTGAAATATCTCCGATATCCTACAGATATACTAAAAATAGATTGCGATAGTTGTTCCAGGTGGTTCACATGGGTCTAGTACCGGTTCAGAAAACCATTGCTGTGGCCAAAAATCAGACAAAAAATGAAATACTACATTTTTTAGACATAATAGTTTGGAGTGAAGATATTCTAAAAATAACTAATATGTGAAATGAAAGAATATTGCAAATATATTTTTAAACATAATTTGTTCCTCCTGGTTTGAAGCTGAGTGGGGCCAGATGCAAGGTAATGGTCTCAAACATATTTCTAAATAAAAGCAACAATTAAAAGAATTTCAGAATAACGATGTATCAAGGAATATATTTAGCACTGTCAGCCACCAGTTATTTGAACAATACTTCGAGTAAAAAGAACTGAATCAGAAAGTTTGTGGACTATGCCTATCTCAAAATATCTCTTCTGGCAGCTTATTCAATACTCGTGGAAGCGAACAAAATGGTAAATATTTTGACCAAAATGCAAATGTATTGTATACTTATATGATACAATTTATGTCATTAATTAAAATACCTTAGTTTTATTACTGGTAAAGAATATAATAAGCTGAAAATTGCATAATTTGGCCAGAGTTTTATATTTTCGATTTGGTTAGAAGTTCTTCCAAACATTTGGCTAGCAGTGTAGATGTGCAGCAGTAGTGCAACTGGCAATCTGCAATCTATTTACGTTTCTGAATTAGGTTTCGCACTTGCCCGATCTACATTGTACTCGAGAGCCCGAACAATGAACTCCTTGAGATTATTTTTAAATTCGAGTGATACGAACCTCCCTCGCGCTCATTACACGCATATTCCGCGAACCTCTCAACTTAAGCTTCATGAATTGTAGTTCAAGACGGCTGCGGTCGATGTACAACTTTTAATTATAAACAAAAGAATCCACATCTGTCTAGTGTCACTTGTTTATTTTATTCTATTCCTGCCTACGCATACGTGATTCATCTTAATGAATGTTTCGCCATCTCAATGTAACAAAAAATCTAAAAAGATTAAAGCGACTCATTAAGATCCAAGAGATTTGTATGTAATATTAAGGATTAGTTAAAATTGTTTAGTAAATTGGATTGCGCAAGTGTATAATCCTCTGTTCCGTTACTTAACACCTAACGCTTTAAGCTGATATCAAGTTCATCTGACAGTTAACATCGTGTTGTTCTACTAATATTGATTGAATGATTTTGATTATTTATCGCTTTAGTTCAGTTTCTCATGGATCGCTTTCACATGAATTAGTTGACCGTTCCGTTTAAATTTTTGTGTTGGAATAATTGGTCATTAACTGTTAATCACTTTAATAGATGTCGCCACTTGAACAAGACGTCAGGCGCGGTCAAAGCGTCGCGCCTGTTCGGTTTCCGTTTCCCTAATTCTATTGGCGCTAGTCACTTCCGGTTAACAATGGTGAATTTTTACAGAACACACTTTAAATCCAGGCAGGCCAGTGCAGAAGTGGTCCTTCAGCGCGAGTTGGTCTCTTCAGTTGCAATAATGGCCGCCTCTGAAAGTCAAGAGCCTTCCTAATCAAGGAAATACAATACAGCTCTGTGTTACGTTTGCGGTTGAAGCTTTCGTTCATTACAAGACCCTTTGTGCTTTCCAGTTTTTCGCATGCAAATTAATATAATAATAAAGTTGTTCTAGATTGATGCTTTGAGAACACGGATTATGGTTTTAAAAACAAATTTATTAAAACACATATTTTCATATAGCAGTCTGTGCTAAAGTGACAGGGTATATTTTTACAATTATTGTTAATTATTCTCAGCAAGCATTGTTTTGTGTGAACTTAAACATTTTCAGAAAATATAAAGATTATCTCAAAACTATCGATTGTTTTCTGAAAAAAATCCATGGCTTATAGTATTGGAACTATAAAAAACCTCAAGGAGCAGTAAAAAATTGTTATAGACGGTTTCTTAACAGACCAAAGGTTAAAATGCATTGCTTAGGGCGTCTTTAACATTTTCAGAAAATATAAAACCCACCCCAAAACAATCGGAATTTAAAAAAAAAAAAATTTTTGGGAACTTTTTAAAAATTTTAGGAAGTTGTAAAAAAATATTTTCGGGCCGTTTCTGAACAAACCAAAGGTAAAAATGCTTTGCCTAGGGCGTCTTTAACATTTTCAGAAAATATAAAACCCATCCCAAAACAATGGAAATTTAAAAAAAAAAAATTTTTTGGGAACTTTTTAAAAATTTTAGGAAGTTGTAAAAAAATATTTTTGGGCCGTTTCTGAACAAACCAAAGGTAAAAATGCTTTGCCTAGGGCGTCTTTAACATTTTCAGAAAATATAAAACCCATCCCAAAACCATCGAAATTTTTCAAAAAAAAATTTTTTGGGAACTTTTTAAAAAATTTAGGAAGTTGTAAAAAAATATTTTCGGGCCGTTTCTGAACAAACCAAAGGTAAAAATGCTTTGCATAGGGCGTCTTTAACATTTTCAGAAAATACTCGTATAAAGACCATTCCAACACAATCGAATTTATTTTTTTAAATTGCAATGACATAACTAGTCTTGGACCTTTTTAAAAACTTTGAGAAGCTGTAAAAAATAGTTTCAGGATCTTTTTGATCGAACCAAAGATGGAAATACATTGCTTAGGGCTTAGGGCGTCATTACTATTTTCAGAAAATATAAAGACCATCCCTAAACAATTTATTTAGTTCTCAAAAAAATTGCAAAGAACTTGCTTTGGAACTTTGAGAAACTGTAAAAATTGTTGTAAGCCGTTTTTGAACTAACCAAAGGTGGAAATGCATTGCTTAGGGTTTCTTTAATAGAATTGCTCAGCCACATGCAGACATACATTTATGAATAGGAACTCTGAATTACTGAGTCATTTACTTGCATTTACTATCTAAGAATGACCTGGGTTTGTGTTCCACATATGCGACTAGAATTTATAATTAGATAACATAAATGTGCAAATGCAATTATCAGCATTACATCACAGTACATGGATAACTTATTATTATATTACCATCTGTTAGTGTTTTTATCCATTGTTGCTTTCAAATAACAAGTAATTCACGACCTAGCGATTTTTTATGACATAATATCGCTCGCGACATATACTACCTATCTATGCTTGACATATTGTAACAACAGGTAGTGCTAATTGTCGAACGTGTGTTTCTTACATACGAGTACTTTTTAGAGTGTACTATGTTTAGGTGACAATGAAATATGGCGCGGCTAAGTTGATTTATTGTCGCGAATTGCGCTCGAAAGGTTATGGTGGGATAAATTGTCAAACAGTAGCTACTGAACATATGGTTTGTAAGTTAATTAGTTTAAAATACTTCATTACTTTTCAAGGGATGGATATAGTGGCAAACTAAATTGTTGAAGTATTCGACGTTTCAAATACATTTAAAAATTTCAAAACAACTACAAATTGTTCTAATACCTGTTAAAATATAGCAAATCGATTTTTTTTATATAGCATGCATTCGTATTGTTAATATACCTAGCATTTAATTTATTCTCATATACACATCACTTACTTGTCAAATATTTATTTAAAATAAATTTTTTCAATAGTTTTTAAATGTATTTAAACTATTAATGAGAATATCTCAAAAATATAGATGTGCGATGAAGAAAATTAAAATACTTGTGTTAAGCAAAAAGATCAAGCATATAAAAACATAAAAAAAAAAGTTTAACTAGTTAGTAGCTACTCTGACAGTATTGCCAACTTAATTTACATATATGATTGGGAGCATTTGTAAGTTAAAAATTAGTATTCAGTACTATTAATGTAAAAATTTTACACGCTGAGGCTATTTTTTGTAATCTGATTTATCATCTCATACTTTCATTTTTTCAGAACTAACTATTTGCATTTCATCAATCCCTAGATTCCAAAATTCCAAAGATTGGTATGGCTTATAAACTATGCAACGCGCTAATCAGTGATAGAATATTGTTATACTGTATGTAGTACCCCAATACTCGTTGCTTCGTTTCTGGTCGCTTGTATCGTATACTGTGCATTATTTCGGTTTTTCCACAGTTTCGAGTGAAATACAGTGCGTTATCAACATGTTATTTAAGTTTTTCTTGGGCCTTAATGCATTTTCAAGCTAAATAAAGTCCATGCTTCGCTTCTCGTTGCTTTTCGTTTTTTGGCGGTTCTTCACCCGACGAATGAATAAACAGGGCGTTTTTACTGACAAGGGAGGGTCACCATACGTTATCGCTAGAATTTGATTAAGGCTGTGTTTATTGCATCAAGGACATCAAAACTAAATGTTTTCCAGAGTTATACGTGCCACTGGCCATTTCCTTCGGAAAAATTGGGGAAAAACTGAAAAATTGGTGTAAAAAGGTCATTTTTGCGATCGCGTTGGCTATGAAACCGTTAGACAAAATCAAAATTTTTCTATTTACCAATGCGCGCTATTATTGCCAGTAAAATGGTGCAAATGTTTTGAAAAAATCTTGAACTCTTCCGAAGAAAAACGTCAAAAATGAAACCCCTGCATAAGCGCTATGATTTGAGACGTTGTGGTATATCTGTTTAACTATATCTATGCGACTTGCATAGGCGTTTAACATAGGGAAAACCGTTTTTACAAAGGCCTCGTTTTTCGCGTTTTTCGCGTTTTTCTCCGGAACCGTTAAAGATTTTTTCAAAAACTTTGCACCATTTTACTTGCAAAGGATGCGCTTATTGGTAAATAGAAGAATTTCGATGTTGTCTCTGACGGTTTCATGGCCAACGCGATCGCAAAAATTACTTTTATTGTTCAGTTTTCCAGTTTTTTCCCTGTTTTTTCGAAGAAAATGGCCAGCGGCACGTATAACTCTGGAACACATCTAGTTTTGATGTTCTTGATGCAATAAACACAGCCTTAATCAAATTCTAGCGACAACTTATCGTGACCTTCCCTGGTGAGCAAAGTTACGCATATATACATTACCTGAAACTATAGGGTTTATGAAAAAGAGCATTTTTTAAAAACCGCGGTTTTCGGTTTTTAAAATCAAAAACCGCGGTTTTCGTTTCGGTTTTTAAGATTTTTTTTACAGTGCCAAAATTATTGTTTAAAATACTTATTTAAAAAAAAAAAACAAGAACATACTGCAATACACTAATACAAAAAGTAACCCCGTTTTGAATGTACCTAAGCAAGAAAATGTTAATTTTTATTAAAATACATACTAAAAAATTGAAGCTATACTACAAAAACATTACATATCTGCAATACAATGTAGTAATACATACTTAAGGTTTGCATTTAAATTTAAAAAAAAAAAAAAAACACTGAATTTAAGTGTTCATCACTTAAACGCGTACGCAGTTTTGTGCAAAAATTTGCCCTTATCGAAAATGTTCTCTTTGCGTACATGGATGCAGCTTTAATAGTAGAAAAAGCCTTATACAACAAATTTAGTTTTTTTGTTCTCTTACCAGTATTTTTAAATATGGCGAAGTCTTGCTTAATGGAATGAGAAGAGCGATTTATTTGTTTAGAAGTACATTTTATTAATACTCTTGAATTGCTTCTTGAATTTCTTCTTTTAGCAATTTTTTATTAGTACGTGGCAATTCTTCAAATTCTTCTTCATTGCTCGCAATCGCAAAGTTTTCATCATATTTATTGTTAGGTACAGGCGATTAAAAAGATTTGTAGCCACTGCTAGATCCGATTTTGATTGAATTTTTAGAGGGTCTTGTAAGCACTTGGACAATTCTGTTAATTCTAGATTTTCACGAGGATTCATACGTTCCTTGATATTTTTTAACAAATCTTTGCTTATGTCTAAATTATTTTTTTTTACCAAGAAATTAATTACCCCATAAGCAGTAAAAATATTAGAATCACAGCGGTTTAATGCTTCTACTGCTGCACTTACCGGCGATAAAGTTTTGTTTCGGTCTAATTATAATTGCAAATTGACATTTTTGACTATTCTGCGTATAGTTCCTTTAACTTTTAATTTTAAAAATCAACGTAAATGGCAGAGACTAGAGATAATACAAAACTCAAAGAATGAAACTGGAAGAAATAGATCTAGTGGCGTTTTCTGGTGATTTAGTGGTTTCGAGTGCAATCATAACCTAACATTTTAGTTTAGTATTGTGATTTTTATATCACTTTTAATTTTAGTTACATTTAGCCATATGATTAAGTACACACACAAGTAAAATACATATTCAGCATTTTTTTTTCCGAAAAAAACCCGAAAACCGCGTTTTTTCAAAACGGTTTTGCGGTTTCGGTTTTAGCATGGAAAACCGCGTTTTTGCGGTTCGGATTTATCCGTTTCAGAAACCCTACCTGAAACCGCCGCAATAAAAATTTAAGACAATCATCAACTGAGCACATTGACTAAAACTAATTAAATTTAAAACAATAATGAATTCTAAGATAACAAATATTATATATGTTTTTGCATATATGCTTGTAACTTCCTACTAGATGAGATATATAGATATACAGGGGCTCCTGTCTGTCCGTTCCGCGGCGCTGCTTTTACGATCATCGCAAGAATGGTTTCGTATTGTTTGTAGAGTAAATAACGTCGTGCTTAAGTCGTTTTAGTGGTGTCAGAGCGTTTTTTGTTTTTGTTTACCCAATTTTTTTTTTGAGCGAGCGAGTGTTGTAATATATTTAATATTGCATTTAATGTTCATAATCTAAATTAACTTTTATGTAAATTTAAGTCAATTTACCACATTATGCGATAATTCTTTTAACAAATTATAAGCAGAAAAGGTATTAGGTACAAATAAGGGAATTACACAAAATGCATTAATTTTTGTGTGTGTTATATTATAGTGAATTACAAAATAAATATGGCCGTTTACGAATACAATGATCTATAAAGTAACTTGTAATGTAATAAACTTATTTCTCTAAACACAATTTCTTATTTATTAACAAAATAACCAACAAAATAATTAAACCTCCAGACTTATTAAGTGACTTAACGATCAAGGAAATGATCGTAATTGATCTATTTATTAAAGTAATGTTGGCGAGATCATTTCTTTTAAGGTAAAGACGTCTCAATTTAATCTAATCTTAATTGGCTTATCCACAGTGTAATTTAATAGTTGAAACTTTCTATTCACTGATTAAATTGATATAATATGTAAACGTTCTCTGTATTAATTGTTTACAAGCCGAGGAATGTTGTTGGTTGTTGCTACTTTAAACTCGTTTACTAATAAAATAAGAGTGTGTTGAAACATAAAAATATACAACTTGAGCAAATACAAAGCTACATATAAGTAGGGGTGTACCATAATTGCGATGAAAAGATGGACAGAGAAATAAAGAAGAGAACAGGTTGGCAGCGTTGTTTTTCGTAATTATGAAATTGTTGTTTGAGGTAAAGGAAATAATCAAAAAACAAATATGGATGGAGTGCTTATTGCTGTTCTAACCTACGGATGCGAATCTTGGTTTGATAATGAGCTTTCTTAAGAAAAAATAAAGGGAAAAGACGAAGCAAATTAAAAAACAACTAAGTAAAACATTTAGGAGACACCGCTAAGATAATTATAACAGTACATGAAATGAGAAAACAGGAAAGCTTATGAAACGAAAAAGAAGAGAGGGAACTAAGAACAACAAAGAACAAAGACGTAAAAAAGGTTGCCATGGGTTGAGTGGACCAGACTTAGAAAGTTGAGCGAAGTTAGGAAGAGATAGAAAGCAACTTAGAAACAAAATCCACAAACAAAAGTATTTTTAACTTGGGTGATGAAAAAAAAAGCGTTGCATTGCCTTAAATCAGTGGGTCTTAACCTTTTTAGCTGTCGACTCCCCTTCAATTTTCAAAATTTGTTCTCGCACCCCCAGTTAAACTGCAGATATGTGGCAAGCAATATAGAACAGTTGAGTCGCTTGCAGTTCTGCACATCCAGTGGAGAAGCCGATGTGCATAACTCGCATCCCCAGGATGAGCTCCTCGCACCCCTGGTTAAGAAACACTGCTTTAAATGATCACGTTTTACGGTATTCTGAGAGTTATTGTATATCCCGACTAAGTTTAGTTAGTTCCACAACTCACGCACAAGTATAAAAACTTCAAATTGCTCGAGAAACAAATTTGTATCGGAAATTATTATGGAAATGGAATAATTGAACCCTCATTTTTCGTTCAACTTGAAAGTAAAGGATGTTTGGTCTCGTGCCGTGTTTCGTTATAAATAAGCGCTCATATATCTGTACCCCGCGCCATCTATACTAAGTTTGTAAACATAGTAAAACAGATGGATGAGAACCCTCTTGCATATGAACAAGTGCAGGAGTGTAGTTTATGGATTACGTTTAGGTTTGTTAGCTTTTATACTTGCTCGTCATTTATTTACAAGAGAAATAGAAAAAACTATGTATTTTAAGAACCCAAACATTTCTATTGCGTAATAAACCATGAACTGATTAATACTAGAAACTGAATGAATGGAATTGATAATAATTAGCGATAAGTAATGAATAAATTATAAAATTGTATTAACAAATAACGGTTAGAGCTTTTTGTTTAATTTATGCGCATAATTATCAGTATATGTACGTATGTACTTCAAATAAACACCGCAGGCTATGAAAATCGGTTAATCCATTAATTGAAAGTTATTTAATTAAATGATGAGAAGTTAGAAAAAACTGCTAATTAATTATTTGATATATTAGACATTAGTTTAATTGACTTCAACTATACAACTTAAAGTCGCCCTAGAGCATTAGATGAACACGCTAAAAAACAGTAACGATTTTAGTTTAAGATGCTAATTAGCTACAAATTAGACGGGTATAAAGCACTAATAATTTACTAGTTAATGGGGGAGTTTCAGCTAATTACCAAAAGCACAGCAATTTCTGTTCTTTTCGGGTCATTAACAAACTGTTAATCGTTCGTTGTATAAAATCGTTTGCACTATTTTTATCTACCATTAACTCAATTCTTCTTATTCATGCATGACAATGTAGCTGAATCCGGGGTTGTTCTGGAAAATCCGGTACATGTAAAGATCACCCTAATTAAGGATTAACCTTTTTATCACTAAACTGTATCGAAATAGTTTATTACATAACAATAGTTGTAAGAAGCATAATACGCACGAGTGAAAAAGTTACGCACGGAGCCGCGTAGCGGCGTGCGTGTTTCCACGAGTGCGTAATTGCTTTACAACTCGTGTTATGAAGCTCACTTTTTCTACGAACACATAATACCTACAATTTTAACGACTTTTTGGCTAATATACACATGTAATTACGTTTTCTTGTCAATTTTGACGTAAGCCTACTTTGACATTTCTAGACAAGTGTGCTTTTTGTTTACCGTGCGTTAGTTATAACTCACTTACTAGGCATGCCATGCGGGCAGTGTTTGACGTAAGGCTACTTCGATCTTTCTAGACTAGTGTACGTTTTGTTTACCGTGCGTTAGGACTTACTTACTATGCATGCAGGCTGTAGGGTGAGTCATTTACATTAGTGGTCGTAGAAAAAAAAATTGTTATAGAATATTACACATTTTGCTAGAATTCCAAAAAGCATTTTGATTTAAATACCATTTTGGTTCACTTTCGAACTCGTCTGTCGAAATCCACTACAGTTGAAGGGTGTTAGGTGAGTGAAAACAAGGATTGTCAATTTTTGTTGGACCTTTACAATTCAATTTTAAAGATTTTAAAGTCCACTATTTTTTGTTCATAGCAGCAACCAAACTTGTTTTCACTATGAATTATATTATTATAAATGAGTATTAATCTATGACTGTGAAATACAATTTTTATTAAAATTAAAACTATAATAATTAGCTAGTTCAATCTCTAAAACGGTTAAAAATTAAGTTCCTTGTTTTCACCTAGCACTTTCTAATTTACTTTTAGTATTATACTTAGTAGATTTTAAAACTAAAATTTTTATTTTCATTAAAATAAACAACAAAAACTGCATTTTTGATAAAAGCTCAGCATTGATAAAGTAAATTTAGTTAAGGAAACGATGCTATTAAATTAAAATTTGAGATAAAAAAGCAATGTTCGCATTATTGTTAAACTATTTAGCACTTAAAATTAATTAAGATAACAGAAAGACGCCAATATTATTAATCAGCCTGATTTGTTTAAAATTTTTTTGGTAACGTGGACGTTCATGAATATTAATTTTAAATACTTAAAGTAATATTGCCTGATGGATGTGCATATTTCCGGCATTGATAGAGACACCTGTCGAAGCGAACATAATCGAGGAAGTTACTTGTACACATTTTGTCACATCGACGGCTTAATCAAGAGACAGGATTAAAATGTTTAGATAAACATTACGATTACAACTTAAGAAATCATTAAACTTGATATTTTTTTTGGATTTGCTGCTCTTTATTTGGACTATCCTATTTTCCTTGAACATAATTTTATACTTCCGAGAATTTAACGTCGTCCTTAAAATTATTCTACAACGGATAACTAGGAATAAACACCGTTGGAATTATTAAAATGTTCATGTTAAAGTAATGAACTACTTCGAGAATGTATTTTATAGCGTTGAGTATTTATTTTGTTGTGACAAAGTCTTTTATGATATAATGAGTTACAAGAAACATATTAGCTAAAGAAAATAAATCGTCGTGGCGAGTTTATGATGTGATCCTGCTTTCCTTATTAATATCTTCCGTGTATAGTAAAACGACATTGCTGAAGGAATAATATGTAGGAAATTGCCAAGATTTAGTAAAACTTCATTTTTGTAGAGCATTATATAGTTCGTTTCTGGCAGGAAAATTTAATCATCTTATAGATTACATGTGTATACTATCGACAGAAACTTAGATAAACAGGAAATTAAGTTTGCAGTATTAATAAAATTGAAAAGGATTAATAAATGAAGTTATCCTTTGATAGGATCAGTTTTGTATTACTTTGCTACATTATATTAAAATTTTAATTAGCATATTATATACTTCCACAATGTACGTTGATTTTTGGCAATTTTATATATTGATAGATTTGTAAGAAATTTTAACAATAACTTGCAGATAAACGGTAAAGAGAATGAGATGAATATTTTATTTTAATAGCTTTTTAACTAAGAACCCTGCATTTTGTTTTAGACTTATAACGAATATAAAATTAAGTAACTTTCATCTGGTTTAACCAACCCTGTAATAGTAAGGTAATTTTTTGGAAAAATGCTGTATAATTTATAATTAACTGTAAGGATTAAAATGTTTGCAGTTTTATGTTTTGGTTTAATATTTCCTTTTCTTTAACGCATTTTCAAAATATTAAAATATAATAAAATTTAGTCGTTGGATAGATTCATACATTAAAACTAATTGGCCTGCGAATGATATTTTGTATATACCCATTATTATATATCATAAATTCCAGAAGAAGGCTTAATTATAAAATGTATAGGTAATGTTATGAAGATTTTTATGATTAACAATAAAAATTCCATGGTAGCGCTTTATTACGTTTATTTAGATAAAAACAAATGATTCTTAGATCATTATTATTTTACATATTTACGTAACTGTTGAATTTCAGCTTAATCACGACTTTGTTTGCTGCTGTATTCTGTTTAGCCTGTTTAATAATATTTATATTTAATTTGCAATTTATTTAAATCAGAAACAACAGGAGTTCTGTTTCCACTGTTTACAAATTAGTAACATGCATTTATATTATAATCTTTCAATAAATTTTAATTATTATGCTATGAAAGTTATAGCTTAAGAAACCGTACGAAAATATTTAGTTGCAAAGTTTGTTGAAAAAACTTTACAAAACCATGTTATTTTTGAATCTAACTTGGATCTCACTAGGTCTTTATACTTTTGCACAGACCAAAACTTATTTATAGTTGTAAACACACTGATTAGGCTTTATCTGATAGGCTAAAATAATTGTTTTGTAATTATCATAATTACATATAACTTAAAGAATTTTATAGTTAAGTATGTGCTACATGAATGAGTTGGGTTAACATTTGATAAATCTTTCTGGGTTTTAAGAGATCATGAACTGCGTTATAAATTTAAAAACTTGTGCTTGTTACTTTAGTCTGTAAAGTCTACAAAAGTGTATCCTTTTAAAGCTCCCGAGTATGTCGTTTTTCACAAGGTCCACTCCTGATACTCGCTAGCCGTTTGCATAATCTTATTTGCATATTATTTTAACTTTGTACATCGTAGTTTTGTTCATGAGTTTTGCTTTTACTGTAACGGGTAGTAGGACGTGAACGAAGGATAGCTTTTATATTTAAGGATAAACGAGCTTCGAATCACTGTGGTATGGGTTTCGCATAAATCACTTTGACAGACAGCGCTATCTAAAGCTGTCTCACTTTCTCCTCATTTATACTGATTCCGGCAACTTAGTGTTAGATATATTAATGCCTTTTTGTGTAACATTAAATTATTCAGCGCGTTACAATGTCACGTATCGAGCATTGTGACAAATGTTGAACGAATAATGCGGAGCGACGTTAAGGGAAGGTCGGGGATTCCCTTGCGATTTGAGCGCCGCGGGAACAATGTGGAGAACTGTTGAATTATTCCTTTTGATAGTAGCGCTGAGCTTTCGGGGGAAAGATTGTAATACAATGAAATCTATCCAGACAAATCGTTACCCCACTTGTCGTTCGTGTTCCCTTATCACATTACCATCATTATTGTTCTACTTTTATTGAGGTTTATTTTATTCATGACCCTCCTATCGCCAGTTTATATAGTTTTAAATTGGCAAATCGAAAAAATTGTTTGATTATTTAAGGGATAATAATATAACTAACCGATATTAATAATTAAAAAGATGTACTCATAGCCTTTTTTAGGCAATTTATTTTACAAAATTTGAAATTTCACGATTTTTTGCATTATTAGATACCTAAAAATTTCACTACAACATGTGAAAATAAATGAGATACAATTTTTGACTTCACACCAATAACTGTACATATAAATAAAAGCTTAATAAATATTGATCAAGAACTGAATATTTTATGTATTTTCTTACAACTGTAACGGTTAAAATGGTCTCATTTCGTTACCCCATGGAAGTAAATCACCCTGTGTAATCCAGCCACATTATCGCCAATTCGTTCCGTCGCGAATTACGCATTATTACTATGATGGATTAGGTGGGTACGAGGGTATTCAGTTGCGTTAACAATGCCCTGGTCTTAAAATGGGTGATCCGTCTTTTGGATGACATTGCTTGTAGGTAAGCTGCACTAGTTTAGCCTAATATGCCTTACATTCTATCGAATTTAGTTACAATCTGATACTGCAATATTGTAAAATATTGATCGAGAATCAGTAACATAATAATTAGAGCCTGTTAAAATGTGCTAAGGAAGAATTGAAGGGGTTGGTGCAAAAAGGGTATAAGTGATTTTTTTTACATTTTGAGATAAGTACATACATCTAAAGTTAAAGCTGCACTCTACTAGTGCAAAAAAGATTCAAGTGCATTTTAGGCTTACTAGTGCCATATATAAGGTAAATAGTATAATCTACGAAATTAAAAGTTCACAACGTTTTCTGCAAAAAGGGTATAAAATCACTTGTACCTATTTTGCACTAAAGACGAGTTAGTTATTTCTTAACATTTGCTTAAGTTTGTGGCAAGATATTATGCGGTTTTATGGTACCGTATCTTTAAATACTTAAGCAGCTTACACCACAGGCCCTCCTACACTGGAGGCAGGTTATTAGGAGTTCGTCAAAAAAATTTAAGATGCATGAAATGACCAAAGAAAATTTTTACTCTTTCGCGAAACTTAATAAAATGATGAAACAGCTATAAAATTCAGAGAAATTGTTCATTTTCTATATGAAAGGGAACCAGAAGCGTTTTCTTTCCAGTTTAAACCAATTTCAGAAAGCTCCTTCCCATTCCTGAAGTGTACCTGCAAATATTTCGAGCATGGACGTTTATCTTTATCCATAAATAGCACTTTTACAAAACTATATAAAAATCCAGTCAAAATTAAATTCGTCAAATGGACCAATCTTCAAACTCTCCTTAATTTCATACCACCAGTGCATCATTCATCTTATATAAATATGGCTCACGAAAACCCACAAAATAAACAAAAAGACAAAGCAGAAAAACAAAATGACGTCAATGAGGAATATGATTTTAATAATATTATATATGACGTAGCTTCAGACTATGAATAATTATTTTTGTAATAAAATGTCGTTTTTTTCTTAAACATTGCATTTTCTTGTTTAATCTTTTCAAGTACAATAAATGATTTGTGCAAAAAAGGTATAAGTACATTAAATTTCAAAAATTACTTGGTTGATTAAAATTTCTGTTCAGCAATTAGAAAGTACGTAATTTTTGCACATCTTACATATATTTAAAATATTCTAACCACAACGGTGAATTCTTAGAAAGCAATTAACTTTACAACTCTATTACTCGATACTAGTCAAAATGCACTTGTACCCTTTTTGCAATAGCCCCTTCAATTGATAGTAATGCTTTAAATTAATTACAAAACAAAAAGCAAAACAGGAAAACAAACATTTTATTCTACACTTTTTTTGACCACAAAATTATCTTGAGGTTTTAAAAGCGAACGAGTAAGACGCAGGACGCAGCAAAAACTTCAAGACTTAAAGATACTACACGTTCAACTTATTTATTTTTCAAGTCTATATAAAACAAGCTAAGGCATATTAACAAAATAAAATTCGTGCATATCATTTGTTATTCCTGTATACCTAAATTAAAGATGCTTTGACAAGAGATGTATGACAAGAGCGAATATTGTAGGCTTCTATTAATCTAAAAATGTATCGCACGTCATAGGAGCACGTATGCCTATACTTGCTTCTTACCGCTTAATTTTGTCTTATAAATGGGTCTCTTGTATTAAAATAAAAAGTATCAGTTTCGTTTTTGAGAAATGCGTCAGTGATTAGTGTCCTGATAGAAGCTCAATGCTTGGTGCATGTTGTTTTTATAATCACACAAATCATGAAATAGATCTACAAAGCAAGTCGTTGCAAAAATACCCTGCATTCAGCTGAATGAAAATAACCTTTATTAATATGTTTTTATAGTATACCATTACATAACAAGAGTTGTAAAAAGCATATTATGCACGAGTGGAAACTTTGCGCATGAAGCCCCGTAGCGGCGAGTGCGTAATTGCGTTACAACTATACAACTCGTGTTATGTAGCATACTTTTTCTACGATCACATAATACCTACGATTTTAACGGCTTTTTGGCTAATATACACATGTAATTACGTTATCTTGTCAATTTTGACTTTGATATTTTTAGACAAGTGTGCGTTTTGCTTACCGTGCGTTATAACTCACTTACTAGGCACGCAAAAAGTGTTTGACATGAGTCTCCTTTGATCATTTCTTTAAAAAACCATGCTTTCTGCTTACCGTGCGTAAGGACCCACTTACTATGCATGCAGGCTGTACGGTAACAGTCATTTACATTAGTGGTCGTAGAAAAAGAATATTATGCAACATGCAACATGCAGTATCAGTAATCTATTATCTATTAGTCTATTGAAACGTAATTTTATATAATTAAATTAATCCAAACTAAAAATAAGCATATCGTGCTCACTGAAATTATCTGAGGAAACTGTACTTTCCCTGTAGACCACAACTTTGGATTAGGAACAATTATTTTACTACTTAACATTATGGTATTCCCTAAAATTACAATATAAATTTTCGTTCATACACCTTGTAGCAACAGAAGTATTGAATATATAAATCAAAAATAAATTCAATTTCCGCAGAGAGCTAGGCTCTTCGAAAATTTTTGATTATTTATTTATAAAAGCTTAATTTTAACTGAGTGTATGTAGAAAAAGAAAGAAGAAACTTTAAACGAAAACGTCAAAAACTTTATTCTATGGCTCGTGGCACAGAAAGCTTTAGGAACAAAAAGCGCCAGGACACAATTTTCAGTTTTATGCATTGATAGCGAACATAGTTCATTAATGCCTGAGCTGAACAAAATGCGAAAGTTTGTGAATGCGCTGAAAGGCGAGATAAAGGGATAAAAGCTTGAGTACTGAAAATACATTGCAGCTTGTATAATATAATGCTTGTGTTCCCAGCCGAATAGACTTTATTGGTAGCGCAGGGCTTATAATATGGGCCTTTGTACGAAGAAAGAAAAAGCTCTGTTATAGTAATTCTGCATTTTGCTTACAAATCTTGCCTATTTAAATAAACTTATTACGTGATGAATGTGAGAAATTAGCTAAATTACAGTAACAAATGAAATGTAAAAATCTCTTTTACACAGCGTATATCGCGCATTCAAAAAAAATGATTACTTCGAATTGATGAAACGAGTGTTAGCAAAATAATTGACAATATAGTTGTGTTTAATGTAAATGATTTTGTGCACTTGTATAATATAGTAGTAGTCTTTATTTGTTCTGAAAAATCCAACAAGGCATAGAACATGTCACAATAATGATAATAATAATACACATATATACGAATATATACACAACACAAAATTATATTTACTTAAAAGAGTTTTTAAAGTAAGGGTCATTAAGATATTCACTTACTCCATAGTAAGCTTTAGAGATTAGGAAATTTCTTAATCTTTTCTTCAATTGGGGAGTGGGTAAATTTTTTATAATCTCAGGTGATGTATTAAATTTGTTATATATTGCAATAATTAAAGAGGCAACATTTTTTTGAAGATAAGTATATTTGAAGCAATCGGGCTTTAGATTTTTTTATGTCGGGTATTGGCTGCATGGTTTCTTATATTCACTTCGAACAGATCAAAATTATTTCTTACGAAAAGGATAGCTTCGAGAATGAATAGGCCGTAAAAAGATAATATTTGTTTGTCACGAAAAGTGTCTTTACACTGATCTCGGTAGTTTTGACCAAAAATAGTTCTTATACATCGCTTTTGTATAATAAAGAGGCGTGCAGAGTCACTAGCGTTACCCCAAAAAATTATAGCATAGCGTAACCTAGATTCAACATACGCATGATATGCAGTTTTGGCCGCGTTTGTACTGACCAATTTTTTTTAGGTTTTTTAGTGCGAAAGGATACCGTGACAGGCTTTCTGACAGGCGTTCGATGTGGTATGAGCAGTCCAGTCTAGAGTCAATACCTAAACCAAGAAATGATATTTTATTAACAACATTTATAGTTGTGTAATTGTTTTTAAGTTTTAAGTCGGAGGTTAATTTATTTTGTGAAAATTTTATTACTTGAGTTTTATTGACATTTAAGGTTAGATTGTTTAATGTGAACCAATGTTGGAGTTGGCCTAGGCAGTCAAAGAGTTTTTGTTCAGAATTTTTGGAATCCGAGTCACTAATTAATAACAGCAGA
The DNA here is from genome assembly GCA_947652605.1 of Elmis aenea. NCBI lineage: Eukaryota > Metazoa > Arthropoda > Insecta > Coleoptera > Elmidae > Elmis > Elmis aenea. Next base: position 22,789,866 of record OX393581.1, on the reverse strand, counting down.
TGTGTCATCGGCAAATTGTATAAGGGAAGTTTTGGCAAAAACTGGAAGATCATTAGTGTACAGTATGTATAACAGGGGGCCTAAGATTGATCCTTGCGGGACTCCTTTTTTGATTTTCTTTTTGTTGGATTTTAGAAATTTACCTGACGAGTCTTTTCCTGCAACATATTGGTTTCTTTCCGAAAGATAAGATTTAATAAGGTTATGGGCGGTTCCTCGTATACCATAGTGTTCTAATTTTGTTAGCAGTATCTCGTGGTCAACACTATCGAAAGCTTTTGAGAGATCAATACACATGACCATGGTGTGTTCGTCTTTACTGAGGGATTGAAGTACATTATGAGGTGACTTGATCTCTGATTTAATTAAAAATAGGCTAGAGTGCTCATAATTTACCCCACTCCCGTTATTTTTGAAATTATTAGACTTTTATAAACTACCTATACAGACTGTTTGCACAGTAAGGACAGTTACTTAAGAATAACTATAGTTTTTCTTTTCTAATACGCTTTATTAAGTGAACGGTTGAATTGCTAAATTAAACAATGAAGATGTAAGATAGCTGTAAATTAATTATGGTGTGCTTCTAAGTTTTTTTCTCTTTAAAGGAGTTGTCGAGGACACTAGCAAACACTTGAGGTACCTACTTAGTTGGAAATATTACATCATAAGCGGAATTACTTGTAACATTCT